>CM029396.1:11255000-11875833 GCA_017139565.1 Luffa aegyptiaca
GAAAACGCAGCGACTCCTTCTTGATTTCTTCGCTGGAAATTTTCTTCAAAGACACAATAATCACAAAGGTTACACCGGTATGTCTCTAAGTCTAGGAGGCAAAAGACTTGTGGGAGTCTTTCTCTAAGAGGGAGGCTATAGAGAATTCTAGGGTCTTGACTTGTGAGTCTAAGAGCAAGAGGGCTACTAAACCAATTAGGTATAGTGTTCTATTTATAGAAGAGTGACCACGAATAAAACATTCAATTAAATCAATCTTTTCCAAAATTGATTCAATCTTTATTCCTTATTTATTCAATCCAAGATCAATCAATTCCATAATTGATTAATCTTTTCCACAAATGACTAATTACTTCCATGAGTGATTAGATCATATCCATAAATGATTAATCACTTCCTTAAGTGATTAATTATTTCCATAATTGATTAATTCCCGGTTAATGAATTTCTTAATTGATTAACCACCAATTAAATATCACATATTTAATTTCCGGCCTTGAATTAATTAATTTTCCCAAATATATTTTAGGCCTTAAAATTAATTAATTCATATTTGAACTCTTTCAAACATCCATAAATTTAATGTGACTCAAATTTATATTAATATTTGAATTTCTTCAAATATTAATTTCTCTCGTAATAATATATCAATATATATTATATTGTTTCCCTTAGTAAGTCGAACACTTTCAATTTACATTTACTACTTAGTTGCCTCAAATTACTTTATGAGCTACCAGTGGGACCTAATGGACCTGCAGATCAGAAGCTCCAACGATGTGAGATTAATTGGTCAAACTCATCAACCAAATTAATCAATATTCGTTAACTGTGTGTACATTCCACTATAGACTCACAGTTGCACTCTTCCACTGCATACATATTTTCTGTGTCCACGGATATAGACCAATAACAACTAGTTAGTCCTTCACGAGTGTCCGTAACACCAGCTGGGTCAAATTACCATTTTACCCTTGGGTTACTTATATTTCCTTAAGTACCAGTTCTTCTCTAATGAACAACCTGTTTGTGGTCCAACCATCAAACAGAAAAGCCTCTCGTGCCATTAAGAGGGTAGGACCCTTTGTTCAAGACTTGGAGTCACCACTTAAGGGAACACTCATCTGCTTCCCTAAAGTCGGGAAGGAGGGAATTCCATCTTGTATGATTATGTTTCCAGCTCCCCACTCGGTCTTGTCCCCAAAATGGTAGGCTTATTGAGTCGGCGTATTGGCCACTCTCACGCATACAAATCAAAGGAAAACCCCTCATGAGCAGGAGTCCATAATCAACTCAGGATTAAGACTAAGTTGTCTAGGTCGTCCTAGTGAAATAGAAAACAAACTAGTTAACGGTGTTATAACAAGTGGTTACTATTTCGCGGTCCGGTCTTATGCAAACTCATTACATAGGATGCCCTCACTCGCATGTCTCTTACACGAACGCATTGGATCATAGCGTTTGTATCAAATACAAAGTGGGCCGCATCCATAGTGTCACTAGGATAAGGCACCCAGTCTTATCCCTATACTATAGACCCTTTAGGCTGTTTCTTGAATAGTGATCCCCATATGTCGCTACATATAGTTCAAGACTCATATTACAACCTAGGATGTCTAGTTTATTGGATTAGGGTTATTTTAGGCAAAGACAAATATAAAATAACTAATAACATTTAATGAAAAATATATCAATATTATTTCATTAATGTCTGGTCAACGGTTACATTCACCATCTACGAGTTTTAGGGCATAAAACCCAACACCTTGAACTTCTAGCGAGGAGGGGACCTCGTCATCGTCATCGTACCCGTCGATTGAGATATTCTAAGAGTCGTCGAGAGACATGGTGCTTGGCTATTGGAGAGGCTAGGGTTGCTTTGGGACATTCGAAAAAAACTTTGCTCAAGGAGGAAGAAGATGAAAATGAGGCTCAATGAATGCGTTAAACGGGGATTTATACTGCTGCATGTTGCATTAAATGGGAATCTCAACAGTTTCACATGTAATCATGCCTTTTCAAATCCCACGCATAAAGATAGCAAATGATGGACGTGAGGAACGTGGCGTTGCCTCGAGTGTCGTGCACGTGATGAGATTTACTGAAACGCATCTTTACTGATGCGACGACACTTCGACTGTGAGTCACACTGGCTGACGCACAGTGCTATTTCCTCATTTGTGCTAAGGTTGCGTTAAGACTACTATCAAGGCATTAATCTAAACCTACTAAAATAATCTAACACATGGTACAAAAAGGAATTAATGCAGTATGAAATTAAAATAGACAGTACTAACTTGTGAGTTCTCTCTTTGATGTGCTAGGCCTTGACCTAATTTCCTCACGTGCTCAAAGTGGATCATTCAGGATGATGAGTTCAACAACCTCGTCTAAGGTTCCATCAACGTATGGTTTGATTTGCTACTCGTTGACCTTAAAAATTCTTTTCCCATCAGTGGAATGCAAGTCTATTGTCCATGCAAATATATCTTGTGGATAACGTCGGGACCCGACCACCTAGATTTCAGCTTTCCTGGAAAAAGACGTAGACGAGAGTTAAACAATAACACTTTCATGCCTTATTTCAATACCTTTTTTGTGATCCTCCTGTCATGCCGTTGCTTTTGCTTTTCCTTAATGATTTTGGCATTTTCATAGGCGCTGAGCCTAAATTCTTCCAACTCTGAGATCTGGCGCATTCTGGCTTCTCCTAACGCAGCTAAATCGAGATTAAGGCGCTTCAGCGCCCACTGAGACTTGTATTCAGCTCAAGCGGCAGATGACACGCTTTTCCAAACACCAACGCATACGACGACATCCCTATGGGTGTTTTGAAAGCGGTATGATAAGCTCACAATGCGCCATCCAAATGCTATGCCCAGTCTTTCGTTCCTGCGCTGACTACTTTTTCAAGGATGCCTTTGATTTCTCTATTTGATACTTCAGCTTGCCAATTGCTCTAAGGGTGTGATAACTGTCCGAAAGGTAGTTATTTAGGCCTCATTTCTATATTGATTTGTGTGTCTTTGGTGCTTGATAAGGTTGGTTTTAGATATATATTACATGTTTTAACCCATTTGGAAGAATGGAAGCTTTGGAAATCATTTTGTGCAGAATATGTTGTTGGGCGACTGGAGGGAGCAAATTTTGTGCTGCAGCAAACCTGGGAGCAAAACTGCCACATCTCAGCTCGTTAGCCGATTTAATGAACCGAATTCTGTTGAGTTATTTTCGGGATAAAGAAGCAAGGAGAGCCATCCACGTGTCTAGGTCAACCTAATTCAAGCCTCCTCGCCTTCTATAAAAGGAAGTAGCCGCCCAAGTCAAAATTATTCCACTTTTGGGAGAAAACTTTCCATTCTTGGGAAGTTCCTTCCACCTTTGGGAGCCGAATAGCGGAGAGAGATTGGAGACCACCTAGAAGACCATCACTTGCAAGCTGATCGAGGAGATTAATATTTCCTTTTATTATCTTGTAACTATGGACATGCCTACTCAGATTGTAACGTGCGTCTCCATGCACATTATGAACTAAGTAGCTTAGGCGTTGGTTAGGAACAATGTGATTGTCGTGCTTAACTTTAATAATATAAACTGATTCTGTGCATCTTGGTTAATTGTTGTTCTTGTTTCTATTTTATGCCTGCCTGGCCAGCTGGTATGAATACCTCTCTCTAGTTTCAGGGATGATTTAGAGAGTGTGTGGCGGTTAATCACACTACGATCATTGTGTATTGGTGAACGCCAGTGACTGAGCTAGGGATAGCCAGTTGCCTAGTGCTTGATCGGTCGTACTTCATTGGGGTTGAAACACATTCCAAAAAAATTCGGAGTTCTGGGAGGAATCCGCTAATAATACTGCGAGAGTTTGCAAGATCAATGATATTGCTAGAGCATCTTTTAAAACAATTACTAAATCCTGACCAGCGCCTGTTTCTAATCTGTCTGCCTATTTGTTTACTTTCTGTTTTGTCATTTATTTTGCTTCAGCATTATTCTTATAAAAACCAATCATTTTTACCGTCTTTGAAACCATTAAAGAATTAAACAAAATAGATAAAGTGGAAGCTAGTTCAGGCCTTGGATTGATAATACTTATTACTTGCTGCGGGCTGTGTATACTTGCACAGAGTTCTAGAGCATTTTTATACCATATTTTTACTCACTCTAGGAACCCAACAAGTTTTTGGCGTCGTTGCCGGGGACCTGAATAAGTTTCTATCTTATCTGTTTTCTGTGTGTTTTAGTGGTTTGGTGCTAGAACTTTTTGATTTTCTCTTTTGTTTTTGCAGGTGTGAGTTTGGTGCATGAGCGACCCACATGGGGTAAGGTTCGAGCTTGATCCAGAAATCGAGAGGACATTCAGGAGAAGAAGGACATAGCAGCGTAGACACCAGAATTCAATGGCTGACGTGTCGCGTCTCCTGCAAGGTCCTGAAGATCTAGCGAACCCCCAGCACAATCGTTTGCTGCAGCACAACACGCCACTGGAGCAAAATGAGCAGCAGAATAATCAGGCTGAGAATCTTATCTTGGTAGTGAACGATAAGACCAGAGCCATTCGAGCTTATGCTTTTCCAATGTTTGATGAGTTGAATCCAGGGATTGCACGTCCTCAAATTCAAGCGGCAAATTTTGAAATGAAACCGGTATTGTTTCAGATGTTGCAAACCGTGGGTCAATTCCATTGTTTGTCATCTTAAGACCCTCATTTACATCTTAAGTCTTTTCTAGGGGTTAGTGATTCTTTTGTAATTCAAGGAGTGCCTAGAGATGCTCTTAGATTAACTTTGTTCCCGTATTCCCTTAGGGATGGAGTGAAGGCGTGGTTAAATTCTTTTGCTCCAAGATCAATTAGGACATGGGATGAGTTAGCTGAAATTTTTTTGAGTAAATATTTCCCACCTAATAGAAATGCTAAATTAAGGAGTGAAATAGTAGGGTTTAGGCAACTTGAAGATGAGATTTTTAGTGAGGCTTGGGAGAGGTTTAAGGAGCTTTTGCGAAAGTGTCCCCACCATGGCCTACCACATTGTATCCAAATGGAAACATTTTACAATGGATTGAACGCGGTAACTCAGGGTATGGTTGATGCTTCGGCTGGAGGGGCCCTTTTGGCAAAAACTTTTAACGAAGCCTATGAAATTTTAGAAAGAATATCTATTAATAGTTGTTAGTGGTCGGATGTTAGAGGCACAAATAAAAAGGTTAAGAGTGTAATAGAAGTTGATGGTGTGTCCACCATTAGAGCTGATCTTGCAATGATTGCTAATGCTCTTAAGAATGTGACAGTGATTAGTCATCAGCAGCCGCCAGTTGTGGAGCCTGCTGTTGTGGTGAACCAAGTTGCAGAGGAAGCTTGTGTCTATTGTGGTGAAGATCACAACTACGAGTTTTGCCCCAGCAATCCAGCTTCTGTGTTTTTTGTAGGTAATCAGAGGAACAACCCTTATTCTAACTTTTATAATCCAGGTTGGCGCCACCACCCCAACTTCGCGTGGGGAGGACAAGGGAGTAATGTGCAAGCACAGCAAAAGGTGAACCAGCCGAGATTTGCTAAAGCGCAGGTATTGTCCCAGCAAAATAAGCAGGCTTTGCCCAAGCAGAATTCGGGGAATTCTCTCGAGGCAATGATGAAAGAATTTATGGCTCGTACAGACGCCGCAATTCAAAGTAATCAAGCTTCAATGAGAGCCCTGGAATTGCAAGTGGGTCAGCTAGCCAATGAGCTAAAGGCAAGGCCTCAAGGGAAACTTCCATCAGATACTGAACACCCTAGAAGGGAAGGTAAGGAGCAGGTAAAGGCAGTGACTCTTAGGAGTGGTAAACCCCTAGAAGAAAGGAAAGAGCCTAGTAAAACCCAGGATATAGAAAAGAATTGTGATAGAAATAATGTCGTTGTTGAAAAAGATTTGGAGTCTGGTCAGGGTGCTGGAGGTAGCAATAAAGATGCTTGAGCATCTGGTTCTGTTCCAGATGTGGAACCACCTTATGTGCCGCCCCTACCTTATGTACCACCTCTACCTTTTCCACAAAGGCAAAAGCCTAAGAATCACGACGGTCAATTTAAAAAGTTTTTAGAGATTCTTAAGCAATTGCATATAAATATACCCTTAGTAGAAGCTATAGAGCAAATGCCTAATTATGCTAAATTTCTTAAGGATATTTTAACTAAAAAGAAGAGGTTAGGTGAGTTTGAAACTGTATCTCTTACTGAGGAATGTAGTGCTATTCTTAAGAATGGGCTACCACCCAAGGCTAAGGATCCAGGATCATTTACTATACCTATGTCTATAGGTGGAAAAGAGTTAGGTAGAGCACTATGTGATTTAGGTGCAAGCATTAACCTTATGCCTCTTTCGGTCTATCGAAAGCTAGGTATTGGTGAAGCTAGACCTACCACAGTTACACTCCAACTAGCTGATAGGTCTATCACATATCCAGAGGGGAAAATTGAGGATGTCTTAGTAAAGGTAGATAAATTCATATTTCCTGTTGATTTTATTATCTTAGACTATGAAGCTGATAGAGATGTCCCAATTATTCTAGGTCGTCCATTTTTGGCTACTGGTAGGGCGTTAATAGATGTTCAAAAAGGGGAATTAACAATGAGAGTCTATAATGAGGAAGTAAAATTTAATGTGTTTAAGGCCATGAAGTATCCAGACGAGATGGAAGATTGCTCTTTCATTAGGATTCTGGAGAAAACAATTATTGAGACAACAATTCGTAATTCGGCTAGCAAACATTTGGAAGATCATGGAGAGGTTAGTATAGAAGATTTAGAGGTTTTAGAAAGAAAAAATGAAAAAGAATTGTTTAGGTGTGAGGATGTTTTTGGGTCTTTAGATTTAGATCAAAGAAAGGCTCCCCCGATTAAGCCATCCCTGATTGAGGCACCCACTTTAGATTTGAAGCCCTTGCCGGATCATCTAATGTATGTGTATCTTGAGGAGGGTGAGATGTTGCCCATTATTGTTGCATCAGATTTAATGCCGGAGAATGAAGGGGCCTTAATAAAATTGCTGCAGCAATACCGCAAGGCTATTGGTTGGACATTGGCTGACATTGAGGGGATTAGCCCATCTTTTTGTATGCACAAAATCACTCTAGAGGAGGGATCCTTTAGGAGTATTGAGCAACAAAGAAGGCTTAACCCTGCAATGAAAGAAGTGGTTAAGAAGGAGGTGATTAAATGGTTGGATGCTGGCATCATTTATCCAATTGCAGACAGCAATTGTGTAAGCCCTGTCCAATGTGTTCCTAATAAAGGAGGTGTTACTGTGGTGAGCAATAAAGACAATGAGTTGATCCCAACCAGGACAGTAACTGGCTGGAGGGTTTGCATGGATTACATGAGGCTTAATAAAGCTACCCATAAGGACCACTTCCCTCTACCATTTATTGACCAGATGTTGGATAGGTTGGCTGGTCAGGCCTACTACTGTTTTTTGGATGGTTATTCTAGGTATAACCAGATTACTATTGCTCCTGAGGATCAGGAAAAAACCACTTTCACCTGCCCTTATGGGACGTTTGCTTTTAGGCGAATGCCTTTTGGCCTTTGCAATGCTCCAGCAACATTTCAGCGATGTATGTTAGCAATTTTTTCTGATATGATTGAGTCCACTGTGGAGGTATTCATGGACGATTTTTCAGTTTTTGGAGGGTCTTTTCAGAGTTGTTTAGATAATTTAGATCAGGTGTTAAAGAGATGTGAGGATACCCATCTAGTTCTCAATTGGGAGAAATGTCACTTCATGGTGAAGGAGGGCATAGTGTTAGGTCATAGGATTTCTAAGAATGGTCTAGAAGTTGATAGAGCAAAAGTTGAGGTTATTGAAAGATTAGAACCACCGAATTCAGTGAAGGGGATTCGGAGTTTTTTAGGTCATGCTGGATTTTATAGAAGGTTCATAAAGGATTTTTCAAAAATCAGTAAGCCCCTTTGTAACTTATTGTGTACTGATTATGTTTTTGACTTTGATGCAGATTGTTGGAATTCTTTTGAAACATTAAAGGCTACTTTAATCTCAGCACCCATTCTTTGTGCACCTAATTGGAATTTACCATTTGAGGTAATGTGTGATGCGAGTGATGATGCAGTAGGTGCAATGCTGGGGCAAAAGCAGGGCAAATTTATCCATCCTATATATTATGCAAGCAGGGTTCTAAATGAGGCACAAGTCAACTACACAACTACTGAAAAGGAGTTGTTAGCTGTTGTGTTTGCCTCGAGAAATTCCGACCATATTTGGTTGGATCCAAAGTCACGGTGTTCACGGATCATGCAGCAATAAGGTATTTAATGGCTAAGAAAGATGCAAAGCCTAGACTAATTCGTTGGATTTTATTATTGCAGGAGTTCGACTTGGAGATAAAGGATAAGAAGGGATCAGAGAATGTCATTGCAAATCATTTGTCTCGTCTTGATCCATCATCAACTTTGCTGAAGCAATCTGCCATTTTGGATGATTTTCCGGATGAACAGCTCTTTGCTGTTCAGGTAAAGGTAGTCAGGGATGTCCCTTGGTATGCTGATATTGCTAACTTTTTGGTAAAGGGAGTCACTCCTATTGACATGGATTGGAGGCAAAGGAAAAAGTTTAAGCATGATGCAAAATTTTTCTATTGGGATGAACCATTTATGTATAAGCAATGCTCTGATGGTATTATTCGTAGGTGTGTTTCAGGTGATGAAGCAAAGGAAATCCTGGAGCAATGTCACCCTTCGCCGTATGGAGGCCATTTCAGCGATCAGAGGCGGCTATGAGGATTTTGCGTTGTGGATTCTTCTGGCCTACCTTGTTTAAGGATGCCCATTGGTTCTACAAGCAATGTGATGCTTGCCAAAGGAGATGAAACTTAGGGCCTAGAGATGAAATGCCTCTTACTTACATTTTAGAAGTTGAATTATTCGATGTATGGGGTATTGATTTTATGGGGTCATTTCCCCTTCTAATGGCAATGTTTTTATCTTATTGGCAGTAGATTACGTGTCCAAGTGGGTGGAGGCCATTGCATGCCATCAGAGTGATGCCAAGACGGTTTCAAGGTTTCTCCAATCGCACATCTTTGCGCGGTTTGGGATACCTAGAGCTCTAATAAGTGATGAGGGTACACATTTTGTTAATAATATCTTAACTAAGCTTTTGGCTAAATATGGAATCAAGCATAGGATAGCTACCCCCTATCACCCACAGGCTAATGGTCAAGCTGAAATAAGTAATAGGGAAATTAAATCAATTCTAGAAAAAGTAGTCCATCCATCTAGGAAGGATTGGTCATTTAGGTTGGATGAGGCTCTCTGGGCTTATAGGACAGCCTATAAGACTCCCCTAGGTATGTCTCCCTATCGGTTAGTATATGGGAAAACTTGTCATTTACCATTAGAGCTACAACATAAAACGTTTTGGGCTTTGAAAAAATTAAATTTTGATCTAAGTCGTGCAGGGGCAATGAGAATGCTTCAACTTAACGAATTGGAGGAATTTCGCCAATTTTCTTATGAGAATGCGAAAATGTATAAAGAAAAGACTAAGTTGTGGCATGACAAGAAAATTAAGCCTAAAGAGTTTGTCAAAGGTCAAAAAGTTTTGCTTTATAATTCTAGATTGAAATTGTTTCCTGGGAAACTAAAGTCCAAATGGTCAGGACCATTTATTGTGATTGAGGTTTTCCCCCATGGAACAATTACTTTGCAAGACGAAAAGGATGGGAGAGTGTTCAAAGTGAATGGTCAGCGTGTCAAGCATTATTGGGGAGAGGAGTTTCAGTCGAAATATCCTTCCCTAAGGTTGGTTGATGATTGAGAAAGCAAGATTTTTGCGGGAGCATTTTACAGAGCAAAATTTTGAGCTCCTAGAGTTTGTTTTTATTTTTCGCTGATTTCTTTTTAAAATTCGATGAGGATAGATTTGGTTTGATTGATTTTTTTGCATGATTGATTTTAATTTCTTTGATGTTTATAATTTTGTAGAATTTATTTTAGTAGATTTGATTTCGCTTTATTTAATTTATTTGTTTAAATTATCTATGTATTATCTTTTAATTAGTTAAATTTTATTAGATTTTAGATTTAGATTTTATTTTCAGTTATTTTAATTCTGATTAGCTTAGATTTAATAACGAGTTATTCTAATTTATTCGGCTGCAATTGAAAATAAAAGATTAGATTTGATCGGTTCAATTTAAATTTGAATTTAAAAAGATTTGATTTTCCTGCTTTGAAATTCGAACTACGTATCCAAGATTCTTCAGGTTCAGAAAGATGTTACGGCAAAGTTATGGTTGAAGCAAGTCTTCCGTCCGAATGGAAAGGGTTGTTGCGAATTAATCACTTTTACTGTTTGATTTTGAATTTTCTGTGGGCAAGTTAATTGCATGGATGCTTCCACGTGTCGCGCAAAGTTAATCCAACGGTCTAGCGGTTTGGCAGAGCACAATTATTTACCATGGGCGTTTGAATTCCAGATTTTACCGTTTGATGGTTTAATTCTACCGGTTGCATGCGATTTTAAACGGTAATTTCAATTTAATGAAAGCAAGATCTTTCTGTTAGGATTTTATTTTGCTGAAGCCTTATTTATTGGCAACCATCGGTACGTTTCTCTTACTTCATCTTCTTGCTTCGATCTTTTGCTTTCGTTTTCGCTTTCTTTCTCTGTTAAACCCTTGAGTCCTTCATGGCAAAAACAAGAGCGAGGAAAGAAAGAGAGAATGAGGAGGAAGAGGTACTTGTTACTCCTGAGGTGCCGAAAACAAAAGCAAAGAAGAAGAGGATACCAGAGGAGAGGGAAACTAAGAGGCGAAGACGACAACAGAGGGCTGAGGAACAGGAAAAGGCAATAGAGGTTGTTACTGCCACAGTAGAAGAAGGAGACCCGCAAGAATATGAGGTACATAACCCAGAGGAAGAAGTTCAAGAAGAGGCTCAAGTGGAGGTTACAGAGGAAGTTCAAGAAGAGGGGCAAACGGAGGAAGTTCAAGAAACACAGGGCGAAGATGTGTAAGAAGGTAGGACAGAGGATGTTCAAGAACCGGGTAATGAGCAAGTGGAGCATGAGCAAGAGGCTCAAGTGGAGGTTATCATGCCGGAGGTGCCACGACGTCGCCGTGTGAAGCGAAAGGTTGGTCGCGTCAAGGTTATCCGAACTGATACCCCCTCACCTCCGGCTACTGATTCTGAAAGAGAGAATGCTAAGGAAGAAGAGCGTGAGAAGAAGGAAGCTGAGGATAAAGCAAGAGAGGAAGCAGAGAAAAAGGCTGAAGAAGAAAGATTGCGCAAGCAAAGGGCAGACAGGGGCAAGAGTGTTGCTGCGGCATCGGAGGAACCTGATGAAATAGAAGAGTCACGACTGCCGTATGATCGCTTTGTCAACAATCTTGCCAGAACAAAATATGCAGAGTTGCTGAAAAGAGACTTCCTGTTTGAGAGGGGATTTAGTGGTGATCTTCCGCATTTTCTGAGGACCAACATTACAGACCACGGCTGGGAGTTGTTTTGTGGGAAGCCTGAGTCTGTAAACGCACAGGTGGTGCGTGAATTTTATGCTAATATTGACAAAGAAGATGGTTGCCAGGTGATTGTTCGAGGAGTCGAGGTAGACTGGAGTCCTAGTGCTATCAATGCATTGTATAACCTTTAGAATTTCCCCCATGCAGCTTATAATGAGATGGCCGTAGCACCATCTAATGAGCAGCTAAGTGATGCTGTGCGGGAGGTGGGTATTGAAGCGGCACAGTGGCAGCTGTCCAAGACAGGGAAAAGGACGTTTCAGTCAGCTTATCTGAAGAGGGAAGTAAACACGTGGATGGGATTTATCAGACAGAGGATGCTTCCAACGACTCATGACTCGACGGTCTCGAGGGAACGGGTTCTTCTGGCTTTCGCGATTTTGCGGTCTCTCAGTATTGATGTAAGGAAGATGATTGTTAATGAGATTTCTGGTTGTTGGAAGAAGAAGGTGGGGAAGCTGTTTTTCCTGAATACCATTACCATGCTTTGCAAGAGAGCAGGGGTTCCAGAGAATGAGGGAGATGTGATTTTTTTTGACAAGGGGATCATCGACACGCCAAACCTGGCGCGACTTCAGCGTACGCAGGAGGCACGTCAAGGTGGGCTTGTCTACGGCATCAACTCGATTTTAGAACAACTCGCACTTTCGGCTAGCAGGCAGGAGTTTGCTGAGTGGATAACTTTAACCTTCTGGAACTATGTTAGAACTCGTGATGCCAATCTGAAGAAGGCACTGTAGGAGAATTTTTCCAAACCATTTCCAGCCCTTCCAGCATTCCCTGATGATTTATTGAACCCCTAGATTCCGCCACCGCCTGTCGAGAGAGAAGGAGATGGAGAAGAAGATCCTGGTCAGGAGGATTGAAGAAGGGAAATTTGGGCGAGCAAACTTTTTGATGAATTAATTTTGTTGCTCGAGCATTTCTGACCACATCTTTTTCTATGTTTGCTTGAATTGTTTTAAAATTTTTCTGCTTCTAAAAGATATATCTGCTTTGTAATGTCTTTTTCTGTATTTTTAATGAAATTTCCAAGTTGTTTCTGTTCTATGGCACTGAGTAATTCTCACCTAACTATTTTTCTTCTGAATTTTTGAAGCTTGGACTGGTTAAGCTTAATTAGATCAAGGTATTCTGATCTCCAGAAACATTTTGCTTGAGCAATTCTTCTAGCCAGGTCGATGCTGCGGCGAAGAAGATTCTGAGGTAGTGTCGATTTATATGATCCACTTTAAGCTTAGTTCTAGTCCCACGCTTAGATTGAAAATTCAGATAGAAAAATTTTAAGTTTGGGGGTATAATTGCAAAATTAATGATTCATTGGGGACAATGAATAATTCAAGTTTGGGGGACTTTTTGCTACTCCAATTGTTTTGCTCAAGCATTCCTTTCCTTCATTAAAAATTTTGTTAGGTTATTGAGTAACCAGGGACATTTGTGATACCCACAGTTTGTCTTCGCGTCAAAAGGTGACCTAGGAAATATGAAAAATGGTGAAAAATTATTTGCTGAAAAAGTGATTGTTAAAAATTTTGCTGAGAAAATTCATGGAGCAAAAGTTTTGAAGGATGAATGATAGTCCAGTAGTTTTTCTGTCTCCCAGAACTTAGGTGAGCTTCATCATAAAATGTTGCCATTCTGAGGGGCAAGAGATGGAATAACTAAGGATTTTTTAGCTTAGCAAAGAGTATTTAGCCTAGTTGGTGATGAGTTTGAGGCAAGGGTATACTGCACCATAAAGTGGGTCGTCCCATGCTTAAGAACTTATGACTGTAGGACTGCTTTAAGTCTGAAAAACAAAAATATAAACCCCTTGAAAATGTGTTTTGATATGTCTGATAATAGAGCTAAGCTGTGGCAAGTTCTTAGAATTAAGTTAAAAGTGGTGATTATTTGTCCATGCCGGGAGAATTATTTTGCTGCACCAGAGCTTGGTTTTGCAGAGTGCTCAGGTAAAGGTTGAAAGTAGTGTTGGATTATCTGTCTTGGTTAAGCTATGCTTTGCCTAATGTTTTGAATTCTTGAAGGGAAGGTTGGTTAGTATTGCTCGAGACGCGCAATAGTTCAAGTTTGGGGGTGTGATAACTGTCCGAAAGGTAGTTATTTAGGCCTCATTTCTATATTGATTTGTGTGTCTTTGGTGCTTGATAAGGTTGGTTTTAGATATATATTACATGTTTTAACCCATTTGGAAGAATGGAAGCTTTGGAAATCATTTTGTGCAGAATATGTTGCTGGGCGACTAGAGGGAGCAAATTCTGTGCTGCAGCAAAGCTGGGAGCAAAACTGTCACGTCTCAGCTCGTTAGCCGATTTAATGAACCGAATTCTGTTGAGTTATTTTCGGGATAAAGAAGCAAGGAGAGCCATCCACGTGTCTAGGTCAACCTAATTCAAGCCTCCTCGCCTTCTATAAAAGGAAGTAGCCGCCCAAGTCAAAATTATTCCACTTTTGGGAGAAAACTTTCCATTCTTGGGAAGTTCCTTCCACCTTTGGGAGCCGAATAGCGGAGAGAGATTGGAGACCACCTAGAAGACCATCACTTGCAAGCTGATCGAGGAGATTAATATTTCCTTTTATTATCTTGTAACTATGGACATGCCTACTCAGATTGTTGAAGGGATAAAAGCCCCACGCAGCGGAAAGTATTACCGAACTTATTCAGAGTCTTAAATTCTAATTGAAATACCAATACAATTTGTGAAATATTACAGCAATAAATCTATATTTAATGGGCTATACATAGGCTATAAACATGCTAAAAGATCAACTAGATTGATCCTAGTGATCAAGGATTTCATAGAAAACTACTTTTGTAGAAAGCCTTGATCAATTCTCATTTTCTTGCCAATAAGATTGAAAACGCAGCAACCCTCTTGTGCGAACACCACCAATCGGCTACACCGGTATATCTCTAGGACTTCTTGAAGCAGGAGACTTGTGGGAGTCTTTTGGGAGAGATCTCTGAGAGAATGAGAGACAATGGGATGCCTTTCACCCCACCCCAGGGGTCCTATATATAGGTAAAGGCCAAGACCTTTTCCTAATAGGAAAAGGTCGAGGAATAAGTTCAAATCTATTATCTGAACAATATCTAATTTTAATAATTAATTAATTCCATAATTAATTAATTACCCAATTAAATATCACATATTTAATCTTAGGGATTTTATTAAAATTAAAATTAATATGAATCCAATTCATATTAAATTTATTTGAACTCTTTCAAATATTTTCTTTCCTAATAGGAAAAGGTCTCTAATTTTAATAAATAATTAATTAATTTCATGATTAATTAATTACCCAATTAAATATCACATATTTAATCTTAGGGATTTTATTAAAATTAATATGAAACCAATTCATATTAAATTTATTTGAACTCTTTCAAATATTTTCTCTCAAGAGTTAATTTTTGAAATTAATTCAAAAATTATATTATAAAGTTTCATAAACTTTATATTATAATGCATCAATATACATTATACGATTCTCCAAATAAATTGAACACTTTCAATTTACAATTTATATTTGTCTGCTTCAAGTCTTTTTACGAGCTACCAGTGGAACCTAATGGACCTACAAATCAGAAGCTCCAACGATACGAGACTAATCGGCTTAAACTCATTAACCAAGTTAGTCTCCATTCGGTAACTGTGGGTCATTCCACTAAAGACCCTCAGTTGCACTCTTCTCACTGCAGAATAATTCTGTGTCCACGGATATCGACCAATACTACAAGTCAGTCCTTCACGTGTGTTCGTATCCCAGCTGGGTCAAATTACCGTTTTACCCCTGGTTTACATCTTTGTCCTTAAGTCCCCAGTGCTCCTCTAATGCACAACCTGTTTGAGGTCCAACCAACAAACAGAAGTCCCTCTCGTGCCATAGAGAGGGTTGGGCCCATTGTTCAAGTCCCGGAGTCACCACTTAAGGGAACACACCTCTACTTACCCTAGAGTCGGGAAGGAGTGAATTCCATCTTGTGTGATTATGTTCCCAGCTCCCCACTCGGTATTGTCCCCAAAATGGTAGGCTTATTGAGTCGGCGTGCTGGCCACTCTCACCCATACAAATCAAAGGACAACTCCTCATGAACAGGAGTCCATAATCCACTTAGGATTGAGACTGAGTTGTCTAGGTCATCCTAGTGAAATAGAAACCAAGCCAACTAACGGTGTTACAGTTAGTGGTTAACTATTTCGCGGTCCGGTCATTGCATAGGATACCCCCACTCGCATGTCAACTACATGGACGCGTTGGATCATAGCGTTTGTATCATAATACAAAGCGGGTCGTATCCATAGTATCACCAGGATAAGGTACCCAGCCTTATCCCTATACTATAGACCTTTTAGGTTGTTACTTGAACATCGATCCCCGTATGTCCCCACATACTAGTTCAAGTTACATACAAACAACCTTGGATCTTAGTTTATAGGATTTGGGTCAAATAGTGCAATATTTAACAATAACATTTTATTGTAGAAACTAAATAACACTTTATTAAATACAAGTATAAAATTTGTTTACATTCATTATCTACGAGTTTTAGGGCATAAAACCCTACAAACTCCCACTTGAACTAAAACTCTAGTTTAGTGAGATGTACAACAATCTATTCAGCAGTGGGTGTACAAATACATGCATAAAACATATACAATGTACAAATACAATAAACTAGGGCATCACTATACCCATTACATAATGGTATCATTATACCTATTACATTTCTCCCACTTGCCCTAGATTTCATCTTTGTAAATAACTCGTAGACCTAGACCTTCTAGATGACCCTCATACCCTTTTTCAGGATTGTCTAACCGTGACAGGTGATCAGCTACCTGGTTTTCACTTCCCTTTTTGTCCTTGATTTCCAGATCAAATTCTTGGAGCAATAAAATCCATCAGATCAATTGTGGCTTGGCATCTTTTTTTAAATCAAGTATTTAATCACCGCATGATCAGTGTAGATAGTGACCTTCGAACCAATCAGGTATGCACAAAATTTATCGAACGCATAAACAACAACCAATAATTTTTTCTCGGTGGTTGTGTAGTTTGTCTACGCTTCATTCAATGTTTTGCTGGCATAATAAATGGGGTGAATCGTCTTCTCCTTCCTCTACGCCAACACTGCGCCGATTGCTACATCACTTGCGTCACACATGAGAATAAATGGCTCTTTCCAATTAAGCGTTGTGAGGATTGGCACATACACTGACGCATATTTTAGATCACATAATGCCTTTATACACTCTTTTGAAAATTCAAATTTCTTGTTGCCTCCAATAATGCGCACAAGGGCTTCGTTATGTGAGAAAAGTCTTTAATGAAATGGCGGTAGAAGCCCGCATGCCCTAGAAAACTACGAATTCCTTTAACAGATGTAGGCAGCGGCAACTTCTCAATTACATCAATTTTTACCTTATCGACTTCTATTCCAGCTTTTGATATGCGGTGGCCCAAAACTATTCCTTCTTTCACCAGAAATGACTCTTTTCCCAATTCAGCACTAGGTTGGTCTCTTTGCAGCGCATCAAAACTTGCGCTAGCTGCGTTAGGCAATCTGCATAAGAATTTCCATAGACAGAGAAATCATCCATAAAAACATCAACCGATTTTTGTAGTAGGTCAGAGAAGATAGCCATCATGCATCGTTAGAAGGTTCCTAGTGCATTACATAACCCAAAAGACATCCTTCTAAACGCAAAGGTGGCATATGGGCATGTGAAGGTTGTCGTTTATTGGTCTTCTGGCGCAATGGATATTTGATTCTACCCTGAATATTCGTCTAAAAAGCAGTAATAGGTGCGACCAGCCAAACGATGAAGCATTTGATCGATGAAGGGATGAAGAAAGTGGTCTTTCTTAGTTATTGTGTTGAGCTTGCGGTAGTCCATGCACACTCACCAACCGGTGATGCTTCGCAATGGAATGAGCTCATTCTTTACGCTGGTCACCACTGTCATTCCCCCTTTCTTGGGAATGCACTGAACTGGGTTGACCTAACTGCTTTCTGCGATAGGATAAATGACTCCTTCGTCGATCCATTTGATGATTTCCTTGCTCACAACCTCCATCATCGCAGGGTTTAATCGCCTCTGATGCTCCACAAACTCGTCAGCTTCATCCACCAGTCTGATTTTATGCATGCAATAGGAGGGGCTTATTCCCTTAATGTTAGCAAGACGCCATCCTATGGCGCATTTATGCCTTTTTAAAACCTGCATCAACAACTTTTCTTGTGTTAGATCTAGCTTAGATGAGATAATAACTGGTAAGGATTCCCCATCGCCTAAATATCAGTATTTAAGATTTAAGATGCGATGAAGGGGTGTTAGCTCTAACGCAGGCGAAGATATGATGGAAGGTAAAGTGAACTCCCTGTTTGAGAGATCCAATGCATGAATCTCTGCGGTGGTTTCAACAAATATGCGGCATTCCTCTGCTTTACATGCATCTCGGTCTTCTTCTTCAGCCTTACGTGCTGCTTCTATCGCATTAATCCGGAGTATCTCCATTGGCGAGCAGATTTCTAAACGCGCTACAGTCTCACTGTCCTTGGGATCAGCTGGTATTTTAATGCGTTGAACACATTGAATACCACTTTTTGGTCGTAACTCGCATGGTGAGTTCTCCTTTTTGCACATCAATCAGTGTTTGTCCAGTTCCCAAAAATGGTCTGCCCAAAAAAATTAGAAAGTCCCTGTCTGCCTCATAGTAAAGATTAATAAAGTCAGCCGGAATAGTGAATTTATCCACTTTTACTAGTACATCCTCGATTTTTCCTTCTGGATGCGCTACCGACCTATCTGCAAGTTGAAGAGTGACAGTTGTTGGTCGCGCTTCTCCAATGCCTAGGAACTTGAATACTAATAAGGGCATCAGATTGATGCTTGCACCAAGGTCACACATGCTCTTCCTACATCAATGCCTCCAATTGAACATGGGATGGTGAAGTTTCCATGGTCCTTTAATTTTGGAGGGATCTTGTTGTTCAGTATTGTGCTGCATTCGTTTGTTAGCGCAACCGTTTCGAATTCTTTCCAGGGCCTCTCGTTAGACAAAATATCTTTTAAGATTTTTTTTGTAACTGAGCATTTTTTCTAGCGCCACAACCAAAGGAATGTTATTCTGAAGCTCACGCAACACACTAAGGAATTTCTTAAATTGCGCTTCATCATTCTTCTTTCTCAGCCTCTGCGGGAAGGGTGTTGGCTTTGTATGCGTCAGGTTCTTTTGTCTTTTCTTTTTCTTTCTCCTTCTCTGGGTCTTCTGAAGTAGTCTCTGCGTTGGCTTCTTTTTCAGGTTCGGGCTACGGGACGTTTGAGTCTTCCGCTGCAGAGCGTCAATGCATGGCATTGTTCTTTCCCTCTGGGGGCCTCTGTGTTGCTTGGCAAAGTCCCCGCAGGTCTGTTTTTCAATTTTGACGCAAGTTGTCCCACTTAAACTTCCAGATTTCTCAAGGATGTGGCTTGACTCTGAACTACCGCATCTTTCTTTGCAATGTATTCCTTCTGACTTGCCATGAATTCCTTCATCATAGTTTCCAATGAATATGATGATGATGTGCCTGAGTCACCACTGCTTGTGTTGTTGTTGCGCTGGAAATTTCCCTACGTTGGAAATTTCCCTGCGTTACATGTTCATTGTTAGCGTTAAGAAGTCTAGGACTAGGATTTGTATTACCTTGTTGCGCTTGTTTGGTTGCGCCGGTATTTCCACTCCATGAGAAATTAGGATGATTCCTCCAGCAAGGGTTGTACGTGTTTGAAAACGAATTGTTGCGCATATTCCCTTGTTGTCCCACATAAAACACTTGACTCTGGGTTAGAAGGACACTGGTCATGCAGATAAGGGTAAAAAATGTACCTATTTTACCCTTATATTTAGCTCATTTCTTGGTCAAATATTGAGTGTTTAGGTCAATTTACTGTTCCCGAGCTCAAAATATGATTAGTTTGATAAGTTAGGGTGTTGAGAGTCACTTTTGTTGAATTATTCTTATTTGTGCTTAAAAAGACTTGATTTGAGGCAAATTTGACTTAGTTTGCTGTGGTGTAGAAAAACAGAGGAAAAGCTGGAATTCCCCAGAAATGCGACCGCATTTTTGGGAAGGCAAAAATGAAATGCGACCGCATTTCTGGAAAAATAGAGGTCGTTCCGAGTCGCACGCGGGTCGTTGTTGACGAGTCTTCTTCGCACCTAACCTGTTGTTTTGACCCCGAAACTGACTGGGCAACCTTCCAACACCTATTTCGCAGCTCTTCAACCACTTTCTACATTATACAAGCTCGAGATTCGAAGTCAAATCCAAGCAGAACTCACTTGGAAGAAAAGGGTGGTGACAGAACCCTGGCTCGACGCCAATGAGTAGTTATGCCCGAGGTCCTTCTTAGATGACCAAATTCTAACCCGAGAGAGAGTTAGACATCAAACCTTGTGGTTTGTAGAGAGTTTCACCAATTCCCATCTTGTAAAAGTGAGAGAGTGGAGTGTCTTAGCGAACTCTAGAAGGATTGTGTAAACAAAAAACCCATAATATTTAGGTATCTTCTTTATTCCCAGCTTGTGATTACTTTTCATTATTCTGTATTCTTTACATTATTATTTCAATGAAAATGTGTTCATTTGCTTTTTATCCCATCATGAGTAGCGAAATCCCGTTGAGGGGTTCAATGTGGTGAATTCCCTTAGGGTTTAATGGCTTGAAAGTGTTCTATTTGCTTAAGTTGTGTTTAATGCATGTCATTCTTTATTAATTATCAGTCTAATCTTGCTGAGTTTTATTTGATCACTTGGACTTTGCATGCTATGTGAGTTTGATCTCGAAAGGGACAAACAATATCGATTCTCATAAAGGTGATATAGGAGAAAAAGCTCGAAAGAGATTGTTTGGCGATATAGGGCAAGCTGCCTAAGGCACCCTATATCGACTATAGGGTTATAGGTTGCATTCGTGAATTATCTATGTCGGAGTCGAGTCCCAGAAATGGGCATAACGGTACTCGCTTAGCCTTCTTACGGTTTTTGGAAACAAGGGCCAAAAGGAAGTTTAATTTGACCCAATGCATTAAATACACTTAAATTAGATATTGCATAAGTATGGTTGTTACCTTAGGGATGAATCCATGTTAAATACCTCGTTTTATCTTATTGTTATTCTTTATTATTTTATTGCTTGCTTTGTTTATCTTTTCAAAAACCCAATCAATCAACTTATTTTCTTTGGTTACCTTTTTCAAAAGCAATCATTTGAGCAGTTTCTTCATCAAATCTGAATTTCCAATTTAGTCCTCGTGGGATCGATACCCTTGGAATACTTTCTGAGGTTTTTTTATTACTACGTGTGACAGTGTATACTTGCACTTAAGTGTTGGCTGAATATTTCTTTCTTATTATTTTCCATTTTATCTCACATTCCATCCATTCAGTTCACACACGCACCACATGTGTGTGCCCTTCTCCACAGATTCTGCATCCTATCGCATAGAGGTGCGCTATGAGGAGAGTCGTGCTTGCTGTTAACGCATCCATCTTAGTGGTTAACGCATCAATCTTTGCATTCACTGCGGTCATTGGGTCTACTTCGAAGCTTCTTGAGCTGGTTTTCACAGGGTGCTTTCGTTTATCCTCTGCGGTGCCCCATTCATAGTTATTTCTTGCGATGCGGTCAAGGATCTCATGCGCTTCATCATACGTTTTTCTTAACAACGCACCATTCGCAGATGAGCCCACCAGGATTTGGAAATTTTTATTCAGCCCAACATAGAATGTCTCCAACTAAATACAGTGGAGAAATAGATAAGGGCATCTTTGCAACAGACTTTTAAAATGCTCCCATGCATCGCTGAGTGTTTCATCTTCCATCTGAGCAAACGTCATAATCTCCTTTCTGAGCCTGGAATTTGCTATTGGTGGGAAATATTTTCCAAGAACTTTTCAGCTAAATCATTCCACGTTGCTATAGAGTTTGTCGGTTGCTGATTCAACCAGACTTTAGCAACATCTCTCAGAGAATAGGGGAAAAGAATGACTAGCAGCTACTCCAGGGTCACTCCAGGAATAATAAACTTGTTGCATATATCCAAAAATGATTTGAGATTTGAGTGTGGGTCCTCTGCTACACTGTTGGGTTTTATGCCCTAAAACTCGTAGATAGTAAATGAAACAAATTAATCGATCTCGATAAAGTGTTATTTGAGTGATTTAGTAATTTAGTTATTGAATAATCGAGTTTGCATTAATAAACCCTAAATCCAATAAACTAAGATCCAAGGTTGTTTAAATGAAACTTGAACTAGTATGTGGGGACATACGGGGATCGGTGTTCAAGTAACAACCTAAAAGGTCTATAGTATAGGGATAAGGCTGGGTACTTTATCCTGGTAACACTATGTGATACGGCCCACCATGTATTCGATACAGATGCAATGATCCAAAGTATCCATGTAGGAGACATGCGGGTGGGGGTATCCTATTCAATGAGTTTGCATAAGACCGGACAACGAAATAGTAACCACTAGATGTAACCTCATTAACTTGTTTAGGTTTCTATTTCAATAAGATGACCTACGTAACTCAATCTCAATCCTGAGTCTGTTCTGAACCCCTTTCAGGGGGGATTGTCCTTAGATTTGTATGGGTGAGAGTGGCCAGTTCGTCGACTCAATAATCCTACCATTTCAGGGGCAAGACCGAATGGAGGCTGGGAACATATATAACAGTACAAGATGGAATTCACTACTTCCCCTATTGGGGAAAGTAGATGTGTGTTCCCTTAAGGGCTGATTCCGGGGCTTGAACAAAGGCGCGTCGTCCTCTCCTGGCCCAAGAGGAATTCCTGTTTAGTGGTTGAACCCTAAACAACTTGTTCATTAGAGGGATCAGTGGTACTTAAGGAACCAGAGAAAACCCAGGGATAAAACGGTAATTTGACCCAGCTGGTGTTACGAACACACGTGAAAGATTGACTTACTGCATTGGTCGATATCCGTGGACACAGAAATATTCTACAGTGAGAAGAGTGCAGCTGTGGGTCTTTATTGGAGTGACCCACAGTTAACGAATGTTGACTAACTTGGTTAATGAGTTTAGCCAATTAGTCTCGTATCGTTGGAGCTTCTGATCTGTAGGTCCATTAGGTCCCACTGGTAGCTCGTAAAGAGACTTGAGGCAATTAAGTATAAATTGTAAATTGAAAGTGTTCGATTTATTTGGAGAATCGTATAATGTATATTGATGCATTATAATATAAACTTTATGAAACTTTATAATATAATTTTTGAATTAATTTCAAAAATTAATTCTTTAGAGAAAATATTTGAAAGAGTTCAAATAGATTTAATATGAATTGGATTCATATTAATTTTAATAAAACCCCTAAGATTAAATATATGATATTTAATTGGGTAATTAATTAATTATGAAATTAATTAATTATTTATTAAAATTAGAGACCTTTTCCTATTAGGAATGAAAATATTTGAAAGAGTTCAAATAAATTTAATATGAATTGGATTCATATTAATTTTAATTTTAATAAAATCCCTAAGATTAAATATACGATATTTAATTGGGAAATTAATTATAAATTAGAGACCTTTTCCTATTAGTAAAAAGGTCTTGGCCTTTACTATATATAGGACCCCTGGGGTGGGCTGAAAGGCATCTCATTCATTCTCCTACTCTCAGAGAATTCCCCTCAAGGCTTCCTCTAAACTCCCACCAGTCTCTTGCCTCTAGAAGTCTCAGAGTCATACCGGTGTAGCCATAGTGGTGGTGTTCGCACTAGTTCGTGATTAATTCACAAGCAGTTGGCAAATTTAATCTGATTCGTCAACGAGAGTAAGTAATTTGTTACTATATAAATTACATTTAGATGTAATATTTTTGTATGCTTTGCCTTAATATAAATCTAGAATAGTTCTAAGTTTATGGCCAATGTATTGGTATTTTAGATTAAACAAAATTAATTACGAATCGGTCCCAATCACGCTTCCGCTTTACGGAATTCCAATCCTTCAATTTCCTCCAAATTGTCCTGCAGCAGTTAGCATTTGAAACATAACAGATTTTAGCTCAAACCTTTAAGTCTCCAATGTTGGGCGCACTATTCCTGGATTGAAGTTGCAGTTTGTAGGGGTTGCATAATCTCTGATTCCTCGTTCTTTGTCATCAGCCATTTGTATTGGATTCATGGGCGGGTTTTGTGGATTTGGCGTAGCCATTTCTTCAGGTTGTTCTATAGCTTGTCTTCTGGCACGCCTGTTTCTCCTTCTCTTATGGTACGTTCTATCGATCTCGAGGTCTATCTCGATGCCTGTGTGGCGAGTGGAATGCATACAATCTTGCACACCTGGAGTAAAACTACTTACACAGGCAACAAAGAAAATAACACCAAACGAAATGTTAGTTAAAAAATGATGTTAAAATCTTAGTTGCCTTCCCTACTAATGGCGCCAAAAACTTGGTATTTGAAATAAAACGACTTGATATTATGCTAAAGATATCGCTGATATGCACTAATCCAAGTATAAATTAAGCATAACCAAGTAATACGTAGAGTACCTCAGGGTCAGAACACAAGGAAGGGAAAAGAGATTTTTAACAAACTTACTAACAAACACTCAGACGCATGGTACTACGTAAAAACGGGATAAAAGGATGAATGCGTGGATGAGAGTTGCAAATAAGGATACAAACTAAGAGTATGCAATAGAGGTAAAAGACAAACATATGAGAGAGGCTATCAAGGCTTTTACAGCGGCAACCACATGTGTTGATAACTCATTCAATAGCACATAGTATGAATGAAATGCTAATGATGCCTAAGCGAAAATTAACATGTGATTCCCTTCCGATATTACACATGCGTTTGGCGTAGGACTAACAACGTTATGTTCAATTAGTTCATGTGTTGGTACTGTTCTCTAATTACTTGCAAGTGATTGAGTTATTCCTAAAACAATCTAAACACATTAATGAAATATCTCTCGCAGCAATGCTAAAGCTAACACAACCTAGACTACATGTAATGCGTTAACTTGCTCTACTTAGATAGTTCCACATGTGTTACCCGTCAAGGATTTATCATGTTGCTACCGCAACCGGCTGGCCAGGCGGGAATTAGTAATGAAAATATTAAGACATCTAAGTAGAAAGCATCAACTTCATTCATTCAAACTTGACGCATACAAAATAATGTTATCGCCGCATGGGCATCTAGGCTAAGCCTTGATAAAGGGAAATTAGCTCATGCTACAAAAAGAAAACATAACGCAGTACATAATAAACTCAAGAAGTGTCTGCGCTGGTTCTCCATTTCTTCTTTTCTCCGTGTTCTCTCTCTCCGTTGTCATCCCTCTTTACTTCTGGCAAATGAGGGATTTATAAAGGCTAAGGATGCTGACTTCTGCAAGGATGCTGAAAACTGACTTGAACCGCCCTGAACCGCGCTAAATCGGTCAAAAAAATGCATGAACCACGTTGAACCATCGAGAATCGATCAATGGACCGGTCAAACGTTCATGAACTGCGCCTCATATTAATTAAACCGGAAATCGATCAATGGACCGATCAATGGACCGAAACTCACAAAACCGTGCCTAAGTGAAACTGCAGTTGGACGGCCCACAATCTGACGCGAAAAAAAAATGATGCGCTCAATGCCCATGTCTAATCTCGAACCTAAAACCTCTAAATCACGAAAACGCGGATCCAACCAACATAGCAACACGTGCAATCACATCGTAAAACCGATTTATCTTTTATTTATTTTATTACGACTGTGTGTTTCTGTTCGTTTATCGGTAATTTCTGCCAGCGTTGAGACGTCATTTAGGCAGCGTCGAGACGCTTGCTCTCGGGATTTCCAGTTTTCTTCGATTTTCAGCCTCGTTTCTTCTCCAATTTGGCTCCAAATTGCACCGATTTCATCCAAATTAATGCAGAAATCAACGAAACAAACTTACAGACTCGATTGCAATTAAATGCCCAAAACACCAGGCCCTTACATTGATCAAATCAACAAAAATTGCAAAATGTAATGCCCACCAAAAGTCAATGCAAATTTTAGAGAAACAAGATTAGATCTACGATAGGCTCTGATACCAATTGAAGGATTGGAATTCCATAATTCCGTAAAGCATAAGCGTGATTGGGACCGATTCATAATTAATTTTGTTTAATCTAAAATACCAATACATTGACAATAATCTTAGAACTATTTTAAATTTATATTAAGGCTAAGCATACAAAATTATTAGATCTAAATCTAATTTATATAGTATCAAATTACTTACTCTCGTTGACGACTCAGATTTAATTCACCAACTGCTTGTAAAATAATCACGAACTGCTGCGAATACCACCACTATGGCTACACCGATATGACTCTGAGACTTCTAGAGGCAGAAGACTGGTGGGAGTCTAGAGGGAGCCTTTAGGGGAATTCTCTGAGAGTAAGAGAATGAATGAGGTGCCTTTCACCCCACCCCAGGGGTCCTATTTATAGGAAAAGGTCATGAATAAGATCAAATCTATTATCTTATTCATATCTAATTTTAATAAACAATTCATTAATTTCATAATTAATTAATTCCCAATTAAATATCACATATTTAATCTTAGGGATTTTATTAAATTATTAATATGAATCCAATTCATATTAATTATTTGAACTCTTTCAAATATGTTCTCTCAAGAATTAATTTTGTAATTAATTCAAAATTGTATTATAAAGTTTCATAAACTTTATATTATAATGTATCAATATCCATTATATGATTCCCCTAAACAAACTGAACACTTTCAATTTACAATTTATACTTAATTGCCTCAAGTTTCTTTACGAGCTACCAATTGGACCTAATGGACCTACAGATTAGAAGCTCCAACGATACGAGACTAACTAGCTAAACTCATTAACAAAGTTAGTGAACATTCGTTAACTGTGGGTCACTCCACTAAAGACCCACAACTGCACTCTTCTCATTGTAGAATATTTCTATGTCCACGGATATCGACCAATGCAGTAAGTCAATCTTTCACGTGTGTTCGTAACACCAGCTGGGTCAAATTACTGTTTTACCCCTGGGTTACCTTTGGTTCCTTAAGCACCACTGATCCCTCTAATGAACAAGTTGTTTAGGCTCCAACCACTAAACAGGAGTTCCTCCCGGGCTTGGAGAGGACGGCGCGCCTTTGTTCAAGCCCCAGAATCAGCCCTTAAGGGAACACACATCTACTTACCCCAATAGGGGAAGGAGTGAATTCCATCTTGTACTGTTATGTTCCCAGCCGCCATTCGGTCTTGCTCCTGAAATTGTAGGATTATTGAGTCGACGAACTGGCCACTCTCACCCATACAAATCTAAGGACAATCCCTCCTGAAAGGAGTTCATAACAGACTCAGGATTGAGATTTAGTTACCTAGGTCATCCTATTGAAATAGAAACCTAAACTAGTTAACGGCGTTACATCTAGTGGTTACTATTTCGAGGTCCGGTCTTATGCAAACTCATTGCATAGGATACCCCCACCCGCATGTCTCCTACATAGATGCTTTGGATCATTGCATCTGTATCGAATACAAGGTGGGTCGTATCCCTATACTATAGACCTTTTAGGTTGTTACTTGGACACCGATCCCCGTATGTCCCAACATACTAGTCCAAGTTTCATCTAAACAACCTTGGATCTTAGTTTATTGGATTTAGGGTTTATTAATGCAAACTCGATTATTCAATAACCAAATTACTGAATCAATCAAATAACGCTTTATTGAGATTGATTAATTTGTTTCATTTACTATCTACGAGTTTTAGGCATAAAACCCAACAGGGCATTTTTGTAAAATCATTCTTCTATTTGGCTCAAATTGGCTAGGCTTAGACAAAGCTAAAAATATTCTTGAAACTTAACATTTGTGTAATTTGAGGTTCAAAAGAGTCTATCTATGTAGTTAACCCTTTAAATTAAACCTAACTCTTAAATTAATTACCCAAGAAAATTAAAATAAGCATTTCCATTTTCATATATTAACATAACATTTATATTAATAGCTCATGAAAATTAATAACCACATAAATTACTTTCATAAATAAAACTCTTTATATTTTTTACGTAGTAATTTCATGCTCAATGCTTCTCAATTTTTATCCATTTAATATAACACTTTATATTAAACATCCATGAAAATAAAAATTCATGCATAATCCATACATCATAATAATTTATAATATAAATATGCATGAATATGCTTAACCTTTGGTGGGATTTTAAACTATATGACATCCATAAAGCAAAATAAATAGCTAAGTAAACAGGTTTTGGCATCCTAGGAAAAAATACATTAGAAAAATTACAATAATTAATCTAAACTGCTCTATCTCGCCGCGAACTAGCTTCAAATCGGGTCCAAACTCTTCGAACCATCAAGAATTGGGCTGAAATTGCATAAACCGCTTCAAAAAACGCCTTGAACCAGCTTAAAATGTGATGAATGAAAAAACTTGAATGAAAAAACTTTAGAGAGAAAAATCTCCCTAGAGTTCTTGGGTTGAGAAAATATGAGAGGAGGCAAGAATGAGACCTTAGGGTTAGGGTTCTCATAACCTTTCCTTTTATAATAGAGGAAACCCTAATGTGAGATTAGGAAACAATCTTAACCGTTAGATCAAGATCAATTAATCAATTAATTAAATCAATTAATTAAAGGTTAATTAATTAATCATATTAATTAATTAATCTCATGCACATTTAAATCTTATTTAAATGTAATTCCCTCACATAATATATAGTTTAATTAAACCTAATTAAATCAAATTTAATTAATTCAATTAAACTAATCAATTAATTAATTCCAATAATTAATTAATTTTATAATTAAATATTACACACATTTAATTAATTAGAATCATATTCTAATAATTCCCTCATAGACTATAGTTTAATTAAATATCATTTAATTTAAACTAAATTGAATAATTAATTAATTCATAATTAATTCATCTTCTAATTAAATATAATATATTTAATTAGCCATATATTTGAACTCTTTCAAATATATCATTCTCTCAATATAGTAATGTTTAATCTCAAATTAGACTTTATATTTTAATGTATCACTATACATTATATTAATTTGTATCTTATACAATTAACTTAATTCCCAATATGAATTTGGACTATTCAAATTCTCTCAATATATAATTGTTCTTAATTACTCTTTACGAGCTAGCAGGGGGACCTAATGGACCTACAGATCAGAAGCTCCGATGATATGAGGTTAACCGATTAAACTCATTAATCAAGATAACCAAGATTCATTAACTGTGGGTCATTCCACTACAGACCCACAGCTGAACTCTTCTCACTGTAGAACATTTCTGTGTCCACGGATATAGACCTATACCGGTAAGTCAATCATTCATGAGTGTCCATAATCACAGCTGGGTCAAATTATCGTTTTACCCCTATTTTACATTTGTCTCCTTAAGTACCGTGCTCCTCTAATGAACAACCTGTTTATGGTCCAACCAATAAACAAAGCGTTCCTCTCGGGCCAGTGAGAGGGTGGGATCCCTTTGTTCAAGCCCCAGAGTCACCACTTAAGGAAACACTCATCTACTTCTCCTAGAAGTGGGAAGGAGTGAATTCCTTCTTGTATTGTCATTGAAAGGGTAAAAGCCCTACGTAGCGGAAAAATCACAAAACCTACTCAGAGTCTTTGATTCTAATTGAAATACCGATACGATTTGCAAATAACATACAACAATAAAAGTGAATTTAATACGTTGTACATAGCTATAAAAACATGCTTAAAATTAATTTAAACCTAGATCTAATCTAGATTAAATGATCCTATCGATCAAGGAATGAGGTACTTACTACCGTAGTCGTTCTTGATCGAAATTCACCAGTTCCCTTGCCGTAATCCAGAAAATAGAGCAACCTTGAAATCTTCTTTCTTGCTGGAATTTTGTGAACACCACCACAAAAGTTGCACCGGTATCCTCTGTTACGATCTTGCGTTGGTTGCTTGTGGGAGCAAGAAAATTCTAAGAGTTTTTGGGAGAATTTCCTCTATGTTCTTGCTATGTGAAACGCGAGAGAACGAGAGAGAAAAAGAGTTCGTGAGATACCAACAAACGTTCAACTGATGGAGATCTAACGGATGATAATAACCTCCTCCTTGAAACCCTCTTGAACGTGTAACTCCCCTAGGTTAGTGGGATGACCTTTTCTTTTCAGTTAACTTAACAGATAAAGAATTTAATTAATTATAAAAAATCAAATAAATAATCAATGATTAATTAAATAATTAAATTACCAATTAATCTTAATTTTATTTATATAAATATCCCACATAACCTATAGTTTAAACAATTTAATTAAATTATATTAAAAACAATTGATTAATTAATTCAACAATTAGTTAATCCTATAATTAAATATCATATATTTAATTACATTTCTCTCAGATAAACTATAGTATTAATGTGCATCTAATGTGCATTAATTTTAACCTATAGTTTAATATGAATCCAATTCATATTTTAAACTTAATATCCGGACCCATTCGAATATACAATTCTCCTTTAGAGATTTACCTCAACGCACTAAGTGAGCTACCGGTGGGACTTAATGGACCTACAGATCAGAAGCTCCAACGATATGAAATTAATTGCCTAAACTCATTAACCAAGTTAATCAATGTTCGTTAACTATGGTTCACTCCACTATAGAACCATAACTGCACTCTTCTCACTGCAGATATATTTATGTGTCCACGGATATCGACCAATAACAGCAAGTCAGTCCTTCACATGTGTTCGTACCCCAGCTAGGTCAAATTACCATTTTACCCCTAGGTTACCTCTTTATCCTTAAGTCCAGTGCTCCTCTAATGAACAACATGTTTGAGGTCCAACCAACAAACAGAAGTCCCTCTCGTGCCATAAAGAGGGAAGGGCCCATTGTTCAAGATCCGGAGACACCACTTAAGGGAACGCACCTTTACTTTCCCTAGAGTGAGGAAGGAGTGAATTCCATCTTGTGTGATTATGTTCTCAGCTCCCCGCTCGGTCTTGTCCCCAAAATGGTAGGCTTATTGAGTTGGTGTGCAGGCCACTCTCATCCATTCAAATAAAAGGACAATCCCTCGTCAACAGGAGTCCATAACCCACTCAGGATTGAGACCAAGTTGCCTAGGTCATCCTAGTGAAATAGAAATCTAGCTAGCTAACGGTGTTACAGCTAGTGGTTAACTATTTCGTGGTCCGATCTTATGCAAACTCATTGCATAAGATACACCCACTCGCATGTCCACTACATGAACACGTTGGATCATTGCGTTTGTATAATAATACAAAGCGGGCAGTATCCATAGTGTCACCATGATAAGGTACCCAACCTTATCCCTATACTATAGAACCTTTAGGCTGTATCTTGAACAGTGATCCCTGTATGTCCCCACATACTAGTTCAAGCCTCATACTAACAACCTAGAATGTTTAGTTTATTGGATTAGGGTTAATAAGACAAGATTACTCAATACAAACAAGATAAATGAATAATACATCATTTTATTAATGTTCGGTCAAATGTTACATTTACTATCTACGAGTTTTAGGGCATAAAACCCAACAAACTCCCACTTGAACTAAAACTCAAGATAATGGGAAAGTATGTACAAAATAATCCAAAGCTGGAAATGGTAAATGTATATTGTACATTACATAAAAGGTAAATATATAGAATACAATAAACTAGGGCATCCTTTACCCATTACACATCTCCCACTTGCCCTCGATTATACTATATACATGTCTCGCAGACCTAGACTCTCTAGATGACCCTCGAACACTTTAGCCGAGAGAGCCTTCGTAAATGGATCAACAGATCTTTGTAACGATCACATCTCCTTTTTGCACAATCTCCTGTATCAGGTGATACTTCCTCTCGATGTGCTTTCCTCGTTTGTGGTTGCGAGGTTCTTTAGAATTGGCTACAGCCCCACTATTGTCACAGTATAATGTTATGGGCAAGTTCATATTTGGAACAACTTCCAAAATCTGTCAAGAACTTCCTTAGCCAAACCGCTTTCTTAGCTGCTTCACAAGTAGCTACATACACAGCCTCCATGGTTGAGTCCGCTATGCATCCTTGTTTGATGCTTCTCCAAACTACAGCTCACCCGTTAAGGGTAAACACTGACCCTGACATGGATTTCCTTGAATCCTTGTTAGACTTGAAGTCAGAGTCGGTGTATCTAGTAAGAATTAACTTCTTAGCCCCAAAAACCTGCATGTAGTCTCTCGTTCTCTTAAGATAATTGAGGATTCCTTTAACGGCGGTCCAGTGGTCTAACACTGGATTTGACTGATATCTGCTGACTATCCCTACTGCATAACAAATGTTAGGCCTAGTGCAGAGCATTGCATACATTAAGCTGCCCACAGCTGAGGCGTAGGGAATTCATCTCATATCTTCAACTTCTTGAGCTGTCTTAGGACATTGTTTCTTAGATAAACGAACCTCATGCCTGAAAGGCAATAAACCCTTCTTGGAGTTCTGCATCAAATATCGAGACAACATTTTGTCGATATACGTTGCTTGAGACATGGCTAGCTTTTTGTTCTTTCGATCCCGAATAATTTAGATTCCAAGAACATATTGGGTCTCTCCTAAATCTTTCATTTGGAATTGGGCCGCTAGCCATTCTTTTACGTCAGTCAGATACCCTACATCATTCCCAATGAGTAGGATGTCATCAACATATAGTACCAGGAAAGCTACTTTGTTTTTGTTGATCTTCTTGTATACAAAAGGTTCGTCAACATTTTGGTCAAAGCCAAAATATTTGATCGCAGTATCAAATCTAATATTCCAAGATCTGGAAGCCTGTTTCAACCCATAAATGGATCGATTCAGTTTACAAACTTTTTGCTCCTGACCTAGGGTTATGAACCCTTCGGGTTGAGACATAAAGATATTATCTTCAAGATTACCATTCAAAAAGGAAGTCTTGACATCCATTTGCCATATTTCATAGTCATAATATGTGGCTATGGATAAGAGAATTCTTATTGACTTCAACATAGCAACAGGAGAAGAGGTTTCCTCATAGTCCACCCTTTCTCTTTGGTTATAACCCTTTGCTACAAGTCTAGCTTTGAAAACCTGTATTTTCCCGCATGCATCTCTTTTCCTCTTATAGATCCATTTACACCCTATAGGTTGGACCCCTTCAGGTGGATCTACAAGTTCCCAAACTTGATTGAACTACATAGATTCCATCTCAAGGTCCATTGCTTTGACCCATTGGTCTTTATCTACATCATTCATTGCCTGACGATAAGACAATGGATCCTCAACACCATCACCAGGTATGACGACCTGAGTTTAATTAAACCTAAGTAACTGTTAGGTTGTATAACAACCCTCCCACTGCGTCGAGGCTCTCCCACTATGTGAGGAGGACAAGATTGACCAGAGGAACTGGCTCCTACATCAACTCTTGTTGAAGGACCAGCTTCATCAACCACTCTTGCTGACTCTTCAGTAGCTTCTCCTAACACTAATTTACTACGTGGTTTATGATCTCTAATGTGGTCTTCCTCCAAGAAAGTAGCATTTGTCGATACAAACACTTTGTTTTCTTGAGGGTCGTAGAAAAGACCACATCTCGTTTCGTTAGGGTATCCAACAAATTGGCATATTCTAGAACGAGGTTCCAATTTCTTAGGATTTGTCACTAACACGTGTGCTGGACAACCCCAGATACGGAAGTAGCGCAAACTAGGTTTACGCCCCCTCCATAACTCAAAAGGTGTTTTAGAAACACGCTTTCAGGGAACATTGTTCAGAATATGTGCTGCAGTCTCTACTGCATACCGCCAAAACGAGCTAGGCAATTGAGCATAGCTCATCATCGAACGAACCATGTCTAACAAGGTTCTATTTCTCCTTTCTGATACACCATTTTGCTGAGGTGTACCAGGTGCTGAGAGTTGGGATTTGATTCCATGTTCTATCATATAATCTTAGAATCTTTTATCCATATACTCTCCACCTCGATCTAATCGAAGTATTTTAATAATCTTACCTAATAGGTTTTCTACTTCAGTCTTAAACTCTTTAAACTTTTCAAGAGCTTCAGACTTATGACCCATTAGATATAAGTAACCATATCGAGAATAATCATCTATGAAAGAGATGAAATATTCATAACCTCCTCGAGCCTTTACATTCATTGTGTCACACCCCCTCCCGGACCACCTGCTAGCTTAGCCCGAAAGATGGCGTGAAGCCAACGGACATCGTCCTCCTCTAACGATACCCGCTGACCCTCCTGAACGTTGAACCTGATAAACATACTAATCATAGATATAAAACATTCTACATGAAACAGAACACAGCGGAATCTCTGAAAAAAAAACTTTCAACAAACACGAGGTGCCGCCCTGACATAACTTGGTTCGGATAATAACCTGATATAGATATCACAACCAAAAACATATTCAACTGGAGTTTATACAACCACAACCTCTAGAACCTACACAAACCGTAAATTATCCAATCCTTACAAAACATTTACAATATAGATAAACTCAATATACAACTCCACGCACGTACTGAAGCTTGATCTGGAACTTTCAGCAGACGTTGGCAGTGTATCAGGCACCGGGAGCTCGATCTCTACCTGAAAAGTGGGAAAACATTTTGAAAGAATGAGCTACAAAGCCCAGTGAGTGACTAACTTTAAAACTCTAAATCTGGAAGTCAAAACACGTGATAAACCTTTAAACGTATAAATATGCTCAATCCAAAGAGTTTAACAAAAACGTGTAAGGATAAAGGCTTTCTAAAACATCTTGCAAGTTCATCATTCAAAATCTAGCAAGGCATATTAAGTACATCAAACATTTTAACTAACATGATCGATCTACGTTGTGTAGGGCACGCCCAGTACAACCAACGTTTACTAGTCCTACGATGTAGTGGGGCCCGCCCAGCACTCCCATTGTCTTTGTCGTAGTGGGGTCCACCCAGCACTCATGACAGCATCGTTGTCACGGAGTAGACTCAACGTCAACAACGGAATATAACCTGTGTGCACACGGTACCATATAGCCTCGGGCTCAATATCTCAGTCATGTAGTCAATATAAATCTCAGAAAACCACATAAAAACATTAAAACATGCCTGCTTATCGTTATCTTTCATAAAACTCAAGCTTACTCAGCTTGCTCGTGAAAAAAAAAACGAAAATCTTTAAATAATTCTTGCTAATACATGCTTGGCTTAAAAGGATGTCATTTCAACTATTTTTTCAGAAACTCAATAATCACGTGCTCATTTATAAACCTCATTAGAAAATCTAAGCTCATAACTTAAGCTTGAAACCATTCATAAAAACCATGTATCATTCATAGAAAAGCATGTAAAACATCTAAACATATGCAACCGTTTGGAAACAATTTTCGAAATTCGTTTTGTCACTCACAGTCTTAGCTAGTTCCCTGGTTTGTAGACCCGACCTATTTCGTCTTGGCCTGTCAAACAACCAAAACCGAGCATTAGAACCATAATTAGCTTTGTCTTTCCATGCTCATGAATTCTAAACACTTGAATAAAAAATCTCACTCCACATTCTACTTTCCAGATTTTCCAAATTTAATACCACACCTTCCAACACCCATAACTTCCTCAATACTTAACTAAAATTAATGTACTATACATCAAACTCTTCAGTTTTGAACACTCTACAACGTACCTGAAGAAATGAAAACCATTTGAGGTTTTCTGCTACCCTTCATCTATCTCCTGAAATTAAACCTACTTCAAGTCATTTTTGGCTCAAAGATTCTTCATGAAAGTTGTAGAAAAATGAATAAGCTTTCCAACCATACCAAATAGAGCTTCTGATTCAACTTGTACACACCAGAATGCTCAAAACACCAGAGAAAACCAGAGATCCTCCTGCTTTGCTCGAAAATCCTGTGCTCTGTTTTCCATTCCCAAAACCATTAACTTCTCATACGATTTAGGTCAAGCTTCCTTCATGAAATTTGTTACAAAATGAACTAACTTTCAAGAACATCAAACCTCACCTCTTAGTTCCTTTTGTGTTGCTCAAACCGAATAAAAAACCAGAGGTTGACAGGTTGATCTCAGATTCTGCTATGGCTGGCTTTGCATGAGCTTTTTGCTATCTTCTTCAACCTCAAAACCACGAAAATATTCTTCTTCTTCTTCGTTCACTCTCTCCCTCCAGTGCTCTGAAGATGTGGATGGAAAAATGATGAGAAATGAGCTGAAAATCAGCTGAAAAGAATTGTAGTCAGTGGTGGGTCTTGCTGTCCATTCCCACTCATTTTCTTTCTTTCTTTCTTTTTTTTTTTTGTTTTTTTTGTTTTGCTGATTTCTTTTCCTTTTCCTTTTCTTTTCTTTCTTCTTTTAAGTTGATAATTTCCAACAACTTAGTCCAACAAAGAAACCACCAATAGATGACAAGAGAAAATTATCTAAGGAAAGTCTCAGGTTTACAACTTAGCTCCCCCTTATGAAATTTCGTCCTCGAAATTTAGAAGTTCTTAGGTGAAGAGAGTTGGGTAACTCCTCCTCATTCGATCTTCTGACTCCCAGGTTGCCTCCTCTACTCCATGATGTCTCCAAAGAATCTTCACGAGTGGGATCGTTTTGTTCCTCAGAACTTGCTCTTTCTTGTCGAGGATCTGAACTGCTTCCTCTTTATAACTCAAGTCTTCTTTCAGCTCAATCGGTTGCGTTTGCAACACTTGGGATGGATATGGGATATATTTTCTCAACATGGGCACATGAAAAACATCATGTATTCGAGCGAGTTCCACTGGCAACTCAAGTCTATAGGCTGCTGGTCCAACTCGTTCTATTATCTGGTAAGGTCCAATATATCTAGGACTCAGCTTACCTTTCCTCCCAAAGCGAAGAACACCTCTCCACGGAGATAACTTCAAGAAAACTTGATCTCCAACCTGGAATTCTAAGTCTCTTCGTCGCTTATCTGCATAGCTCTTCTGTCGATCCTGAGCTATTTTCAGATTCTCCCTAATCAGCTTAATATTGTCTGACGTAACTTGTACCAACTCAGGACCAACTAGCTTTCGCTCTCCCACTTCGTTCCAGCACACAGGAGTCCTGCATGGTCTGCCATACAAAGCCTCGAATGGTGCCATGCCGATACTAGACTGGTAGTTGTTATTATAAGCGAACTACATAAGTGATAAGTGGGTATCCCAACTTCCCTTAAACTGAAGGACACATGCTCTCAACATGTCCTCTAAAGTCTGGATGGTCCTCTCTGACTGACCATCTGTTTGGGGATGGAACGCGGTACTGAACTTCAACTTTGTTCCCATTGCTTTCTGCACACTAGGCCAAAACATAGAAGTAAACCTCGGATCCCTATCTGAAACTATGGACACTAGAACTCCATGCTGACTCACAATCCTGTCGACGTATAACTTAGCTAGCTGATCTAGTATAGACGTCGCTTTAATCGGTATAAACCGTGCTGTCTTGGTGGTCTGTCCACTATTACCCATATACCATCATGTCCACTAGAAGTACGAGGTAATCCAAACAGAAAATCCATAGTAATATGCTCTCACTTCCACTCCGGCACTGGCAATGGATTAAGGAGTCCTCCTGGTCTCTGTCTCACTGGTTTAACCTGTTGGCAGATCAAACATCTATCAACATATTCGGCTATCTCCCGCTTCATACCAGGCCACCAATAAGTTTTCTTCTGAGTTCTATACATCTTGGTGCTTCCTGGATGCATAGTGTAAGTTGAACTGTGAGCTTCCTCTAATATAGCACTCTTAAGCTCACTAATACTCGGAACGCATAGTCTTCCCTGCTTAACTATGGCTCCGTCTGCTCTCAGCTCAAATTCTGCCTCTGGGCCTTGCCTGGACTTTGCAAGCATCTTCTGTAAGTTTCTATCCTCTGGCTGTCTTCTCACAATCTCTGCTACTAGAGAAGACCTAACTTGAAATTGAGCTAAAAGACTCCCTGAGCTTTTTGCAGTCATAATTGCCTTGAAACCTCTTAACTCACTTAGCAAGCTTGCTCGAATACCATACAAGGCACTCTTCGGAAGTCTCAACTTCCTACTTAACGCATCTACTACCACGTTAGCCTTACCTGGATGATATTTTATGGTACAGTCATAGTCTTTGATTAGTTCTAGCCATCGCCTCTGCCTCAGATTCAGCTCTTTCTGATCATAGATATACTTCAGATTCTTATGATCTGTGAAAATGTGGCACTTCTCACCGAATAAATAATGTCTCCAGATGTTCAGTGCTAAAACAAATGCTGCTAGCTCAAGATCATGGGTAGGGTAATTACACTCATGCTTCTTCAACTGCCTTGAAGCATAAGCTATCACCTTTCCTTCCTGCATAAGCACACAACCTAATCTTTGCCTCGAAGCATCACAATAGATCACATACTCCTTCCCTGTTACAGGAAGTGTCAGAATAAGTGCTGTCACCAATCTCTTCTTCAGCTTCTGGAAACTCTGTTCGCATTTATCCGACCACTCAAACTTAGCATTCTTCCTTGTCAAAGTTGTCAAGGGTACTGCTAACCGTGAGAAATCCTCAACAAAACGTCTGTAGTATCCGGCCAAGCCGAGGAAATTACGCACCTCTGTTGCACTAGTTGGCCTCTCCCAGTTGACAACAGCTTCCACTTTTTGCAGATCAACATTAACTTCGTCCGCTGAAACCACATGCCCTAAGAACACCACTTGATTCAACCAGAACTCACATTTGCTAAACTTAGCGTATAGCTGTTTATCACTAGTGTCTGTAGAACAATCCTTAGATGTTCTTCATGGGCTTTCCTGTCAATTGAATAAACTAGAATGTCATCGATGAACACTGTCACAAACTGATCTAAATACTGATGGAAGATCCTGTTCATGAGGTCCATGAAAACTGTTGGCGCATTCGTTAAACCGAATGGCATCACTAAAAACTCATAGTGCCCATACCTCGTCCTGAATGCTGTCTTAGGAATATCTGATTCCCTAACCTTTAACTGGTGGTATCCTGACCTCAGATCAATCTTAGAGAACACTGCTGCTCCCCTTAACTGGTCAAACAAGTCATCGATGCGTGGTAGAGGATACTTGTTACGTATCGTGACTTTGTTTAACTGCCTGTAATCAATGCATAATCTCAGGGTACCATCTTTCTTCTTCACGAATAACACTGGAGCTCCCCAAGGTGATACACTAGGCCTGATGTAACCCTTGTCAACTAGTTCTTGCAACTGCACCTTCAGCTCCTTAAGCTCGCTCGGAGCCATTCTGTATGGTGCCTGTGAAATAGGTGTTGTTCCTGGTAACAATTCAATAGTGAACTCCACCTCTCTATCAGGTGGCAAACCCGATAGATCAGCTGGAAAAACATCAAGATATTCATTCACCACCGGAACATCTTCTGGTTTAACCTTTTCTTCTTGCACCTCTACCACGTGTGCAAGAAACGCTGTGCAACCCTTCCTCAACAAATTCTCAGCTTTCAGAGCTGAAATCAAACTCGTAGGAATAATCTTCCTCTCACCCCTGAAAACTACTTCAGTCAAACCTAGTTTCTTAAAAGTCACTTCCTTACTATGGCAATCTATAGAAGCATAGTGAGTGAATAAGAAATCCATTCCCAAAATCACATCCAACGCCTGCAACTCTAGGGGAAGAAAATCCACTAACATACAGAGACCTTCTACTACAACCTCACAATCACGTAACACTTCACCGACTAATAAAACGTCGCCAACTGGTGTGTATATGACTAACTCCTCAGATAAAGGCTCTAGCATCCTATTCAGCTTAGTTAAAAACATACTAGAAACAAAGGAATGCGTAGCTCCTGGATCTAATAAAACACGTGCAGGTACATTACAAATCAAAATCGTACCACTGATCACATCTGGTGCATCCTCTACTTCCTGTTGAGTCATGGCGTAGACTTTTCCCTGCTGCCTACGTCTCCCCACAACTCCCTTTTGCCTTGCACCACTGGTTCCCTCTCCTGTGGCTGCCGAGATTCTCGGCTGCTCAACTGTGTGGGACTCAACTCCCTGGTCCCTCTGAACTGCTGCCCTCAACTGTGGACAATCCCTCTTGAAATGCCCTGGTTGTCCACACTCGTAACACACACCAGCGCCAACAAGACACTGACCCCGATGATTCTTGCCACAACTTACACATGGGGTTCTCCTAGATTCACTAGCAACGGACTCCTGACCCGTCCGCGGTTTTGCTACTGAACTCGCAGACTGACTGGGGGCTCTCTGACTCTGCCTCTGATAGGCACTACCCGAACTCATCTGCCTCGATAACTGGCCACCAGATCGACGCTTGAAGTATTGACGGCCTGAAACATTCACTCCAGGTGTGAACCTTCGCTGTTCACGACCTCGAAAACCACTAGTTGTTGGAGCTCCACGACTAGGCTCCACAGCCGACTTTTCCTCTATAATACTCTGCTCTAGGCGTAAGGCAGTCTCTACTAGCTGGGAAAAATCCGTCCACTTGGAAATAGCGGTAACCGGGGTACTTATCTCAAAACGCAACCCTCTCTCAAACTTGCGACACCTGTCACTCTCAGATGCCACAATCACATCGACAAAAGCTCGGTATACTTTCTCTCGTACTCGGCCACTGAAGCTGACCCTTGTTTTAGCTCCAGAAACTCATCTCTCTTAACCTCACAATATGTGGTGGGATAGTACTTTTCCTCGAATATGCCTCTGAATGTGTGCCAGTCCAACGTACGTACATCACTACGCCTGGCTAAAATAGATTTCCACCATCCCTCCGCCACCTTCTGCAAAAGAAATGTGGCTAATCTGACTTTTCGCTCCTCAGGACAACTCATCACGTCGAAGCATTTCTCCAACATATTCAACCAGTCCTCGGCGTCAGCTGGATTTGTGGAACTATAAACCCGAGACTTTCCTCAGATAATTTTCTCTTGTCATCTATTGGTGGTTTCATTGTTGGACTAAGTTGTGGGGAATTATCAATTTAAAAAGAAAGGAAAGAAAGGAATTAAATAAGTGAAGAAAAAAAAAGAAAAGAAAAGGAAAAGGAAAAGGGAAAAAGGAAGAAAAAAAAAGAAAGAAAAAGAAAGCAAGTGGGAAATGACAGCAAAATCTCCACCACCGACAACCAACTTTATCAGCTCATTTTTGGCCAATTTCCCATCATTTTCCACCCAAAACTTTCAGAGCACTTTAAGGAGAGAGTGAAGGAAGAAGAAGAAGAAGAATTTCGTGGTTTGAGGCTGAAGAAGATAGGGAAAAGCTCATGCAAAGCCAGTCATTGCAGGATCTGAGATCAACCTGTCAACCTCTGGTTTTTTATTCGGTTTGAGCTACACAGAAGGAATCAGGAGGTGAGGTTTGATTTTCTTGAAAGTTAGTTCATTTTCTAACAAATTTCATGAACGAAGCTTGACCTAAATCGTATGAGAAGGTGATGGTTTTTGGAATGGAAAACAGAGCACAAGATTTTCGAGCAAAGCAGGAAGATCTCTGGTTTTCTCTGATGTTTTGAGCATTCTGGGGTGTACAAGTTGAATCAGAAGCTCTATTTGGTATGGTTGGAAAGCTTATTCAATTATATACAACTTTCATGAAGAATTTGTGAGCCAAACATGACTTGAAGTAGGTTTAATTTCAGAAGGAAGATAAAGGGTAGCAGAGAAGCTCGAATCTGTGTTGTCTGATTTCGGGGCATTTCTGGACGAATTGGTTGGGAATCTCGTTTTCATTTCTTCAGATAAGTTGTAGAGTGTTCGAAAATGAAGAGTTTGATGTGTACTTAATTAATTTTGGTTAAGTATTGAGGAAGTTATGGGTGTTGGAAGTTAGGGTATAGAATCTGGAAAATCTGGAGAGTAGAGTGTGAATATGATTCTTAATCCAATTGTTTAAAAATTCATGAGCATGGAAAGACAAAGCTATCTATGGTTCTAATGCTCGGTTTTGGTTATTTGACAGGCCAAGAGGAAATAGGTCGAGTCTACAAACTGGGGAACTAGATAAGACTGTGAGTGACAAAGTGAATTTCGAAATGTTCTTAAACGGTTGTTCATGATTATATGTTTTACATGCTTTCCTATGAATGATACATGGTTTTTATGAACGGTTTCAAGCATGAGTTTTGAGCGCAAATTTTCTAATGAGGTTTATATACGAGCACGTGTCTAATGACTTTATGAAAAGTAGTTGAAATGATATCTTTTAAAGCAAAGTATGGATTAGCAAGTACTTCTAAATGATTTTTGGTTTTCCACGAGCAAGCTGAGTAAGCTTAAGTTTTACGAAAGATAACGATAAGCAGGCATGTTTTAATGTTTTCATGTGATTTTCTGAGATTTCTAGTGACTACATGACTGAGATATTGAGCCCGAGGCTATATGGTACCGTGTGCACACAGGTTATATTCCGTTGTCGACGTTGAGTGTACTCCGTGACAACGATGCTGTCGTGAGTGCTGGGCGGGCCCCACTACATCGTAGAACTAGCAAACGTTGGTTGTACTGGGCGTGCCCTACACAACATAGATCGGTCATGTTAGTTAAAACGTTTGATATACTTGATATGCCTTGCTAGATTTCTAATGACGAACTTGCGAGATGTTTTAGAATGCCTTTATCCTTACACGTTTATGTTAAACGCTTTGATTGAGCATATTTATACGTTTAAAGGTTTATCACGTGTTTTGACTTCCAGATTTAGAGTTTTAAAATTAGTCACTCACTGGGCTTCGTAGCTCATTCTTTCAAAATGTTTTCCACTTTTCAGGTAGAGATCGAGCTCCCGGTGCCTGATACACTGCCAACGTCTGCTGAAAGTTCTAGATCAAGCTCTAGTACGTGGTTGGAGTTGTATATTGAGTCCGTTCATATTGTAAATGTTTTGTAAGGGTTGTATAATATCGTCCTAGAGGTCGTGGATGTATAACCCTAGTTGTATATGTTTTGGTCGTGATATCTATATCAGGTTACTTTCCAAACCAGGTTATGTCAGGGCTGCACCATGTGTTTGTTGAAAGGTTTCCGTGGATTCCGCTGTGTGGTGTTTCATATAGAATGTTTTATATCTATGATTAGTATGTTTATCAGGTTCAACGTTTCAGTAGGGTCAACAGGGATCGTTAGAGGTGACGATGTCTGTTGGCTTCACGCCGTCTTTCGGGCTAAGCTAGCAGGTGGTCCGGGAGGGGGTGTGACAGGAACCCTCAAACACTGTGGCTCCTAATTTCTTCAACCATTCAATCCCATACATCTTTTCCGGATCACTAGGCCCTACTTTCTCTGGCCTACCGATCTCCTGTGTAGATCTAGCAAATCGCTCACTCCCTGCCTCATTCTGACCTCTCGGGGTACTAGATCCCCTTTCAGATTGACTTTGGGTAGGATCTTGTGTCCCGTCCTGATTCTGCTGCGTCGTCTGCTGGTTCGTGGTGGCATGACTCCTATAACATATCAACACATCAGACATGCTATAGATACTTAACTCAGATGCATGATACTAAACTTATACCCACATTCTAGTCCTGACTGGACTCACTTTCAACAATACTTGAACCGTACTCCGCTAGTTCTATCTGAACTGACTCAACGTCTAACTATTTACTTCCTGGATTTTTCTTAGCACTAACTACCATGTCTCATTTCCCATGGAGCTAACTGCTCTGATACCAAGTTGTCACACCGCCTCCCAGACCACCTGCTAGCTTAGCCCGAAAGATGGCGTGAAGCCAACGGACATCGTCCTCCTCTAACGATACCCGCTGACCCTCCTGAACGTTGAACCTGATAAACATACTAATCATAGATATAAAACATTCTACATGAAACAGAACACAGTGGAATCCCTGAAAAGAAACTTTCAACAAACACGAGGTGCCGCCCTGACATAACTTGGTTCGGATAATAACGTGATATAGATATCACAACCAAAAACATATTCAACTGGGGTTTATACAACCACAACCTCTAGAACCTACACAAACCGTAAATTATCCAATCCTTACAAAACATTTACAATATAGACAGACTCAATAACAACTCCACGCACGTACTGGAGCTTGATCTGGAACTTTCAGCAGACGTTGGCAGTGTATCAGGCACTGGGAGCTCGATCTCTACCTGAAAAGTGGGAAAACATTTTGAAAGAATGAGCTACGAAGCCCAGTGAGTGACTAACTTTGAAATTCTAAATCCGGAATTCAAAACACGTGATAAACCTTTAAACGTATAATTATGCTCAATCCAAAGCGTTTAACATAAACGTGTAAGGATAAAGGCTTTCTAAAACATCTCGCAAGTTCATTCAAAATCTAGCAAGGCATATTAAGTACATCAAACGTTTTAACTAACATGACCGATCTACATTGTGTAGGGCACGGCTAGTACAACCAACGTTTACTAGTCCTACGATGTAGTGGGGCCCGCCCAACACTCCCATCGTCTTTTTCATAGTGGGGCCCGCCCAGCACTCACGACAGCATCGTTGTCATGGACTACACTCAACGTCAACAACGAAATATAACCTGTGTGCACACGGTACCATATAGCCTCGGGCTCAATATCTCAGTCATGTAGTCAATAGAAATCTCAGAAAACCACATAAAAACATTAAAACATGCCTGCTTATCGTTATCTTTCATAAAACTCAAGCTTACTCAACTTGCTCGTGAAAAAAAAAACGAAAATCTTTAAATAATTCTTGCTAATACATGCTTGGCTTAAAAGGATGTCATTTCAACTATTTTTTCAGAAACTCAATAATCACGTGCTCATTTATAAACCTCATTAGAAAATCTAAGCTCATAACTTAAGCTTGAAACCATTCATAAAAACCATGTATCATTCATAGAAAAGCATGTAAAACATCTAAACATGTGCAACCGTTTGGAAACAATTTTCGAAATTCGTTTGGTCACTCACAGTCATAGCTAGTTCCCTGGTTTGTAGACCCGACCTATTTCCTCTTGGCCTGTCAAACAACCAAAACCGAGCATTAGAACCATAATTAGCTTTGTCTTTCCATGCTCTTGAATTCTAAACACTTGAATAAGAAATCTCACTCCACATTCTACTTTCCAGATTTTCCAGATTCAATACCACACCTTCCAACACCCATAACTTTGTCAATACTTAACCAAAATTAATGTACTATACATCAAACTCTTCAGTTTTGAACACTCTACAACTTACCTGAAGAAATGAAAACGAGAATCTCAACCAATTTGTCCAGAAATGCCCCGAACACAGAAAATACAGAAATTAAACCTCTATCTATCCCCTGAAATTAAACCTACTTCAAGTCATTTTTGGCTCACAAATTCTTCATGCAAGTTGTAGAAAATTGAATAAGCTTTCCAACCATACCAAATAGAGCTTCTGATTCAACTTGTACACACCAGAATGCTCAAAACACCAGAGAAAACCAGAGATCCTCCTGCTTTGCTCGAAAATCCTATACTCTGTTTTCCATTCCAAAAACCATTAACTTCTCATACGATTTAGGTCAAGCTTTCTTCATGAAATTTGTTACAAAATGAACTAACTTTCAAGAACATCAAACCTCACCTCTTAGTTCCTTCTGTGTAGCTCAAACCGAATAAAATACCAGAGGTTGACAGGTTGATCTCAGATTCTGCTATGGCTGGCTTTGCATGAGCTTTTTGCTATCTTCTTCAACCTCAAAACCACGAAAATCTTCTTGTTCTTCTTCCTTCACTCTCTCCCTCAAGTGCTCTGAATATGTGGATGGAAAAATGATGAGAAATGAGCTGAAAATCAGCTGAAAAGAATTGTAGTCGATGGTGGGTCTTGCTGTCCATTCCCACTCATTTTCTTTCTTTCTTTCTTTTTTTTTTTTTTTTTGTTTTGCTGATTTCTTTTCTTTCTTCTTTTAACTTGATAATTTCCAACAACTTAGTCCAACAATGAAACCACCAATAGATGACAAGAGAAAATTATCTAAGGGAAAGTCTCGGGTTTACACATTGGACCACAAAAATCCGAATGTATCAATTCTAGGGGTTCTTTGGCACGATAACCTTTTCCAGTAAAAGGTCTCTTAGTCATTTTACCCTTGAGACACGATTCACAGGGTGGTAATGAATCATCTTCCTACTCGGTTAGAAGTCCATTCTTTATCAAACGACCGATCCGATCAATGTTAATATGACCAAGACGTAAATGCCGAAGATATGTGTTGTTACTTTTTGGAGAAATTCTTAGGCTTTTATTTTGTGTTTCAGCAGTTTTAAACATTTCATGATTTAAAATTGCCTTCGTGTTGGTTGGTCTTAACACATATAAGTTATTTTCTAACTTTGCTGAACAAATAAGTACACCATCTCTGTAAATAAACGTTTCATTTGCAAGAAAATTAATAGTGTATGATTGTTCTAGCAAACATGAAATAGATATCAAGTTCCTCTTTATCTTAGGAACTATATATAAATTGTCTAAAACAAGAAATCTATTCATGAAAAATAACTTTGCAGCTCCCACTGCAGTCGCTGAAATGACATCTCCCGTTCCAACCTTGAGTGTCATCTCGCCATCTTGAAGCTACTGGAAACTATTTCCCTGAAAAGAAGAACAAACATGATTAGTGGCTCCCAAATGTAATATCCAAGCATACTCATCATGTTCAACAAGGAAAGTTTATAAAACAAGTAAATCATATTTACCTTCCTTTTCTCTTTTCTTCTCAGCAAGGTATCGAGGGCAGTTCCTCTTCCAATGACCATCCACATTGCAGTGGAAGCACTTTCCCTTATCGGCCACGACCTTGGCCTTTCCCTTGCCCTGTACAGCCTTAGCAGGAGCCTTCCCCTTGTCATCCTTCTGAAGGGGATGAAAGCCCCGACGCAGCGAAAACGCATCGATAGGACCTTGCGCCGTATATTAATTAATATCAAAATACCAATACGAATAGGCAAAACGAAACTTTAAACATGCTTTAAAGTCGTTGTAAAACACTATAAACATGCTGAAAAACTAGAAAAATAAAATACTTTTATTTTCAGGCTTTTCTAAGAAAAAGGGTAACCGTTACAAACCTTCATTGTAGACTTGACCGTTCTTCGCCAACGATGCTTCTAAAGGGATAAAAGCCCTATGCAGCGGAAAGAATTATCGAACCTACTTAGAGCCTTAGATTCTAATTGAAATACCAATACAATTTACAAAAGAATACAACGATAAATCTATATTTAGAGGGTTGTACAGTGACTATAAACATGCTAAAATTAACTAGATCTAATCTAGATGATCCTAGTGATCAAGGATTTCATAGAAAACTTACTTTTGTAGAAAGCCTTGATCGATTTGCCTTTTCTTGCTAATAAGATTGAAAACGCAGCAACCCTCTTGTGCGAACACCATTAATTGGTTACACAGGTATATCTCTAAGACTTCTTGAAGCATGAGACTGGTGGAAGTCTTTTGGGAGAGATCTCTAAGAGAAGGAGAGTCAATGTGATGCCTTTCACCCCACCCCAGGAGTCCTATATATAGGTAAAGGCCAAGACTTTTTTCCTAGGAAAAGGTCTATGAATAAGTTCAAATCTATTATCTGAACAATATCTAATTTTAATAAATAATTAATTAATTCCATAATTAATTAATTACCCAATTAAATATCATATATTTAATCTTAGGGATTTTATTAAAATTAAAATTAATATGAATCCAATTCATATTAAAATTTATTTGAACTCTTTCAAATATTTTCTCTCAAGAATTACTTTTTGAAATTAATTCAAAAATTATATTATAAAGTTTTATAAACTTTATATTATAATGCATCAACATACATTATTCGATTCCCCAAATAAATTAAACATTTTCAATTTATATTTAATTTCTTCAAGTCTCTTTACGAGCTACTAGTGGGACCTAATGGACCTACAGATCAGAAGCTCCTGAAACTAATCGGCTAAACTCATTAACAAGTTAGTTTCCATTCGTTAATTGTGAGTCACTCCACTAAAGACCCACAGCTGCACTCTTCTAACTGTAGAATATTTATGTGTCCACGGATATTGACCAATAACGGCAAGTTAGTCCTTCATGAGTATTCGTAACTCCAGCTGGGTCAAATTACCGTTTTACCCCTGAGTTACCTCTACCTCCTTAAGTACCAGTGCTCCTCTAATGAACAACCTGTTTGTGGTCCAACCGTCAAACAGAAACCCCCTCTCGGGCCAGTGAGATGGCAGGGCCCTTTGTTCAAGACCCGGAGACACCACTTAAGGGAACACTCATCTACTTCCTCAAACGTCGGGAAAGATTGAATTCCATCTTGTGTGATTATGTTCCCAGCTCCCCACTCGGTCTTGTCCCCAAAATGGTAGGCTTATTGAGTCGGCGTACCGGCCACTCTCACCCATACAAATCAAAGGACAATTTCTCGTGAATAGAAGTCCATAATTGATGCGCAATTTGCTTACCGCAAGTGTACGGGTCAAGTAATAATATAGTGTTTTCGTGTAAAACGAGTGTCGTCCTCTGGATTGGTTTTCTAGCAAATTAAGTACCGTGAATACTTTTGTCCAATTTTATGTAGGGATCAAAAATTAATGAAAAAGATAAATCTAAAGACAAAAAGCAAAAAATAAAGGTGGAGACTCAAAAGGAAAGACTCTTAGGGAATTGATTTCATTATTTAAGATTGAAGATTGATTAATAGGAATGAATTTATCGTGCTATTATTCTACAAGCCAAGGAAACTTTGATCACGATTACCTCTTCCGAGTATAATTGATTCTCATGCATATAACTAACGTGATATCCCTATCTAAGTTCATTAACATGCAAGGCATTATTCGGTTTAGTTCTTGTTATACTTCTAGAGATATTCCAAATCCCGTCACAAACTTAGAATTTCTACTCTAGTCATGCAATTAAACAAGGTAAGTCTTGGGCCAAATCCTCTCTCTCGAGTTAGATTCAATACTTAAATCATTCAATTAGTGATCAAGTAATTGAAAGCATTAAACAAAATTGCATGAATAAAATAAAAACACATTCATACGAAAAATCAATCCATTAACTAAAATAACTACATCAAACCCTAAGACAAACAACTAGAAATTCGTAGTCTTTAAACCACAAACACTAATTGCAAGAAAAGTCGTAAAAACTACAAGAGGTAAGGGAAAGAGAAAGGAAAACTCGAATCCGTCGAAACCGGCACGTCCCTATCACGATCTCCACGTCTTCTCGCTTGATTCCCGCTCCTTGGCCTTGCTTCAGCTCCCACCAAAGGTCTCTAGTCGAAATTAGGGCTAAAATCTAACCAATTGGACTCCCCTAATCCGTAGCACAAAAAGAAGAATTTATAGAAAATCTGTCGATAGCGTCGCGACGCTGTGGACCTAGCGTCGCGACGCTGTGCCCTGCCGCGCAATATGGATATGGAATAAACCGAGAGCATCGCGATGCTCTTATCACAGCGTCTCGACGTTGTGACTTCTGCCGCCCAATTCAGCTAAGGAAAATGCTAGCGTCGAGACGCTAGCCCTCAGACAAAACTCTTTTGTACTCTTCCAACTTTGTTTCTTTTCGGTTCTTTGGCCTCTTCTCACGTCCCGAACACCCGATTAACTCCAATATCACGTTTTAGCTCTAATCAACAATTTCCTAAAAAATAAACATTTAAGTGCAATAAAATGGCCAATAAATCATAAAAGACTAGCTAAATTAATTAGGGAAAACTAGCTAGCTATGCTCGCTATCAATAATCCACTCAGGATTCAAACTAAGTTGCCTAGGTCATCTTAGTGAAATAGAAACCTAACTAGTTAACGGTGTTACATCTAGCGGTTACTATTTCGCGGTCTGGTCTTACGCAAACTCATTGCATAGGATACCCTCACTCGCATGTCTACTACATGGACGATTTAGATCAATACGTCTGTATCAAATACAAAGCGGGTCGTATCACATAGTGTTACTAGGATAAGGTACCCAGTCTTATCCTTGTACTATAGACCTTTTAGGTTGTTACTTGAACATCGATCCCCGTATGCCTGCACAAACTAGTTCAAGTTACATACAAACAACCTTGGATCTTAGTTTATTGGATTTGGGTCAAATTGTGCAATATTCAACAATAACATTTTATTGCAGAAACTTAATAACACTTTATTAAGATAAGTATACAATTTGTTTACATTCACTATATACGAGTTTTAGGGCATAAAACCCAACAGCTTCAACGATAAAAAACGCAACAGCCTCCTTGTTGTTCTTCGCTGGAAATTTCTTCTCAAGAACACAATCACCAAAGAGGTTACACCGGTATGTCTCTAAGTCTTGGAGGCAATCGACTGGTGGGAGTCTTTCTGTAAGAGGGAGGCTAGAGAGAATATTAGGGTCTTGTATTGTGAGTCTAAGAGCAAGAGGGCTACTAAACCATTAGGTCTAGTGTTCTATTTATAGGAGAAAGGCCATGAATAAAATATTCACATTAAATCAATTATTTCCATAACTGATTTAATCTATTCCATATTTAATCAATTCATGATCAATCAATTCCATAATTGATTAATCTTTTCTACAAATAACTAATTACTTCCATAAGTGATTAGATTATTTCCATAAATGATTAATCACTTCCATAAGTGATTAATTATTTCCATAATTGATTAATTTTCAATTAATTAACTCTTTAATTAATTAATCACCAATTAAATATCACATATTTATGGAAAAGATTAATCAATTGGGGAATTGATTGATCATGGATTGATTAAATAAGGAATAAGATTGAATCAATTTTGGAAAAAAAATGATTTAATTGAATATTTTATTCATGGCCTCTCTTCTATAAATAGAACACTAGACCTAATTGGTTTAGTACTCTCCTCTTGCTCTTAGAATCACAAGACAAGACCTAGAATTCTCTCTAGCCTCCCTCTTAAAGAAAGACTCCCACAAGTTTTTTGCCTCCTAGACTTAGAGACATACCAGTGTAACCTCTGTGGTTATTGTGTCTTTTAAGAAGAAATTTCCAGCGAAGAAATCAAGGAGGGATCGCTGTGTTTTCGTTCGTTGAAGCGTCGTTGGCGAAGAACGGTCAAGTCTACAACGAAGGTTTGTAACGGTTTTTCCTTTTTTCTTTAGAAAAACATGAAAATAAATTAGATTTAATTTTCAAGCATGTTTATAGTTATTTACAGCAACTTTAAAGTATGTTTAAAGTTTATTTGAGTTTTTTGTAACGGTATTTTAATGTTAATTAATATACAGCGAGGCTGTCCGGGACGGTTCGTGATGTCTAGACCATATTCCGGAGTTGTACAAGGATTTTTAGGATAGAATTTAGCTAAATTAATGTAATTTAATGCTTTATTTTATCATAGGGGCCAAAATTAACCGGTTCAGTTGCTATTTATATGCTTTATGGATGTCATATAGAATATTTAATCCCACCTTAGGTTATAAACATGCTCATGCATTTATTTATATATTATAAATTGTTATAATGTATGTTTTAAATGCATGAAATTGTTTTCATAATTTTTAATATAAGTGTATATTAATTATATGAAAAATTAGAAAGCATGAAGCATGTCATTACTTAGATTAAATATAAATAGTTATGTTTAATGTGATGAATGAAGCATGCTTGATTGATTTTCTTGATTGGCTTATAATTGTTATATTAATAAGAAAATCAATATTGCATGGAGCATGAAACATCCATAGTTATTAATATAATTGTTATATTATTCATGCGATGCAATTAGTATGGTTTAATTATTTAATTTGAATGAGATTGTTGAATGAATTAAACCCTAGACTCTTGATTATAGGATTAATCATTAAAATTCGAAATAGTTCTTTAATATTAATGATTAGAAACCGTCAATCTATAATCAAGATTTGCATGCAAACATAAGGTCATAAGATAAATTGGATTAATTTTGAATTGTTTAAAATTAATTATACCTAGATCAGTTTCTAATAAGATTAGAATTTCTTACTTAGAATTAAAAATAGTTTTAATTGACTAAGTAGGAAAAACATTGCTATGATTATAAGGGAACTCCATCGGTAAAGTTCTGTCTAAGGTTGAGGGTATTTAAGTTGACGGTTTACGGAACACCTCCTACCTGGGAACTGACCCGGAATACCGGAGTTGAATTAATCATGGTTAAATGTTAGCATGCAATGTCACTAGGTTTATTAAAAGTGTTTAATGCACCTAGATCTTTAGAGTAAAGACCTTACATTACTGAGGTTATAAGGGAACTCTCCCGGTAAAGTTCTATCTAAGGTTGGGGGTATTTAAGTTGACGGTTTACAGAACACCTACTACCTGGGAACTGACTCGAACATTGAGTTGAATTAACCATAGTAGTGTTGACTTGCAATGTTGGGTTTATTAAAAGAAGTTTAATTCACCTAAAACATTGCGGTTGAATCCTTTCCATAATTGTTATAATAGGATCACACTTAGATAGATTGACTTAGCCGAATTCTATCTAAGTTAAACAACTCTAAATTAACCTTAGGACATTTTCAGTGGGAGGAAAATTACAAAACGAGATTTAAATCAAGTTTTGCTCCTACGTCCCTATATTCACAACGTGAGATTCATGCTAGGCTTTGAGTCGCCTTAGGAGCGGCCTCCCTTTGGAAAGTGTTTGCATGAATCAATATCAAGGTGAATGGGAAAAATGTCTAGAGTAAGTGGGAGCGGGACACATGTCAATGTATCCCTCAGTCTCCACCCCTAGTTCACACCGTGAGAGTCCTATGATCTACCTGCAGGTTGTCCTAGCGCAACCATCCCTTCGGAGGGCCTGATCATAGGATTCGGAACATCGTGAACTCCTGAATAGGATAGGAGCTCTTAGGCTAATCACAAACAGTTGTCTTTCCCTTCGGTAGCCTGTTGGTGCGTGCCTCTGAGATCTGAAAGTGGGAGGGTTACACTTACGAGGATGAGTTAAAAGTGTTAACAAATCCTTGACCGAACAACGGTGGCTAATGTCTATAGAAATATGAGTTATTCTAGAATTAGAATTAGCTGAGAAATGTCTCATTTCAGAGGAGGAGTGCCTGATCACCCTTTGGTGGTTGATATTCTAAACCTCTGAAACATCGTTGCAAAACTAAATCAATAGTTTTAGGGTTATGTGATTGTCTGTTTTGCTAAATTGATTGGATTGTGTGCAATTGTTTGCTTGTATGATGGGTTAAGGCAAAGATAACTAATACAGTCATTGTTTGTTTAAATTTCAGTAATGTCAACCTCAATTGTCTCTCTGCTTAAAAATGAGAAATTAACCGGTGAAAATTACGCTACGTGGAAGTCGAACCTGAATATGATTCTTGTTGTCGATGATCTGCAGTTCGTCTTAACGGAGGATTGTCCTCCAACCCCTGCTCGTACTGCATCCCAAGCAGTTAAGGATGCTTGTGACCGCTGGACAAAGGCCAATGATAAGGCTCGCGTCTATATCTTAGCCAACTTATCTGAAGTTTTGGCTAAAAGGCACGAGGGCATGGTAACAGCGAGGGAGATTATGAACTCTCTCCAAGAGATGTTTGGACAACCGTCCTACCAACTCCACCATGACGCTCTCAAATACGTTTATAGCTGCCGCATGAAAGAAGGCACGCCTTTTCGTGAGCATGTCCTGGATATGATGGTCCAATTCAACGTGGCAGAAGCAAACGGGGCGGGCATAGATGAGCGTAGTCAGGTTGCATTCATCTTAGAATCTCTTCCGAAGAGTTTTCTACAGTTTTGAAGCAATGCAATGATGAATAAAATAGCATTCAACCTGACTAGCCTCCTGAATGAGCTACAACTCTATCAGTCTCTTCTTAAGAACAAGGGACAGATAGAAGGAGAGGCAAACGTTGTCCACCCTAAAAGAAAGTTTGAGAAGGGTTCATCCTCTGGAACTAAATTAGTAGCCACTTCTTCAAAGAAAACTCAGAAGAAGAAAGGAAACAAGGGGAAAGCTCCCGGTACTGCTGCTAAAAGCAAGGGAAAAGCCAAAGCTGTAGCAGACAAGGGCAAGTGTTTCCACTGCAATGTAGATGGACACTGGAAGAGAAACTGCCCAAAGTACCTTGCTGAGAAAAAGAAGGAAAAGGAAGGTAAATTTGAATTACTAGTTTTAGAAACATGCCTAGTAGAACATGATGAGTTTACCTGGATACTTGATTCAGGAGCAACTAATCATGTTTGTTCTTCTTTTCAGGAAAATAATTCCTTTCGGCAGTTGAACGATGGGGAAATGACACTCAGGGTCGGAACTGGAGAAGTCATTTCAGCTAAAGCAGTGGGAGCTGCAAAGTTATTTTTTAGAAATAGATTCTTACTTTTAGAAAATTTGTTAATTGTTCCCAAGATTAAGAGGAACTTAATTTCTATTTCATGTTTGATTGAACAATCGTATACAGTTACTTTTGATATGAATGAAGCGTTCATTTATAAGAATTGTGTACTTATTTGTTCAGCCAAATTAGAAAATAACTTGTATGTATTAAGACCAATCGAAAACAAAGCACTTTTAAATCACGAAATATTTAAAACTGCTAAAACTCAAAGAAAAAGGCAAAAGATTTCTCCAACAAGTAACAATACTCATCTTTGACATCTTAGACTTGGTCATATAAACATCGATAGAATCGGTCGTTTGGTAAAGAATGGACTTCTAAGCAAGTTAGAAGATAATTCACTACCACCTTGTGAATCTTGTCTCGAGGGAAAAATGACCAAAAGACCCTTTACTGGAAAAGGTTATAGAGCCAAAGAACCCTTAGAGTTAATACATTCGGATCTATGCGGTCCAATGGATGTAAAAGCTCGAGGAAGGTACAAATATTTCATCTCATTTATAGATGATTATTCAAGATATGGTTACTTGTACCTAATGAGACATAAGTCTGAAGCCCTTGAAAAGTTTAAGGAGTTTAAGGCTGAAGTTGAAAACCTATTAGGAAAATCAATTAAAGTACTTCGATCTGATCGAGGAGGGGAGTATATGGATCAAAGATTCCAGGAATATATGATAGAACATGGAATCCAATCCCAACTCTCAGCCCCTGATACACCTCAACAAAATGGTGTATCAGAAAGGAGAAATAGAACTTTGTTAGACATGGTTCGATTAATGATGAGCTATGCTCAATTGCCTAGCTCGTTTTGGGGGTATGCAGTAGAGACTGCAGTATACATCTTGAACAATGTTCCCTCGAAAAGTGTTTCTGAAACACCTTTCGAATTATGGAAGGGGCGTAAACCTAGTTTGCATCACTTCCGCATCTGGGGTTGTCCAGCACACGTGCTTGTGACAAATCCTAAGAAACTGGAACCTCGTTCAAAACTGTGCCAATTTGTTGGTTACCCTAAAGAAACGAGAGGTGGTTATTTCTTCGACCCACAAGAAAATAAGGTGATTGTATCAACAAACGCCACCTTCTTGGAGGAATACCACATGAGGGATCATAAACCACGCAGCAAAATAATATTAGGAGAAGCTACTGAAGAATCTGCAAGAGTTGTTGACGATGCTGAACCTTCAACAAGGGTTGATGAAAGAACTAGCTTTTCAGATCCATCCCGTCCATCTCAAACGTTGGGAATGCCTCGACGCAGTGGGAGGGTTGTGTTACAACCTGATCGCTACTTGGGTTTAACTGAAACTCAGGTTGTCATACCTAATGATGGCATTGAGGATCCATTGTCCTATCGACAGGCAATGAATGACAAAGATAAGGATGAATAGGTCAAAGCCATGAACCTGGAAATGGAGTCAATGCATCCAATTCTGTATGGGAACTCGCGGATCTACCAAATGGGGTAAAACCCATAGGGTGCAAATGGATCTATAAGAGAAAAAGAGATGCAGCTGGCAAGGTACAGACCTTCAAAGCTAGACTAGTGGCAAAGGGTTATACCCAAAAGGAAGGGGTTGACTATGAGGAAACTTTTTCTCCTGTAGCCATGTTAAAGTCCATAAGAATTCTCTTATCCACAGCCACATATTATGACTATGAAATATGGCAAATGGACGTCAAGACTGCCTTTCTGAATGGTAATCTTGAAGAGAATATCTTCATGTCTCAACCCGAAGGGTTCTTAGCCCAAGGTCAGGAACAAAAGGTTTGTAAGCTCAATTGATCCATTTATGGATTGAAACAAGCGTCCAGATCATGCAACATTAGATTTGATACTGCAATCAAATCTTTTGGTTTTGACCAAAACGTTGATGAGCCTTGTGTGTACAAGAAAGTCAACAAAAGGAAAGTAGCTTTTCTAATACTTTATGTAGACGATATCCTACTCATTGGGAATGATGTAGGATACCTCCCTGACATTAAGAAATGGCTAGCAGCCCAATTCCAAATGAAAGATCTGGTAGAGGCTCAGTATGTTCTGGGAATCAAAATCATTAGGGATCGTAAGAACAAAATGCTAGCACTGTCTCAAGCAACGTATATTGATAAAATGTTGTCTCGATATTCGATGCAAAACTCCAAGAAGAGGCTACTACCCTTCAGACATGGGGTACACCTATCTAAGGAACAGTCTCTTAAGACACCTCAAGAAATTGAGAACATGAGACACATTCCCTACACCTCAGCTGTGGGCAGCTTAATGTATGCTATGCTTTGCACTAAGCCTGACATATGTTATGCAGTGGGAGTAGTCAGTAGGTATCAGTCTAATCCAGGGTTGGACCACTGGGGAGCGGTTAAGAATATCCTCAAGTATCTTCAGAGAACGAGGGACTACGTGCTTGTGTATGGAGCTAAGGATTTGATTCTTACTGGATACACTGACTCTGACTTTCAAGCTGATAAGGATTCAAGGAAATTCACATCAGAGTCAGTATTCACCCTAAATGGAGGAGCAGTAGTTTGGGGAAGCATCAAACAAGGATGCACAGCAGACTAAACCATGGAGGCTGAGTATGTAGCGGCATGCGAAGCAGCTAAGGAGGCAGTATGGCTTAGAAAGTTCTTGACTGATTTGGAAGTTGTTCCGAATATGAACGTGCCCATAACACTATACTGTGACAACAGTGGGGCTGTACCCAACTCAAAAGAACCTCGAAGCCACAAACGGGGTAAACACATCGAGAGAAAGTATCACCTGATACAGGAGATTGTGCAACGAGGAGATGTGATCGTCACTAAGATCGCTTCAGAGCACAACATCGCTGATCCATTTACGGAGGCTCTCACGGCTAAAGTGTTTGAGGGTCATCTAGGGGGTCTAGGTCTACGAGATATGTATGCCATCTAATCTAGGGCAAGTGGGAGAAATGTATAATGGGTATAAGGATGCCCTAGTTCATTGTATTATTTTAATGGCATTCCCAGCTTTAGATTATTGCATTTACATCCCACTAACTAGTGTTTTAGTTCAAGTGGGAGTTTGTTGGGTTTTATGCCCTAAAACTTGTAGATAGTGAATGTAACCGTTGACCGGATATTAATGAAATAATATTGATATATTTTTCCATTAAATGTTATTAGTCATTTTATATTTGTCTTTGCCTAAAATAACCCTAATCCAATAAACTAGACATCCTAGGTTGTAATATGAGTCTTGAACTATATGTAGCGACATATGGGGATCACTGTTTAAGAAACAACCTAAAGGGTCTATAGTATAGGGATAAGACTGGGTGCCTTATCCTGGTGACACTATGGATACGACCCACTATGTATTTGATACAAACGCTATGATCCAACGCGTTCGTGTAGGAGATATGCGAGTGGGGGTATCTAATGCAATGAGTTTGCATAAGACCGGAACGCGAAATAGTAACCACTGGTTATAACACCGTTAACTAGTTGGTTTTCTATTTCACTAGGATGACCTAGACAACTTAGTCGTAATCCTGAGTTGATTATGGACTCCTGCTCATGAGGGATTGCCCTTTGATTTGCATGGGTGAGAGTGGCCAATACGCCGACTCAATAAGCCTACCATTTTGGGGACAAGACCGAATGGGGAGTTGGGAACATAATCGTACAAGATGGAATTCACTCCTTCCCGACTTTAGGGAAGCAGATGAGTGTTCCCTTAAGTGGTGACTTCGAGTCTTGAACAAAGGGCCCTACCCTCTCAATGGCACGAGAGGGTTTTCTGTTTGATGGTTGGACCACATACAGCTTGTTTATTAGAGGAGAACTAGTACTTAAGGAAATAGAAGTAACCCAGGGGTAAAACGGTAATTTGACCCAGCTGGTGTTACAGACACTCGTGAAGGACTAACTAGTCGATATTGGTCTATATCCATCGACACAGAAAATATGTCTGCAGTGAGAAGAGTGCAACTGTGAGTCTATAGTGGAATGTACACACAGTTAATGAATATTGACTAATTTGGTCAATGAGTTTGACCAATTAATCTCACATCGTTGGAGCTTCTGATCTGCAGGTCCATTAGGTCCCACTGGTAGCTCATAAAGTAATTTGAGGCAACTAAGTAATAAATGTAAATTTAAAATGTTCAATTTACTAAGGGAAACAATATAATGTATATTGATATATTATTATGAGAGAAATTAATATTTGAAGAAATTCAAATATTAATATAAATTTGAGTCACATTAAATTTATGGAAGTTTGAAAGAGTTCAAATAATGAATTAATTAATTTTAAGGCCTAAAATCTATTTGGGCAAATTAATTAATTTAAGGCCGGAAATTAGATATGTGATATTTAATTGGTGGTTAATTAATTAAAGAATTCATTAACCGGGAATTAATCAATTATGGAAATAATTAATCACTTAAGGAAGTGATTAATCATTTATGGAAATGATCTAATCACTTATGGAAGTAATTAGTCATTTATGGAAAAGATTAATCAATTGTGGAATTGATTGATCATGGATTGATTAAATAAGGAATAAGATTGAATCAATTTTGGAAAAAATTGATTTAATTGAATATTTTATTCATGGCCTCTCTTCTATAAATAGAACACTAGACCTAATTGGTTTAGTACTCTCCTCTTGCTCTTAGAATCACAAGACAAGACCTAGAATTCTCTCTAGCCTCCCTCTTAGAGAAAAACTCCCACAAGTCTTTTGCCTCCTAGACTTAGAGACATACCAGTGTAACCTCTGTGGTTATTGTGTCTTTCAAGAAGAAATTTCCAGCGAAGAAATCAAGGAGGGATCGCTGCGTTTTCGTTCGTTGAAGCGTTGTTGGCGAAGAACGGTCAAGTCTACAACGAAGGTTTGTAACGGTTTTTCCTCTTTTCTTTAGAAAAACATGAAAATAAATTAGATTTAATTTTCAAGCATGTTTATAGTTATTTACAGCAACTTTAAAGTATGTTTAAAGTTTATTTGAGTTTTTCGTAACGGTATTTTAATGTTAATTAATATACGGCGAAAGGTCCTTTCGATGCGCTTCCGCTGCGTGGGGACTTTTATTCCCTTCATACACAAGTGGTAATCACATAGGGCGTCAATCCTAATAGACTAGCCTCATGTATTGGTTTAAACAGGATAACATGCAAAACTCAATGAAAATACAGCAAGAACAGAAGGTAAGAACCAAAAAACTTAGCAATATTATTTAGAATCAAGACATAAACCCAATCCAACGATCCAAACGAGTTTAGCTACGCATAGATGAAGTAAAAGCAACAAATAACATAAAAGAATCCATGGAATATGACCAGGAATGGTCTACAAGAGTGCTGGAATGTAAAAGAGGCAAAAAAATCGTAAAAAAGGACCAAAATTCTAACCTAACGACGGACTAAAACCGAGGCTACATATATATAGAAAATAAAGCAACGTCTCGACGTTGCAAACAATACACTCCGGAAAGAATTCGCGTCGGGGTCAAGGCGGCGTCTCGACGCCAGCCTCGACGTTGCAAACAATACACTCCGGAAAGAATTCGCGTTGGGGTCAAGGCGGCGTCTCGACGCCAGCCTCATGTCTCGACTTCCTGCTTTATTTCTCGGCTTTGTCTCGCTTTCTTCTTGGTTTGGGGCTTCAATCTTCGACTTTTGGTGTCACAATTCAGGCCTGCTTCAGCACAATTGGGTCTCTTCACCTCCTCGTCGTCCAAGACATCGAGATGGCTCCAAAACTCCGTAATTGGCCCGATTTAACACCAATTAGCTTGATCGGCTCCCACGACAAGTAAAGCATAAAATGATTCTAACAAACTTAGATTAGAGGTGATAAAATAGGGCTCTTTAGGACCTATGAAATAACCCCAACCTAAATCTTGCTAGTCCTCGAACAAGGCACACACAAACCAAAGAGAAAGACGTTGTGCATATAATTGAAAAGTGATTTAATCCTCAAGACTCAAATATTCCAAAAACTAAAGCAATCAAGAGACTTTCGCAAGAGAGACAAATGAGGAGACAAACCAAATTTTTTCAAAGATTATCTTGCACAAGAGAGCTCCATCCTACCTAAAGAAGACTTTACTAGCCCGAGATTGGTTTACTCAACTCTCATCCTATCTTCCCCCTACACAAGCACTAAGGTCTTGCTAAAAGGCCCAAATTGAAGTGTAAGGCCCAACCCATGTATGTTTTTATCTTTCATTTTAGTTAAAAAAAAAAAGGGATAAGGCTGGAAGCGAGGCGGCAAATGAGAATTAAAAAGAAAAAAGAAAAAAGAAAAAAAACAAAGAGAAATGAAGGGTCTTGAAAGATACCCACGAAGAGAGAGAAAGTTTAAACAAAAAAAAAGAAAGAAGAAGGAAGGAGAGCAAGGATCGTCGGGGAGAGAGAAGAAGAAGAAAAAAAATCAACGGAGGAGAGACTGAGAGATTGAGAACGTGAGAAGGAGAGAAGAGGGATGCTTGGACCGATTTTTGGCGATTAGAGCTCTACCACGAGGTTTTTCCAACGAATTTGGTAAGTAGTTTTTGAAGTTTCTTGGTTTTCTTATGATTTTGGACTATGGGTATTGTATATGTGTTTGTGAGATAAGGAAGAAGAAGGAAGATGGGAGTGAAGGGTTGTTGGTTGATGGTTGTTGAAAAAAAAAAAGAGAGAAGAAGATGAAGAAATCGAGAGTTGTGTGTAGAGTTGGAAGGTTGAAGAAAATGTAACAGTAGAGAGAGAAGAATGGATTTAAACAAAAAGGAAAAGTTGGAAAAAAAAAAGAAAAAGAAATGGAGATGACCGTGGGTTGAAATGAGGAGAATGAGGAAGTGAGGTGTGGTTGGAAAATGAAAAATAAATTTAATGAAGTTGTACTCTTGTGTTAAATGAAGAGAGAGAAAGGGGGAATGGTGCTTGGGAAGTGAAGGGGATGAAAGCCCCTACGCAGTCGAAGTGCATCGATTGGACTTAACTCCGTATATTAATTAATATTAAAATATCGTTACGAAAAGGCAAAATAAACTTTAAACGTACTTTAAGTGATAAATTATTTCCATAATTGATTAATTCTCAGTTAATGAATTCCTTAATTAATTAACCACCAATTAAATATCACATATTTCATTTTCGGCCTTGGATTAATTAATTTTTCCAAATAGATTTTAGGCCTTAAAATTAATTATTCATATTTGAACTCTTTCAAACTTCCATAAATTTAATGTGACTCAAATTTATATTAATATTTGAATTTCTTCAAAAATTAATTTCTGTCATAATAATATATCAATATATATTATATTGTTTCCCTTAGTAAATCGAACACTTTCAATTTACATTTATTACTTAGTTGCCTCAAATTACTTTATGAGCTACCAGTGGGACCTAATGGATCTACAGATCAAAAGCTCCAACGATGTGAGATTAGTTGGTCAAACTCATTAACCAAATTAATCAATATTCGTTAACTGTGTGTACATTCCACTATAGACTCACAGTTGCACTCTTCTCACTGCAGACATATTTTCTGTGTCCACGGATATAGACCAATAACGACTAGTTAGTCCTTCACGAGTGTTCGTAACACCATTTGGGTCAAATTACCATTTTACCCCTGGGTTACTTCTATTTCCTTAAGTACCAGTTCTCCTCTAATGAACAACCTGTTTGTGGTCCAACCATCAAACGGAAAACCCTCTCGTGCCATTGAGAGGGTAGGACCCTTTGTACAAGACTCGGAGTCACCACTTAAGGGAACACTCATTTGCTTCCCTAAAGTCGGGAAGGAGTGAATTCCATCTTGTATGATTATGTTCCCAGCTCCCCACTCAGTCTTGTCGCCAAAATGGTAGGCTTATTGAGTCGGCGTATTGGCCACTCTCACCCATACAAATCAAAGGACAATCCCTCATGAGCAGGAGTCCATAATCAACTCAGGATTAAGACTAGGTTGTCTAGGTCGTCCTAGTGAAATAGAAAACCAACTAGTTAACGATGTTATAACTAGTGGTTACTATTTCGCGGTCCGATCTTATGCAAACTCATTGCATAGGATGCCTCCACTTGCATGTCTCCTACACGAACGCGTTGGATCATAGCGTTTGTATCAAATACAAAGTGGCCCGCATCCATAGTGTCACCACGATAAGGCACCCAGTCTTATCCCTATACTATAGACCCTTTAGGCTATTTCTTGAACGGTGATCCTCATATGTCGCTACATATAGTTCAAGACTCATATTACAACCTAGGATGTCTAGTTTATTGGATTAGGGTTATTTTAGGGAAAGACAAATATAAAATAACTAATAACATTTAATGGAAAAATATATCAATATTATTTCATTAATATCCGGTCAACGGTTACATTCACTATCTACGAGTTTTAGGGCATAAAACCCAACAGGAAGTTGAAAAAAACATATAGTATTTCATTGTAGAATGAGACAAAATAGTACCTTGAATGGGAAATTGAGAAAGGTTGGGATTCATGGAATCTCATAAGTATGTGGTTAAGCTAATTAGTCATTTTAGTTGAATGGGAACTCATATGTTGATTTAATTATTATTTCAGGTCAAACGGAGATCGGGACGGCCTACGACCCAAATTTCTCTCATCAATAGGACTGTGAGTGGTTGTTTTAAAAATTATTTTCCGTTATTAAAAGTACTATACTTATAATCTTGAGAAAACTAGAGTAAAAGCATGTTAGAGAAAATTATTTAAGTTCCATCTGCTTTATGATTTCTTAGTTGGAATATGCATTTCAAAAGCATTCGAAACAATGTGCGCTTATTTGAGAATTTTGGAATGTTTCCGATATTTGTAAACGTTGCTTGTGTTTATGAAACGTTATTTCAAAAGAGGAAATGGTTTTAGATGAGTTTTGAATAAAGAAATTCATGTTAGAAAACAGTTTTTAAGTCGCTAGCTCTATGTACCCTAGATATTTACCCATGTGCTTTGTGAATGTGTTTCCTAGTACATAGAGAGGCATCCTCGGGACCCACTCCTGTACATGTAGGCTTCGGGCCATGTGTTGGGATGGTTAGCCTGAGAGATATTGTTTTGCGTGCACGTATGACTAGAGGTTTGCTCGACTATGTAAGGAGTGTATTCCTTGCTTAGTATGACAGAGTTTGCTCTGCTGAGCGTATTGAGAAGACTCTACACCGGTATGACTAGAGTTAAGGGTACAGGGTTAGTGAGTTATTTGTTAATTCCTTAGTTATGCTTAAAAAGAACTTTGACTACATTTCCGTTTGCAAGCTAAATGTTTATGAATTTCTGAGCTACGAGTTCTTCACGATATTTTGTTTAGTTGAGTTAAATATTTACAAGAACTATTTTCGTAATAGAAAGTAAATACCACTCACTGGGCTTTTTAGCTCATTCTTTTCCTTTAAATTTTTCTACTAGGTAGCGACTGAGTTTCGACAGCCTACAGAAGCCGATCTTGCCACTCGAGACCGTGTTTAGAGTACTTGTGTATGTATATGATGTTTTGGGTGAAGGTTATGTAATAAGAACATGTGGCATGACTTAGTTGGTTGTAAATGTTCTGATAACAAAGTGTTGGGCTGAATTTTGAAGTTGAGACGCCTGTGTCTCTAACCTGTTTTCAGGATGTGATAAAGTTTATAAATATGCATATACGTCGTTTCTTTTCAGGTGTGTTTTAGCCAAGTTTTAGGGGAAACTCTGCCTACATTTTTGGTCCCTTGAGAGCCTAAGCATGGTTAAGAACATGTAGATGGCCATGAGTCCTATAGTTAGTTAGGATTCATTGTCGGCACACCACGTCACTAGGTAGTTAAGAGAGAGCTGGGGCGGGGTGTGTCAGGAACAAACTAGGTTGCTTCCTCTTGCTTAGGTGCCTGATCAAGGAATTCATTTTTCTTTTCTCTCTGATCCTTTTTTTTCTCGTGTTTTTTCCTTTCGCTTTTTTTTTTTTTTGCTTTTTCTCTCTTTTTTTTCTTTTCTTTTTTGCATTTCTTTTAGATAGGACACTAGCTTTCACATTACAGTGCAGGAACCCATAACCCAAGTTTTACTCTTGGTTGGCCTAACTGATCACACTGCAGGTAGCTCTTTTACCCATAAGCGTTTAAGCTCAATGCAAGCATGCTCTCTCTCTTTTTTTTTTCTCAAAGTAAAGATGGCGAGCATATGATTTTTCTTTTCTTTTGCCTCACCGCCACTGACTTATTTTTCAAATATTTTTTTTTATTTGCAGACATATTTTATGTTTCTCTCCTAGGCAAGACTCCACACACTATTTTGCAAAAAATTTGACTTTCTCACTTAACCTTACACCTATCGGGGTGACAACAGAAATATGAGCTAAGTAACTCGCTCCTAAGCATTCAAGTCCTACTTTAAAGCATGAAAGATACCCAACAAGTGCAAGACATATCCAAGAAAAGTTTTAAAAAGGCTCCTTTTTTGAACACTCTCGGTCACAACTCATCGAAAGCAATAAATTTTCGAAAACTTTGAGTCAATCCTAGTTAATCAACATCACTTAAACACGCATATATACACAACAAGCATTCAAGACATTTCATTAAGCACAAACGCTAGCCTGACGCTCAGATGCTTAAGGCCCAACAAGAATGTAAAGTAAATTCCCCACCCCCAACCTAAAATTTACATTGTCCTCAATGTAATAAATCATGAAGAATAAGACAATGCATAGGGATAGAGTAGAACTTCCCTGAATTTTGCGTCATGGGTGGTGAATCATGCTTTTTTATAAATGTAGAAGCTTCGCTTTGGTATTGTCATTTATAAAAGAGAAACAAAAACAAAGAAACAAGCATAAAAGCAACTGATAAAGATAAAACCTATCTAAGAATTTAAAAGACAGAAAGAAGGAAAATTATAGATTGCAAATGTTTAAGGTCTTTTGCTCGACCAGATTCTCCTCTATTTTCATCCAAAATCAACCTCTTTGATTTTCATTACATCCTTTTTATTTTTCTTCTTATTGATTTACTCCAGCAAAGACAAATTAATCTTGCACACAGAGTGCAAAGTATGAGAAAATTTAAACCGATCACAAATCATCCCCAACATACTGACCAAAACACCTTTATTCCTGACAACATATTGGTCAACTACTGGAATTACAAAATCTAACTCATGCAATTCAGGACTAATAAGCTCAGGGAAAACATAAAATGGCATAGAATTGACTGAAGCTAACTGAACACCTAGTTCAATTTCTCATATGATGCATGATGAATCATAAGAATCAAACTCAGAATCTAAGGAAGGTTCAAGTTCAGGCTTACTTACCTCATCAGACTTACCTTCCTGTTGTTGCTAAGAATCTTGGCTATTCGAGGAATCGGAAGAATTTACCTTTCGTGCTTGAAATATGATGAGTCCAACATACGTTGCCAGCTCGAAATTATCTCTCTAGCCTCACTGGGTGTTTTGTCCAGCGCATCACCACCACTTGCTATATCTAACATCCTTCTGTCATCGGGTGCTAATCCTTCAATGAATTGCAACAAAAAGAACTCCTCAGACAATGGGCGATGAGGAAGTGCACATAACCTTTTGAAGTGATCCCAATACTTGTGAAATTCTTCATCAGGCGCTTGGGTGATGTATATGATTTCTCTGGTGACTTGAGGTCACCAAGAGACGGGAGCTGATTCAAATAGGGAGCTATTAGGTCTTGCATCATGCACTCGGCCATGGCACTCTAACTTACCACATCGAGAATATGCTGATTTCATCGTTAAGCTGCAAAAAGAAAAAGAGAAAATGCACAAAAACTCAAAAAGACACAAAAAAGTACAAAATCCTACAAACACTAGAAAACACCCTTCCCCGACAACGACGCCAACTTGATGGGACCGTCGGAGGGTGTCGAATTCTCCTTAAGTCGTCAAATAAAATTTATAATCCACAACACTACTACTATTTTTGTAGAAACAGCGGCCGGGGTCGAACACAAGGAAGGGAAAACTAGTAAGTGCAGAATTTCGTGCTTATGAAAACAGGGGGGATTTTTTATGATGAAGGACAAGAAAAAATAAAATAAAATAAAATAATTAAATGCTAAATTTTAAAAGACGGAAAATAAGCATGCAAAAGAGAAATTAGACGGGATCAATAACATAAAAATGGATCGTTGGATTGAGATTTATTATGTTTGATTCTAATTCATTGGCTTCCTAGTTTTCTCTAATAATTATTCTAAACTGATTTCATTAGTCCGATCGGTTTCTTGGTTACTCGGAGGACCCCCCCTACACTAACCCGTGCTAATTAACTCGCTAATCATGAATTCGATAATTAACAAGATTAATTAATATAAACTCTATCGCTCGCCACCCCTTATGCATAATGTAGCAACCATCCGAGACCTCTCCAATGGTTACTACTTATATCTAACTAGTTTATTAACAAACAATTTTGCAACCACCTATTAAAACTAGCCGCTTGGGATCATGGGTCTGGAATCGTAAGAACTAAATTCAAATGCAATTTAAATCTAATTCCTACAACCATTAACATGCATCCTAGGCCTATCAAGGGTCGTCTCACGTAGAGAGTGGCTTGCCTCAACCTAGTGGCCATCTAACAATAACTAATAGAATACACAAGCGGTAATCACATAGGGCGTCAATCCTAATAGACTAGCCTCATGTATTGGTTTAAACGAGATAACATGCAAAACTCAATGAAAATACAGCAAGAATCGAAGGTATGAACCAGAAAACTCAGCCAATATTATTTTGAATCAAGACATAAACTCAATCCAACGATCTAAACGAGTTTAGGTACGCATAGATGAAGTAAAAGAACCAAATAACATAAAAGAATCCATGGAATATGACCAAGAATGGTTGATAACCCTCCAAAATGGAGTTATTTAGGCCTTAATTCTATAGTGTTCTATGTGTCATTTGTGCTAAATAGGATTGTTTTTAGATGAATATTATATGTTTTAACCTATTTGGAAGAATGGATGCATTGGAAGTTATTTTGTGCAGAATATATTGCTGAGCGACTTGAGGGAGCAAAATCTGTGATCCAGCAAAGCAGGGAGCAAAATTGCCACGTCACAACCCGTAATCCTTTTTAATGAACGGAAGTTAGTTAAGCTATTCTCGGATCTAAGAAGCTTTGAGAGCCTACCACGTGTACAAATTGGCCTAATTAGGGCTTGCCGTCACTCTATAAAAGGAAAGAGTCGTCTCAAGTAAAAATATTCCACTTTTGGGAAAGATCATTTCTCATTTCCATCTTTGGGAGCCGAATAGAGGAGGAAAGATTGGAGACTTCAAGAAGACCATCAATTATGGATTTGACCAAGGGAATTAATCTTTTCTTGTAATTTCTTGTAATTATGGATGCACATACTCAGATTGTAGCGTGTGTTATCATGAGCTTTATGAACTAAATTTGCTTACGTGTTGGTTAGGAGTCATGTAATTGTCGTGCTTATTTCTCTATGCAATATATGTTGATTGAGCATCTTGATTATTTGTTGTGTATATCTTTATTTTGTGCCCGCCTGGCCAGCCGGTATGAATACCACTTCTTAGTTTCAGTGATGATTTGAGAAGTGTGTGGCATTTAATCACACTAGATCATTGTGTATTGGTGAACGCCAGTGACTGAGTTAGGGATAGCCAGTTGCCTAGTGCTTGATCGGTAGCACGTCATTGGAGTTGAAATACATTCCAAAAAATCCAGAGTTCCAGGAGGATCCTGCTAATAAGACTACGAGAGAATTGCATAATCAATAATATTGCTAGAGCATCTTTTAAAGCAATTACTGAATCCTGACCAACGTCTGTTTCCAATCTGTCTGCTTTATTTGTTTACTTTCTGTTTTGTCATTTCTTTCGCTTCAGCATTATACCAAAATCAATCATTTTAACCACTTTTGAAACCATTAAAGAGTTATACAAAATAGAAAAAGTGAGAGCTATTCAGCCCTGTGGATAAGATAAATTACTTATCACTTGCTGCGGATTGTGTATGCTTGCACAGTGTTCTAGAGTCTATTTTTAGTATATTTTTACCCACTCTAGAAACCCAACAATGGTCTACAAGAGTGTTAGAATGTAAAAGAGGCAAAGTAATCGTAAAAAGGACCAACATTCTAACCTAACGGCGGACTAAAACCGAGGCTACATATATATAGAAGAAACGGCAGCATCGAGACGCCAAGGCGCAGCATCGAGACGCTGCGAACAATACACTCCGGAAAGAACTCGCGTCGGCGTCTCGATGCCAGCCTCATGTCTCGACTTCCTGCTTTATTTCTCGGCTTTGTCTCGCTTTCTTCTCGGTTCGAGGCTTCAATCTTCGGCTTTTGGTGTCATAATTTAGGCCCGCATCAGCACGATTGGGTCTCTTCACCTCCTCGCCGTCCAAGACATCGAGATGGCTCCAAAACTCCGTAATTGGCCCGAATTAACATCAATTAGCGTGATCGGCTCCCGACACAGGCTAAGCTCAATTAACCTATAAATAAGACAAGCAAAGCATAAAATGATTCTGATAAGCTTAGATTAGAGGCGATGAAATAGGACTATTTAGGTCCTATCACATACTATTGTTTAAAAACAATTAACAATCATATTCAAGTTAATTAAATTAAACTATATCACTTTGCATTGCATGAATTTAATATAACATTTATATTAACCTATGGATGTATCATGCTCAATGCAACTTTGATTCCCTTTATTAATAAAATAACAATTATATTATTGCCAATCAAGGTAAATCAAAGTAGAATGCTATAAACAACTTATTAAATATAACTTATTATATTTAAATAAGTAATTACATGCATCATGCTTTTCCATTTTCATCAATTTAACATAACTCATATATATTAAATATCTCATGAAAATCAACCATGCATTTCAAGCCCCATTATAATCTAATTATAACATACATAAATGCATGAGCATGCTTTATAACCTAAGGTGAGATTATATCTAAATGACATCTATAAAGCATTTAAATTGCGTATAAGCCGATTAATTGGCCCCTAGGATTAAATAAAGCATATAAATTACATTAATTTAAGCTATTTTATCCTAAACTATCTTTCTGCAGCTTCAGAACCGGGCTAGACCGCACGAACCGACCCAAACCGCTTCGAACCTGACCCCAAAACGCCAAACCAAGCTGAAACCGGGCTGGACCGGGCCAAACCGACCCCAGACCAACCCAGTTGGTCGAACCGGACCACAAACAGCACTCAGTCGCGCCTCACGTAACCCTAACCGAACGCCGCACAAATACGCGATAGTGTCGCGTCCCAACGTTGTTACGTCTGGAAGTAGAATCTAGGCAAAAAACGGCATTATTCTTCGATTTTGGGCTCGGTTTTGGATGCGATTTTCAGTGATCTCCATCTCAAAAAGTCCTAATCTAGACCCGGACTTACAGAGGATAATCGCTTTACAAATTGTGCCCAAAAACTCAAGGGCCTTTACATTGAACTATTCAAGAATGCAGTAAATCTAAGGCCAATCAATCGAGACCATTTGTACGCAAACCATAACATTCATAATGCATAAATCCCACCATAAGCAAATCGCAAATTTCAATTTAAAATAAAGTACTACAGAGTTGGCTCTGATACCAATTGAAAGGGTAAAAGCCCTACGCAGCAGAAAAATCATAGAACCTACTCAAAGTCTTTGATTCTAATTGAAATATCGATACGATTTTCAAATAACATACAATAATAAAACTGAATTTAACACGTTGTACATGGCTATAAAAACATGCTTAAAATTAACTTAAACCTAGATCTAATCTAGATTAAATGATCCTATCGATCAAGGAATGAGGTACTTACTATCGTGGTCGTTCTTGATCGAATTTCACCAATTCCCTTGCCCTAATCCAGAAAATACAGCAACCTTGAAATCTTCTTTTTTGCTGGAATTTTGTGAACACCACCACAAAAGTTGCACAGATATCCTCTGTTAGGATCGTGCGTTGGTTGCTTGTGGGAGCAAGAAAATTCTAAGAGTTTTTGGGAGAATTTCCTCTCTGTTCTTGCTATGGGAAACACGAGAGAACGAGAGAGTGGGAGACTTCGTGAGATACCAAAAAACGTTCAACTGATGGAGAGGGAGATCTAACAGATGATAAAAACCTCCTCTTTGAAACCCTCTTGAACGTGTAACTCCCCTTGGCTAGTGGGATGACCTTTTCTTTTCAGTTAACTTGACTTATAAAGAATTTAATTAATTATTAAAAATCAAATAAATAATTAAAAATTAATTAAATAATTAAATTACCAATTAATCTTAATTTTATTTATATAAATCACATTTATATAAATATCCCACATAACCTATAGTTTAAACAATTTAATTGAATCAAATTTAATTAAAAATTATATTAAAAACAACTGATTAATTAATCCTATAATTAAATATCATATATTTAATTAGATTTCTCTCATATAAACTATAGTATTAATGTGCATCTAATGTGCATTAATTTTAACATATAGTTTAATATGAATCCAATTCATATTTTAAACTTAATATTCAAACCCATTCGAATATACAATTCTCCCTTAGAAATTTACCTCAACGCCCTAAGTGAGCTACTAGTGGGACCTAATGGACCTACAGATCAGAAGCTCCAACGATATGAGATTAATTGACTAAACTCATTAACTAAGTTAATCAATGTTCGTTAACTATGGTTCACTCCACTATAGAACCATAGCTGCACTCTTCTCACTACAGATATATTTGTGTCCACGGATATTGACCAATAACAGCAAGTCAGTCCTTCACGTGTGTTCGTACCCCAGCTAGGTCAAATTACCGTTTTACCCCTGGGTTACCTCTTTATCCTTAAGTCCTAGTGCTCCTCTAACAAACAACCTGTTTGAGGTCCAACCAACAAACAGAAGTCCCTCTCGTGCCATAGAGAGGGCAGGACCCATTATTCAAGACCTGGAGACACCACTTAAGGGAACACACCTCTACTTACCCTAGAATCGGGAAGGAGTATATTCCATATTATGTGATTATGTTTCTAGCTCCCCACTCGATCTTGTCCCCAAAATGGTAGGCTTATTGAGTCGGCGTGTAGGCCACTCTCACCCATACAAATCAAAGGATAATCCCTTGTGAACAGGAGTCCATAACCCACTCAAGATTGAGACCAAGTTGCCTAGGTCATCCTAGTGAAATAGAAACCTCGCTAGCTAACGGTGTTACAGCTAGTGGTTAACTATTTCGCGGTCCGATCTTATGCAAACTCATTGCATAGGATACCCCCACTCGCATGTCCACTACATGAACGCGTTGGATCATTGTGTTTGTATCATAATACAAAGCGGGCCATATCCATAGTGTCACTAGGATAAGGTACCCAACCTTATCCCTATACTATAGACCCTTTAGGCTGTATCTTGAACAGTCATCCCCGTATGTTCCCACATACTAGTTCAAGCCTCATAGTAACAACCTAGGATGTTTAGTTTATATGATTAGGGTTAATAAGACAAGATTACTCAATACAAACAAGATAAATGAATAATACATCATTTTATTAATGTTCGGTCAAATGTTACATTTACTATCTACGAGTTTTAGGGCATAAAACCCAACAGTCATGTCCCCAGCCTCCCACTTGGTCTTGTCCCCAAAAAGGAAGGCATATTGAGTCGGCGTATTGGCCACTCTCACCCATGTTAATCAAAGGAAATTCCCTCATGTGGAGGAGTTCATGACACACTTAAGATTAAGACTGAGTTACCTAGGTCATCCTATTGAAACAGTAACCTAACTAGTTAACAGTGTTATATCTAGTGGCTTACTATTTCATGGTCCGGTCTTATGCAAACTCATTGTTGTTGGGTTTTGTGCCCTAAAACTCGTAGATAGTAAATGAAACAAATTAATTGATCTCAATAAGTCGTTATTTGAGTGATTCAGTAATTTGGTTATTGAATAATCGAGTTTGCATTAATAAACCCTAAATCCAATAAACTAAGATCCAAGGTTGTTTAAATGAAACTTGGACTGGCATGTAGGGACATACGAGGATCGGTGTCCAAGTAACAACCTAAATGGTCTATAGTATAGGGGCAAGGCTGGGTACCTCATCCTGGTGACACTATGTGATACGACCCACCTTGTATTCGATACAGATGCAATGATCCAAACCATCCATGTAGGAGACATGCAAGTTGGGGTATCCTATGCAATGGGTTTGCATAAGACCGGACCGCGAAATAGTAACCACTAGATGTAACGTCATTAACTAGTTTAGGTTTCTATTTTAATAGGATGACCTAGGTAACTCAATCTCAATCCTGAGTCTGTTATGAACTCCTTTTCAAGAGGAATTTTCCTTAGATTTGTAAGGGTGAGAATGGCCAGTTCACCGACTCAATAATCTTACCATTTCAGGGGCAAGACCGAATGGGAGCTGGGAACATAATAGTACAAGATGAAATTCATTCCTTTCCCCATTGGGTAAGTAGATTGGACCCGAAACAGGTTGTTTCCGAGGCTTGATTCCGGGGGCTTGAACAAAAGTGCTTTGTCCTTTCCTAGCCCGAGATAAATTTATGTTTAGTGGTTGGACCCGAAACAGGTTGTTCATTAGAGGGATCAATGGTACTTAAGGATCCAGAGGTAACCCAGGGGTAAAACGGTAATTTGACCCAGCTGGTGTTACGAACACACGTGAAGGGATTGACTTACTGCATTTGTCGATATCCATGGACACAAATTCTACAGTGAGAAGACTGTAGTTGTGGGGGTCCTTAGTGGAGTGACCCACAATTAACGAATGTTGATTAACTTGGTTAATGAGTTTAGCCAATTAATCTCGTATCGTTGGAGCTTCTAATCTGTAGGTCCATTAGGTCCACTTGCTAGCTCGTAACGGGTTCTGAGATAATTTAGTCTTGATATTAAAGGGAATTTAAGTTAATTGTATTTTGATACAATTAATATAATGTACGGAGATACATTATAGTATAAGTTTAATTAGTGAATTAAACTTTATAATAAAATTAATTTTGGATATGATTCAAAATTAATTAATGAGAGAATTATGAATTTAATTAAATATATGATATTTGATTAACTCACGAATTAATTAATTGGAGAATTAATTAATTTAATTTAGTTTGGTTAAATGTGATTTAATCAAATTAAAACTATAGTTAATAATTAATGTACATTTGATGCACATTAAAACTATAGGTTAAATGAGAGAGATAAAATTGAATATGATTCAGTTGTAATATTAATTAAGTATTTGATATTTAATTAATATGGAAATCAATTAATTGAGAATTAATTGAATGGCCAATTTAATTCAATTGAATATGATGCAAATTGAATTAATTACTTTATATTATAATTGATTTAATTAAATTAATTATAATTAATTAATTAAATAAATAATTACTATTTAATTAGTTAATCGTCGAGATCGTTTCGATTAGATCTAACGGTCTAGATCAAGTAGGGTATTAACTCCCTCCCCACTTATCGGTTAGGGGAGAGGGAGTTCCTCACTGATCGTGTAATTCTGCACTTCACGCAAAAGGCAGAAGAGATTTTTCTCTCTACTCTCCAGTTTTTTCTTTAAAAAAACCAGCAAGATCATTGCTGGAAAATTCCCATCCTAGACGATTTTGGTTCCCACAAACCAAATCTCAGCGATCCTAGAGGATAGCGGTTGAATTCGAGTGGTGGTGTCCATTGGGAGATCAAGATCGAGATTCTTGGAGCATCGTGCTGTTTGCCTACAAATTCATGTAAGTTCCTTAATCTAAAATAGTTTAGATTTTAGATTTGCAGTATGCTTACCATTAGAATTACTAGAAAACGTTTTTGTGTGTTTTGCTTTGCCTAATGTACCGGAAATCTATTGATTGAAATCCGTTCACACACGATTTAATTCGCTTCCGCTAGAGGATTCCATTCCTTCAATTGCATAGGATACCCCCAATCGCATGTCTACTACATGAACGCTTTGGATCAATACGTTTGTATCAAATACAAAGGGGGTCGTATCACATAGTGTTACCAGGATAAGATACCCAGCCTTATCCTTGTACTATAGACCTTTTAGTTTGTTACTTGAACATCGATCCTCGTATGTCCCCACATACTAGTTCAAGTTACATACAAACAACCTTGGATCTTAGTTTATTGGATTTGGGTCAAATTGTGCAATATTTAACAATAACACTTTATTGTAGAAACTCAATAACACTTTATTGAAACTATTGGATTTGGGTTATCTAATGTGCAATTTACTTATTCAGTAACGACTTTACTGAATGAATCTCAATAACGACTTTATCAATCAAGTATATAATTTGTTTAACATTCACTATCTACGAGTTTTAGGGCACGAATCCCAACAATCTCCCACTTGAACTAAAACTCTAGTTCAGTGGGACATACTATAATCCATAACAACAGTGGGTGTATAAAATACATGTATATTACATAAAACGTATTACAATGTACAAATACAATAAACCAGGTCATCAAATACCAGTTACAATTCGGCAAATGCAAAAGTAATTTTAGAATTGGAGGCACTTAACTACATAAATTTTAGAAAATGAAAACATGTTGTCTTGTAAACCAAAACAGAGAGCAGAATTGTAACCAACCTTTTGGAGACCAATTGAACAACTCCTTTTGTTTCCTTGGACCACGAACGATCTGTGGACCACCTCTAGTGTCTTCCCCGCTATCCTCCGGCCTTAGAACGACTTGTGGGAGTCTATGGTGATAGAGATTGGAAGGGTTATGCTTGAAGGTTCAAGCTCTAGAGAGTATTAAAAGAGTGAGTTTGAGTAGAAATTTTGCCAGTATAACATTACTCAAAAACTTCATCCTTCTCCATCTTCTAATCCCCTACTTATAGAAGATTTTCATGCATCTTAGATTCACCAATGTAAGACACATGGAGAGGAGCATGACCTTAGTGGATTCTAGGTGTTCTTTGGAGATTACATGCATAGATGCATGTGTGAGGTGTAATTCCATTACATTCGATCCATGCAAAAGTGGATTTTCAGCAATCTCCACTATCTCCATCTATGCAAGATTGAATTTCTACTCTTAGATTTAATTTAAAATGCAATTCTCAATTGCCTTTCAAATTATCAATTAGTTGAACAATTTCAATTAATCATATGATATTAATCAAATTAATACATATCACCTAATTCAATCCACTAATATGTAATTTCCATAAATTCCAAGATCGAGTTCTCTATCTCAAATTTTAATTAAAAACAATTTATAATTATTTTTAAATTAAAACAATAATTAATTAAACAATTTAATCAATTATGTAATATTAATTTAATATCATATATCAAATTAATACTATGCACCTCATATTAATCCTTATTCATATATATTGTATTTAAATCATATTTAAATACTTTACTCTCTCTATTAATAGTTTAATCCATAATTAAACTATTGTGTTGATAATATCGAATATAATCGACACTAATTTCTGAATTTTAACGATTCAAACTTTCCTATCACTAAGTTCTAAGGTATAATCTGTATGAGCTAGCAGGGGGACCCAATAGACCTACAGATCATGGGCTCCAACGATCCGAGGTTAACCGGCTAATCTCATTAACCTAGCTAACCAACATTCGTTAACTACCGGGACACTCCACTATAGCCCAGTAGTTGCACTCCTCTCACTGTAGATATGTTTTCGTCCACTTGATATAACCATGATTAGTAAGTCAGCCCTTCACAGGTTGTTTGTAACTATAGCCGTGTCAAATGTCCGTTTTACCCCTATAGTACTTCTTGTTTCTTAAGTCCCTGTTGGGATTGGTGCCCTAAAATTCGTAGATAGTGAATGTTAAACGAATTATATACTTGATCGATAAATTCGTTGTCAAGATTGATTCAGTAAAGTCGTTACTAAATAAGTAAATTGTACGTTAAATAACCCAAATCCAATAAACTAAGATCCCTGACTATAGGATGAACATTTGAGCTTTATGTAGAGACATAAAAGTGGATCAGGATTGAGTAATAGCCATAACGGTCTATAGTATAGGGATAGGGCTGGGTACCTTATTCTGGGGACACTATGAGACGCGACCCACTTTGTAGATAGTACAGACGATATGATCCTGAATCGTCCATGTGGAGACATGCGAGTGGGGGCGTCCTATGCAATGAGTTTGCATGAGACCAGGACCGTGAAGTAAGTCACTCTTGCTTTGTAACGTCGTTTACTGACAAGACTGACTATTTCATGTGATGACCTAGGTAACTAAATCTTAATCCTGAGTTAACTATGAACTCCTGTTTATTCAGACTTATCCTTAGATCTGCATGGGTGAGAGTGCCTCAGGATCGCCGATTCAATAAGCCTACCATTTTAGGGATAGGAACGGGTAGATAGCTGGGGACATAGTTCTGCAAGAAGGAATTCGCTCCTACCTGAATTAGGGATAGTAGAGAGGTTGTTCCCTTAAGTGCTATATCCGGGGCTTGAACAAAGGGATCCCGCCCTCTCATTGGCTCGAGAGGGACTCGGTTTATTGGTTGGACCATAAACCAATTGTTCATTAGAGGATCAGAGGGATTTAAGGAACAAGAAGTACTATAGGGGTAAAATGGAAATTTGACCCAGCTATAGTTACGAACAACCTGTGAAGGATCGACTTACTAATCATGGTTATATCAAGTGGACAGAAATATATCTACAGTGAGGGGAGTGCAACTACAGGGCTATAGTGGAGTGTCCCGGTAGTTAACGAATGTTGGTAAGCTAGGTTAATGAGATTAGTTGGTTAACCTTGAATCGTTGGAGCCCATGATCTGTAGGTCCATTAGGTCCCCATGCTATCTCATTCAGATTATACCTTAGAACAAAGTGATAGGAAAGTTTGAATCGTTCAAATTCGGTTTAGGGATTTAATGTTGATTATATGTGATACTATCAACACAATAGTTTAATTATGGATTAAACTATTAATTGAGAGAGTAAAGTATTTAAATATGATTTATATACAAAATATATGAATAGGGATTCATATTAGGTGCATAATATTAATTTGATATATGATATTAAATTAATATTACATAATTGATTAAATTGTTTAATTAATTATTGTTTTAATTTAAGAATGATTATGAATTGTTTTTTTAATGAAAATAGAGATTTTAGTCTTGAATTTATGAAAATTCAAGATTAGTGCATTGAATTAGGTGATATGAATTAATTTGATTAATGTCATATGATTAGTTGAAATAGTTCAATTAATTGATAATTTGAAAGGCAATTGAAAATTGCATTTTAAATTAAATCCAAGAGTAGAAATTAACTCTTGCATGGATGGAGATAGTGGAATTACACAACTAAATTCACTCTTGCATGGATGAAGAAAGTGGAATAACACCTCCCACATGCAATCTTGCATGTAATCTCCATAGAACACCTTGAATCCACTAAGGCCATTCTCCTCTCCATGTATCTTACATTGGTGAATCTAAGATGCATGAAAATCCTCTATAAATAGGGGATTAGAAGATGGAGAAGTATGGGATTTTCGGAGTAATGTTATGCTGCAAAAATTCACTCGCAACCTCACTCTCTCAACAGTCTCTAAAAGCTTGTAGTGTTCAAGCATATCCCTTCCAATCCCTATCACCATAGACTCCCACAAGTGGTTCTAAGGCCGGAGGATAGCGGGAAGACACTAGAGGTGGTCCACACACCATTCATGATCAAAGGAATCAAAAAGAATTTCTGAATTAGTCTCCAAAAGGTTGGTACAAATTTTGCTCTCGGTGTTATGGTATTTGAACAACATGCTTTCATTTTCTAAAATTGATGTAGTTAAGTGTCTCCGGTCCTAAAATTGCTACCGCATGTGTTAGATGAACACCATTAATTGGTATCAGAGCATGATTAAGGCACCTAACATGCATTAATTTTAGCTTGGTGGGTAGCTTTTCATATGATGAAACTGTGTAGGAACTAAAGAAAATTGGTTTTGGGATTGAATTTAATTCTCATTCAATTCATTGGAATTAATTGTAATTGCCTACAAGTTTATGGGCATTAATGTGTTCATATGGAGTCTGTAAGATTTGAGAGTTAACAGAGTCCATTTAGGCCGTCAATTTGAAGAAATTCGGAGACTGTTCAAAGTTGGCCGAAAATTCCAGTATGTTGTTTTTAGTTCCAGCCCAAGTGTGTTCTTCACTTAAAGGCGTGGTCCGGTCCGGTTCAAGCAATCCAAGGGCTGTTCGGGTCGATTCGAATGGTTCGGGAGCGGTCCAAGCCCTATTTGAAATTATTATTGTAATAATTTTAGTTTTTTTTTTGCTTGATTAAAAATCTCAAAACCAATTCACTTTAGTTAATTTAATTAATTATGCATTATTGAATGTATGTTTTAATTAAATAGTATTTTATGTGCATAATGTATGTCATTTAGATTTAAAATCCCACCATAGGAAAGCATGAATCATGCATTTATTAATATGTTATAAGAGTTATGATATTAATTGAATGCATGAATAAAGTTTCATGAAATTAGTATAATAGTTATATTAATTTAGGAGATGCATGTTGGATGGTTTATTTTCATTTATGATTAGTTAATATAAATGTTATATTAATAAAATGAAAATGAACCAAGCATGTAACATGAAACTTCCTTAGCTTGTTTATAATGGTTATATTCAAATGAAGCATGTTATAGACTTTTCGTTCATTATAAGCGTTAAAATCCGCGATAGACTTAAAATCTATAACAAGATAAATGCATGCTCACTTAGGTTAACGAACCTCCAAATCGATCAACTTGCATAGATTAGGTCGATATCTTGTAAAGCTAAGGTTACAAGAGAACTCACCCGATTAGATGCTTTCTAAGGCTGGAGGTATTTAAGTTGACGGTTTACAGAACACCACCTACCTGGGCACCGAATCGGTACTTGAGTTAAGTTAACCCGAGTTTTACGAGCATGCCTAACCGATGTGAGGTTTTAAAGAGTTATCACCTAGTTTAAAGAGTTATACACACCTAGATATAGGATGTTTCTAAATGGTGCTTTATATATAACTTGAATGTTTGATTGTTATATGCTTTAAATCACCATTAGAAAACATGTTATAGGGCTAATTCATTAAAAGTTATAAGAGTTATAAAAGTTAATGAATAGAAACCGTAAAACCTATAACAAAGAGTTGCATGCTAAAATAGGATCTTAGGATCATGACATAATTTTAAATGGTTTAAAATTAAATAGACCTAAGATCACCGTTTCTAATAGGATTAGAAATTGTCTTACTTCGTATTTTAAATAGAGTTAAAATATGGGTATGTAGGACATAAGGTCTTGGTTATAAGGGAACTCTCCTGGCAAATGGTCCGGAACTTGAGTTGAATTAACCATAGTCTTATTAGCATGCAATGTCAGTAGGTAATTAAACGAGTTTAATTCACCTATACATTTAGTGTAAAGACCTTATTAAATAAGGCATAGACTTAGATAGATTCATTTAGCCAGAATTTACCTAAGTAATAGAGCCTTAAACCTTAGAACACTTAAGTGGGAGGAAAATTATTGAAACGAAATATTCATATTAAGTTTCTACTCTCACGTCCCCCTGTGTTCACACCGTGAGATCCATGCTTGGCCTCGAGGCGCCCTGGGAGCGTCCCCCTATGGATGGTGTTTGCATGGGTCAATATCCAGGTGAATGAGGAAAGTGTTTATAGTAAGTGGGTGAAGGAAACATGTCAAACGTATCCTGTGGTCTCCACCATTAGGTTGCACCATGAGATTCCCATGCGCCGCCTGCGAGTCGCCGTGGGAGCGATCACCCTACGGAGGGCTTGTGCATGGATAGGGTTTCTTAGGGCCATTCCCAACATTAGCTGTTCCCTACGGTGACATTGTTGGGGTGGTCCTCTACGATTTGAAAATGATAGGTCACACTTACGAGATTGTCTTGACCGAACTAACGGTAGCTAATAACCATTGGAGTAAGATTTATTCTATTAATAGTATTTGACCGAGATTGTCTCGATTTAGAGGAGGAGTAGCTGACTGCCCTACGATAGCGGTTATTCTAAACCCCTGAAGTATCGTTGCAAAATAAATCAATAATATATATGGGTCGATGATTAATTTTGCTAAATCTGTTTTGATAATATGTATAATGGGTTTAGTGCAAGTTTCTATTTTGAATTAATTTGTTTGTTTCAGCAATATGTCGAAAAACGTATGTGCTTTGTCGAATGCCAAGATAAACGGTTTAATACATACCACTAAGAAAACAAACTTAAACGCTAAACTCGTGGCAAATAATTTAGGTTTGGTCTCAACTGAGGAATATCCTCAGGCTAACTGCTTAGCCAAGAAAAACATGATCCACGACTCTAAATACGATTTATAAGTCTTGGAAACGTGTTTAGTGGAGAACGATGATTATGCCTGGATACTCGATTCATGTGCCACTAATCACGTATGTTCTTCATTTCAAGGAATCAGTTCTTGGCAATAGCTAAGAGCTGGAGAGATGACTCTTAAAGTCGAAACAGGAGAAGTCATCTCGACTATTGCAGTGGGAGACATAAAATTATTCTTCACTAAGGAACGTTACATGATATTAGATAATGTGTACATAGTTCCAAAAATAAAAAGAAATTCGACTTCTTTATCTTGTTTAATTGAACAAGGTTATTCAATTTCCTTTTATGTTAAGGAAGCGTTCATAACTAAAAGAGGTATTGATGTTTGCTCTGCAAACATGGAGAATAATTTGTATGTTTTCAGACCAATTGAGTCTAAAGTTATTTTAAATCATGAGATGTTTAAAACCGCTGAGACTCAACCTAAAAGACGAAGATTTTCTCAAGATACCTATCTCTGGCACTTGAGGTTAGGCCATATCAACCTCAATAGGATTGGGAGATTGGTCAAAAGTGGACTTCTAAACAAGTTAGAAGATGATTTGTTACCTCCTTGTGAGTCATGCCTTGAGGGCAAGATAACTAAACGACTTTTTACTGGAAAAGGTTATCGTGCCAAAGAGCCCCTAGAGCTCATACATTTGGACCTCTGTGGACCAATGAACATTAGAGCTCGAGGAGGGTACGAATATTTCATCAGTTTCATTGATGATTATTCGAGGTATGGTTATCTCTACCTGATGCATCATAAGTTTGAAGTCCTTGAAAAGTTCAAGGAGTACAAGGCGGAGGTTGAGAACCTATTAGGTAAGACGATAAAAACACTTCGATCCGATCGAGGTGGAGAGTATATGGACTCGAGATTTCAAGACTATTTGATAGAGCATAGAATTACGTCCCAACTCTCAGCCCCTGGTACACCTCAGCAAAACGGTGTATCAGAAAGGAGAAACGGAACCTTGTTGGACATGGTTCGTTCGATGATGAGCTATGCTCAGTTTCCTAACTCGTTTTGGGCTTATGCAGTAGAGACTGCAGTTTATATTTTGAACGTAGTTCCCTCAAATAGTGTTTCTGAAACACCGTTTGAGCTCTGGAAAGGACATAAAGCTAGTTTACAACATTTCAGAATTTGGGGATGTCCTGCATACATGCTAGAGGCAAAAAAGAAATTGGAGCCTCGTTCTAGATTTTGCCTATTTGTGGGCTATCCCAAAGAAAAAGGAGGTGGATACTTCTTCGATCCAGAGGAAAATAAAGTACTTGTATCAACAAATGCTACATACCTAAAAGAAGACCACCTTATAGACCATAAGCCACGAAGTAAAGTCGTTTTAAGTGAACTTTCTAATGAAGCTACAGAAACATCAACAAGAGTTGTTGATGAAACTGGCACCTCGAGTCAATCGCGTCCTTCTCAAGAAATAAGAGAACCTCGACGTAGTGGGAGGGTTGTTAGACAGCCTGATCGCTATTTGGGTTTAACTGAAACTCCAGTCTGAAGGATTGAAATTCCCAATTCCGTTACAGCGGAAGCAATTGGACAGATTCACAATTTAATTTCGTTTCGCAAAATACTGGTACATTGACAAAATTCAGAATATAAATTCATAGGCTAAGCAATTAAATCTAATCTAATTAGAACGAGAAGCGCATACCGTCGTGGAAGACTCTGAATTCAAGAACACCTTCTTAATTGTTCTTCAATGGCAAACACCACCATAAAGCCTTCCTCGCTATCCTCTGAGATCGGGAACATGGTTGTGGAACCATGATCTTGAATAGGAATAACAAACACAGAGAAGAGAAAACTCTCTGTATTCTTTTTTTTTTTAGAGTGAGAGATGATCTTGGGAGAGAGGAATTCTGCTGAATGACTCCCCTCATTTAGACCCCTCAAACGTGAAGTTAAGTGAGAAGGATAAAAATTTTTAACCAACAATTGGTTATGAATCTTAATTAATTAAATAAACATAATTATAATTATAATTTATTTAATTAAATAAATTAATTAATCATATTAACTAATTAGGCTTATTAAATATCTTATATTTAATAACTTATGCATTTAAATCACCTCTAAATGCATATTCCTCTCTTAAGCTATAGTTTTAATTAAACATAATTAAATCACATTTAATTAGATTAATTAAACTACACGATTAATTCATTCTTAGATTAATTAAATATGACATATTAAATTAATCTAACATTTGAATCCTATTCAAATATGCATCTCTCTTATAACCTATAGTTTTAATATGAATCATATTCACATTAAAATTATTCTATAGATACTAATTTAATTAAATCATATTTAACTAAATTAAATTGAAAAATTAATTAATTCAAAATCAATTAATTTTATAATTAATTAAATATCAATCATATTTAATTAATTACATATTAGAATCATATTCTAGTATATCTCTCATATATTATAGTTTAATTAAATCACATTTAATTAGGCTAATTGAATAATTAATTAATTCAAAATTAATTAATTTATTCACTAATTAAATATCACATATTTAATTAGTTATAAATTTAAACTCTTTCAAATATATAATTCTCTCAATTTAATAAAGTTTAATCATAAGTTAAACTTTATATTATAATGTATCAACATACATTATATTAATTGTACTTCATACAATTAACTTGATTCCCAAATTGAATTTGAACAATTCAAATTATTTTCAAGATAAATTGTTCCCAATTACTCTTTACGAGCTAGCAGGGGGACCTAATGGACCTACAGATCAGAAGCTCCAATGATATGAGGTGAACTGACTAAACTCATTAATCGAGTTAACCAATATTCATTAACTGTGGGTCACTTCACTAGACCCACAATTGCGCTCTTCTCACTGTAGAATATTTATGTGTCCATGGATATTGACCAATAACGGTAAGTCAATCCTTCCCGAGTGTTCGTAACTTCAGCTCGGTCATATTATTGTTTTACCCTTGAGTTACCTCTGGCTCCTTAAGTACCAGTGCTCCTTTAATGAACAACCTGTTTATGGTCCAACCAGTAAACAGAAAGTCCCTCTCGGGCCAGTGAGAGGGTGGGATCCCTATGTTCAAGACCCGGAGTCACCACTTAAGGGAACACTCATCTACTTCTCCTGGAAGCGGGAAGAAGTGAATTCCATCTTGTCTTGTCATGTCCCCAACCCCCCACTCGGTCTTGTCTCTAAGAAGGTAGGCTTATTGAGTCGGCGTGCAGGCCACTCTCACCCATACTAATCAAAAGACAATCCCTCGCGAGAAGGAGTTCATGACACACTCAGGATTAAGACTGAGTTACCTAGGTCATTCTATTGAAACAGTAACCTAACTAGTTAACGGTGTTACATCTAGTGGTTTACTATTTCGTGGTCCGGTGTTATGCAAACTCATTGCATAGGATACCCCCGCTCGCATGTCTCCTACATGGATGCCTTGGATCAATACGTCTGTATCGAATACAAAGCGGGTCGTATCACATAGTGTTACTAGGATAACGTACCCAACCTTATCCCTGTACTATAAGCCTTTTAGGTTGTTACTTGAACACCCGATCCCCGTATATCCCCACATACTAGTTCAAGTTACATGTAAACAACCTTGGATCTTAGTTTATTGAATTTGGGTCGTATTGTGCAATCCTAGACTTAATATGACAATAACACTTTATTGCATAAACCTCAATAACACTTCATTGATACAAGTGTATAATTCGTTGACATTCACTATCTACGAGTTTTAGGACATAAAATCCAACATAGTCGTCATACCTGTGACAGGATCGAGGATCCATTAACCTTTAAACAGGAAATGGATGAGTTGACAAGAACGAGTGGATTAAAGCCATGGACTTGGAAATCGAGTCCATGCATTTTAAATCAGTATGGGATCTTGTAGATCAACCTGAAGGGGTTAGACCCATAGGCTGTAAAAGGATCTACAAGAAAAAACGAGAGGTTGCTGGAAAGGTACATAACTTTAAGGCACGACTTGTGACAAAGGGTGTGACCTAGCGGGAGGGGATTGACTATGAGGAAACCTTCTCGCCTGTTGCCATGTTGAAGTTGATCCAGATACTTTTATCCATTGCCACATTTTATGATTATGAAATATGGCAAATGGATTTCAAGACTGCCTTTCTGAACAACAATCTTGAAGAAAGTATCTACATGTCTCAGCCAAAAGGGTTCATTGCTTAGGATCAAGAGCAAAAAGTTTGCAAGCTTAAACGATCCATTTATGGATTAAAACAAGGGTCTAGATCCTGGAATATGAGATTTGATATTGCAATCAAATCTTATGGCTTTGAACAAAACGTTGATGATCCTTGTGTTTACAAACGGATCATCAACAACTTCGTAGTTTTCTTAATACTGTATGTGGATGATATCCTACTCATCGGGAATGGTGTAGGTTATCTTACTGACATTAAACTATGGCTAGCAACTCAATTCCAAATGAAAGATTTGGGTGAGGCACAATATGTTCTAGGGATCCAAATTGTTCGGACCGAAAGAACAAAAAGCTAGCCCTGTCTCAAGCGTCTTATATCAACAAATTTTTGGTTAGATATAAGATGCAAAATTCCAAGAAGGGACTATTACCTTTCAGGCACGGAATTAATTCGTCTAAGGAAAAGTGTCCGCAGACACCTCAAGAAGTTGAGGACATGAGACGAATTCCCTATGCATCTGCAATAGGCAACCTAATGTATGTCATGTTGTGTACTAGGCCTGATATTTGTTATGCAGTAGGGATTGTCAGTAGATATCAATCCAATCCAGGATTCGATCACTGGACAACCGTTAAGAATATCCTCAAGTATCTTAGGAGAACGAGGGACTATGTGCTCGTGTATGGCGCTAAGGATTTGATCCTTACAAGATACACTGTTTATGACTTTCAAACCGATAAAGATTCGAGGAAATCTACATCGGGGTCAGTATTCACTCTGAATGGAAGAGCAATAGTATGGCGTAACATCAAGCAGGGATGCATTGCAGACTCAACCATGGAGGTCGAATATGTAACTGCTTGCGAAGGAGCGAAAGAGGCAGTATGGCTCAGGAAGTTCCTGATTGAATTGGAAGTCATTCCAAATATGCATCTTCCTATCTCCCTATACTGTGATAATAGCGGCGCAGTTGCAAATTCAAAAGAACCTTGCAGCAATAAGAGAGGCAAGCACATTGAAAGGAAATATCATCTCATCAGGGAGATTGTGCACCGAGGAAACGTGATCGTCACGAAGATAGCGTCGGAGCATAACATTGCTGATCCATTCACAAAGGCTCTCACGACTAAAGTGTTCGAGAGTCATCTAGAAGGTTTAGGTTTGCGAGATATGTACGAGAAATAATCTAGGGCAAGTGGGAGAATTGAAACCGATATATCGATGCCTTAGTATACTGGGTATTTAGATGCCCTAGTTTATTGTGTTTTTACTCTGTTATTAATACAAGTATTTATTCACCCACTGCTGTTATGGATTATAGTACATCCCACTAAACTAGAGTTTTAGTTCAAGTAGGAGATTGTTGGGATTGGTGCCCTAAAACTCGTAGATAGTGAATGTTAAACGAATTATATACTTGATCGATAAAGTCATTGTCGAGATTCACTCAATAAAGTCGTTACTCAATAAGTAAATTGCATGTTAAATAGCCCAAATCCAATAAACTAAGATCTCTGGGTATTGGATGAACATTTGAGCTTTATGTAGAGACATAAAAGTGGATCAGGATCGATTAATAGCCATAACGGTCTATAGTATAGGGATAGGGTTGGGTACCTTATTCTAGGGACACTATGAGACGCGACCCACTTTGTAGATAGTACAGACGATGTGATCCTGAATCATCCATGTAGAGACATGCGAGTGGGGGCGTCCTATGCAATGAATTTGCATAAGACCAAGATCGAGAAATAAGTCATTCTTGCTTTATAACATCGTTTACTGACAAGACTGACTATTTCATGTGATGACCTAGGTAACTCGATCTTAATCCTGAGCTAACAATGAACTACTGTTTATTCGGACTTATCCATAGATCTGCATGGGTGAGAGTGCCTCAGGATCGCCGACTCAATAAGCCTACCATTTCAGGGATAGGAATGGGTAGATAGCTGAGGACATAGTCCTGCAAGAAGGAATTCGCTCCTACCAGAATTAGGGATAGTAGAGAGGTTGTTCCCTTAAGTGCTGTATCTAGGGCTTGAACAAAGGGATCCCGCCCTCTCATTGGCTCGAGAGGGACTCAGTTTGTTGGTTGGACCATAAACCAATTGTTCATTAGAGGATCAATGAGATTTAATGAACAAGAAGTACTATAGGGGTAGAACGGACATTTGACCTAGCTATAGTTACGAACAACCTGTGAAGGATCGACTTACTAATCATGGTTATATCAAGTGGACAGAAATATATCTACAGCGAGGGGAGTGCAACTACAGGGCTATAGTGGAGTCCCCGGTAGTTAATGAATGTTGGTTAGCTAGGTTAATGAGATTAGCCGGTTAACCTCGAATCGTTGGAGCCCATGATCTGTAGGTCCATTAGGTCCCCCTGCTAGCTCATTCGGATTATACCTTAGAACAAAGTGATAGGAAAGTTTGAATCGTTCAATTCGGTTTAGGGAATTAATGTTGATTATATATGATATTATCAACACAATAATTTAATTATGGATTAAACTATTAATTGAGAGAGTAAAGTATTTAAATATGATTTATATACAAAATATATGAATAGGGATTCATATTAGGTGCATAATATTAATTTGATATATGATATTAAATTAATATTACATAATTGATTAAATTGTTTAATTAATTAATGTTTTAATTTAAGAATGATTATGAATTGTTTTTTAATTAAAGTAGAGATTTTAATCTTGAATTTTTGGAAATTCAAGATTAGTGGATTGAATTAGGTGATATGAATTAATTTGATTAATGTCATATGATTAGTTGAAATAGTTCAATTAATTGATAATTTGAAACGCAATTGAGAATTTCATTTTAAATTAAATCCAAGAGTAGAAATTAACTCTTGCATGGATGGAGATAGTGGGATTACACAACTAAATCCACTCTTGCATGGATGAGGAAAGTGAAATAACACCTCCCACATGTAATCTTGCATGTAATCTCTGTAGAACACCTTGAATCCACTCAGGCCATTCTCCTCTCCATGTGTCTTACATTGGTGAATCTAAGATGCATGAAAATCCTCTATAAATAGGGGATTAGAAGATGGAGAAGTATGGGATTTTTGGAGTAATGTTATGCTGCCAAAATTCACTCTCAACCTCACTCTCTCAACACTCTCTAAAAGCTTATAGTGTTCAAGCATATTTCTTCCAATCCCTATCACCATAGACTCCCACAAGTCGTTCTAAAGTTGGAGGATAGTGGGGAAGACACTAGAGGTGGTCCACACACCGTTCGTGATCAAAGAAATCAAAAGGAGATGTTGAATCGGTCTCTAAAAGGTTGGTACAAATTCTGTTCTCTGTTTACGGTATTTGGACAGCATGCTTTCATTTTCTAAAATTGATGTAGTTAAGTGCCTCTGATCCTAAAATTTCTTCCGCATGTGTTAGATAAACACCATCAGTCCCACTGATCCTCTAATGAACAATTGGTTTGTGGTCCAACCAACAAACCGAATCCGAGAGGGCGGGATCCCTTTGTTCAAGTCCCGAAGTCAACACTTAAGGGAACAACCTCACTACTATCCCCAATTCGGGTATGAGTGAATTCCTTCTTGCAGGACTATGTCCCCAACCATCTACCCATTCCTATCCCTGAAATGGGAGGCTTATTGAGTCGGCAATGCTGAGCCACTCTCACCCATGCAGATCTAAGGATAAGCCCGAATAAACAAGAGTTCATAGTTAGCTTCGGATTATTATCGATTTACCTAGGTCATCACATGAAATAGTCAGTCTCATCAGTAAACGGCATTATAAAGCGAGAGTGACTTATTTCTCGGTCCTGGTCTTATGCAAACTCATTGCATAAGATGCCCCCACTCGCATGTCTCTACATGGACGACTCAGGATCACATCGTCTGTACTATTTGTAAACCCGAGACTTCTCTAGGATCCTTTTCTCTTGTCATCTATTGTTGGTTTAAATTGTTGGGAATTATCAAGTTAAAAGAAGAAAGAAAAGAAAATGAAAAGGAAAAGAAATCAGAAAAAAAGAAGAAAAAAAAAGAGAAAAGAAAGAAAATTGGGTGGGAATGGACAGCAAGGAAACCCACCACCGACTACATATTCCATCAGTCCATTTCCATCTCATTTCTCATCCTTTTCCATTGAAACTTTCAGAGCACTTTAAGGAGTGAGTGAAGGAGGAGGAGGAAGACGAATTTCGTGGTTTGAGGTTGAAGAAGATAGGGAAAAGCTCATGCAAAGCCAGCCATTGCAGAATCTGTGTTCAACCTGGCAACCTCTGGTTTTTTTGTCGTTTTGAGCTACACAGATGGAGTCAAGAGGTGAGGTTTAATTTTCTTGAAAGTTAGTTCATTTTCTAGCAAATTTCGTAAAGGACTCTTGACCTAAATCGTATGAGAAGTTGATGGTTTTTGGAATGGAAAACAGAGCACAGGATTTTCGAGCAAAGCAGGAGGACCTTTGGTTCTCTCTGATGTGTTGAGCATTCTGGGGTGTACAAGTCGACTCCAAAGCTCTATTTGGTATGGTTGGAAAGCTTATTCAATAACCTACAACTTTCATGAAGATTTCGTGAGCCAAAAATGACTTTAGGTAGGGTTAATTTCAGGCGGAAGATAAAGGGTAGCAGAGAACCTCGAATCTGTGTTGTCTGATTTCGGGGCAATTCTGGGCACATTGGTTGAGAATCTCATTTTCATTTCTTCAGGAAAGTTGTAGAGTGTTCGAAAATGAAGAGTGTGATGTGTATTTCATTAATTTTGGTTAAGTATTGAGGACGTTATGGGTGTTGGAAGTTAGGGTATAGAATCTGGAAAATCTGGAAAGTAGAATGTGAATGTGATTCTTAATCCAATTGTTTTAAAATTCATGAGTATGGAAAAACAAAGCTATCTAAGGTTCTAATGCTCGGTTTTGGTTGTTTGACAGGCCAAGAGGAAATAGGTCGAGTCTACAGACCAAGGAACTAGATAAGACTGTGAGTGACAAAATGAATTTCGAAAATGTTCTTAAACAGTTGTCCATGATTATATGTTTTACATGCTTTTCTATGAATGATACATGGTTTTTATGAACGGTTTCAAGCATGAGTTTTGAGCTCAGATTTTCTAATGAGGTTTATATACGAGCACGTGTCTAATGACTTTATGAAAAATAGCTGAAACGATATCTTTTAAAGTAAAGTATGGATTAGCAAGTACTTTTAAACGATTTCCAGTTTTTCATGAGCAAGTTGAGTAAGCTTAAGTTTTACGAAAGATAACGATAAGCAGGCATATTTTAATGTTTTCATGTGATTTTCTGAGATTTCTATTGGCTACATGACTGAGATATTGAGCCCGAGGCTATATGGTACCGTGTGCACACAGGTTATATTCCGTTGTTGACGTTGAGTGTACTCCGTGACAACGATGCTGTCGTGAGTGCTGGACGGGCCCCACTACGACAAAGACGATGGGAGTGCTGGGCGGGTCCCACTACATCGTAGGACTAGTAAACGTTGGTTGTACTGGGCGTGCCCTACACAACGTAGATCGGTCATGTTAGTTAAAACGTTTGATATACTTGATATGCCTTGCTAGATTTCTAATGTCGAACTTGCGAGATGTTTTAGAATGCCTTTATCCTTGCACGTTTATGTTAAACGCTTTGACTGAGCATATTTATACGTTTAAAGGTTTATCACGTGTTTTGACTATCGGATTTAAAGTTTTAAAGTTAGTCACTCACTGGGCTTCGTAGCTCATTTTTTCAAAATGTTTTCCACTTTTCAGGTAGAGATCGAGCTCCCGATGCCTGATACACTGCCAACGTCTGCTGAAAGTTCTAGATCAAGCTCCAGTACGTGGTTGGAGTTGTATATTGAGTCCGTTCATATTGTAAATGTTTTGTAAGGGTTGTATAATATCGTCCTAGAGGTCGTGGATGTATAACCCTAGTTGTATATGTTTTGGTCGTGTTATCTATATCAGGTTACTTTCCAAACCGAGATATGTCCAGGCGGCACCTCGTGTATGTTGAAATGTTTTCAGGGTTTCCGCTGTGTTGTGGTTAATATGGAATGTTATATATCTATGATTAGTACGTTTATCAGGTTCAACGTTTCAGTAGGGTCAACAGGGATCGTTAGAGGTTACGATGTCTGTTGGCTTCACGTCGTCTTTCGGGCTAAGCTAGCAGGTGGTCCGGGAGGGGGTGTGACAACTTGGTATCAGAGCAGTTAGCTCCATGGGAAAAGAGACATGGTAGTTAGTGCTAAGAAAAATCCAAGAAGTAAATAGTTAGACGTTGGGTCAGTTCAGATAGAACTAGCGGAGTATGGTCTGAGTATTGTTGAGAGTGAGTGCAGTCAGGACTAGAATGTGGGTATAAGTTTAGTATCATGCATCTGAGTTAAGTATTTATAGCATGTCTGATGTGTTGATATGTTATAGAAGTCATGCCACCACGTACCAGCAGACGACGCAGGCAGAATCAGAACGGGACGTAGGATCCTACCCAAAGTCAATCTGAAAGGGGATCCAGTACCCCGAGAGGTCAGGATGAGGCAGGGAGTGAGCGATTTGCTAGATCTGCACAGGAGATCGGTAGGCCAGAGAGAGCAGGGCAGAGTGATCTGGAAAAGATGTATGGGATAGAACGGTTGAAGAAGTTAGGAGCCGCAGTGTTTGAGGGTTCCACGGATCCAGCTGACGCCGAGGTCTAGTTGAATATGTTGGAGAAATGCTTCGATGTGATGAGTTGTCCTGAGGAGCGAGAAGTCAAATTAGCCACATTCCTTTTGCAGAAGGAGGCGGAAGGATGGTGGAAGTCCATTATAGTCAGGCGTAGTGATGCACGTACGTTAGATTGGCAGACATTCAAGGGCATATTCGAGGAAAAGTACTACCCCACCACATATTGTGAGGCAAAGAGAGATGAGTTTTTGGAGCTGAAACAAGGGTCACTTTCAGTGGACGAGTACGAGAGAAAGTATACCGAGCTTTCACGGTATGCTGAAGTGATTGTGGCATCTGAGAGTGACAGGTGTCGCAGGTTTGAGAGAGGGTTGCGTTTTGAGATACGTACCCCAGTTACCGCTATTGCCAAGTGGACGAATTTTTCCCAACTAGTAGAGACTGCTTTACGTGTGGAGCAGAGTATTATAGAGGAAAAGGCGGCATTGGAGCCTAGTCGTGGAGCTCCAACAGCAAGTGGTTTTCGAGGTCGTGAGCAGCGGAGGTTCACACCTGGAGTGAATGTTTCAGGTCGTCAAGACTTCAAGCGTCGATCTGGTGGCCAATCATCGAGGCAGATGAGTTCGGGTAGTGCCTATCAGAGGCAGAGTCAGAGAGCCCCCAGTCAGTCTGCGAGTTTGGTAGCAAGATCGCGAACGGGTCAGGAGTCCGTTGCTAGTGAATCCAGGAGAACCCCATGTGTAAGTTGTGGCAAGAATCATCGGGGTCGATGTCTTGTTGGCGCCGGTGTGTGTTACCAGTGTGGACAACCAGGACATTTCAAGAGGGATTGCCCACAGCTGAGGGCAGTAGTTCAGAAGGACCAGGGAGTTGAGTCCCACACAGTTGAGCAGCCGAGAATCCCAGCAGCCACAGGAGAGGGAACCAGTGGTGCAAGGCAGAAGGGAGTTGTGGGGAGACCTAGGCAGCAGGGAAAAGTCTACGCCATGACTCAACAGGAAGCAGAGGATGCACCTGAAGTGATCACTGGTACGCTTTTGATTTGTAATGTACCTGCACGTGTTTTATTAGATCCAGGCGCTACGCATTCCTTTGTTTCTAGTATGTTCTTAACTAAGCTGAATAGGATGCTAGAGCCTTTATCTAAGGAGTTAGTCATATGCACTCCAGTTGGTGACATTTTATTAGTTAGTGAGGTGTTGCGTGATTGTGAGGTTGTAGTAGAAGGTCTCTGTATGTTAGTGGATCTTCTTCCCCTAGAGTTGCAGGCGTTGGATGTGATTTTGGGAATGGATTTCTTATTCACTCACTATGCTTCTATGGATTGCCATAGGAAGGAAGTGACTTTTAAGAAACCAGGTTCGACTGAAGTAGTTTTCAGAGGTGAGAGGAAGATTATTCCTACGAGTTTGATTTCAGCTCTGAAAGCTGAGAAGTTGTTGAGGAAGGGTTTTACAGTGTTTCTTGCACACGAAGTAGAGGTGCAAGAAGAAAAGCTGAAACTAGAAAATGTTCCTGTGGTGAACGAATTTCTTGATGTTTTCCCAGCTGATTTATCGGGTTTGCCACCTGATAGAGAGGTGGAGTTCACTATTGAATTGTTACCAGGAACATCACCTATTTCACAGGCACCATACAGGATGGCTCCGAGCGAGCTTAAGGAGCTGAAGGTGTAGTTGCAAGAACTAGTTGACAAGGGATACATCAGGCCTAGCGTATCACCTTGGGGAGCTCCAGTGTTATTCGTGAAGAAGAAAGATGGTACTCTGAGATTATGTATTGATTACAGGCAGTTAAACAAGGTCACTATACGTAACAAGTATCCTCTACCACGCATCGATGACTTGTTTGACCAGTTAAGGGGAGCAACAGTGTTCTCTAAGATTGATCTGAGGTCAGGATACCACCAGCTGAAGGTTAGGGAATCAGATATTCCTAAGATAGCATTCAGGATGAGGTATGGGCACTATGAGTTTTTAGTGATGCCATTCGGTTTAACGAATGCGCCAGCAGTTTTCATGGACCTCATGAACAGGATCTTCCATCAGTATTTAGATCAGTTTGTGATAGTGTTCATCGATGACATATTAGTTTACTCAATTGACAGGAAAGCCCATGAGGAACATCTGAGGATTGTTCTACAGACACTACGTGATAAACAGTTGTTCGCTAAGTTTAGCAAATGTGAGTTCTGGTTGAATCAAGTGGTGTTCTTAGGGCATGTAGTTTCAGCGGATGGAGTTAGTGTTGACCCGCAGAAAGTGGAAGCTGTTGTCAACTGGGAGAGACCAGCTAATGCAACAGAGGTTCGTAGTTTCCTAGGCCTGGCCGGATACTACAGACGTTTTGTTGAGGATTTCTCACGGTTAGCATTACCCTTGACAGCTTTGACAAGGAAGAATACTAAGTTTGAGTGGTCGGATAAATGCGAACAGAGTTTCCAGGAGCTGAAGAAGAGATTGGTGACAACACCTATTCTAGCACTTCCTATAACAGGGAAGGAGTATGTGATCTATTGTGATGCTTCAAGGCAAGGATTAGGTTGCGTGCTGATGCAGGAAGGAAAGGTGATAGCTTATGCTTCAAGGCAGTTGAAGAAGCATGAGTGTAATTACCCTACCCATGATCTTGAGCTAGTAGCAGTTGTTCTAGCACTGAAGATCTGGAGACATTATTTATTCGGTGAGAAGTGCAACATTTTCACAGATCATAAGAGTTTGAAGTACATCTTTGATCAGAAAGAGCTGAATCTAAGGCAGAGGCGATGACTAGAACTGATTAAAGACTATGACTGTACCATAGAATATCATCCAGGTAAGGCTAACGTGGTAGCAGATGCGTTAAGTAGGAAGTCGAGACTTCCGAAGAGTGCCTTGTGTGGTATTCGAGCAAGCTTGCTAAGTGAGTTAAGAGGTTTCAAGGCAACTATGACTGCAGGAAGCTCAAGGAGTCTTTTAGCTCAATTTCAAGTTAGGTCTTCTCTAGTAGTAGAGATTGTGAGAAGACAGCCAGAGGATAGTAACTTACAGAAGATGCTTGCAAAGTCCAAGCAAGGCCCAGAGGCAGAATTTGAGTTGAGAGCAGACGGAGCCATAGTTAAGTAGGGAAGACTATGCGTTCCGAATATTAGTGAGCTTAAGGGTGCTATACTAGAGGAAGCTCACAGTTCAGCTTACGCTATGCATCCAGGAAGCACCAAGATGTACAGAACTCTGAAGAAGACTTATTGGTGGCCTGGTATGAAGCGGGAGATAGCTGAATATGTCGATAGATGTTTGATCTGTCAACAGGTTAAACCAATGAGACAGAGGCCAGGAGGACTCCTTAATCCACTGCCAGTGCCGGAGTGGAAGTGGGAGCATATTACCATGGATTTTCTGTTTTGATTACCTCGTACTTTTAGTGGGCATGATGGTATATGGGTAATAGTGGATAGACTCACCAAGACAGCACGGTTTATACCGATTAAAGCGACGTCTACACTAGATCAGCTAGCTAAGCTATACATCGACAGGATTGTGAGTCAGCATGGAGTGCCAGTGTCTATAGTTTCAGATAGGGATCCGAGGTTTACTTCTAAGTTTTGGCCTAGTGTGCAGAAAGCAATGGGAACAAATTTGAAGTTCAGTACGCGTTCCATCCCCAGACAGATGGTCAGTCAGAGAGGACCATCCAGACCTTAGAGGACATGTTAAGAGCATGTGTCCTTCAGTTTAAGGGAAGTTGGGATACCCACTTATCACTTATGGAGTTCGCTTATAATAACAGCTATCAGTCTAGTATCGGCATGGCACCATTCGAGGCTTTGTATGGCAGACCATGCAGAACTCCTATGTGCTGGAACGAAGTGGGGGAGCGAAAGCTAGTTGGTCCTGAGTTGGTACAAGTTATGTCAGACAATATTAAGCTGATTAGGGAGAATCTGAAAATAGCTCAGGATCGACAGAAAAGCTATGCAGATAAGCAACGAAGAGACTTAGAGTTCCAGGTTGGAGATCAAGTCTTCTTAAAGTTATCTCCGTGGAGAGGTGTTCTTCGCTTCGGGAGGAAAGGTAAGCTGAGTCCTAGATATATTGGACCTTACCAGATAATAGAACGAGTTGGACTAGCAGCCTATAGACTTGAGTTGCCGGTGGAACTCGCTCGAATACATGATGTTTTTCATGTGTCCATGTTGAGGAAATATATTTCAGATCCATCACATGTGTTGCAAGTGCAACTGATTGAACTGAAAGAAGACTTGAGTTATAGAGAGGAAGCGGTTCAAATCATCGACAGGAAGGACCAAGTTTTGAGGAATAAAACGATTCCACTCGTGAAAGTTCTTTGGAGACATCATGGAGTAGAGGAGGCAACCTGGGAGTTAGAAGATCAAATGAGGAGGAGTTACCCGACACTCTTCACCTAAGAACTTCTAAATTTCAAGGACGAAATTTCATAAGGGGGAGGTAAGTTGTAAACCCGAGACTTCTCTAGGATCCTTTTCTCTTGTCATCTATTGTTGGTTTAAATTGTTGGGAATTATCAAGTTAAAAGAAGAAAGAAAAGAAAATGAAAAGGAAAAGAAATCAGCAAAAAAGAAGAAAAAAAAAAAGAGAAAAGAAAGAAAATTGGGTGGGAATGGATAGCAAGGAAACCCACCACCGACTACATATTCCATCAGCCCATTTCCATCTCATTTCTCATCCTTTTCCATTGAAACTTTCAGAGCACTTTAAGGAGTGAGTGAAGGAGGAGGAGGAAGAAGAATTTCGTGGTTTGAGGTTGAAGAAGATAGGGAAAAGCTCATGCAAAGCCAGCCATTGCAGAATCTGTGTTCAACCTGGCAAGAGGTGAGGTTTAATTTTCTTGAAAGTTAGTTCATTTTCTAGCAAATTTTGTAAAGTAAGCTTGACCTAAATCGTATGAGAAGTTGATGGTTTTTGGAATGGAAAACAGAGCACAGGATTTTCGAGCAAAGCAGGAGGACCTTTGGTTCTCTCTGATGTTTTGAGCATTCTGGGGTGTACAAGTCGAATCCGAAGCTCTATTTGGTATGGTTGGAAAGCTTATTAAATATCCTACAACTTTCATGAAGATTTCGTGAGCCAAAAATGACTTTAGGTAGGGTTAATGTCAGGAGGAAGATAAAGGGTAGTAGAGAACCTCGAATCTGTGTTGTCTGATTTCGGGGAAATTCTGGGCCAATTGGTTGAGAATCTCATTTTCATTTATTCAGGTAAGTTGTAGAGTGTTCGAAAATGAAGAGTTTGATGTGTATTTCATTAATTTTGGTTAAGTATTGAGGAAGTTATGGGTGTTGGAAGTTAGGGTATAGAATCTGGAAAATCTGGAAAGTAGAATGTGAATGTGATTCTTAATCCAATTGTTTTAAAATTCATGAGTATGGAAAACAAAGCTATCTAAGGTTCTAATGCTCGGTTTTGGTTGTTTGACAGGCCAAGAGGAAATAGGTCAAGTCTACAGACCAGGGAACTAGATAAGATTGTGAGTGACAAAATGAATTTTGAAAATGTTCTTAAACAGTTGTCCATGATTATATGTTTTACATGCTTTTCTATGAATGATACATGGTTTTTATGAACGGTTTCAAGCATGAGTTTTGAGCTCAGATTTTCTAATGAGGTTTATATACGAGCACGTGTCTAATGACTTTATGAAAAATAGCTGAAACGATATCTTTTAAAGTAAAGTATGGATTAGCAAGTACTTTTAAACGATTTCCAGTTTTTCATGAGCAAGCTGAGTAAGCTTAAGTTTTACGAAAGATAACGATAAGCAGGCATGTTTTAATGTTTTCATGTGATTTTCTGAGATTTCTATTGGCTACATGACTGAGATATTGAGCCCGAGGCTATATGGTACCGTGTGCACACAGGTTATATTCCGTTGTTGACGTTGAGTGTACTCCGTGACAACGATGCTGTCGTGAGTGCTGGGCGGGCCCCACTACGACAAAGACGATGGGAGTGCTGGGCGGGCCCCACTACATCGTAGGACTAGTAAATGTTGGTTGTACTGGGCGTGCCCTACACAACGTAGATCGGTCATGTTAATTAAAACGTTTGATATACTTGATATGCCTTGCTAGATTTCTAATGACGAACTTGCGAGATGTTTTAGAATGCCTTTATCCTTGCACGTTTATGTTAAACGCTTTGACTGAGCATATTTATACGTTTAAAGGTTTATCACGTGTTTTGACTACCGGATTTAAAGTTTTAAAGTTAGTCAATCATTGGGCTTCGTATCTCATTCTTTCAAAATGTTTTCCACTTTTCAGGTAGAGATCGAGCTCCCGGTGCCTGATACACTGCCAACGTCTGCTGAAAGTTCTAGATCAAGCTCCAGTACGTGGTTGGAGTTGTATATTGAGTCCGTTCATATTGTAAATGTTTTGTAAGGGTTGTATAATATCGTCCTAGAGGTTGTGGATGTATAACCCTAGTTGTATATGTTTTGGTCTTGTTATCTATATCAGGTTACTTTCCAAACCGAGATATGTCCGGGCGGCACCTCGTGTATGTTGAAATGTTTTCAGGGTTTCCGCTGTGTTGTGCTTCATATGGAATGTTATATATCTATGATTAGTACGTTTATCAGGTTCAACGTTTCAGTAGGGTCAACAGGGATCGTTAGAGGTGACGATGTCTGTTGGCTTCACGTCGTCTTTCGGGCTAAGCTAGCAGGTGGTCCGGGAGGGGGTGTGACACTATCTACAAAGTGGGTCGCGTCTCATAGTGTCCCTAGGATAAGGTACCCAACCCTGTCCGTATCTTATCGACTGTTTTAGCTATTACTCGAGCTTGATCCACTTTTATGTCTCTACATAAAGCTCAAGTGTTCATCCTATAGCCAGAGATCTTAGTTTATTGGATTTGGGTTATCTAGTGTGCAATTTACTTATTCAATAATGACTTTACTGAATGAATCTCGATAACGACTTTATGAATCAAGTATATAATTCGTTTAACATTCACTATCTACGAGTGTTAGGGCACCAATCCCAACAAAAACAAGTATATAATTTGTTTACATTCACTATCTACGAGTTTTAGGGCGTAAAACCCAATAGTGATGTCTTAAGACACTGTTCCTTAGACAAATGAATTCCATGCACTTTATAGAATTTATACATGTTGCTGAAAATAAACAAGTGAACATAAATTGGTTGTCTAGTATTTAACCCATTATCTAATCCAATCAATTAAGAAAAAGTAATCATCGACCCAAATAAATTAGAATTGCTTTTGCAATGATACTTCAGAGGTTTAGAGCAACTCCCACCGAGGGGTGATCAACTACTCCTCCTCTAAATTGAGACGTTCTTAACCAAACGCCAACACCATAATAACTCATATCCTGTTAATGTTTAGTTACCGCTGTTTGGTCAAGAAGTCATTAACAACTTAATAATTTCCCATAAGTGTGACCTGTCATTTTCAGATCCCAGAGAACGACCCCAATAATGCTACCGAATGGAAAAGATAATGTTGGGAATGACCGTAAGAGACCCTATCCATTTCTGGAGTTTGTGTTGTTCCGACTCCGATGTTACAACCCTTTGAATGGTTAGTGGCTCCAGGGCATACAAGCAGGCGGAACATAGGAATCTCACGGTGTAACCCAATGGAAGAGACCCCAGGATGTGTTGACACACTTCCTTCACCCACTTACTATAAATACTTTCTCCATTCACCTTGTTATTGACTTATGGAAACACCTTCCAAATGGAGCAGTTGCGGTATAAGCAACACGAGGTCAAGCATAAATCTCACGGCGTGAACTTTAGGGAGAGCGTGAGAAGAAAACGATTTATTTTCATATACCTTTTTCCTCCCACTAAGTATTTTAAAGATTAGGGGCTTTTACTTAGGTAAATTCCGGCTAAATGAATCTATCTAAGTTTATGCCTTATATATAACTTTTAAAATAAAGCCTTTACTCTAATGTCTATGCGAATTAAACCCTTTTAATTACATAGCGATATTGCATGCTAATAAGACCGTGGTTAATTCAACTTAGGTGCTGGTCCATTTGTCGGGAGAGCTCCCTTATAACCAAAGCCTTATATCCTACTTAACATATTTCAAATCTATTAAAAACACTAAGTAGGAAAACTTTCTAATCCTATTAGAAAATGTGATCTTAGGTATATTTAATTTTAAACTATTTTAAGATTGACTCATTATCCTAAGATCCTATGTTAGCATACAATTTTTTGTTATAGGTTTACAATTTCTATTCATTAACACTTATAACTATTATAACGTTTAATGAATTAGCCCTATAACATGCTTCTAATGGTGATGAAAGCATATAACAATCAAATTCTAATTATATATCTATATACCATTAGAAAACATAAACATTTTGAAATAACCTACGTCTAAGTGATTTCCAAGCGCATAATAATTACGCTACGATGTCTAGATGGAAAAAATCTTTAATACCTCACATCACTCACGCATGCTCATAAAATTGGGTTAAACTAACTCAAGTACCAGCTCGATGCCCAGGTAGGAGGTGTTCCATAAACCGTCAGCTTAAATACCTTCAGCCTTAGACAGCATCTCGCCGGGCGAGTTCTCTTATAACCTTAGCTTTACAAGATATTGACATATTCTGTGCGAATTGTTCGAGATTGAATTTCTTTAACCCTAAATGAGCATGCATTTGATCTTTGTCATAGGTTTTAACGTCTATCTCGTTTTATAACACTTTATAATATAGACAACCTATAACATTCATCTATGCTAAGATGGTTTCATGTTAGATGCTTGTTTGTTTTTGTTTATTAATATAATGCTTATAGTAATCATTCATTAACGAAAAATAAAACAATCAACATGCATCAATCATGAAACCCTAACATGCATTCTTTTTATTATAACTCTTATAATATATTACTAATGCATGAAACATGCTTCCTTCTGCTGGGATTTTAAATCTATATGACATACATTATGCATATGTAATTCTAATTTAATTATAACATATATTTCCAATGCATAAATAATTAAACACACTAAAGTGAACCGGTTTGGGTATCCAAACAACTATACTAGCTAAATTATTACATTTATAATTAAATAAACATGTTCAACCATCTTGGAAATCCCTCGAACCGGCCCCAAACCTTTCGAACTGACCCGAACAACATGCAAACCACCTAAACCGGATCCCAAAAGCCTTCAAATTGACTGAATCGAGCTGAACAGTGTTGAACCGGACCGAAAAGCAACTGAACCAGATCGAGCCACCGTTTAAATGAAAAACTGCGCCTTTGAATATTCATCAGCTTCGAGACACTGATGCGTCTGGAAGCATACTCTACTTTCGGCCAACTTGAGTTCTTCAACTTCTTTCTTCGATTACATCCTAGTTTCTTGTCTATTGACTCTTAAATTTGTACAGACTCTCAAGCACACATTATAGCTCATAAACATGTAGGCAATTACAAGATATTTCAACAATTGAAAGCTTAAATTGATGCCAAAATAAAAAATATCCATCTTTAGCAACCAACTCATTCAACTAATGAAATTCACCCACCAAACTCGAAATTAATGCAAATCAAGTGCCAAAACCACGCTCTGATACCAATTGAAGGAGTGAAAAACACTCGAGCAGAAGTGATTACAGATCTTGGGCACCGATTTACATTAATTTCACAACACAAGCATGCTGTATTTTTTAACCGAATACAGGGGAACGAATAAATACCTATTGGAGCTTCAAATTCAAGCGTTTCCTTGGTTGTTTCTCAATACAAATACATTATGGACAACCACCGAGATCTTCCCCGCTATTTTCCAGCCTTAGAACGGGCTTGTGGGAACCATATTCATGATGAAATTGAGGGAGCATAGCTTGAACATTCAAGCTTTGGTTGGAAAGAAAAATGGGTTTTTCTTCTTGTGTTTTTTAGAGAAATCAGTTCAGCCCTTTCCATCTACTCAAGCTTCATTCCGTTCTTGTTTTAAGGAAGCAAGACATGCATTCCATTGAAGCTTACAATGACAGCAAGAGGATCAAAAGATTAATCATCCATTAAGGTGTCTATTATGGGTTTTGACACCAAAAGGGATTTTTCAAAATTAAAATTAATTTTGAATAATTATTATTAACCAAAATTAATTCAAATAATTAATTTAATATAATCAATTAAACATTTTTAATTAATTATAATCATTTAATTTAATATCAAATATTAAATTAAATATTTGCACTAATCCCGATCTCTCAAAAATCGATAGTTCAAATATGAATCCCTATTCATATGTAAGATTCAAACCGAGATATGTATCCTATACATATTTACAATATTTAAATCCTTTATAAATATTGCCAACTCTTTCAATAGTTTAACACTTAATTAAACTATATTACGTTTAAGTATATCAATATATAAATAACGTGTACGTGTACTCCCCCAATCGAATTTGAACGATTAAAATTCTTTCATTACTTTTTTCTAAGGTTAATCCATATGAGCTAGCAGGGGGACCTAATAGACCTACAGATCATGGGCTCCAACGATCCGAGATCAACCGGCTAAACTCTTTTAACCTAGTTAACCAACATTCGTTTAACTAACGGGACACTCCACTATAGCCCGTAGTAGCACTCTCTTCACTGTAGATATATCTCTATCCACTTGATATAACCATGATAGGTAAGTCGACCCTTCACAGGTTGTTTGTAACTACAGTTGGGTCAAATGTCCGTTTTACCCCTAAAGTTACTTCTCGTTCCTTAAGTCCCCACTGAGTCCCTAATAAGCAATTGGTTTATGGTCCGACCACTAAACCTAATACCTCTCGGGCCAATGAGAGGGCGACGTGCCTTTGTTCAAGACTTGGAGTCAGCACTTAAGGGAACAACCTCAGTACTATCCCTAAAGTCGGGTAGGAGTGAATTCCATCTTGCAGGACCATGTCTCCAGCTATCTACCCGGTTGTTGCCTTCCAGAGTGGTTGAAAATATGATGTAAATTAACTCTAGAATACTATGCAAGTACACATAGTTTGCAACAAGTGATAAGTAATTTATCGTATCCACGAGGTTTTGAACCATTTCACTTTACCTATTTTGTTTAGCCTTTTAGTGATTTAAAGATTGTTAAAAGGATTGAGTTTTGAAATAATGCTGAAGCAAAAGAAATAACAGAGCAGAAATGTAAACGGATAAGGAAGACAGATTGGAAACAGGCGTTGGTTAAGACTTCTGTAATTGTTAAAAAGATGCTCTAGCAATTGTCTTGATAAGGCAAACTCTCGTAGTCTTATCAGCAGGATCCTCCCAGAACTTTGAATCTTTTGGAATGTGTTTCAACTCCAATGACGCTCTACCGATCGAGCACTAGGCACTGGGTATCCCTAATTCAGTCACTAGCGTTCACCAACACATAATGGTCTAGTGTGATTACAAGCCACACATCCCTTAAATCATCCCTGAAACTAAGAGAAGTTATTCATACCGATTGGCCAGGCGGGCGCAAAATGATATTAAACACAACAAGTAATCAAGATGCTCAAAATCAATATCAATTGCTAGATTGTTAAAGAATGAAAATTACATTATCCTAACCAACACCTAAAGTAAATTAGTTCACGGAATTGGAAACAACACACGTTACAATCTGTTCACGTGCATCCATAACTACAAACTTTTACAAGAAAGAATAATTTCCCTCGAAGAAATCCGTAGTTGATGGTCTTCTTGAGTCTCCAATCGTTCCTCCTCTATTTGGCTCCAAGAATGGAAAGAATAAGACTTTCCTCTCGAATGATTTGACTTGAGACGACTCTTTCCTTTTATAGAGTGGAGTCAACCCTGATTAGGTCAAATATTACACGTGGAAGGCTCTCCAAGCTTCCTAGATCCGAGATTGCTTTTGAAAATGTCACCTCATTAATGAATCACGTGCAACTCACGTGGCCAGTTTTTCTATGTGCTTTGCTGGATCACGTAATTTGCCCCCTCAAGTCGCTTAACATTAATTTCTCTACAAAAGAACTTCCAAAGCATCAATTCTTATAAATAGGATAAAACACATAATATTCATCTAATAACACACCTATTTGGCACAAATGACATACAAATCATGATAGAATAAGGCCTAAATAACTCCCTTTTGGAGAGTTATCACCGGTCTTATCCCCAAAATGGCAGGCTTATTGAGTCGGTAATGTTGGCCCACTTTCACCCATGTAAATCAAAGGATAATCCCGAATAAATAGAAGTTCATAGTTAGCTCTGGATTATGATCGAGTTACCTAGTTCATCGCATGAAAGAGTCAATTTCACAGTAAACGACGTTATAAAGTGAAAGTGACTTATTTCGCGGTCCGGTCTTATGCAAGCTCATTTGCATAAGATGCCCCCACTCACATGTCTCTACATGAAGGACTCAAGATCACCTCGTTTGTACTAAATACAATGTGGGTCGCGTCTCATAGTGTCCCCAGGATAAGGTACCCAGTCTTACCCCTATACTATAGACCGTTTTGGCTATTACTCGAACTTGATCCACTTTTATGTCTCCACATAAAGTTTAAGTATTCATATCATAGCGAGGGATTCTAGTTTATTAGATTTGGGGTTATTTAATGCAGGATCAAGCAACCATTCAATAATATCTTTATTGAATAATTTTATTAACGCTTTATTGATCATAATTAACTTTGTTACATTTACTATCCATGAGTTTTAGGACATAAAACCCAACATTGCAACCTATAGGTTTTACTCCATCAGGTAGATGTAGGGAACGGTGTCCCGACGCAGCGAAAGCGGTTTTTGGAACAATTCGCAATTAATTTAGAATCATGAAATATCAATACACTAGCAACATACATACATTCACAATCTAATGAATATCTAGGTTAAGCATGCTGAAAATCTATAGAATCTAATTCTAATTTACATATAGTAACAAGTTACTTACTCTCGTTGAAGACTCGGATTAAATTCACCAACTGGTTGAGAAATAATCACGAACAACTTGGAACATTACGACAGGGAAACACTAGTATTCTCTGGGGAATTTGAGGCCAAGGTAGTGGGAACCTTCTTCTTGATTTTAGGGAGAATTCTAAGAATTCATAGTGAATCAATTGAATGGAATGAATCAACTGAGAGGCATTCTATGGCTTATATAGAGTGTCATATCCCTTTCCTATTCATAATTGGTTAGGGACATATTTAATTACTTAATAATTAATTACTCTTCCTAGTTGTAATAGGATTAGGATTTATTTAATTAAATAATTAATTATATCATTTCATTTAAACCATATTTATATGAATATTTCCCACATATCCTATAGTTTTAATATGAATCTAATTCATATTAATATTTGAACTCATTTAAATATTTAATTAATTTTGAATCATATCCAAACTTAAATTTATAATGTATCAATCAAGACTTAATTTCCTCAATTACCCTTTACGAGCTACCAATGGGACCTAATGGACCTACAGGTCAGAAGCTCCAACGATATTTTACCCCTAGGTTACTTCTATTTCCTTAAGTACCAGTTCTTCTCTAAGGAACAGCATGTTTGTGGTTCAACCATCAAACAGAAAACCCTCTCGTGCCATTAAGAGGGTAGGACCATTTGTTCAAGACTCAAAGTCACCACCTAAGGGAACACTCATCTGCTTCCCTAAAGTCAGGAAAGAGTGAATTCCATCTTATATGATTATGTTCCCAGCTCCCCACTCGGTCTTGTCCCAAAAATGGTTCGCTTATTGAGTCGGCGTATTGGCCAGTCTCACCCATACAAATCAAAGGACAATCCCTCATGAGCAGGAGTCCATTATCAACTCAGGATTAAGACTAAGTTGTCTATGTCGTCCTAGTGAAATAGAAACCTAACTAGTTAACGGTGTTATGACTAGTGGTTACTATTTCGCGGTCCGGTCTTATGCAAACTCATTGCATAGGATACCCCCACTTGCATGTCTCCTACACGAACGCGTTGGATCATAGTGTTTGTATCAAATACAAAGTGGGTCGTATCCATAGTGTCACCAGGATAAGGCACCCAGTCTTATCCCTATACTATAGATCTTTTAGGTTGTTTCTTGAACAGTGATCCCCATATGTCTCCACATACCGTTCACGATTCATACTACAGCCTAGGATGTCTAGTTTATTGGATTAGAGTTATTTTAGGCAAAGACAAAAATAATATATAACTAATAGCACTTAATGGAAAAATACATCAATATTATTTCATTAATATTCGGTCAACCGTTACATTCACTATCTACGAGTTTCAGGGTATAAAACCCAACAATTAACACCCTTATAAATTTATGAAACAAAATTCTTTTGCATCGATACTTCAGACGTTTAGAATAACAGCCACCAAAGGGTAGTCAACTCCTCCTCTGAATTGAGACAATGTCAACCAAACCCTAACACCAGAATAACTTATATTCCGTTAGTGTTTAGTTACCGTTCTTTGGTTAAGAAATTATTAACTCGCTTAACAATTTCCCATAAGTGTGACTCGCCATTTTCAGATCCCAGAGGTCCACCCCAACAAGGTACTATTAAGAATGACAATGTTAAGACATGAACCTAAGAAACCCTATCCATCGTTGGAGTTGGCCCTGTGTTGGGTTCCTAGAGTGAGTAAAAATAAGGTGGAAATAGACTCTAGAACTCTGTGCAAGTATACACAATCCGCAGCAAATAATAAGTATTTATCGAATCCGCGGGCCTGAATAATTCTCATTTTATCTATTTTATGCAATTCTTTAATGGTTTCAAAAGGTGGTTAAAATGATTGATTTTTATAAAATGCTGAAGCAAAAAAAATGACAGAATAGAAAGTAAACAAATAAGCAAACAGATTAGAAACAGGTACTGGTCAGGATTTAGTAATTGTTTTAAAAGATGCTCTAGAAATATTATTGATCATGCAAAACTCTCGCAATCTTTTTCCTCCGGCGTTTTCTTTTTCTTTACCTTTGTTTTAGGTGCTTCAGGAGTAGCCGACACCTCTTCTTCCTCATTGTCTCTTTCCTTTCGTCCTCTCGTTTTCGCCATTGGAGACTCAAAGGTTTTTATAGAAAAAAATGGATGCAAAGGAAAAACAAAAACGGCAAAAGATGAAAGCGAGAAGATGAAGTGAAAAGAACTTATCGAAGGTCTTGAATAAATAGGGCTTCAATAAGATAAAATCTCAACCGAAAGATTTTGCTTCATTAATTAAAATTACCGTTTTTTAAATCGCATGCAATCAGTAGAATTAAAACCATCAAACGGTCAAATCTGATTTTCAAAAGCCCACGGTAAATGATTATGCGCTGTCTAACGGCTACGCCCTTGGATTGCCCCTGCGCGACACGTGGCAGCATCAGGATTCTTCATGCAATTTACTTGCCCACGGAAAATTTAAAATCAAAATGTAAAAATAATTAATTCACAACTAAACCCTTCCTATTCGGACGAAATATTTGATTTGGCCATAAAATTGCCGCCACAACCCTCTGAACAAAAATTACCTTCTAGAAGAATCTTGGATAGTGAAGAATTCAAATTCAAATCAGAAAAATCAAATCAGGAATTTTTTAATTAATCACGTAAATCAACTCTCTTCTATTCGAAGCCAAATAAATCAGGAAAAACATTATCTAAAATCTAAACCTAAACAGAAATTTAAATAACCGAAAATAAAACTGAAATAAAATCTAATTAAATCTAATCGGAATGAAAACTAACTTGACAAAAATAATACTCAAAAATAAAATCTATAGAATTAAAAATAACAACAAATTAAAATAAATCCTGCAAGATTTAAACAAACCAAATCTAAAATAATTTAAATTAAAATCAAACCAAATCAACGAGAAATAAAATCAAAACAACCATTGGGAGCTCAAGATATTGCTTTGTGAAATCAGCGAGAAATAAAATCAAAACAACCACTGGGAGCTCAAAATATTGCTTTGTGAAATGCTCCCGCAAACATCTCGCTCTCTCATTCATCAACCAACTTTAGGGAAGGATATTTCGACTGGAACTCCTGTCCCCAATAATGTTTCACACAATGTCCATTAACTTTGAACACTCTCCTATCTTTTTCATCCTGCAAAGTAATTGCTCCATGGGGAAAAACTTCAATCACAATAAATGCCCCAGACCATTTGGATTTTAGTTTCCCAAGAAACAATTTTAATCTAGAATTGTGAAGAAAAACCCTCTGACATTTAACAAACTCTTTAGGCTTAATCTTCTTATCATGCCACAGCTTCGTCTTTTCTTTATACATTTTCGAATTTTCATAAGAAAATTGATGAAATTCATCTAATTCATTAAGCTGCAGCATTCTAATTGCCCCTGCACGACTCATATCAAAATTTAATTTTTTCAAAGCCCAAAATGTTTTATGCTCAAGCTCTAATGGTAAATGACAAGCTTTCCCATATACTAACCAATAGGGAGACATACCTAGAGGAGTCTTATAGGTTGTCCTATAAGCCCAAAGAGCCTCATCCAACCTAAAAGACCAATCCTTCTTAGATGGATGGGCTACTTTTTCTAGAATTGATTTGATTTCCCTATTGCTTATTTCAGCTTGACAATTAGCCTGTGGGTGATATGGGGTAGCTACCCTATGTTTGATTCCATATTTAGCTAAAAGCTTAGTTAAGATATTATTAACAAAATGTGTACCCTCATCACTCACTAGGGCTCTAGGTGTCCCAAACAGTGCAAAGATGTGCGATTGAAGAAACCTTGATACTGGATGGCATCATTCTGATGGCATGCAATGGCCTCCACCCACTTGGACACGTAATCAACTGCCAATAAGATAAAAAGATTACCATTAGAAGGGGGAAATGGCCCTATAAAATCAATACCCCATACATCGAATAATTCAACTTCTAAAATGTAAGTAAGAGGCATTTCATCTCTAGGCCCTAAGTTTCCTCTCCTTTGGCAAGCATCACATTTCTTGTAGAACCAATGGGAATCCTTAAACAAGGAAGGCCAGAAGAATCCACAATGCAAAATCCTCATAACTGTCCTCTGACCGCTAAAATGGCCTCCATACGGCGAAGAGTGACATTGCTCCAGGATTTCCTTTGCGTCATCACCTGAAACACACCTACGAATAATACCATCAGAGCATTGTTTATACATAAATGGCTCATCCCAATAGAAAATTTTTGCATCACTTTTTCATCTACCTCTAATCCATATCAATAGGAGTGTCTCCCTTTACCAAAAAGTTGGCAATATCAGCATACCAAGGGATATCCTTGACTACCTTTACCTCGACAGCAAAGAGTTGTTCATCTGGAAAAGAATCTGAAATGGCAGATTGCTTCAGCAAAGATGATGATGGATCAAGACGAGATAAATGATCTGCAATGACATTCTCTGATCCCTTCTTGTTCTTTATCTCCAAGTCGAATTCCTGCAATAATAAAACCCAACGAATTAATCTAGGCTTTGCATCTTTTTTAAACATTAAATACCTTATTGCTGCGTGATCTATGAAAATGGTGACTTTGGATCCAACCAAATAAGGCCAAAATTTCTCAAAAGCAAACACAACAGCTAACAACTCATTTTCAGTAGTTGTATAGTTGACTTGTGCCTCATTTAAAACCCTGCTTGCATAGTATATAGGATGGATAAATTTGCTCTGCTTTTGCCCCAACATGGCACCTACTGCAACATCACTCGCATCACACATTACCTCAAATGGTAAACTCCAATTAGGTGCACAAAGAATGGGTGCTGAGATTAAAGCAGCCTTTAAAGTTTCAAAAGCCTTCCTACAATCTGCATTAATGTCAAAAACATGATCAGTGCACAATAAGTTACAAAGAGGTTTACTGATTTTTGAAAAATCCTTTATGAATCTTCTATAAAATCCAGCATGACCTAAAAAACTCCGAATCCCTTTCACTAAATTCGGTGGTTCTAATCTTTCAATAACCTTAATTTGTGCTTGATCAACTTCTAGACCTTTCTTTGAAATTCTATGACCTAACACTATGCCTTCCTTCACCATGAAGTGGCATTTCTCCCAATTAAGAACTAGATAGGTATCCTCACATCTCTTTAACACCTTACTTAAATTATCCAAACAACTTTGAAAAGACCCTTCAAAAACTGAAAAATCGTCCATAAATACCTCAACAGTGGATTCAATCATATCAGAAAAAATTGCTAACATACACAGCTGGAATGTTGCTGGAGCATTGCAAAGGCCAAAAGGCATTCGCCTAAAAGCAAACGTCCCATAAGGGCAGGTGAAAGTGGTTTTTTCCTGATCCTCAGGAGCAATGGTAATCTAGTTATACCCAGAATACCCATCTAAGAAACAGTAGTAGGCCTGACCAGCAAATCTATCCAACATTTGGTCAATAAATGGTAGAGGGAAATGGTCCTTACGGGTGGCTTTGTTAAGGCTCCTGTAATCCATGCAAACCCTCCAGCCAGTTACTGTCCTGGTTGGGATCAACTCATTGTCTTTATTAGATACCACTGTGACACCTCCTTTCTTAGGAACACATTGGACAGGGCTTACCCAATTGCTATCTGCAATTGGATAAATAATGCCAGCATCCAACCATTTAATCACCTTCTTTTTAACAACCTCTTTCATTGCAGAGTTAAGCCTTCTCTGTTGCTCAATACTCCTAAAGGATCCCTCCTCTAGAGTGATTTTATGCATACAGAAAGATGGGCTAATTCCCTGAATGTCAGCCAATGTCCAACCGATTGCCTTGCAATATTGCTGCAACAACTTTATTAAGGTCTCTTCATGCTCCGGCATTAAACCTGATGCAACAATGACGGGCAACGTCTCACCCTCCCCAAGATACACATACTTTAGATGATCCGGCAAGGGCTTCAAATCTAAAGTGGGTGCCTCAATTAGGGATGGCTTAATAGGAGGAGCCTTCCTTTCATTCAAATCTAAAGACTAAAAAACATCCTCACACCTAGACATTTTTTTTTTTTCATTTTTTCATTCTAAAGAACAAACTTCTAAATCCTCTACACTAACCTCTCCATGATCTTCCAAATGCTTGTCAGCCGAATCCTGTTTTGTTGTCTCAACAATTGTGTTCTCCGGAATCCTAATGAAAGAGCAATCTTCCATTTCGTCTGGATACTTCATGGCCTTAAAAACATTAAATTTTACATCCTTATTATAAACCCGCATTGTTAATTCCCCTTTTTGAACATCTATCAATGCCCTACCACTAGCAAAAATTGAACGACCAAGAATAATTGGGACATCTTTATCTGCCTCATAATCTAAGATAATGAAATCAACAGGAAATATGAATTTATCCACCTTCACTAAGACATCCTCAATTTTACCCTCTAGATATGTGATAGACCTATCAGCTAGTTGGAGTGTGACTGTGGTAGGTCTAGCTTCACCAATACCTAACTTTCGATAGACCGATAGAGGCATGAGGTTAATGCTTGCACCTAAAGCACAAAGTGCTCTACCTAACTTTCTTCCACCTATAGATACAGGTATAGTAAATGACCCTGGATCCTTAGCCTTGGTTGGTAGCCCATTCTTAAGAATAGCACTACATTCCTCAGTAAGAGATACAGTTTCAAACTCACCTAACCTCTTCTTTTTAGTTAAAATATCCTTAAGAAATTTAGCATAATTAGGCATTTGCTCTATACCTTCTACTAAATGGATATTTATATGCAATTGCTTAAGAATCTCTAAAAACTTTTTAAATTGACCATCCTGACGATTCTTAGGTTTTTGCCTTTGCGGAAAAGGTAGAGGTGGTACATAAGGTGGGGGCGACACATAAGGCGGTTCCACATCTGGAACAGAATCAGATGCTCCAGCATCATTATTGCTGCCTCCGGCACCCTGACCAAAATTACACTCTTTCTCAACAACAACATTTTTATCACAATTATTCTCTGTACAACCAATCTACTATGCAAGCAAAACACTTAACGAAGCACAATTAAACTATAAAGTAACAAAAAAAGAACTACTTGCAGTAGTTTATGCCTTTGACAAGTTTAGATCCTACTTAGTGGGAACTAAAGTTGTAGTTCATACTCATCATTCAACCCTTAAACATTTGTTATCCAAGAAAGATGCTAAACTCCATCTCATCCGTTGGATTTTACTCTTACAGGAATTTGATATTGAGATCCTGGATAGGAAAGGGACCGAAAATCAAGTTGCAGATCATTTGTCAAGACTTGGGGAAGAGGCACAAGTGGAGAAGATGCAGAGTCATTTGCAGATGAACAAATATTGACAGTGAAAGCAATTGAAATTCCATGGTTTACAGGCTATCTGAACTACCTAGTCAGTGGACTAAAGCCTCTGAAAGCCACAACTCAACAACTAAAGAAGTTTTTAAAAGATGTAAAGGAATATTATTGGGATGAACCGTATTTATACAAGATTGGATCAGATCAGATACTTAAATGATGTGTAACAAAGGAGGAAGTACCATTCATCTTGAAGCTTGTCATTCAGCTCCATATGGAGGGCACTTCGCAGGTTTAAAAACTGCAGCCAAAGTGCTCCAATTTGGATACTTTTGGCCAAGTCTTTTCAGAGATGCACATTGTTGGGTTTCTAGAGTGGGTAAAAATATAGTAAAATTGACTCTAGAACACTGTGCAAGCATACACAGTCCGCAGCAAGTAATAAGTATTTATCGAATCCAGGGTCTGAATAGCTCTCACTTTATCTATTTTGTATAACTCTTTAATGGTTTCAAAAGTGGTTAAAAATGATTGATTTTGATAGAATGCTGGAACAAAAGAAATGAAAGAATAGAAAATAAACAAATAAAGCAGACAGATTGGAAACAAGCGTTGGTCAGGATTTAGTAATTGCTTTAAAAGATGCTTTAGCAATATTATTGATTAGGCAAAACTCTTGCAATCTTATTAGCATGATCCTCCCGGAACTTTGGATTTTTTAGAATATGTTTCAACTCCAATGACGCTCTACCGATCAAGCACTAGGCAACTGGCTATCCCTAACTCAGTCACTGACGTTCACCAATACACAATGATCTACTGTGATTAAATGTCACACACTTCTCAAATCATCCCTAAAACTAAGAAGTGGTATTCATACCGAGTGGCCAAGCAGGCACAAAATGTAATTATGCACAACAATTAATGAAGATGCTCAAATCAACATATATTGCATAGAGAATAAAGCATGAAAATTACATGACTCCTAACCAACACCTAAACGAATTTAGTTCATAAAGCTCATGGCAACACACGCTACAATCTGAGTATGTGCATCTATGATAGCGGGTAGAAATGTCGCTATTTTAGTCCTAAATTATTAGGCTTTTAAGTGCTTTTATTGTGTTTTTATTGGGAAAATCTAATGTAATTCATTATTTTGTCTTAAGGAGCAAATTGTGGAATTTTGGTGTAAAAAGGCCCAAAAATGAGCATTTCAAGCCAATCTTCCAAGCATGGGTCAAAGGGGAAGCCCAAAAGTCAACAATACAAGTGAAGATCCAAAAAGAATAAAGAAGACCCAAGTTTCAAGTCCAGCCCGTGCGGAGATGTTCTTGAAGTAGCACAGAGTCGCGACGCTGGGAGGGTAGCGTCGCGACGTTGTCCCTTTTCTTGCCGGGCAAGTCGAGTGACGTCACAGCGTCGTGACGCTGTGCCCTTAGCGTCGCGACGCTGTCCCTATTTCGGGCCTATAAAAGGGACCCATTCGTACCCCATTTTGGCATCAATCATCAATCATTCCATCCTTCCTTCCTTCCTTCCTTTCCTTTGCTCTCCTTGAGCATTCTCTCAAGGCTTTTTAGCCTTTTTGAGAGTCAAGGGTGGGAAATTTTGTGGGGAGCTTGTGGTGAGCACTCTAGGAGGCTCGGAGCGCGTTTCGGAGGGACTCCAAGCGCAAGCGACGGGGTTCTTGACGGTCACTTTCCTTACTCTTATTTTGCTCCAAATTATGCTTTTTATTGTATACATTGTGGATATTATGACCATGTATAGCTAAACCCGTTTTGGGGTCTTGAAATGAAAATTCATAGTTAAATATTATTATAATTGCCTATCTCTTGTCAATTTTACTAATTATTTGTATGGATGTTCGTAATGCTATATATGATCTTGCCAGTTATATATTGATTCGATTCCTAATGGAAACTCGATGAAGAGAAATTAGGATAGATCATAATCCATTTGCAAAGAATTGTGACCAATGCCAAAGAACAGGGAATTTGACAGCTAAGAGTGAAATGCCACTGGAATTCATACTCGAAGTAGAAATTATTGATGTATGGGGTATAGATTTTATGGGCTCATTCCTTCCGTCCTTTGGAAATATCTATATTCTGCTTGCAGTTGATTATGTATCAAAATGGATCGAAGCCATAGCCACATCATCTAATGATGCGAAGGTAGTAAAGAAATTATTTATGAAGAATATTTTTACAAGATACGGGACTCCTCGATTTATCATAAGTGATAAAGGTACACATTTCTTAAACAAGATGATAGCCAATCTGTTTTCCAAGTACAACATCAGGCATAGAGTTGCAACTGCTTACCATCCCCAAACGAATGGGCAAGCAGAGCTTTCTAACCAAGAGATAAAGGCAATTTTGGAGAAAACAGTTGACCCTTCTCAAAAGGATTGATCATTACGTCTTGATGAAGCATTATGGGCACACAGAACAACGTACAAATCACCCTTGTCAATGTCTCCGTACCGGATAATATTTGGAAAAGCTTGTCATCTACCTCTAGAGCTGGAACACAAAGCTTATTGGGTGTTGAAGAAGTTCAACTTCAATATAGACAAAGCTGGAGTTAAAAGGAAATTGCAGTTAAATGAGTCGGAAGAACTCTGTCATTTCTCGTACGAAAATGCAAAGTTATATAACGAGAAAGTCAAGAGATGGCATGATCGGAGGATACATCCAAAGGAATTTCACAAAGGCCAGCAAGTGTTACTTTTCAATTCAAGACTGAAGTTGTGTCCAGGAAACTTGAAGTTGAGATGATCAGGACCGTTCAAGATTGTGAGAATTTTTTATTATGGAACTGTAGAATTAATTGATCAGCAAGGTACACATTTCAAAGTGAATGGTCAAAGGATTAAACCATATTGGGGAAAAAGTTTTCAGGCTGAGGATGCCCACGTGTCAGTAATAGATCTTGTATGATTTCTATTTCTATGAACTTTTTGTTCACTATGTGAATTAAAATGATTTGAAAAAAAAGAATAAAAACAAAATATAATAGGCAAGAGTAAACTCTGGCTAGGAAAATCTTGTCTAGGGAAAGGTACTTAAGATGACCGTAGGGAACACTTTTTCCTAGTGATTTACCTAGGAGTTGAAATGCCTAGGTTATTTTGAATTTTTCTCAAGAATAATCATGTTTGAGTGTATGAACCTTTTAACAAATTTGTTATTGTTTCGGAAGTAAAAAGGAAAAGAAAGAAAATCGAAAGAAGCGAAAAAAAAAATAAAAGGCATTGTATTGGAAGAATTGCGACCACATTTTTCCTAGTGCATTAGGGAATGCGACCGCATTTGCCTAAAAGTAGAGGGTAGTGACGTCATTTAAATGATAGTCACGTGACCTAATTTTAAGAAGCCTATAAATAGTGTGACTTATGTTTTTCTTCTTCACGATCATTTGAGTCTTTCTTTGCATTCAAGTCAGCCCAACTACCACATACTCTCTTGAAGCCGAGAAAACCCACGACCAAGAACTATGAAGAACACGCCTCAATCCTCGATTCCTCGCAAGGTGACTCGTTCCTTGAGTAATCAAAGTGCCCAACGTGCTGAACAAACTGATTAACGCCAAGAAGAAGGGCCCAATCCATGCATGCATGAAGAAAGAGCTGAGAGACCATGGGTTCTTCAAGAACTGCTGTAGAACGAAGACCTGCGGCCTTCATCGGCGCAAATGTCGATCTCTAAAGGTGATATTCAAGGTGCTTCATGGAAAAAGAAGGCAACACCCACCGACAGCCTCCACCACACGTAGAAAACCGTGGAGAAGCCTCTGAAGAAGCGTTCCAAGGAATGGTACTCGATGACCCGAGATATGGTAGTCAAGCGGCGTGCAGCCATAGAAGAGGAAGCAAGATTGCGTGAAGCTAAAAAATTACTTTCTAAGGCAGGAGAAAGCTCACGACAAGGAGAAGTTTCAATGGGTAAAGATTCTAGTTCTTTAACTAACTCTACCTTGTGCAGGGAAAAGCCATTCGTGACCTACTGTGCAAAGAAGAAACGTCCTAAGAAATTTGAGACTGAAAACGCCCCTGGAAATTCAGCCACTTATGAAAGCAAGGATGCCAACTGATGTCTTTGAGAACATGGTTTGGCAAGCTGTTGCACAAGCCCTTGTGATTGCTGAAGGGTATCGAGCTGAACAAGATGCAATAAGTGAGCTGAGGGCTGAGAAGGAAGAGCAGTTGAGGGAGCTTCAGTCCATGAGGGCTAAAGAAGAAGTGACTAGAAAAAGAGATGAAGAGGATGAAAAGAAAAAGAAAGAAGCTGAGAAGAGAAAAGAAGAAAAAAAAACAAGAGGCCAAGAGGGCCCTCAGAGAAGAAAAAAAGAGAATTGAGGCCGAAAAGGCAAGAGAAAGAGATGAAAAACTAAGGAGATTGGCGGCTGAACTCCAACTCCTTGAAGAAGAGAAAGCGAGACGTGAAGCCCTTCGGGAGGAAGAAAACCGAAGGAAAGAGGCCGAAAAATTCCTTGTAGCCTTGAGCCTCTGCACAATGCTCAAAGGGAAGAAGAAGAGCTGCAAGAAAAGGAAGGAAAGGCCTCTGAAGGGCTGGTTGATGAAGAACCAGAAAAAAAAGATGAAGAAGACAGTAGAAGGCACAATGCGACCGCATTTGGGCAGCATTCTGAAGAAGGCAATGCCGAAGCTTTAGATGATCAACAAGGTGATGAGCCCCTCGATCCATTGTTCAAATATGACACTAGGGGAACTTCACCAACTGCTGGAAGTTTTTCTTCGGAAGAAAAAGAAGATGAAAAGAAAATTGAAGAAAAAGAGGTCGAGACCTCTAGTGCTAGTGAGACCGAAACAGACTTCGAGGTAAAGGGATTGGATGATCACCAAGTTCCAATTTCTTCAGCGTTGAGGAAAAAGAGGAGAAGAGAAATTCGAGCTGAGAGGACGACCAAGAACAAAAATGATCCTATATTTGAAAAGAGGTCGAGGCCTAGGTCTATAGACACCTCTCTTGTACCTCTCACCACCACACCAATCAAGCCAAAAGTTACATCGCCAAAGAATCCATTCCCTGACGTTTGTAAAAGAATGGAGATCATGAGGAAGCGGGACTTCTTGATTGAAAAGGGATTCTCAAACCGAGCGGGTACCTTGCCTAACTTTGTGACCAAGGTCATTACTCAGTACAAAAGGCAAAACTTTTGTGCTCACTCTCAAGAGGTCGTGGTGCCTCTAGTCCGAGAGTTTTATGCAGGGCTGAGGGAAGAAAGCCTGAGTTTGGCGATTGTACGTCGAAAGATGGTGAGTTTCTCTTCAGTTGGTATAAACAAGGTCTATTGGATCAAGGCTCTTTTGCATCGGAGAGGAAATGATGCTATTAAGAACCCTTCGGCCAAGCAATTGAAGGAAGCGATGAAAGTAGTGGTCAGGAAGGGAGTCCAATGGAAAGAATCTTAGACTAAAGTGAAGTCTTTAGTGCCAAGCGACCTAAAGCCTGAACCTGCAGTTTGGCTTCACTTCATTAAAAACAGGTTGATGCCCACCACCCATGATAGCACGATTTCAGTAGAAAGGGTCATGCTTCTCTACAGCATAATGAAGGGGTTGGAAATCAATATTGGGAGCATCATTAGAGAAGAGATTCTGTCCTATGGAAGAAAGAGAGCAAGGAAGCTGTTTTTTGGGTCTGTCATAACCCAACTATGTTAGAGAGTCAAGATTGTTCTTGGAAAAGATGAGGAACGACACTTTTTTAAGCCTATAATTGACTTACCTTTGATTGGGAAGCTGCAACAAAACAATGCATAAAGAAAAGATAAAGCTTCTACCTCTCATGCTACTCCATCTCCGGGGCTGACACCTGCTTCACCTCTACCACATACTCTAGTTTTAGGGCCTACACCATCATCTGAGGCCCTTGCATTTTCTTTCTGACACCTAGACCGCATTGAAGATAAATTGAAAACTTATTGGCTCTACGCAAAGGAGAGGGATGAAGTAATTAGAAAGTTTTATCTCTCTATCGCCTTGAGCATCACTCCTGTTTTTTCTAACTTTCCTCAAAGCCTGCTGCCTCGAGATAACGAATAGTCTTATGATGAAGAAGAAGAAATCAAAAAGAGTTCCTCAGACGAGGAATGTGGGAGTTTGTTGATCCCTTACACTTTTAAAATTGCTTTCTTTATGTTTTTAGTTGTTGTTTTTGTTTTTAGCATGATTGGTTTACTGTTTTCTAGTTAGTTCTTGTGTTAGTTGTTGTTTATATTGCTTTAGATGAGTAGTAGTTGTTTAGTTTATGTTTCTAGATTAGCTTAATGATGGCTTGTATTAGATAGAATTAGAATAACTTTTTTTTTAAGTTTTCTGAAAAAAATCTGCTTGCTTTTTTTTTCTTACTGAATATGTGAAATTTGGAGAAAAATCAACTTTATGAAAAAAATTTGGCTTGAAAAAATGTTTCAAATGAATATGCTTTCAGTTGAGTTTTCTTTTAAGCCCTTCATGATAATAATTAGAGCTTATTTCTATCTCATAAAGTGCCACCGTCACAACCTATTTGTTTTCTAGTCATAGGCTTTCCACTAGTCTTTTTCTTTACAAAATTTTCTTAAGTCTAAACTTTCTCATGTTTAACCTTGCTAGCACACTAGGAGAGTTTAGCCTTGATGTTTTGAAAACAAAAAGACTCATGTTAGCTCATGCCTCAAAAACAAAAGTCAATGAGGACATTGTCTATCTTAAGTTTGGGGGGGAGGGTACTTTACTTTGTAAATATGCATTTTCTATAAGTTTGTACTGCTGAAAAAAGATATGTGCTCAAGTTATCATATATAAAAAAAAATTAAAACCGAGAGTTACTCCTCCTTCCTAGAGTTTACTGAGTAACAAGGGGCATTCATGACACACATGGTTTGCCACTGCATGAAAAATTGACTTAGGGAAGTGAGTATTAATCTGAGTTCGTGATCTTTACTCATAGCTAGATATCTTCACCACAAAGTGTCGATAAGCTAGAACGAAGGTAGAGGTGACAACAAGGATTCTCTTGGGAGAAAAAGAAGAAGTTGAATAAAAAGAGCACTAGCAGTCAAATAAGTTTTGGGGAGATAGAAAAGAAATAGAAAACTCATGTATGACCATCACCTCAAGATTAGTTTTTCTTAACTTAAAGGATTACACTAGGCTCTATGAGTAGGAGTTAGGTAGTTTAAACATATTGGTAAGAATGGATTAGGGAGAGTTTTGCTTTGAAAAAGAAAAGTAGAAATCTTCATGCCTAGGAAACTTTTAAGTTGTGATTGGCACTAAGAGTAGAAACCTCTTCTGAAAGGCAACTTTTTAGAAAACAATCTTGAGAACCATGTTTACTTGATTTCATATGAGTTATTTCCAACACTCTGATTTTCAATGATGTTTGATCTCTAACGTTCTGATTTGCTATTGCTTGAGGACAAGCAATGAGTTAAGTTTGGGGTATGATAAGTGCCAAAAATATACCTATTTTGCCCTTATATTTAGCTCATTATCTTGTGAAAATTGTATGTTTTAGATCAAAATCACTATTCTCGAGCCTAAAAAGTGTTAAAGTTGATGAGTTAGGACTTTGAGAATCATGTGTGTCAAATTGTATGTATTTGTGCTTAAAAGAACTCATTTTGGTGTCAATTTGACTTAGTATTGGTGTTTTGCATAAAACAGAGGAAACAAGAATTTTCCAGAAATGTGACCGCATTTCTGCCAAGGCCAAAATGAAATGCAACCGCATTTCTGGACAGATGCAGACAGTTCCGAGTTCGTCGCGGGTCGGTTTGAACGAGCGTTTTGCGCACTTAACCAACTGATTTGACTCCGAAACTGACTAGGCTACCTGTAAACACCATTTTCGTGACTTCTCAACCATTCCCCACGCTATAAAAGGCCACGATTCGAATTCAAATTCAAGTATAACTCATTGGGAAGAAAATGGTAGTGACAGAACCCTAGTAGACGCCCATGAGTAGAGATGCTCGAGGTTCTTGTTGTTGGGTTTTATGCCCTAAAACTCGTAGATAGTGAATATAAACAAAATGTATACTTGTTTCAATAAAGTGTTATTGAGTTTCTACAATAAAGTGTTATTGTTAAATATTGCACAATTCGACCCAAATCCAATAAACTTGTATGTAACTTGAACTAGTATGTGGGGACATACGGGGATCGATGTTCAAGTAACAACCTAAAAGGTCTATAGTACAAGGATAAGGCTGGGTACCTTATCCTAGTAACACTATGTGATACGGCCCGCTTTGTATTTGATACAAACATATTGATCCAAAGCGTCCATGTAGTAGACATGCGAGCAGGGGTATCCTATGCAATGAGTTTTCATAAGACCGGATTATGAAATGGTAAACCACTAGATATAACACCGTTAACTAGTTAGGTTACTGTTTCAATAGGATGACCTAGGTAACTCAGTCTTAATCCTGAGTGTGTCATGAACTCTTTCTCATGAGGGATTGTCCTTTGATCAGCATGGGTGAGAGTGGCCAATACGCCGACTCAATATGCCTTCCTTTTTGGGGACAAGACTGAGTGGGAGGCTGGGGACATGACAACACAAGAAAGAATTCACTCCTTCCCACTTCTAGGAGAAGTAGATGAGTGTTCCCTTAAGTGGTGACTCCGGGACTTGAACAAATCCCACCCTCTCACTAGCCCGAGAGGGACTTTCTGTTTATTGGTTGAACCATAAACAGGTTGTTCATTAGAGGAGCGCTGGTACTTAAGGAGAGAGATGTAACACAGGGGTAAAACGATAATTTTACCCAACTGTGATTACAGACACTTGTGAAGGATTGACTTACCGGTATAGGTCTATATCCATGGACACAGAAATGTTCTACAGTGAGAAGAGTTAAGCTGTGGGTCTTTAGTGGAATGACCCACAGTTAGTGAATATTGGTTAACCTGATTAATGAGTTTAATCAGTTAACCTCATATCATTAGAGCTTCTGATCTGTAGGTCCATTAGGTCCCCCTGCTAGCTCATAAAGAGTAATTAGGAACAAATATATCTTGAGAGAATTTGAATAGTTCAAATTTATATTGGGAATTAAGTTAATTGTATGAGATACAAATTAATATAATGTATAGTGATGCATTAAAATATAAAGTCTAATTTGAAATTAAACTTTATTATTATGAGAGAAATAAATATTTGAAGAAGTTCAAATATTAATATGAATTTGATTCATATTAAATTTATAGGATATAAGAGAATTTGAAGGAGTTCAAATTTTAATATGAATTTGATTCATATTATAGAATTAATTAATTGAAGACCTGAAATTAAATATATGATATTTAATTGGGCAACTAATTAATTAACTAATAGAAGGTCTGAAATTAAATATATGATATTTAATTGGTGATTAATTAATTAAAGAATTAATTAATTTAAAATTAATCAATTATGGAAATGATTAATCACTTATGGAGGTAATTAATCATTTATGGAAATGATTTAATCACTTATGGAAGTGATCAATCATTTATGGAAAAGATTAATCAATTATGGAATTGATTAATTATGGAAAAGATTAAATCAGTTATGGAAATAATTGATTTTAAATTAATATTTTATTCATGGCCTTTCTCCTATAAATAGAACACTAAACCTAGGGTTTAGGTACTACAACATAAGGCCACAAGAATGCACTCTTGCATTCTCTCTAGCCTCCCTCTCATATTCTCTCAACCCAAGAACTCTAGGGAAAATTTAAGAGTAATTTCTTCTTCAAATATGTTTTCCAGCTTAGTCTCTGTGGGATCGATACCTTTGGAATATTTTCAGAGTTTTTCTATTACTACATGCGATAGTGTATACTTGCACTTGGTTGCTGAATTTATTCTTATTCATTATTTATCATCTTTCCTAACATCCATTGATAGAACCTAAATAGTCCGATTTTATCACCTCTAATCTAAGCTTGGAGTTATTTTATGCTTTACTTGTTTTATTTGCAGGATATTTGAGTGTTGGCTATGTTAGGAGCCGATCACGCTAATTGGTGTTAATTCGGGCCAATTACGGAGTTTTGGAGCCATCTCAGTGTGTTGGACGGCGAGGAGGTGAAAAGACCCAATTGTGTAGAAGCGGGCCTGAAGAATGAAACCAAAAGCCGAAGATTGAAGCCCCGTATCGAGAATTAAAGTAGCAAGTCGAGAATCAAGGCTGACGTCGAGTCGTTGTGCCTTGGCGTCTCGACGCCGACGCGAAATTTGGCCGAAGTATAAAGTTCGCAGCGTCAAGACGCTGCCCTTGGCGTCTTGATGTCGCTGATTTTTCTATAAATATGTAGCCTCGATTTAGTCCGCCGTTAGGTTAGAATTTTGGTCTTTTTGCGATTTCCTTTCTTCCTTTTACTTTCCAGCACTGTTGTAGACTTTTTTAGGTCATATTTTATGGATCCATTCGTGTCTATTGTTGCTTTTACTTCATCTATGTGTAGCTAGTCAGATTTAGATCGTTGGATTGGATTTATGCTTTGATCTCTAATAAGATTGGCTGGGTTTTCTGATTTATCTTGCTGTTCTTGCTGTCTTTTTCATTAAGTTTTGCATGTTATCCTTTAAACCAATACATGAGGCTAGTCTATTAGGATTGACGCCCTATGTGATTATCGCTTGTGTATTCTATCAGTTATTTTTAAATAGCAACTAGGTTGAGGTTAGCCACTCTCTACGCGAGATGGCCCTTGATAGGCCTTGGTTGCATGTTAAAGGTTGTAGGAACTGGATTTGAATTGCATTTGAATTTAGCTCATACAATTCTAGACCCACGATCCCAAAGCGGCTAGTTTAAATAGGTGATTGTGAAATATCTTAATCTAAACTAGTTAGATATTGTTAGTAACCGTTCCAAAGGTCTCAGATGGTTGCTATTTTATGAATAAGGGGTGGCGAGCGATAAAGTTAATATTAATTAATCTTGATAATTACAGAATTCACGGTTAGCAAGTTAATTAGCACAGGTTAGTGTAAGGGGGATCCTTCGAGTAACCTAGAAGCCGACCGGACTAATGAAATCAGCTTAGAACAATTATTAGAGAAAACTAGGAATCCAACGAATTAGAATCAAGCATAAGAAATCTCAATCCAACAATCCCTTTCATGTTATTGATTCCCGTCTAAATTCTCTTCTACATGCTTATTTTGTGCCATTTAAATTCAGCATTTAATTATTTTTGTTTGTCCTTCATTCCAAAAATCCCCCCATTTTCATAAGCACGAAATTCTACAACTATTAGGTCCCCTTCCCTGTGTTCGACCCCGGCCACTATTTCTACAAAATAGTTGTAGTGTCGTGGATTATAAATTTATTTGGCACGAGCCCCACGACAGGCTCCGTCAAATTGGCATCGTTGCTGGGGAAGGGCGTGTTTCTAGTATTTTTAGGATTTTATGTTTTTAATTCTTGTTTGCATGGTTTATGATCACACATTCTTCGTAGGGAAATGATCTTAGATTTGAACCTGAAATTTCTAGAGTGGAGACAAGATTTAGAAGGCAAGCAAAAAGAAGAAGAGTTAATAATCTCGGCGAGGTTGAAGCACCAGCCATGGCTAAGAGGACATTGAGGCAGCTGGCAGTGCTAGATCTGAACCAGCAACCACTCTGTATTACCTACCCCGAGACAGCAGGTAAACTTTGAATTAAAGTCAAGTTTAATACACTTACTTCCTATTTTTCGTGGTAGTGCAAGAGAGGACCTGCACAAGCATTTGCAGGAATTTCACATTGTATGTTCTGGTATGAGACCTCATGGAGTGATAGAGGAAGCGCTGAACCTGAGAGCATTCCCTTTTTCGCTAAAGGATTCAACGAAAGATTGGCTATATTACCTTCCCTCTGGCTCAATCAGTACATGGAACGAGATGAAGGAGAAATTCCTGGAGGAATTCTTCCCTGCCAGTAGAGCTGCCAACATCAGAAAAGAGATCTATGGGATTTCACATATCATTGGGGAGACCCTCCACGAATATTGGGAGAGATTCATGAAGGAATTGAATCCTCGTGATTTTAATTTCAGTCAAAAGAAAACCAATACGTTGGGCAAATAGAAACGATTTCTAAAAAAACTAGATTAAGCATGTTGTAAAACGAATCTAAACTAATTTAGATTAAGGAACTTACATGAATTTGGAACAATTCTCGATCCCGGCAAGATTCTAGACACCACCAACAGCGAGCAGCCACTATCCTCTTGGATTACTGAGATTACCAGCTTGTGGGAACCATTAACTGTTGGGTTTTATGCCCTAAAACTCATAGATAGTAAATGAAACAAATTAATCGATCTCAATAAAGTGTTATTTGAGTAATTCAGTAATTTGGTTATTGAATAATCGAGTTTGCATTAATAAACCCTAAATCCAATAAACTAAGATCCAAGGTTGTTTAAATGAAATTTGGACTAGTATGTGGGGACATACAGGGATCAGTGTCCAAGTAATAACCTAAAAGGTCTATAGTATAGGGATAAGGCTAGGTACCTTATCCTGGTGACACTATGTGATACAACCCATCTTGTATTCGATACAGATGCAATGATCCAAAGCATCCATGTAGGAGACATGCGGGTGGGGGTATTCTATGTAATGAGTTTGCATAAGACCGGACCACAAAATAGTAACCACTAGATGACGCTGTTAACTAGTTTAGGTTTCTATTTCAATAGGATGACCTAGGTAACTCAATCTCAATCCTAAGTCTGTTTTGAACCCCTTTCAGGAGGGACTGTCCTTAGATTTGTATGGGTGAGAGTGGCCAGTTCGCCGACTCAATAATCCTACCATTTCATGGGAAAGACCGAATGGGGGTTGGGAACATAACAGTACAAGATGGAATTCACTTCTTCTCCTATTGGGGTAAGTAGATGTGTGTTCCTTTAAGGGCTGATTCCGGGGCTTGAACAAAGGTGCGTCGTCCTCTCCTAGCCTGAGAGGAACTCCTGTTTAGTGGTTGGACCCTAAACAACTTGTTCATTAGAGGAATTAGTGGTACTTAAGGAACCAGAGGTAACCCAAGGGTAAAACGGTAATTTGACCCAGCTGGTGTTACGAACACACGTGAAGGATTGACTTACTGCTTGGTCGATATCCGTGGACACAGAAATATTCTACAGTGAGAATAGTGCAGTTGTGGGTCTTTAGTGGAGTGACCCACAGTTAACGAATGTTGACTAACTTGGTTAATGAGTTTGGCAGTTGGAGCTTTTGATTTGTAGGTCCATTAGGTCCCACAGGTAACTCGTAAAGAGACTTGAGACAATTAAGTACAAATTGTAAATTGAATGTGTTCAATTTATTTGGGGAATCGTATAATGTATATTGATGCATTATAATATAAAGTTTATGAAACTTTATAATATAAGTTTTGAATTAATTTCAAAAAATTAATTCTTGAGAGAAAATACTTGAAAGAGTTCAAATAAATTTAATATGAATTGGATTCATATTAATTTTAATAAAATCCCTAAGATCAAATATATGATATTTAATTGGGTAATTAATTAATTATGAAATTAATTAGTTATTTATTAAAATAAGAGACCTTTTCCTATTAGGAAAGAAAAAATTTGAAAGAGTTCAAATAAATTTAATATGAATTGGATTCATATTAAATTTAATTTTAATAAAATCCCTAAGATTAAATATATGATATTTAATTGGAAAATTAATTAATTAATTATTAAAATTAGAGACCCTTTCCTATTAGGAAAAGGTCTTCCTTTTCCTATTAAGAAAAAGGTCTTGGCCTTTACTATATATAGGACCCCTGGGGTGGGGTGAAAGGCATCCCATTCATTCTCCTACTCTCAGAGAATTCTCCCACTCTCAGAGAATTCTCCCAAAGGCTCCCACAAGTCTCCTGTCTCTAGTAGTCTTAGAGTCATACCGATGTAGCCATAGTGGTGGTGTTCGCACTAGTTCATGATTAATTCACAAGCAGTTGGTGAATTTAATTTGTGTCGTCAACGAGAGTAAGTAATTTGTTACTATATAAATTAGATTTAGATCTAATATTTTTGTATCCTTAGCCTTAATATAAATCTAGAATAGTTCTAAATTTATTGCCAATATATTGGTATTTTAGATTAAACAAAAATTAATTACGAATCGGTCCCAATCACGCTTCCGCTTTACGAAATTACGGAATTCCAATCCTACAATTGGTATCAGAGCCGATCGTAGATCTAATTTTGTTTCTCTAAAATTTGCATTGGCTATTGGTGGGATTGATTAATGCATAATGTATGTATGGTTTGCATTGAACTGTTTAGGTTAATTTTATGGCAATAGATTTTACGATTTTTATGTGATTTGATCATGTAAGGGCCCGGTGTTTCAGGTATTTTATGTAAAATCGAGTCCTATGTAAGTCCGGGTCTAGAATAGGTTTTTATGAGATAAAAATTGGAGAAATTGCAACGCTGTCACGATTACAACACGCATTAGAAATTCGCAACAGAACTGTTCAAGGCTGTTGGGCGGTCCGGTTCACGCAGTCTGGCTGGGCTGGGACCGATTTGGTCCGGTTCAGCTGGAATTTGGCTAGGTTCGTTGTTTTCGTAGCTGGTTCGAAGTGGTCCGGGTCAGTTCAGGCGGTCTAGACCAGTATTTGGAGCTGCAGCAGGACTTTTAGGATATAATTTAGCTATAATTATTGTAATTTATGCTTTATTTTATCCTAGGGGCCAAAAATTAACCGGTTCAATTGCTATTTATTTGCTTTATGGATGTCATATAGCTTAAATTCCCACCATAGGTTAAGCATGCTTTCATGCATATTTATGTTATAATTGTTATAATGTATGGTAATCATGCATGAATTTAATTTCATGAGTTATTTAGTATAATTGTTATATTAAATATATGAAATTGTTGAAGCATGATGCATGACATTAATTTAGCTAAATATAATTGTTATATTTAATTAATGTATGATGCATGCTTAGGATTCTTTTCATGAGTATTAATATAATTAGTTATATTATGAATGAAAGTAATAAATATAAATCAATGCTTGTTTTTCATGTATGATTTAATATAAAATGTTATATTAATTAAATGAAAATGGAAAAGCATTGAGCATGACATTAATTAGATTAATATAAGAGTTAAATTATACTAATGTCAAATTTCATGTATTTTAATTTCATGGATGTTTAATTAATATAATCGATATTAATTAAATGAAATTGAAATTGCATGAAGCATGACACCACTTTAGATTAATATAATCGTTATCGGCGTCATAATAATATGGTGTTTAATAATTAGAATATGATTGTTATTTTTCCAACACCATAGAAACATGTTATAGGGCTAATCATCAAAATTTTATAATAAGTTATAAAATTGATTAGAAACCGTCAACCTATAACAAAGAGTTGCATGCAAATATAGGACCTTAGGTTAAAATGAACTAATTTTAAAATGTTTAAAATTAATTAAACCTAAGCTCATTATAATTCTAATAGGATTAGAATTATTTTCTTACTTAGAATTAAAAATAGTTTTAATTGACTAAGTAGGAAAAACATTACTATGATTATAAGGGAACTCTACCGGTTAAGTTCTGCTAAGGCTGGGGGTACTTAAGATGAAAGTTTACGGAACACCTCCTACCTGGGAACTAACCCGGAATACCGGAGTTGAATTAATCATAGTAAAATGTTAGCATGCAATGTCACTAGGTTTATTAAAAGAGTTTAATTCACCTAGATCTTTAGAGTAAAGAGTTTACATTACTATGGTTATAAGGGAACTCTCCCAATAAAGTTCTGTTTAAGGCTGGAGGTACTTAAAATGACGGTTTACGGAACACCTGCTACCTGGGAACTGACTCGGAACTTGAGTTGAATTAACCATAGTTATGTTAGCATGCAATATCACTAGGTCAATTAAAAGAGTTTAATTCACCTAGATCTTTAGAGTAAAAATTTATCATAACTATTGGTTATAAGGGAACTCTACCGGTAAAGTTCGGTCTAAGGCTGGAGGTACTTAAGATGACGGTTTACGGTACACCTGCTACCTGGGAACTAAGTCGGAACTTGAGTTGAATTAACCATAGTTATATTAGCATGCAATGTCTCTAGGTAATTACAAGTGTTTAATCCACCTAGACATTAGAGAAAAGACCTATAGGAAAGATATCAAAACAAGATTTTCATAAATCAAGTTTTGCTCTCATGTCCTCAAAAGTTCACAACGTGAGGTTCATGCTTGGCCTCGAGTCACCCTGGGAGTGACCCCCTACGGATGGTGTTTACATGGATTAATATCAAGGTGAATGAGGGAGTATTTTATAGTAAGTGGGAGCAGGACACGTGTCAACGTATCCTACAGTCTCCTCCATTAGGTTGCACCGTGAGATCCCTATGATCTGTCTGTGAGTCGCCCTGGGAGCGATCACCCTACGGAGGGCTTGACCATGGGAGTCGGAACAACACAAACTCCAGAAATGGATAGGGTTTCTTAGGTCCATTTCCAACTTTGACTTTCCCTACGGTAGCATTGTTGGGGCCGATCTCTGAAATCTGAAAAATGGAGGGTCACACTTACGGGAAATTGTTAAGGTGTTAATAATTTCCTGACCGAAAAAATGGTAGCTAAGAACTATTGGAATATGAGTTATTCCGGGAATAGGGATTGGCTGAGATTGTCTCAATTCAGAGGAGGAGTAGCTGACTACCCTACGGTAGCTGTTGTTCTAAACCTCTGAAGTGTCGTTGCAAAATGAATGTTTATTCTTTGGGTTGATCATTACTTTTGCTAAATTGATTGGATTAAATAATATTATTATTTTGTGTAATGGGTTAATGCAACAATACTTATTAAGTTAATTTGTTTCTTCTCAGCAATGAAACGTTCTTTGTATGCCTCGAATAACGCCAATTACAAAACTGGTATTTCTAATACAACTAAGAAAATGAACTTAAACACTAAATGCGTGGAATTGGTCTTAACTGAGGATGGTCCTCAAGCCCATATGTCTAATTTATCCGAAATTGTTCATGATGAATATGACATAGACTACTTAGCACATCTCAATGAAAATAAATTTGATTTATTGATCATTGAAACGTGTATAGTGGAAAATGATTATACAGTCTGGATCCTTGATTCAGGTGCCACTCATCACGTATGCTCTTCCTTTGAGGGAATGAGCTCCTGGCAACAATTAGATGCTGGGAAATGACTCTCAGAGTTGGGACTGAGGAGCTCATTTCAGCTAAAGCAGTGGGAGATATTAAAATGTTCTTCTCCAGAGAACGCTATATGTTATTAGATAACGTATATATAGTTCCCAAAATAAAAAGAAATTTGATTTCTATTTCTTGTTTGCTAGAACAGGGGTATTTAGTGTCCTTTTCTGTGAATGAAGCTTTCATTACTAAAAGGGGTGTTGATATATGTTTTGCAAAAATGGAGAACAATTTGTATGTGTTAAGACCAATAGAGTCTACGGCTATTTTTAACAATGAAATATTTAAAACAGCTGAGACTCAACCAAAAAGGCAAAAAGTTTCTCAAAGTACCTATCTTTGGCACTTGAGACTTGGCCACATAAATCTCAATAGGATTGGGAGATTGGTTAAGAACGGACTTCTAAGTCAGTTAGAAGATGGTACTTTACCTCCATGTCAGTCATGTCTCGAAGGTAAAATGACCAAACGACCTTTTACTGGAAAAGGTTATCGTGCCAAGGAGCCCTTAGAACTCGTATATACGGATCTCTGCAATGAATGTAAACGCTTGAGGAGGGTATGAATATTTCATCTCTTTTATAGATGATTAGTCAAGGTATGGTTATTTATACCTAATAAGTTATAAGTCTGAAGCCCTTGAAAAGTTCAAGGAGCAAAGGACTGAATTTGAGAACTTGTTAGGTAAGACCATTAAAACACTTCGATTTGATCGAGGTGGAGAGTATTTGGACTTAAAATTCCAAAACTATTTGATAGAACATGGAATCTCGTTCCAACTCTCAGCACCAGGTACACCTCAGCAGAATGGTGTATCTGAAAGGAGAAATAAAACCTTGTTAGACATGGTTCGATCTATGATGAGCTACGCTTAGTTGCCTAATTCTTTTTGGGGTTATGCAGTAGAGACTGCAGTTTATATTTTGAATGTTGTTTCCTCAAAGAGTGTTTTTGAAACACCATTTGAGCTCTGGAAAGGATGTAAAGCTAGTTTACGTCATTTCAGAATTTGGGATCTGCCCTGCACATGTGTTACTAGCAAACCCAAAGAAATTGGATTCACGTTCAAAATTATGCATATTCGTAGGCTACCGAAAAGAAACAAGATGTGGATACTTCTTCGATCCAAAAGAAAATAAAGTGTTTGTATCGACAAATGCTACTTTCTTGGAAGAACACCACATTAAAGAACACGTACCACGCAGTAAAATTGTGTTAAGTGAACTTTCTGGTAAAGCTACAAATGAATCAACAAGAGTTGTTGATGAGGCTGGACCTTCAACAAGAGTTGTTGATGAGCCTAGTTCAGAGGCTGGACCTTCAACAAGGGTTGTTGATGTGCCCAGTACATCTGGTCAAGCCCATCCTTCTCAAGAGTTGAGAATGCCTCGACGTAGTGGGAGGGTTGTCATTCAACCTGAACGCTATCTGGGTTTAGCAGAAACTCCAACTGTCATACCTGATGATGGGGTTGAGGATCCATTGACCTTTAGACAGGCAATGAATGATGTGGACCATGACCAGTGGGTCAAAGCTATGGACCTAGAGATGGAGTCTATGTACTTCAATCAAGTATGGGATCTTGTAGACCTACCTGAAGGGGTTAAACCCATAGGGTGCAAATGGATCTACAATAGGAAAACAAGACGCAGCTGGGAAAGTGCAGACTTTCAAAGCTCAACTGGTGGCAAAGGGTTATACCTAAATGGAGGGGGTGGACTATGAGGAAACCTTCTCCCCAGTTGCCATGTTAAAGTCAATAAGGATTCTCTTGTCCATTGCCACGTTTTATGATTATGAGATTTGGCAAATGGATGTCAAGACTGCTTTTCTAAATGGCAATCTTGATGAGAACATCTTTATGTCTCAACCAGAGGGGTTCATTGCTCAAGATCAGGAGCAAAAAGTTTGCAAGCTTAGACGATCCATTTATGGGTTGAAGCAAGCTTCCAGATCTTGGAATATAAGGTTTGACACTGCTGTCAAATCTTATGGCTTTGACCAGAACATTGATGAACCTTGTGTTTACAAAAGGATTATCAACAGTTCAGTAGCTTTTCTAGTGTTGTATGTAGATGATATTTTACTCATTGGGAATGATGTAGAATATCTAGCTGACATTAAAAAATGGCTATCGACTGAGTTCTAAATGAAAGATTTGGGTGAAGCTCAGTATGTTTTAGGGATTCAAATTATCAGGAATCGTAAAAACAGAACGTTACCCCTGTCTCAAGCATCATATATAAACAAGATGTTGTCTAGATATAAGATGCAGAATTCAAAGAGGGGCTTACTACCCTTCAGGCATGGAGTTCATTTGTCTAAGGAACAGTGTCCTGAGGCACCTCAAGAAATTGAGGATATGAGACGGATCCCTTATGCTTCAGTTGTGGGCAGTCTTATGTACTCTATGTTGTGTACTAGGCCTGACATTTGCTATGTAGTTGGGATAGTCAGTAGGTACCAGTCCAATCCAGGGTTAGACCATTGGACTGCAGTTAAAAACATTCTCAAGTATCTTCAGAGAACGAGGGACTATCAACTTGTGTATGGCTCTAGGGATTTGATCCTTACAGGATACACAGACTCTGACTTTTAGACTGATAAGGATTCTAGGAAATCCACATCAGGGTCAGTATTTACCCTCAACGGGGGAGCTGTAGTCTTGCGTAGCATCAAGTAAGGATGCATTGCAAACTCCACCATGGAGGCCGAATATATCGCTGCTTGTGAAGCAGCTAAGGAGGCTGTATGGCTACGGAAGTTCTTGATGGATTTGGAAGTTGTTCCAAATATGAACTTGTCAATCACCCTTTACTGTGATAATAGTGGTGCAGTGGCAAATTCTAAAGAACCTCGCAGTCACAAAAGAGGCAAGCACATAGAGCGCAAATATCATCTCATTAGAGAGATCGTGCAACGAGGGGAGGTGATCCTCACGAAGGTAGCCTCTACGCACAATATTACTGATCCATTTACGAAGGCTCTCACGGCTAAATTGTTCAAGGGTCATTTAGAGGGTCTAGGTCTGCGAGATATGAACATAGAATAATCTAGGGCAAGTGGGAGAAGTGTAATGGGTATTGTGAATGCCCTAGTTTATTGTATTTATCTATATTTGTACTTTTCATGTATTATACAATAGTAATACAAACTACTATTCCTACTTCAATGATTATTCATACAATTTTGATTGTTGATGTACATTCCCCACTAGAGTTTTAGTTCAAGTGGGAGTTGTTGGGTTTTATGCCCTGAAACTCGTACATAGTAAATGAAACAAATTAATCGATCTCAATAAAATGTTATTTGTGTAATTCAGTAATTTGCTTATTGAATAATCGAGTTTGCACTAATAAACCCTAAATCCAATAAACTAAGATCCAAGGTTGTTTAAATGAAACTTGGACTAGTATGTGGGGACATACGGGGATCAGTGTTCGAGTAATAACCTAAAAGGTCTATAGTATAGGGATAAGGCTGGGTACCTTATCCTGGTGACACTATGTGATACAGCCCACCTTGTATTCGATATAGATGCAATGATCCAAAGCATCCATGTAGGAGACATGCGGGTGGGGGTATCCTATGCAATGAGTTTGCATAAGACCGGACCGCGAAATAGTAGCCACTAAATTTAACGTCGTTAACTAGTTTAGGTTTCTATTTCAATAGGATGACCTAGGTAACTCAATCTCAATCTCAATCCTAAGTCTGTTATGAACCCCTTTCATGAGGGATTGTCCTTAGATTTGTATGGGTAAGAGTGGCCAGTTCGCCGACTCAATAATCCTACCATTTCAGGGGCAAGACCGAATGGGGGCTGGGAACATAACAATACAAGATGGAATTCACTTCTTCCCCTATTGGGGTAAGTAGATGTGTGTTCCCTTAAGGGCTGATTCCGGGGCTTGAACAAAGGTGCGTCTTCCTCTCCTAGCCCGAGAGGAACTCCGGTTTAGTGGTTGGACCCTAAACAACTTGTTCATTAGAGGAATCAGTGGTACTTAAGGAACCAGAGGTAACCCAGGGGTAAAACGGTAATTGGATCCAGCTGGTGTTACAAACACACGTGAAGGATTGACTTACTGCTTGGTCGATATCCATGGACACAGAAATATTCTACAGTGAGAAGAGTGCAGCTGTGGGTCTTTAATGGAGTGACCCACAGTTAACGAATGTTGACTAACTTGGTTAATGAGTTTGGCCAATTAGTTTCGTATCGTTTGAGCTTTTGATCTGTAGGTCCATTAGGTCCCACTGGTAACTCGTAAAGAGACTTGAGGCAATTAAGTACAAATTGTAAATTGAATGTGTTCAATTTATTTGGGGAATCGTATAATGTATATTGATGCATTATAATATAAAGTTTATGAAACTTTATAATATAATTTTTGAATTAATTTCAAAAATTAATTCTTGAGAGAAAATATTTGAAAGAGTTCAAATAAATTTAATATGAATTGGATTCATATTAATTTTAATAAAATCCCTAAGATTAAATATGTGATATTTAATTGGGTAATTAATTAATCATGGAATTAATTAATTATTTATTAAAATTAGAGAACTTTTCCTATTAGGAAAGAAAATATTTGAAAGAGTTCAAATAAATTTAATATGAATTGGATTCATATTAATTTTAATTTTAATAAAATCCCTATGATTAAATATGTGATATTTAATTGGAAAATTAATTAATTATGAAATTAATTAATTAATTATTAAAATTAGAGACCCTTTCCTATTAGGAAAAGGTCTTCCTTTTCCTATTAGGAAAAAGGTCTTGCCCTTTACTATATATAGGACCCCTGGGGTGGGGTGATAGGCATCCCATTCATTCTCCTACTCTCAGAGAATTCTCCCAAAGGCTCCCACAAGTCTCCTGCCTCTAGTAGTTCAGAGTCATACTAGTGTAGCCATAGTGGTGGTGTTCGCACTAGTTCGTGATTAATTCACAAGTAGTTGGTGAATTTAATCTGAGTCGTCAACGAGAGTAAGTAATTTATTACTATATAAATTAGATTTAGATCTAATATTTTTGTATGCTTAGCCTTAATATAAATCTAGAATAGTTCTAAATTTATTGTCAATATATTGGTATTTTAGATTAAACAAAAATTAATTACGAATCGGTCCCAATCACGCTTCCGCTTTACCGAATTACTGAATTCCAATCCTACATTAACGATGTCTTGGAAGGAAATTTTCAGCAAGCTAGTTGCTGGATTTTTTAGAGAGTTTTTGAGAGACTTTTCTGCTCTGCATCTAACGTGAGAATCGAGAGAATGAATCGATAAGTTGGGTAAACACCTCTCCACTTAACGATAAGTGTGGAGGGAGTTAAAACCCTACTTAATCTTGATCGTTGGATCTAATCCAAACAATCTTGGTTGTCTATTAATTAAATAATAATAATCATTTAATTAATTAATTTAATTAAATCAATATTAATTAAATGAATTATGATATAAAGTATTTAATTCAATTTGAATCATATTCAATTGAATTAAATTGGCCATTCAATTAATCATATTAATTGAATCCACATTAATTAAATATCAAATTTTTAATTGAATCATATTCAATTATATCTCTATCATTTAACCTATAGTTTTAATGTGCATCAAAATGTACATTAATATAAACTATAGTATTAATTTGATTAAATCACATTTAACAAAATTAAATTTAAATTAATTAATTCCCCAATTAACTAATTCATGAATTAATCAAACATCACATATTTAATTAAATTCATAATTCTCTCATTAATTAATTTTGAATCACATCCAAAATTAATTTTACTATAAAGTTTAATTCAATAGTTAAACTTATACAATAATGTATCTTCATACATTATATTAATTGTATCAAAATACAAATCAACTTAAATTCCCTTTAATATCAAGACTATATTATCTCAGAACCCATTATGAGCTAGCAGGTGGACCTAATGGACCTACAGATCAGAAGCTCCAACGATACGAGATTGATCAGCTAAACTCATTAACCGAGTCAATAAACATTCGTTAACTGTGGGTCACTCCACTAAAGACCCACAGCTGCACTCTTCTCACTGTAGAATATTTTTGTGTCCACGGATATCGACCAATGTAGTAAGTCAATCCTTCACATGTGTTCGTAACATCAGTTGTGTCAAATTACCGTTTTACCCCTGGGTTTCCTCTGGATCCTTAAGTACCACTGATCCCTCTAATGAACAAGTTGTTTAGGGTCCAACCTCTAAACAAGAGTTCCTCTCGGGCCAGGAGAGGACGACGCGCCTTTGTTCAAGCCCCGGAATCAGCCCTCAAGGGAACACACATCTACTTGCCCCAATAGGGGAAGAAGTGAATTCCATCTTGTATTGTCATGTCCCTAGCCCCCCACTTGATCTTGTCCCAAAGAAGGTAGGCTTATTGAGTCGGCGTGCAGGCCACTCTCACCCATACTAATCAAAGGACAATCCCTCGTGAGAAGGAGTTCATGACACACTCAGGATTAAGACTGAGTTACCTAGGTCATCCTATTGAAACAGTAACCTAACTAGTTAACGGTGTTACATCTAGTGGTTTACTATTTCGTGGTCCGGTCTTATGCAAACTCATTACATAGGATACCCCCGCTCGCATGTCTCCTACATGGACTCCTTGGATCAATACGTCTGTATCGAATACAAAGCGGGTCGTATCACATAGTGTTACCAAGATAAGGTACCCAGCCTTATCCCTATACTATAGACCTTTTAGGTTGTTACTTGAACACCAATCCCCATATGTCCCCACATACTAGTTCAAGTTACATGTAAACAACCTTGGATCTTAGTTTATTGGATTTGGGTCATATTGTGCAGTTCTAGACTAAATATGACAATAACACTTTATTGCATAAACCTCAATAATACTTTATTGATACAAGTGAACAATTCGTTATTCATTCACTATCTACGAGTTTAGGACATAAAACCCAACAATTCAAGCGTTTGTGCCCCAATTTTCCACATCACCAGATCTCGAATCAAATGTTGATCCAATATTTTTACAAAGGGTTACTTCCTATGGATCGAAGTATGGTGGATGCCGCCAGTGGAGGAGCACTGGTTAACAAGACCCCTGTTGAGGCTAGACAACTGATTTCAAGTATGGCTGAGAACTCTCAGCAGTTCGGGACGAGAGGACCACCTGCAGTTGTGCAAGCCGCCACAAAAAGTTAGGTAAGCGAAATGCGCTCTGAAATGAGTGAATTGACTAAACTTGTTCGCTCTTTGTATTTAGGACAGGTGCAGGTGAAAGCCTGTGGACTCTGCTCGATGACTACCCACACTACCGATGCCTGCCCTAAGATACAAGACACTGGAGAGGTGAATACAGCAACACTTACAACCCAGGATGGAGAGACCATCCAAATTTTAGTTATGAGAACCAACAGAAGCCACTAATGTTTAAACAGAATCAAGCTTCCACCTCAACTTCAGGGACATCCTTCGATGAGGAACTTAAGAAACTTACTGACAACTCTTTACAGTTCCAACAAGAGACCAGGAACGCCATGTAGAATTTGGGAAACCAAATCACTCAACTGGCGACCCAAGTCAGTAAAAAGAACAATAAAAGCTCTGGTAAGCTGCCTACCCAACCTGAGGTAAATCCTAAGGCAAACGTGAATGCAGTGTGGAGTGGAGTGGCCACACCTGACTGTCCCCCTAGATACCTCGCTGTCTCTGATAAGTTTTCTATTCTTCTGGCAAATTTTCTTCTTTAAATTTAAATGATAAAGATTCTTTTCTTACTTCACCTGTGAACTTCATTGACCCTGCTACTCCAAGTGTGCAAGATGATTTAGATGTTTTAAGAAAAGTCAAGGTGAATATTCCATTGCTTGAGGCAATCCTGAAAATCCCAGCCTATGCTGAGTTCTTAAAGACTTGGTATGAAGGTAAGGAAAAGTCCTCAGATAAAGAAGAGGTTAGTGAAAATGTAAGTGCATTACTTTCTGAAGACTTACCTATAAAGTGTTCTGATCCTGGCATGTTTACTTTACCATGTATGATTGGAGATTGCAAGATAAAATATGCCATGTTAGATCTAGGAACATCGATTAATGTTATGCTTGTGTCTGTTTATAAAAGATTGAATTTAACTAATATTAAAACATCTGGCATAGTCATTCAGCTAGCAGATAAGTCTTGCATTAAACCTCTAGGAATAGTTGAAACGTTTTAGTTAGGGTGGAGGATTTGGTTTTTCCTGCTGACTTCTATGTTTTGGATACACCTAACGCTGATTACATTCCATCTTCTGCTACGATACTTCTTGGCCGTCCCTTTATGAAGACTGCCAAAACTGTTATTGATGTAGATGAGGGTGTTGTATCAGTAGGATTTTAGGATAAAACCTGTACTTTAAATTTTTTTATGACATTGAAAATCCTCATGCATCCTCTGTTGAATACTATATTCTTGAACCCGACCCAGTGAATGATCACACTTTAAATTCTAAATCATGCATGGTCACCAATAATGAGATGCATTCTTCTATCGTTAGATGCCCTGACTTAGACGGAGAGTTGATTGATGTAGTCGATGAACACCAGATAATCCTTACTGATAAATCTGGTGGAGTCACCAACTGTTCATCATCTAAGATTAGTGCTGAGCGCATTTTCTGTCAGCCCACCTCTGCTTCCAATATTCTTTTTGCTTCAACTGATTCTTTCTTCCAGGCCCCAAAATTACTGAAACAAGAGGTTTTTAAAAACAATGTATTTTGGACCTGTGGAGAGAAGCCTCCCTAAGAAGAAATAGAGGAGAGCGTGGTCGAGGAAACGACCATAAACATTTGCACCTTATAACTTTAGTGCTTTCTCTTATTTCATTTCTTAGATAGGGTTTGTTTTTATCAGTTTCTTTTATGCTTGTTTCCTTGTTTTTGTTTCTCTTTTAGGATTGGCGGTACCAAAGCGAAGCTTCTACATTTATAAGAAAGCTTGATTCACCACCCATGAGTGCCAAATTCAGGGAAGTTCTACTATTTCCCTACGCATTGTCTTAATTCTTCATGATTTATTACATTGAGGGCAATGTAAATTTTAGGTTGGGGGTGGGGAATCATACTTTAAATTTCTATTGGGCCTTGAGCATCTGAGCGTCAGACAAGCGTTTGTGCTTAATGAATGTCTTGAATGCTTGTTGTGTATATGCTTGTTTAAGTGATGATGATTTCCTAGGATTGACCCGAATTTTTTCGAAAATTTATTACTTTCAATGAGTTGTGATTGAGAGTGTTAAAAAAAGGTGCCTTTTCAAAACTTTTCTTGCATATGTCTTGCACTTATTGGGTGTCTTTCTTGCTTTAAAGTAGGACTTGAATGCTTAGGAGCAAGTTACTTAGCTCATAGTCCTGTTGTCACCCCGATAGGTGTAAGGTTAAGCGAGAAAGTCTATTTTTTTTTTGCAAAATAGTGGTGGAGTGTTGTCTAGGAGAGAAAAAGAAAATATGCCTGCAATATAAAAAAAAAGTGGAAAATAAGTCAGTGAGCGCGAGCCAAAAGAAAAAATTATATGCTCGTCATTTTTATTTCGAAAGAAAAAGCATGCTTACATTGAGCTTAAACGCTTAGGGGTAAAAGGAGCTACCTGCGGTGTGATCAGTTAGGCCAACCAAGAGTTAAACTCGGGTTATGGGTCCCTGCATTGTAGTGTGAAAGCTAGTGCCCCATCCAAAAGAAATGCAAAAAGAAAAAAAATGAGAGAAAAAAAAGGAAAAAAAAAAGAAAAAAAAGAAAAAAGAAACAAAAAGAGAGAAAAAAAAGAATTCCTTCATCAGGCACCTAAGCAAGAGGAAGCAACCTAGTTTGTTCCATTTGGGCCTTTTAGCAAGACCTTAGTGCCAGTGTATGGGGAAGATGGGATGAGAGTCAAGTAAGCCAATCCCGAGCTAGTAAAGTCTTCTTTAGGTAGAATGGAGCTCTCTTGTGCAAGATAATCTTTGAAATTTTTTTATTTGTCTCCTCATTTGTCTCTCTTGCGAATGTCTCTTGATTGCTTTAGTTTTTGGAATATTTGAGTCTTGAGGATTAAATCACTTTTCGATTATATGCACGTCTTTTTCTTTGGTCTGTGTGTGCCTTGCTCGAGGACTAGCAAGATTTAGGTTGGGGGTATTTGATAGGACCTAAATAGTCCTATTTTATTACCTCTAATCTAAGCTTGTTAGAGTTATTTTATGCTTTACTTGTCTTATTTGCAGGATATTTGAGCTTAGGCTATGTCGGGAGCCGATCACGCTAATTGGTGTTAATTCGGGCCAATTACGGAGCTTTGGAGCCATCTCGGTGTCTTGGACGGTGAGGAGGTGAAAATACCCAATTGTGTTGAAGCAGGCCTGAAAAATGACACCAAAAGCCGAAGATTGAAGCCCCATACCGAGAAGAAATGATACAAGACCGAAAATTAAAGCAGCAAGTTGAGAATCAAGGCTAGCGTCGAGACACTGCGCCTTGGCGTCTCGACGCCGACGCGAAATTTGGCCGGAGTAGGCGGCGTCTCGATGCCGACCGGACTAATGAAATTAGCTTAGAACGATTATTAGAGAAAACTTAGGAATTCAACGAATTATAATCAAGCATAAGAAATCACAATCCAACGATCCCTTTCATGTTATTGATTCCAGTCTAATTTCTCTTCTGCATGCTTATTTTGTGCCATTTAAATTCAGCATTTAATTATTTTTGCTTGTCCTTCATTCAAAAAATCCCCCCTATTTTCATAAACAAGAAATTCTACAACTGCTAGGTCCCCTTCCCTGTGTTCGACCCCGACTACTATTTCTACAAAATAGTTATAGTGCCGTGGATTATAAATTTATTTGGCATGAGCCCCACGACAGGCTCCGTCATCCATCTTCAGTCACAACACGCATCAGCTACCTCTCGGGTCTAACTTGTTTGGCTTCTTTTTACTTGCTTCCAATGCTTGGGATTTGGCTTAATTTGCTCTTTTTAAGTCCTTTTTGCTCCAAAGTGCTCTCGGGAAGCTCTAACTGAAGGGATAAAAGCCCCACGCAGCGGAGAGTATTACCGAACCTACTCAGAGTCTTAGATTCTAATTGAAATACCAATACAATTTGCAAAATATTACAGCAATAAATATATATATTTAATGGGTTGTACATAGGCTATAAACATACTAAAAGATCAACTAGATTGATCCTAGTGATCAAGCATTTCATAGAAAACTTACTTTTGTAGAAAGCCCTGATCAATTCGCCTTTTCTTGCCAATAAGATTGAAAACGCAGCAACCCTCTTGTGCGAACACCACCAATCAGCTACACCGGTATATCTCTAAGACTTCTTGAAGCAGGATACTTGTGGGAGTCTTTTGGGAGAAATCTCTGAGAGAAGGAGAGACAATGGGATGCCTTTCACCCCACCCCAGGGGTCCTATATATAGGTAAAGGCCAAAACCTTTTTCTAATAGGAAAAGGTCTAGGAATAAGTTCAAATCTATTATCTGAACAATATCTAATTTTAATAAATAATTAATTCCATAATTAATTAATTACCCAATTAAATATCACATATTTAATCTTAGGGATTTTATTAAAATTAAAATTAATATGAATCCAATTCATATTAAATTTATTTGAACTTTTCAAATATTTTCTCTCATTAATTTTTGAAATTAATTCAAAAATTATATTATAAAATTTCATAAACTTTATATTATAATGCATCAATATACATTATATGATTCTCCAAATAAATTGAACACTTTCAATTTACAATTTATATTTATTTGCTTCAAGTCTTTTTACGAGCTACCAGTGGGACCTATCAGACCTACAGATCAGAAGCTCCAACGATACGAGACTAATCGGCTTAAACTCATTAACCAAGTTAGTCTTCATTCGTTAACTGTGGGTCACTCCACTAAAGACCCTCAGCTGCACTCTTCTCACTGCAGAATATTTCTGTGTCCACGGATATCGACCAATACTACAAGTCAGTCCTTCACGTGTGTTCGTATCCCAGCTGGGTCAAATTACCGTTTTACCCCTGGTTTACATCTTTGTCCTTAAGTTCCCAGTGCTTCTCTAATGAACAACCTGTTTGAGGTCCAACCAACAAACAGAAGTCCCTCTCGTGCCATAGAGAGGGTTGGGCCCATTGTTGAAGTCCCGGAGACACCACTTAAGGGAACACACCTCTACTTACCCTAGAGTCGGGAAGGAGTGAATTCCATCTTGTGTGATTATGTTCCCAACTCCCCACTTGGTATTGTCCCCAAAATGGTAGGCTTATTGAGTCGGCGTGCTGGCCACTCTCACCCAAATAAATCAAAGGACAACTCCTCGTGAACAGGAGTCCATAATCCACTTAGGATTGAGACTGAGTTGTCTAGGTCATCCTAGTGAAATAGAAACCAAGCCAACTAACGGTCTTACAGTTAATGGTTAACTATTTCGCGGTCTGGTCTTATGCAAACTCATTGCATAGGATACCCCCACTCGCATGTCAACTACATGAACGCGTTCGATCATAGCGTTTGTATACAAAGCGGGCCGTATCCATAGTGTCACCAGGATAAGGTACCCAGCGTTATGCCTATACTATAGACTTTTTAGGTTGTTACTTGAACATCGATCCCCGTATGTCCCCACGTACTAGTTCAAGTTACATACAAACAACCTTGGATCTTAGTTTATTGGATTTGGGTTAAATAGTGCAATATTTAACAATAACATTTTATTGCAGAAACTAAATAACACTTTATTAAATACAAGTATAAAATTTGTTTACATTCATTATCTACGAGTTTTAGGGCATAAAACCCAACAAACTCCCACTTGAACTAAAACTTTAGTTTAGTGGGATGTACAACAATCTATTTAGTAGTGGGTGTATAAATACATGTATAAAACATATACAATGTACAAATACAATAAACTAGGGCATCACTATACCCATTACATAATGGTATCACTATACCCATTACATTTCTCCCACTTGCCCTAGATTTCATCTTTGTACATAACTCGTAGACCTAGACCTTCTAGATGACCCTCATACCCTTTAGCCGAGAGAGCCTTCGTGAATATTTCAATTTAAATCAATGTGCTTCCTTGTCTTTCGCTGCAAAGTTCTTATGAATTTGCCACAGCACCACTGTATCACTATGAAGTCTGATAGGCAAGTTCACATTTGGAACGCATTCCAAATCAGTCAAGAACTTTCTAAGCCTTACAGTCTCTATCACTGCTTCACAAGCAGCTATATTTTCGGCCTATATGGTCAAGACTGTAATTATGCCACACTATAGCTCCTTTGTAAAGTTTGACCATGGATACTGATTGATATCTACTTACTATCCCTACAGCATAACAGATGTCAGGCCTCGTGCAGAGCATTGCATACATTAAGCTGCACACAGCGGAGGTGCAAGGAATCTGTCTCATATCCTCAATCTCTTAAGGTGTCTTAGGACACTATTCCTTAGACAAGTGAACCCCATGCTTGAAAAGCAATAAGCCCTTCTTGGAGTTCTGCATAAAATATCGGGACAACATTTTGTCAATATACGTTGCTTTAGACAGGGCTAGCGTTTTGTTCTTCCGATCCCGGATTGTTTGGATTCCAAGAACATATTTAGCCTCTCCTAAATCTTTCATTTGGAATAGGGCCGCTAGACATTCTTTTATGTCAGACAGATATCCTTATCAGTCTTAAAATCCATGTTAGTGTATCCTGTAAGGATCAAATCTTTAGTCCCATACACGAGCATATAGTTCCTCTTTCTCCTCAGATACTTGAGGATATTCTTAACGGTTTTCCAGTGATCAAATCTTGGATTAAATTGATACTTACTGACAATCCCTATTGCATAGGGCATTCGTCTCATGTTCTCAACTTCTTGAGGTGTCTCAGGAAACAGTTTCTTAGACAAAATGAAATCCGCACCTGAAAGGTAGTGAACCCTTCTTGGAATTCTACATCTTATATCTAACTAACATCTTGTAGATATAAGACACTTGAGACAAGACTAGCTTTTTGTTCTTACGGTTCCTAACGATTTGGATCCGAATAACAAACTTTAGCTTCTCCCAAATTTTCATTTGGAAATGAGCTGCTAGCTTATTTTACTAGTCAGTAAGATAACCTACATCATTCCTAATGACAAGGATATCAATCACATACAACACTAATAAAGCTACTGGACTATTGACGATCTTCTTGTAAAGACAAGATTCATCAATGTTCTTAATCAAAGCCAAAAGATTTGATCACAGTATTAAATCTTATATTCCAAGATCGAATTGCTTAGGTCAATCCACGAATGGATCACTTAAGCTTGCAAACCCCTTTTGCTTCTGATCTTGCTAAATGAACCATTTTGCTTGAGACATGTAGATACTCTTCTAAAGATTACCATTTAAAAGGGTAGTCTTTACATCCATTCTAAATGGACAAAAGTTCTGACAGACTTCAACATGTCGACAGGAGATAAGAATTTCTTACAGTCCCCTGTCTTTGGGTATAACCCTTTTGCCATAAGTCTAACCATAAGATTATGTCTCGTTTCTTCTTGTAGATTCATTTGTAATCCATAGGCGTTACCCCATTAGATAGATCTACAAGATTCTAGATGGAATTGAAATCACATATTTCAATTCCGGGTCCATCACTTTAATCCAATTGGTTCTTATTAACATCATTCATCGCCTTGCTCTAAGACAATGAATCCTCTAAATCATCATGGGGTATGACGATCTGGGCTTCAATTAAGTCCATGGAATGGTCAGATTGTAGAACAACCCTCACACTTCATTGAGGCACTCTCAACTCTTGAGATAGATGTAACTAACCAGTTGTATTGGCCTTATCAACAACTCTTGTCAAAGGTCCGACATCATCAACAACCCTTATTGATTGATCAACAACTCTTGTTGATATATTTTTAGCTTCATCAGTTAATTTACTTAAAACGACCTTACTTTGTGGCTTATTATTTCTTATCCGGTATTCTTCTGAGAATGTTACATTTGTCAGTACAAATTCTTTATTCTCTTGCGGATTGAAGTAGTATCCACATCTTTCGTTTTCATGGGGTAGCCTACGAATAGGTGTACTGTTGAACAGTGTTCCAATTTCTTTTTGGGTTAGCCACAAGCACGTGTGTTGAATTCCCAAAAATAACGTAAACTACTTTTACGTCTTATCCACAATCCAAAAGATGTTTCAGAAACACTTTTGATGGAACGTTGTTCGAAATATGTGCTGCAGTCAATACTGCATGACCCCAAAACGAGTCAGGCAAATGAGCATAGCTCATAATGAATCGAACCGTATCCAATAAGGTTCTATTTCTCCTATCTGGTACACCGTTTCCTTAAGGTGCTTCAGGGGTAGTTAAGATGTAATTCCATGTTCTATCAAATAGTATTGGAATCTCAAGTCTCATCTACTCTACACCTCGATCAGATCGAAGTGTTTTTATCATCTCACCTAACAAGTTTCCAACTTCAGTCTCAAACCACTTTGAATGTATCAAGAGCTTTAGACTTATGTTGCATTAGGTCGAGATACACATACCTTGAATAATTATCTATAATATAGATGAATTATTCATGCCCTCCCACTGCTTTAACATATTAGATCACAAGGATCCAAATGTACAAGCTCTAAGGGCTCTTTAGCTCTTTTAGTTCTTTTCCAATAAAAGATCTATCAGTCATATTGCCCATAAGGCATGACTTAATTGGTATTAGAGAGTGTTCTTCTAACTAACTTAGAAGTATACTCTAGGCTAAGCTCCCAATCATATTGAGATCAAAACCAGCCTAATACCTTAAGAACCAAAGAAAGGTATTTCCTTTAGGAGAAATCTTTTGCCTTTCTTTTCTTTGAGTAGTAGCAGCCTCAGGCAATGCAGTGTTTATGACTGCCTTACTCTTGATTAGTCTTAAAAACATTTATGTTATTTTTCAGTTTAGCTGAACAAAAGTTAACTCCCTTTCTTGAAATGAACTGCGTTAGCAGGGAACGGTAAAGAGTAACATTGTTCCAGCCAATAAGATACAGAAATCAAATTTCTTTTGATCTTAGGAATTATATACACATTATCTAATAATATGTATTTGCTCCCACTGGGAAAAATAACTTAACGTTCCCCATTGTTACAGCCAAGACAACCTCTCTAATTCAAAATTTTGAGAGTTATCTCAATAGCACGAAGCTGTTGCCAGGAATTCATTCCTTTCAATAAGAAGAACAAATGTGATTTGTGACTATGAATCAAGTATTCGGGTAGAATCACCATTCTTCACAAATTACGCTTTCAAGACTAGTAAATCGAATTTACTGTCTTTGGACAAGTCTTCTTTGGCTGAGCAAGGCTCAATGTCGTATTCATTAATAACACTTCTTAATGAATTAAACATTTGGGGCATGAGAACATTTCTCTGTTAAGACTAATCTTAAAATATTCACCACAAATTAATCATTTAAGTTTGTTGTATAATCACCGTTATAGGCATAAGACTATGCACATATTTAATCATTGAATTGCTGAAATAACAAATTACTTGATTATTTATCGCACTAACCCATTACAAGAGCAATACAAACAATTGCATAAGTTCCAATAAGTTTAGCAAAAACAAGCAATCATAGAACCCTAAGACTATTGATTTAGTTTTGCAACGATGTTTCAGAGGTTTAGAGCAACAGCCACCGAAGGGTGATCAGCTACTCCTCCTTTGAAATGAGACACTTCTCAGCTAATTCTAATTTTGGAATAACTCATATTCCTATAGGCATTAGCCACCGTTATTTGGTCAAGGATTTGTTAACACACTTAACTCATCCTCGTAAGTGTAACCCTCCCACTTTCAGATCCCAGAGGCACGCACCAACAGGCTACCGAAGGGAAAGACAACTGTTGGTAATTAGCCTACGTGACCCTATCCTTTTCAGGAGTTCACGGTGTTACGAATCTTATGATCAGGCCCTCCGAAGGGATGGTTGCTCAAGGACAACACGCAGGCGGATCATAAGACTCTCAAGGTGTGACCTATGGGTGGAGACCGAGGGATACGTTGACACGTGTCCCGCTCCCACTTACTATGGGCACTTTCCCCATTCACCTTGTTATTGACTCATGCAAACACTTTCCGAAGGGAGGTCACGCTAAAACGACACGAAGCCGAGCATGGATCTCACGTTGCGAATATAGGGACGTAGGAGTAAAAACTCGATTTAAATCAAGTTTTGATTTTACCTCCCACTAAAGTGACCTACAGTATATTTGAGGGTTTATTAACCTAGATAAATCCGGCTAATTCAATTTATCTAAGTCTAATCCTATTATAACTATTAAAATGAGAATTGTAATGTTCAAGGTGAATTAAACTCTTTTAACAAACCTAGCAACACCGTATGCTAACATGACTATGGTTATTTCAACTCAGTTTCCGGGTTTGTTTCCAGGTAGTAGGTGTTCCGTAAACCGTCAGCTTAAATACCTCCAGCCTTAGACAGAACGTAACCGGGAGAGTTCCCTTTTAACCATAGTAATGTAAAGTCTTTACTCTAAAGATCTAGGTGTATTAAACTTTTTTAATAAACCTAGTGCCATTGCATGCTAACATTTAACCATGATTAATTCAACTCTGGTATTCCGGGTCAATTCCCAGGTAGGAGGTGTTCCGTAAACCGTCAACTTAAGTATCCCCAACCTTAGACAGAACTTTACCGGTAGAGTTCCCTTATAATCATAGTAATGTTTGTCCTACTTAGTAGGTTAAAGCTAATTTTAAAAAACTAAGCAAGACTTAATTCTAATCCTATTAGAATTAACGAGATCTTAGGTCTAATTAATTTTAAACATTTTAAAATTAATCCATTTACCTATGATCCTATGTTTGCATGCAATCTTTATTACAGGTTGATGGTTTCTAATCATCAATTTTAAACTATTCAAAATTTTGATGATTAGCCCTATAATCATGCATATTATAGTTTTAAAAAAACAATTAACAATCATATTCAAGTTAATATAATAAAACTATATATATTGTCTTGCATTGCATGAAATTAATATAACAATTATATTAAACTATGGATGTTTCATGCTCAATGCAGCTTTGATTTCCATTATTAATAAATTAACAATTAAATTATTGCCAAAAATGGTAAATCAAAGTAGCATGCTGCAAACAATTTTATTAAATATAACTATTTATATTTAACCAGGTAATTGTAAGCATCATGCTTATCCTATTTCATGATATTAATATAACTCAACTATATATTAAAAACTCATGAAAATTAAACAATGCATTTCAATCCATACATTATAACTAATTATAATATATATAAAATGCATGAGACTGATTTATAACCTAAGATGGGATTTTAAATCTAAATGACATCCATAAAACATTTAAATAGCGTATAAACCGATTAATTGGCCCCTAGGATAAAATAAAGCACATAAATTACAATAATTTAAGCTATTTTATCCTAAAAACATCCTTCTGCAGCTTCAGAACAGAACTAGACCGCACGAACCGACCCGAACTGCTTCAAACCGGACCCCAAAAAGCCAAAACATGCTTGAACCGTACAAACAATGCATGAACCGGGTCAAATCTCCTTGAACCAGTCAAGAACCGGCTAAAAACTAAAGAACCGCGGAAAATAAAAAATAATTCACCCAAACACAATAAACAAGTCTCAAACCTCTAACCTTTGGTTTCACTGAAGATGCTCAAACTAACACAACAAGTGTAGATTTTCATATCATATATCGTTTTATATATATATATATATATTCCAGAAATTCCAGCAACTGTTCTTCGTGTTTGGCTTCGATTTTGGACGTGATTTTCAACGATCTTCATCATGAAACACCTTAGTCTAGACCCGGACTTACAGAGGATAATAGATTTTCAAAATATACCCAAATACACAGGGGCCTTTACATTGAACCATTCAAGAAAACGTAAATCTATGGCCAAATTAATCGAAACCATTTATATGCAAACCATAACATTCATAATGCATAAATCCCACCAAGAACAAATTGCAAATTTCAATTTAAAAATTAAGAACAACTGAGTTGGCTCTGATACCAATTGAAGGGATAAAAGCCCCACGCAGAGGAGAGTATTACCGAACCTACTCAGAGTCTTAGATTTTAATTGAAATACCAATACAATTTGCAAAATATTACAGCAATAAATATATATTTAATGGGCTGTACATAGGCTATAAACATGCTAAAAGATCAACTAGATTGATCCTAGTGATCAAGGATTTCATAGAAAACTTACTTTTGTAGAAAGCCCTGATCAATTCGCCTTTTCTTGCCAATAAGATTGAAAACGCAGCAACCCTCTTGTGCGAACACCACCAATCAGCTACACCGGTATATCTCTAAGACTTCTTGAAGCAGGATACTTGTGGGAGTCTTTTGGGAGAAATCTCTGAGAGAAGGAGAGACAATGGGATGCCTTTCACCCCACCCCAGGGGTCCTATATATAGGTAAAGGCCAAAACCTTTTTCTAATAGGAAAAGGTCTAGGAATAAGTTCAAATCTATTATCTGAACAATATCTAATTTTAATAATTAATTAATTCCATAATTAATTAATTACCCAATTAAATATCACATATTTAATCTTAGGGATTTTATTAAAATTAAAATTAATATGAATCCAATTCATATTAAATTTATTTGAACTTTTCAAATATTTTCTCTCATTAATTTTTGAAATTAATTCAAAAATTATATTATAAAATTTCATAAACTTTATATTATAATGCATCAATATACATTATATGATTCTCCAAATAAATTGAACACTTTCAATTTACAATTTATATTTATTTGCTTCAAGTCTTTTTACGAGCTACCAGTGGGACCTATCGGACCTACAGATCAGAAGCTCCAACGATACGAGACTAATCGGCTTAAACTCATTAACCAAGTTAGTCTTCATTCGTTAACTGTGGGTCACTCCACTAAAGACCCTCAGCTGCACTCTTCTCACTGCAGAATATTTCTGTGTCCACGGATATCGACCAATACTACAAGTCAGTCCTTCACGTGTGTTCGTATCCCAGCTGGGTCAAATTACCGTTTTACCCTTGGTTTACATCTTTGTCCTTAAGTTCCCAGTGCTCCTCTAATGAACAACCTGTTTGAGGTCCAACCAACAAACAGAAGTCCCTCTCGTGCCATAGAGAGGGTTCGGCCCATTGTTGAAGTCCCAGAGACACCACTTAAGGGAACACACCTCTACTTACCCTAGAGTCGGGAAGGAGTGAATTCCATCTTGTGTGATTATGTTCCCAACTCCCCACTTGGTATTGTCCCCAAAATGGTAGGCCTATTGAGTCGGCGTGCTGGCCACTCTCACCCATACAAATCAAAGGACAACTCCTCGTGAACAGGAGTCCATAATCCACTCAGGATTGAGACTGAGTTGTCTAGGTCATCCTAGTGAAATAGAAACCAAGCCAACTAACGGTCTTACAGTTAGTGGTTAACTATTTCGCGGTCCGGTCTTATGCAAACTCATTGCATAGGATACCCCCACTCGCATGTCAACTACATGAACGCGTTGGATCATAGCGTTTGTATACAAAGCGGGCCGTATCCATAGTGTCACCAGGATAAGGTACCCAGCCTTATGCCTATACTATAGACCTTTTAGGTTGTTACTTGAACATCGATCCCCGTATGTCCCCACGTACTAGTTCAAGTTACATACAAACAACCTTGGATCTTAGTTTATTGGATTTGGGTCAAATAGTGCAATATTTAACAATAACATTTTATTGCAGAAACTAAATAATACTTTATTAAATACAAGTATAAAATTTGTTTACATTCACTATCTACGAGTTTTAGGGCATAAAACCCAACACTAACACCAAATACCTATAAAATAACACAATTAAGCACACGATTAAACATAAAACTAGCAAGATTAAGACTAGTTAAATAGGGTCAAATTGGTTCTATCACTGAAATTTAATGTTTATTGTTAGCTTAAGCTGGCCACTTAGGTTAGCATAGTTTGTATTTACCTGATGGCCGAAAGGATGGAGTTAAATGTGCGGGTTCACAAAATAATAGTGGAAAAGTTCCTAGAAATAGAACTTTGTTTTCTTGCATCCTAGAAATAGGACTGGAACCACTAGAGTTTTAAGAGAAGTGAGCATATTTATCTGAGTTTCAACTAACCCTAGAATTAGATGTCTAGTTGGCTTAGTCTTCTAAAGGCACCTACAGCGGAGCTAAATAGAAGTAAGACTTCACTCACAATCTAGTCATCATGGTAATTGCGAGCGCAACTGGGGGATGCTATCTGCACTATGTCTATGTGGGCAACATAGATAGTATTTGTTAGACGGTTATAATGTCTGAGTAATTTGCGGGCGCATAGGTCGACACAATCTGATGCTTAAAGTTAATGTTATTTGAATTCCCCCATTTATCTCATAGAGTTTATTTGTTTTCATTTACTTTCTTATCTTTACTTTTGTCTTCAATCAAAACCATCTTCAAAATATTTTTCGTTGGTTACTGTTTTTTGTTGGAAACGTAGAGGAGGTTCCCATTTTTACAGAATCTTGTGTTTTCAACTAGTCACCGTCTCTCTTGGGTACAATATCCAGAATATTTTTAACTTTATTACATGATAGTGTATACTTGCACTCGAGCAGGTGTTGCATTAGCAGCACGCACCTCAGTCGCACTGTGAAATGCTTATGATTCGCCTGCGTGTCGCCCTGGGAGCGACCATCCCTTCGGAGGGCCTGATCATAGGTTTCGGAACACCGCAAACTCCATAAATGGATAGGGTTTCTTAGGTTAATCACCAACAATTGTCTTTTCCTAATGGTAAGCCTGTTGGTGTGTACCTCTGGGATTGAAGGTGGAGGGTTATACTTATGGGGAGGAGTTAAATGTTAACAAAATCTTTGACCAAACAAACAGTAACTAAAACTAACGGAATATGAGTTATTCTGGTGTTAGGATTTGGTTGAGAACGTCTCAATTCAGAGGAGGAGTAGCTGATCTCCCTTCGGTGGTTGTTGCTCTAAACCTATGAAGTATTGTTGCAAAAGAATTATGATTTATAGGGTGCTTAATTACTTTTGTTACACTACAACAAAGTATAGTTTTAATGTCGGACAGAAAAATAGGTGCGGAGGCTTTAATGTCAGACAAAACAACGCGCGGGCTTTTTAATGTCGGATGCACGATTTTTAAACTTTTCGAACTTTTAATGTCGGGCAATGCCCGACATCAAAAAGTAGCTTTAATGTCGGCATTGCCCGACATTAAAAGTTATTTTTTTATTATTTATTTTTAATTTTTACAATGTTGCAAGAGAGAAGTCAAAATTGAGTCAGCAACCACAAAGCGAAGCTTCCAGTGTCAAGACTGAAGCCCCTCGACGAAAGCAACCACAGAGCGACGCTTCGAGTGCCACGCATAAAAAGTCAAAAGGAAAAGATGTCGTTCGTGAGATACCTGAGAATAAAGAGGTAAATTATTATTATCCTTGTTGGAATTTTGTATATATATATACTTAGCTTCGATGTTTTAAACTTTTGTAGGCTGGAACACCTTGTCACTTAGCGATGGGCTCTATGGATAACATTGTTGCCGTAGGCACAATGTACGAGTCGCTGTCACAAAATGCAACCATCCATGAAGTTCCATTAGGAGTCGAAAATGTTCGAGTTGTGGTGGACATGGTCATAGGTGATAATTGTGCATTACCGATTCCTGTGAACGATGAACTACAAACGTTGCATCAAGCGGTCGGTAATTTTGTGGGATGGCCTCGCAGGCTTGTTATTACTGTAGATGACAAAGAGGTATGTTTATTTTCAATTGAATTATTTTTTTTTTTTAAAAAAAATATAGTGAATTGATATTTTTTATAGGAGCCTCCTGCCAAAGCTAAGCCCATAGTACAATCAAGTAAACATACAGATGTCCATGTTACTATTAGGCTCCTAAATAGATACGCGATGCTTTCGATGCAACAAGAAGATACACTAACGATCAATATGCACGAGCGTATCTTGGGAAAGGAAGCACCAATATTTTTACATCGCGAAGACATCATGCAATATTGTGGGAATGTTGAGATAGGTTACTCATGCATACTCACGTACATTACGTAATTAAACAAAGTTATACACATTTTGATTCATGAGTTTTCTATTTTCTTAGTAGAATGGGATTTTCTTAATATTTAAGACTTGAAGTTGTTTGTGTTAGTTTAGGGGGTGATAAATACTTGTATTATATTTTGAAAGTGTTTTAGTTATGTTACATGGGGGTTTGAGTTGATGAATATGGTTGAAAAATGTTGTTTGAAAAATGCTTGACTTAAATTGTATTGTTGGAGGTGTTGCTTTAAAAGTTTAGTTGATGAATTTGGAGTTTGGAGGAGGGGGTGATGTATTATGCTTTGGAAGTGGTTGAGTTGATGAATACTTGTATTATGCTTTGAAAAATGCTTGACTTAAGTTATATTATTGGAGGTGTTGCTTTAAAAGTTTAGTTGAGTTTGGAGGGGGGGGGGGGGGGGGTGATGTATTATGCTTTGGAAGTGTTTGAGTTGGTGAATACTTGTATTATTTTCTTTGAAAAATGCTTGACTTAAATTGTAGTATTGGAGGTGTTCCTTTAAAAGTTTAGTTGAGTTTGGAGGGGGGGGGGGGGGGTGATGTATTATGCTTTGGAAGTGTTTGAGTTGATGAATGCTTGTATTATGCTTTGAAAAATGCTTGACTTAAGTTTTAGTATTTGACGTGTTGGTTTACAAGTTTAGTTGAGTTTGGAGGGTGGGTGATGTATTATGCTTTGGAAGTGGTTGAGTTGATGAATACTTGTACTATTTTCTTTGAAAAATGCTTGACTTAAATTGTAGTATTGGAGGTGTTGCTTTAAAAGTTTAGTTGAGTTTGGAGGGGGGGGGGGTGATGTATTATGCTTTGGAAGTGTTTGAGTTGATGAATACTTGTATTATGCTTTGAAAAATGCTTGACTTAAGTTTAAGTATTTGACGTGTTGGTTTACAAGTTTAGTTGAGTTTGGAGGGGGTGATGTATTATGCTTTGGAAGTGGTTGAGTTGATGAATACTTGTATTATTTTCTTTAGGTACCTCTGGACTGTACTTGATCCCGAGATAACAAACAAGTTTTTTGTGGTTGATCAAGCAACAATCTCACCGTACGTGAAGTCTCAAGAACTTCATTCTAGAAATCTATCTAACAGACTAGATATGGTTGATTTGGATCAAGTAGTTCTCATTCCCTTTAACACTGGGTAAGTAATTCTTACTAGCGACATTTACTCCATTGTAACTTTTCTTATTCATAAATAATAATATGATCAAAATTGTGATTCTACATAGTCATCATTGGATGTTGATCGCGATCCAGCCTCGGGAAAACACTGTGTATATATTGAATTCTTTGTGCAGTAAAGTTGACGAAGAGTTTAGTGGAACTATAAATACGTAAGTGTGTCTCAAATTTTTGTAGTGTTTAAAAGGAAAAATAAAACTTGAATTGTTCTAATGTTTTAAATTATTTAGGGGATTGAGAATATGGCAAGCTAAGCACTCGCTTCCTCAATATCGATCTGCTATTAGTTGGAAACTAGTGAAGGTAAATTCACATTCATGATATTATAGACATTGAAATCTTGTATGCATACTCAAGTATGTTCTTTTTCATTGTAGTGCCCTCGTCAATCAGGTTCGACAGAGTGTGGGTATTTTGTGCAAAAATATATAAGAGAAATAATGCACAACTCTACTACCCCTATAACTAAACTTGTAAGTATTATCACTATCCTTACGTGTTATTATAATTTATGTTTCTTTTCATTCTTTTGTCATGTAATTGTTTTTGTTTTGTTGTAGTTTAATACAAAGAATGCATTTACACAAGACAAGATCGACGAGGTTCGTATAGAATGGGCAAATTTTGTTGGAGGATTTGTGTAAGCTAGGTGTACTTGAATATACATTAATTACCTTGAAATGTGTCTATATATAGTGGAGGATTTGTTTAGGTGTACATACTTTTCAATAGTGAATGTTCATATGTGTTCTCTCTTCTGAAAATGCTTAATTATGGAATATTTGGTTGAATCTAATTTGTGGAGGGACGGGTGGTCCAAGTATTATATTGTAAATGATATATGGAAGTGTTTGTATTTCAAGTTGGTTTTGTGACATAAAAAAATTGTGTTTGGATTGACCTATTTGTATTCGAAGTTATAAAGTCAGATTCTATTTTTGTTTACAGGAAGGAAGAAATAGTATTGTTGGTTAGCTACGTTTGCAACCAACAATTTTTTTTATTTTAATACTGAATAAAAATGATGACGGACATTGCCTGTCATTGAAACATACAAAAATGGATTTTTAATGTTGGACATATTATATGGGAAGATTAAAATTTGCAAACTTTTAATATCGCACATTTAATGTCGCACGCTTTTGATGTCGCCACTTTTAATGTCGGGCAGATCGAGGTTGAGAACCAATTTGATAAGACAATAAACACACTTTGATTCAATCGCAGTAGAGAGTATAAGGACTCAAAATTCCATGACTATTTGATAGAACATGGAATTACGTCCTAAACTCCCAACATCAGGTACACCTCCATAGAATAATGTATCGGAAGGAGAAACAGAACCTTGTTCGACATGGTCCGATGATGAGCTATGCTCAGTTGGCTAAAATCGTTTTGGGATTATTCAGTAAAGACTGTAGTTGATATTTGGTTCCCTTAAAGGGTGTTTTTGAAACACCGTTTGAGCTCTAGAGAATGCATAAAGCGAGTTTACGTCATTTCAAAGTTTGGGGATATCATGCATATGTGCTAGTGACAAAACCTCATTCAAGAATATGTCTTTTGTAGGTTATCCCAACAAAAGGAGAGGTGCATACTTCTTCAATCCAAAAGAAGATAAAGTATTTGTATCCACAAAAGCTAATTTCTTAAAAGAAAACCACGTTAGAGATCACAAACTACGCAGTAAGATAGTGTTAAGTAAGTTATCTAGTGAAGCTACAAATAAATCAACAAGAGTTGTTAATTAGGCTAGTCATTCAACAAGAGTTGTTGATTGAGCTGGCACATTGAGTTAGTCTCGTCCTTCTCAATTGTTGAGAGAGCCTCGACGTAGTAGGAGGGCTGTTATTCAACCTGATGAATACTATTAGAATTTAACTGAAACTCTGGTTGTCATACTTGATAACAAGCATCGAGGATTCATTGACCTTTAAGCAGACAATGAATGACGTGGACAAGGACGAGTGGATTAAAGCTATGAACCTAAAAATGGAGTCCATGAATTTTAAGGCTAGACTTGTGGCAAAGGGTTTTACCCAGAAGCAAAGGGTTGGAAACGAGACATAGTTGGAAATGTACAGACATTGAAGGCTAGACTTGTGGCAAAGGGTTTTACCAAGCGGGAGGGGATTGAGAAGGAAAAAACCTTCTCCCATGTTGCCATGCTAAAGTCAATTAGGATAGTTCTATTCATTGCGACATTTTATGATTATGAAATATGGAAAATGGATGTCAAGATAGCCTTTCTGAATGGCAATCTTGACGAGAGTACCTACATGTCTCAACCAGAATTGTTAGTTGCTCAAGATCAGGAGTGAAAGGTTTGCAAGCTTAAAACGATCCATTTATTGGTTGAAACGGTAGGGATGAAAGTCCTAGTGCAGCGGAAGAGTATCGAAGGATCTCACACTGTATATTAATCAATATTAAGATAGCGATATGAAAGGCAAAATTACAACATTTATCATTGATAACTCTCCAAAAGGGAGTTATTTAGGTCTTAAATCTATAGTGTTTTGTGTGTCATTTGTGCTAAATAGGGTTGCTTTTAGATTATTATTATATGTTTTAACCCATTTGAAAGAATGGATGCTTTGGAAGGTATTTTGTGCAGAATATATTGGTGAGCGACTTGAGGGAGCAAAATTTGTGATCCAGCAAAGCTAGGAGCAAAAACTGCCATGTCACAGTTAGTTGTCCATTTTAATGAGCCGAAGTTTGTTGAGTTATTTTCGAATCTAAGAAGTTGTGAAAGCCTGCCACATGTCCAATTTGACCTAATTAGGGCTTGCTATCACTCTATAAAAGGAGGAGCCGCCTCAAGTCAAATTCATTCCTTTCTTGGGGAGGAACATTCCACTCTTGGGGAAGAGATCATTTCTCATTTTCATCATTGGGAGCTGAATAGAGGAGGAAGATTGGAGATTACAAGAAGACCATCAATTACGAAGTTGATGAAGGGAATTAGTATTTTCTTGTATTATTTTGTAATTATGGATGCACTTACTCAGATTGTAACGTGTGTTACTATGCACTTTATGAACTAAGTAACTTTAGGTGTTGGTTAGGAAATATGTAATTGTTGTGCTTAATCTCTATGCAATATATGTTGATTTGATGCATCTTGATTATTTGTTGTGCTTATTTATATTTTGTGCCCGCTTGGCCAGCCGGTATGAATATCACTTCCTAGTTTCAGGGATGATTTTGGGAGTGTGTGGCATTTAATCACACTAAATCATTGTGTATTGGTGAATGCCAGTGACTAAGCTAGGGATAGCCAGTTGCCTACTGCTTGATCGGTAGTGCGTCATTGGAGTTGAAACATATTCTAAAAAATCCAGAGTTCCGGGAGGATCCTGTTGATAAGACTGCAAGAGTTTTGTCTGATCAATAATATTCCTAGAGCATCTTTTAAAACAATTATTAAATCCTGACCAGCGCCTGTTTCTAATCTGTCTGCTTTATTTGTTTACTTTCTGTTCCGTCATTTCCTTTGCTTCAGTATTCTTTAAAAAATCAATCATTTTAACCACCTTTGAAACCATTGAAAAGTTATACAAAATAGATAAAGTGAGAGCTAATTCAGACCTTGGATTCGATAAATACTTATTTCTTGATGCGGATTGTGTATGCTTGCACAAGGGTCTAAAGTTTAATTTCATCTTATTCTTACTCACTCTGGGAACCCAACAAGTTTTTGGTGCCGTTGTCGGGGACTTGAATAAGTTTTTATCTGATCTGTTTTGTGTATGTGTTTTAGTGGTTTGGTGCTAGAACTTTTTGGTTGTTTCTTTTGTTTTTGTAGGTGTGAGTTTGGTGCACGAGCGATCCGCCTGGGGTAAGGTTCGAGCTTGATCCATAAATTGAAAGGACATTCAGGAGAAGAAGGAGAGAGTAGCGTAGAAACCAAAATCCAATGGCTGACGTGTCGTGTCGTGTCTCCCACAGGCTCCAGAAGATCCAGTAGACCCCCAGCAGAATCGAGTGCTGCAGCCTAATCCACTGCTGGAGCCAAAATGGATAGCAAAATAATCAGGCTGAGAATCCTATCTTGGTAGAAAACGATAGGGCTAGAGCCATTCGAGCGTATGATTTTCCGATGTTCGATGAGTTAAATCCAGGGATTGCACGTCCTCAAATTGAGGCAGCAAATTTTGAGATGAAACCGATAATGTTTCAGATGTTGCAAACCGTGGGTCGGTTCCATGGTTTGTCATATGAAGACCCTCATTTACATCTTAAGTCTTTTCTAGGAGTTAGTGATTCTTTTGTAATTCAAGGAGTGCCTAGAGATGCCCTTAGATTAACTTTGTTCCCGTATTCTCTTAGGGATGGAGCAAAGGCATGGTTAAATTCTTTTGCTCCATGATCAATTAGGACGTGGAATGAGTTAGCGGAAAAATTTCTTAGTAAATATTTCCCACCAAATAGGAATGCTAAATTGAGGAGTGAAATAGTAGGGTTTAGGCAACTTGAAGATGAAACTTTTAGTGAGGCTTGGGAAAGGTTTAAGGAGCTTTTGCGAAAGTGTCCCCACCATTGTTTACCACATTGTATCCAAACGGAAACATTATACAATGGGTTAAATGGAGCAACCCAAGGTATGGTGGATGCTTCGGCTGGAGGGGCCCTTTTGGCAAAAACTTTTAATGAAGCCCATGAAATTTTAGAAAGAATATCAACTAATAGTTGTCAGTGGTCAGATGTTAGAAGCACAAATAAAAGAGTTAAGAGTGTTTTAGAGGTTGATGGTATGTCTACCATTAGGGCTGATATTGCAATGTTAGCTAACACTCTTAAAAAATGTAAGAGTGGTTAGTCATCAGCAGCCGCCAGCTATGGACCCTGCGGCAGTGGTGAACCAAGTTGCAGAGGAAGCATGTGTCTATTGTGGTGAAGAGCACAACTACGAGTTTTGCCCCAACAATCCAGCTTCTGTGTTTTTTGTAGGTAATCAGAGGAATAACCCTTATTCTAACTTTTATAATTAAGGTTGGCGCAACCACCCCAATTTCTCATGGGGAGGACAAGGAAGTAATGTGCAAGCACAGCAAAAGGTGAACCAGTCGGGATTTGCTAAAGCACAGGTATTGCCCCAGCAAAATTTGGAGAGTTCTCTTGAGGCAATGGTGAAAAAATATATGGCTCGTACAGATGTCGCAATTCAAAGTAATCAAGCTTCAATGAGAGCCCTGGAATTGCAAATGCGCCAGCTAGCTAACGAGCTGAAGGCAAGGCCTCAAGGGAAACTTCCTTCAGATACTGAGCACCCTAAAAGGAAGGTAAGGAGCAGGTAAAGGCAGTGACTCTAAGGAGTGGTATGCCACTAGAAGAGAGAAAAGAGCATAGTAAGCCCTAGGATATAGAAAATAATAGTGATAAAAATGTTGTTATTGAGAAAGAGTGGGAGTCTGGTCATGGTGCTGGAGGCAGCAATAATAATGCTGGAGCATCTGGTTCTGTTCCAGATGTGGAACCACCTTATGTGCCGCCCCCACCTAATGTACCACCTCTACCTTTTCCACAAAGGCAAAGGCCTAAGAATCAGGATGGTCAATTTAAGAAGTTTCTAGAGATTCTTAAGCAATTGCATATAAATATCTCGTTAGTAGAAGCTAATGCCTAATTATGTTAAATTTCTTAAGGATATTTTAACTAAAAAGAAGAGGTTAGGTGAGTTTGAAACTGTATCTCTTACTGAGGAATGTAGTGCTATTCTTAAGAATGGGCTACCAACCAAGGCTAAGGATCCAGGGTCATTCACTATTCCTGTATCTATACGTGGAAAAGAGTTAGGTAGAGCACTTTGTGATTTAGGTGCAAGCATTAACCTTATGCCTCTTTCGTTCTATCGAAAGTTAGGAATTGGTGAGGCTAGGCCCTACCACAGTCACACTCCAACTAGCTGATAGGTCTATCACTTATCCTGAGGGTAAAATTGAGGATGTCTTAGTAAAAGTAGATAAATTCATATTTCCTGTTGATTTCATTATCTTAGATTCTGAGGCAGATAAGGATGTCCCAATTATTCTTGGTCGTCCATTTTTGGCTACTAGTAGGGCATTAATAGATGTTCAAAAAGGGGAATTAATAATGCGGGTTTATAATGAGGAAGTAAAAGTTAATGTTTTTAAGGCCAGGAAATATCCAGACGAAATGGAAGATTGCTCTTTCATTAGGATTCTGGAGAACACAATTGTTGAGACAGCAATACAGGATTCGGCTGACAAGCATTTGGAAGATCATGGAGAGGTTAGTGTAGAGGATTTAGAAGTTCGTTCTTTAGAAAGAAAAAATGAAAAAGAAGTGTCTAGGTGTGAGGATGTTTTTTAGTCTTTAGATTTGAATGAAAGGAAAGCTCCTCCTATGAAATCATCCCTAATTGAGGCACCCACTTTAGATTTGAAGCCCTTGCCGGATCAACTAAAGTATGTGTATCTTGGGGAGGGTGAGACGTTGCCCATTATTGTTGCATCATATTTAATGTCGGAGCATGAAGAGGCCTTAATAAAGTTGCTGCAGCAATATCGCAAGGCAATAGGTTGGACATTGGCTGACATTCAGGGAATTAGCCCATCTTTCTGTATGCACAAAATCACTCTAGAGGAGGGATCCTTCAGGAGTATTGAGCAACAGAGAAGGCTTAACCCTGCAATGAAATAGGTTGTTAAAAAGGAGGTGATTAAATGGTTGGATGCTGGGATCCTTTATCCAACTGTCCAATGTGTTCCTAAGAAATGAGGTGTCACAGTAGTGACTAATAAAGACAATGAGTTGATCCCAACCAGGACAGTAATTGGCTGGAGGGTTTGCATGGATTACAGGAGGCTTAACAAAGCCACCCGTAAGGACCATTTCCCTCTACCATTTATTGACCAGATGTTGGATAGATTTGCTGGTCAGGCGTACTACTGTTTCTTAGATGGTTATTGTGGGTATAACCAGATTACCATTGCTCCTGAGGATCAAGAAAAAACCACTTTCACCTGCCCATATGGGACGTTTTCTTTTAGGCGAATGCCTTTTGGTCTTTGCAATGCTCCAGCAACATTTCAGCGGTGTTCGTTAGCAATCTTTTCTGATATGATTGAGTCCACAGTTAAGGTATTTATGGACGATTTTTCAGTTTTTGGACGATCTTTTCAGAGTTGTTTGGATAATTTAGGTAAGGTGTTAAAGAGATGTGAGGATACCCATCTAGTTCTTAATTGGGAGAAATGCCACTTCATGGTGAAGGAGGGCATTGTGTTAGGTCATAGGATTTCAAAGAAAGGTCAAGAAGTTGATCTAGCAAAAATTGAGGTTATTGAGAGATTAGAACCACCGAGTTCAGTGAAAGGGATTCGGAGCTTTTTAGGTCATGTTGGATTTTATAGAAGGTTCATAAAGAATTTCTCAAAGATTAGTAAACCTCTTTGTAACTTATTGTGCACTGATCATGTTTTTTACTCTAATGCAGATTGTAGAAAGGCTTTTGAAACTTTAAAGGCTGCTTTAATCTCAGCACCCATTCTGTGTGCACCTAATTGGAATTTGCCATTTGAGGTAATGTGTGATGCAAATGAAGTTGCAGTAGGTGCCATGCTGGGGCAAAAGCAGGGCAAATTTATCCATCCTATATATTATGCAAGCAGTGTTTTAAATAAAGCACAAGTCAACTATACAACTACTGAAAAGGAGTTGTTAGCTGTTTTGTTTGGTTTTGAGAAGTTTCACCCATATTTGGTTGGATCCAAAGTCACAGTTTTCACAGATCATGCAGTAATAAGGTATTTAATGTCTAAGAAAGATGCAAAGCCTAGACTAATTCGTTGGGTTTTATTATTGCAGGAATTCGACTTGGAGATAAAGGACAAGAATGGATCAGAGAATGTCATTGCAGATCATTTATCTGGTCTTGGTCCAACATCATCTTTGCTGAAGCAATCTGCCATTTCAGATTCTTTTCCAGATGAACAGCTCTTTGCTGTCAAGGTAAAGGTAGTCAAGGATATTCCTTGGTATGCTGATATTGCTAACTTTTTGGTAAAGGGAGTCACTCCCATTGATATGGATTCGAGGCAGATGAAAAAATTTAAGCATGTTGCAAAGTTCTTTTATTGGGATGAGCCATTTATGTATAGACAATGCTCTGATGGTATTATTTGTAGGTGTGTTTCAGGTGAGGAAGCAAAAGAAATCCTTGAGCAATGTCACTCTTCGCTGTATGGAGGCCATTTCAGGGGTCAGAGGACATCTATGAGGATTTTACATTGTGGATTCTTCTGGCCTTCGTTATTTAAGGATGCTCATTGGTTCTACAAGCAATGTGATACTTGCCAAAGGAGAGGAAACTTAGGGCCTAGAGATGAAATGCCTCTTACTTACATCTTGGAAGTTGAATTATTCGATGTATGGGGTATTGATTTTATGGGGCCATTTCCCCCTTCTAATGGCAATATTTTTATCTTATTGGCAGTTGATTATGTGTCCAAGTGGGTGGAGGCCATTGCATGCCATCAGAATGACGCCAAGACAGTATCAAGGTTTCTTCAATCGCACATTTTTGCGTGTGATGAGGGTACACATTTTGTTAACAATATCTTAACTAAACTTTTAGCTAATTAAGTATGGAATTAAGCATAGGATAGCTACACCGTATCACCCACAAGCAAATGGTCAAGCTGAAATTAGCAATAGGGAAATTAAATCTATTCTGGAAAAAGTAGTTCATCCATCTAGGAAGGATTGGTCTTTTAGGTTGGATGAGGCTCTTTGGGCTTATGGGACAGCCTATATGGAAAAGCTTGTCATTTACCATTAGAGCTTGAGCATAAAACGTTTTAGGCTTTGAAAAAATTGAATTTTGATCTAAGTCGTGCAGGGGTAATTAGAATGCTGCAGCTTAACGAGCTAGAATAATTTTGCCAATTTTCTTATGAAAATTCGAAAATGTAAAAGAAAAGACTAAGTAGTGGCATGATAAGAAAATTAAGCCTAAAGAGTTTGTGAAAGGTCAGAGAGTTTTGCTTTACAATTCTAGACTAAAATTGTTTCCTGGGAACTAAAATCTAAATGTTCAGGGTCCATTTATTGTGATTGACGTTTTTCCCCATGGAGCAATTACTTTGCAGGATGAAAAAGACGGGAGAGTGTTCAAAGTTAATGGGCAGCGTGTGAAACATTATTGGGGTGAGGAGTTTCAGTCAAAATATCCTTCCCTAAGGTAGGTTGATGAATGAGAGAGCAAGATGTTTGCGGGAGCATTTAACAAAGCAATATTTTGAGCTCCCAGTGGTTGTTTTGATTTTATTTCTCGGTAATTTGGTTTTAATTTGAATTATTTTAGATTTGGTTTGTTTAAATCTTGCATGATTTATTTTAATTCGTTGCTATTTTTAATTCGATATATTTCATTTTTGAGTATTTTTATTATTTTTTCGAAGTTTAGTTTTTATTTATTCCGATTAGATTTAGTTCGATTTTATTTTAGTTTGTATTTTCGATTATTTAAATTTCTGTTTAGGTTTAGGCTTTAGATAAAGTTTTTCCAGATTTACTTGGCTTCGAATAAAGAGATTTGATTTAAGCGATTAATTTAAAATTCCTGATTTGATTTTTCTGATTGAATTTGAATTCCTCTGTATCCAAGATTCTTCTAGAAGGTAATCTTTGTTCAGAAGGTTGTTGCGGCAATTTTATGGCCGAATCAAATATTTCGTCTGAATAGGAAGGGGTTTGTTGTGGATTAATTATTTTTACCGTTTGATTTTAAATTTGTCGTGGGCAGGTAAATTGCATGAAGCATTCTAATGCTGCCACGTGTCACGTAGGGGAAATCCAAGGGTGTAGCCGTTAGACAACGTTTGATGGTTTTAATTCTACTAATTGCATGCAATTTAAAATGGTAATTTCAATTAATGAGAGCAAAAATCTTTCGGTTAAGATTTTATTTTGCTGAAGCCCTATTTATTTACAGCCTTCGGTAAGTTTTTATTCACTTCATCTTCTCGCTTTCAACCTTTGCCGTTTCTGTTTGTTTTTTTTTCTGCTTCTGTTTGGTGTAAATTCCTTTAAGTCTCCAATGGTGAAAACGAGAGGAAGGAAGGAACGAGACAATGAGGAAGAGGAGGTGTCGGTTACTCCCGAAGCACCGAAAACGAAGGCAAAGAAAAAGCAAACACCATAAGACAAAGAAGCTAAGAGAAGAAGAAGACGGCAAAGGGCTGAGGATCAAGAAGTTGTACAGAAGGTAGTAGAAGATATTGCTGTTGGGGTAGTTGAGGGAGAAAATCCGAAGGAACCTGAAGGAAAGAACCCATAACAGACTGACCCGATAGTTGAGGATACGCAAGAAGTTCAAGCAAAACGGATAGAGGAAGTTCAAGAAAAGCAGACAGATGATGCGCAAGAGGGACGAATAGAAGTTATGCAGGAAAAAGGCAATGAGCAGGTGGAACAAGGGCAAGAGGCTCGTGTCGAGGTTATTATGGCGGAGGTACCCTGTCATCACCGTCGGAAGCAAAAAGTCGGCCATGTCAAGGTAGTCCAGACTAATACCCCTTCACCTCCGACGACTAATTCTGAGAAAGACAATGCAGAGAGAGATGAATAGGAGAAAAAGGAAGCAGAGGACAAAGTAAGAGAGGAAGCAGCGAAAAAGACTGAGGAATAAATTTTACCCAAACAAAGGGAAGACAAGGGCAAGGATATTGCTGAAGCATCGCCGAAACGTGAAGATAGTGAAACAGAGGAGCCACAATTACCGTACAATCGCTTCATCAACAATCTTGCTCGGGCAAAATACATAGAAATGTTGAGAAGAGACCTTTTGTTTCAATGAGGATTATGTGATGACTTGCCACGGTTCTTGAGGACTGGAATAGGGATTTCAGGCTATCGTCCGAGGAGTACCTGTTGACTGGAACCCAGGAGCTATCAATTCTTTATTCAACTTCCAGGACTTTCCACACGCAGGTTTCAATGAGATGGTGGTGGCACCATCAAATGATCAATTAAATGCGGTTGTCTGAGAGGTTGGCATCGAGGGGGCTCAGTGGAGGTTGTCGAAAACAGAAAAACGTACATTTCAAGCTGCTTATCTGAAAAGTGAGGCCAATACATGGATGGGCTTCATCAAGCGACGCTTACTGCCGACAACTCACGATTCAACGGTGTCTCGGGACCGGGTATTGCTTGTTTTTGCTATTCTTCGTTCAATGAGTATTGATGTGGGCAAAATCATTTCTTCTGAGATTTATGACTGCTGGCGGAAGAAGGTTGGGAAACTGTTTTTTCCGAACACTATCACGATGTTATGCCAAAGAGCAGGGGTTCCAATGAATGATGATGATGTGACTCTGATAGATAAGGGAATAATCGACACACCAAATTTGGCTAGGCTTCAAAGGACACAGGAAGCACGCCAAGGAGGATTGCTGTGCAACATCCATCAGATGCAGGAGCAATTACAGCTGCATTCCAGCAGGATGGAGTTAGCTGAAAGTCAATTCCAAACCTTCTGGAATTATGTGAAGAGAAGGGATGTCGCACTGCGGGGGGCTTTGCAATCAAATTTTTCTAAACCATATCCGGCCCTCCCGATATTCCCTGACGATCTGCTGAACCCCTGGATTCCACCATCGCCTGTCAAGAGAGAAGGAGATGATGAAGAAGATCCTGGTCAGGAAGACTGAGGAAAATTGGGCGAGCAGTTATTTTGATGAAATATTTTTGTTGCTCGAGCATTTCTGACCACATGTTTTTTCTGTTTTTGCTTCTTTTGTTATTTTGCTTGTTTTTAATTTTTCTGCTGCTGGGTCGCTGAAAAAAAAATATTTCTGCTAATGTAATTTCTTTCTTTTATTTTCAATGAAATTTCCAATAGTATTTATGTTCTATGCCACTGAGTAATTCTAACTTAACTAGTTTTCTTTTGAATTTTTGAAGCATGGACTAGTTAAGCTTAATTAGATCAAGGTATTCTGATCTCCAGAAACCTTTTGCTCGAGCATTTTTTCTAGCATGGTCACCGCTGCGGAAAGAAGATTCTGAGGTAGTGTTGATTTTTTTGATCCACTTTAAGCTTACTTCTAGTCCCACGCTTAGTTTAAAAATTCAAATAGAAAAATTTAGTTTGGGGGTAAAATTCATAAAATTAATGATTCATTGAGGACAATGAATAATTCAAGTTTGGGGGACTTTTTGCTACTCCAATTGTTTTGCTCGAGCATTCCTCTCCTTCATAAAAAATGATTATTTGTTGAAATTGATTGATTGAAAATTTTGCTGAAAAAATTCATGGCGCAAAAGTTTTGAAGGATGAATGATAATCCAGCAGTTTTTCTGTCTCTCAGGGCTTAGGTGAGCTTCATCATAAAATGTCGCCATTCTAAGGAGCAAGGGATAGAATAACTAAGGATTTTTTAGCTTTACAAAGAGTATTTAGCCTAGTTGGTGATGAGTTCGAGGTAAGGGTATACTGCACTGTAAAGTGGGTCATCCCATACTTAAAAGCTTATTACTATAGGGCTTGCTTTAAGTATGAAGAACAAAAATATAAACCCCTTAAAAATGTGTTTTAATATGTTTGATAATAGAGCTAGGCTGTGGTAAGTTCTTAGAATTGAGTTAAAAGTGGTGATTATTTGTCCATCTCGGAAGAATTGTATTGCTGCAGCAGTCCTTGGTTTTGCAGAATGCTCAGGTAAAAGTTGAAGGTAGTGTTGGATTATCTGTTCTAATTAAGCTATGCTCTGTCTAACGTTTTGAATTCCTAAGGGAAAATGGGTTAGTATTGCTCGGGACGCGTAATAGTTCAAGTTTAGGGGTATGATAACTCTCCAAAAGGGAGTTATTTAGGCCTTAAATCTATAGTGTTTTGTGTGTCATTTGTGCTAAATAGGGTTGCTTTTAGATGATTATTATATGTTTTAACCCATTTGAAAGAATGGATGCCTTGGAAGTTATTTTATGCAGAATATATTGTTGAGCAACTTGAGGGAGCAAAATCTGTGATCCAGCAAAGCTAGGAGCAAAACTGCCACGTCACAGTTTGTTATCCATTTTAATGAGCCGAAGTTTGTTGAGTTATTTTCGGATCTAAGAAGCTTGGAAAGCCTACCACATGTCCAATTTGACCTAATTAGGGCTTGCTATCACTCTATAAAAGGAGGAGTCGTCTCAAGTCAAATTCATTCCTTTCTTGGGGAGGAACATTCCACTCTTGGGGAAGAGATCATTTCTCATTTCCATCATTGGGAGCCGAATAGAGGAGGAAGATTTGAGATTACAAGAAGACCATCAATTATGAAGTTGATCGAGGGAATTAGTATTTTCTTGTATTATTTTGTAATTATGAATGCACTTACTCAGATTGTAACGTGTGTTACTATGCACTTTATGAACTAAGTAACTTTATGTGTTAGTTAGGAAATATGTAATTTTTGTGCTTAATCTTTGTGCATTATATGTTGATTTGATGCATCTTGATTATTTGTTGTGCTTATTTATATTTTGTGCCCGCTTGGTCAGCCGGTATGAATATCACTTCCTAGTTTCTGGGATGATTTGGGGAGTGTGTGGCATTTAATCACACTAGGTCATTGTGTATTGGTGAACGCCAGTGACTAAGCTAGGGATAGCCAGTTGCTTAGTGCTTGATCGGTAGTGCGTCATTGGAGTTGAAACATATTCTAAAAAATCCAGAGTTCCGGGAGGATCTTGCTGATAAGACTGCAAGAGTTTTGCCTGATCAATAATATTGCTAGAGCATATTTTAAAACAATTAGTAAATCCTGACCAATGCCTGTTTCTAATCTGTCTGCTTTATTTGTTTACTTTCTGTTCCGTCATTTCCTTTGCTTCAGTATTCTATAAAAATCAATCATTTTAACCACCTTTGTAACCATTGAAAAGTTATACAAAAATAGATAAAGTGAGAGCTAACTCAGACCTTGGATTCGATAAATACTTATTACTTGCTGCGGATTGTGTATGCTTGCACAAGTGTTCTAGAGTTTAATTTCATCTTATTCTTACTCATCTGGGAACCCAACAATCATACATAAAAGCTGTTGTAAATAGGTATAGAAACATGCTTGAAAGAGTAGAAATTTTGAGATACATAATCTCAAAACCCAAGGGAAAAGAGACTTACTTTCGTTGTGACTTAGAACTATTTTCACCAACTCCTTGGGAAGATCACAAACTCTTTTCTTCTTTGCAATATGAAAAATGCAGCAACTCCTTTTGGGGGCTCACCACTAAGGTTGCACTGGTATAACTCTAGGTCTAGGAGGTAATGGACTGGTGGGAGTCTTTTTCTAAGAGGGAGGCTTGAGAGAATACAAAAATGAGCCTTTAGTCTTTTATTGTGTATTGTGTGTTCACAAAACCCTAGGTTTATTGTTCTATTTATAGGAAAAAAGGTCATGAATAAAATATTCACAAATAATCAATCATTTCCATAATTGATTAATCATTTCCATAATTGAATAATTACCCAATTAATTAATTCAATAATTAATTAATTTCCCAATTAAATATTATATATTTAATTTCGAGCCTTAAATTAATTAATTAATTAATTACCTAACTAAATATCATATATTCAGGCCTTCAATTTAATTAATTCTATAATATGAATTAAATTCATATTAAAATTTGAACTCCTTCAAATTCTCTTATATCCTATAAATTTAATATAAATCAAATTCATATTAATATTTGAATTTCTTCAAATATTTAGTTCTCTCATAATTTATCATAATGCATCGTTATACATTATATTGTTTCCCTTAGTAAATTGAACACTTTCAATTCACATTCATGATTTAGTTGCCTCAAATTACTTTACGAGCTACTAGTGGGACCTAATGGGCCTGCAGATCAGAAGCTCCAACGATATGAGATTAATTGGTTAAACTCATTAACCAAATTAATCATTATTCGTTAACTGTGGGTACATTCCACTATAGACTCACAGTTGCACTCTTCTCATTGCAGACATATTTCCCACGGATATAGACCAATAACAATAAAATAGTCCTTCACGCGTGTTCGTAACACGAGCTGGGTCAACTTACCGTTTTACCCCTGGGTTACCTTTATGTCCTTAAGTACCAGTGCTCCTCTAATGAACAATCTCTTTGTGGTCCAACCACCAAACAGAAGACCCACTTGTGCCAATGAGAGGGTAGAACCCTTTGTTCAAGACTTGGAGACACCACCTAAGGGAACACTCATCTACTTCCCTAAAGTCGGGAAGGAGTGAATTCCATCTTGTGTGATTATGTTTCTGAAGGATTGGAATTCTGTAATTCTGTAAAGTGGAAGTGTGATTGGGACCGATTCGTAATTAATTTTGTTTAATCTAAAATACCCATACATTGGAATTAATCTTAGAACTATTCTAAATTTATATTAAGGCTAAGCATACAAAAATATTAGATCTAAATCTAATATATATAGTAACAAATTACTTACTCTCGTTGACGACTTAGATTAAATTCACCAACTGCTTGTGAAATAATCACGAACTACTGCAAACACCAACACTATGGCTACACCGGTATGACTCTGACACTTCTAGAGGCAGGAGACTGGTGGGAGTCTAGAGGGAGCCTTCAGGGGAATTCTCTAAGAGTAGGAGAATGAATAGGATACCTTTCACCCCACCCTAGGGGTCCTATATATAGTAAAGGCCAAGACCTTTTCCTAATAGGAAAATGTCTCTAATTTTAATAAATAATTAATTACCCAATTAAATATCATATATTTAATCTTAGGGATTTTATTAAAATTAAAATTAATATGAATCAAATTCATATTAAAATTTATTTGAACTCTTTCAAATATTTTCTCTCAAGAATTAATTTTTGAAATTAATTCAAAAATTATATTATAAAGTTTCATAAACTTTATAATATAATGTATCAATATACATTATATGATTCCCCTAAATAAATTGAACACTTTCAATTTACAATTTATACTCAATTGTCTCAAGTGTCTTTACGAGCTACCAGTGGGACTAATGGACTTATAGATTAGAAGCTCCAACGATACGAAACTAATTGGCCAAACTCATTAACCAAGTTAGTCAACATTCGTTAACTGTGGGTCACTCCACTAAAGACCCACAGTTGCACTCTTCTCACTGTAGAATATTTTTGTGTCCACGGATATCGAGCAATGCAGTAGCTCAATCTTTCACGTGTGTTCGTAACACCAGCTGGGTCAAATTACCGTTTTACCCCTAGGTTACCTCTGGTTCCTTAAGTACCACTGATCCCTCTATTGAACAAGTTGTTTAGGGTCCAACCACTAAACAGGAGTTCCTCTCAGACCAGGAGAGGACGGCGCGCCTTTGTTCAAGCCCCATAATCAACCCTTAAGGGAACACACATCTACTTACCCCAATAGGGGAAGGAGTGAATTCCATCTTGTATTGTTATGTTCCCAGTCCCCATTTGGTCTTGCCCCTGAAATGGTTAGGATTATTGGGTCGGCGAACTGGCCACTCTCACCCATACAAATCTAAGGACAATCCCTCTTGAAAGGGGTTCATAATAGACTCAGGATTTAGATTGAGTTACCTAGGTCATCCTATAGAAATAGAAACATAAACTAATTAACGACGTTACATCTAGTGGTTACTATTTTGCGGTCCGGTCTTATGCAAACTCATTGCATAGGATACCACCACCCGCATGTCTCCTACATGGATGCTTTGGATCATTACATCTGTATAGAATACAAGGTGGGTCGTATCACATAGTGTCACCAGGATAAGGTACCCAGCCTTATCCCTATACTATAGACCTTTTAGGTTATTACTTGGACACCGATCCCCGTATGTCCCCACATACCAGTCCAAGTTTCATTTAAGCAACCTTGGATCTTAGTTTATTGGATTTAGGGTTTATTAATGCAAACTCGATTATTCAATAAACAAATTACTGAATTACTCAAATAACTTTTTATTTAGATCGATTAATTTGTTTCATTTACTATCTACGAGGTTTAGGGCATAAAACCCAACGGTTTCCAGCTCCCCACCCGGTCTTGTCCCCAAAATGATAGACTTATTGAGTCAGTGTATTGGGCACTCTCACCCATACAAATCAAAGGACAATCCCTCATGAACAGGAGCCCATAACCCACTCAGGATTGATACTAAGTTGTCTAGGTCGTCCTATTGAAATAAAAACCTAACTAGTTAACGGTGTTATAACCAATGGTTACTATTTTGTGGTCCGGTCTTATGCAAACTCATTGCATAGGTGTTGCCTTCTAGAGTGGGGTAAAAATATGGCAAAAGTAAGCTCTAGAATACTGTGCAAGCATACACAATCCGCAGCAAGTGATAAGTAATTTATCGTATCCACGGGCCTGAATAGCTCTCACTTTGCCTATCTTGTGTAACTCTTTAATGGTTTCAAGGTTTGTTAAATTGATTGATTTTGATAAAATACTGAAGCAAAAGAAATGACAGAACAGAAAGTAAACAAATAAGGCAGGCAGATTAGAAACAGGCGTTGGTCAGGATTTTAGTAATTGTTTTAAAAGATGCTCTAGCAATATTATTGATTAGGCAATTCTCTTGCAGTCTTATTAGCAGGATCCTCCCAGAACTCTGGATTTTTTGGAATGTGTTTCAACTCCAATGACGTGCTACCGATCAAGCACTAGACAACTGGCTATCCCTAGCTCAGTCACTGGCGTTCACCAATACATACTGATCTAGTGTGATTAATTGTCACACACTTCTCAAATCATCCCTGAAACTAAGAAGTGATATTCATACTGGCTGGCCAAGCGGGCATAAAATAGAAATATGCACAACAAATAATCAAGATGCCCAAATCAACATATATTGCATAGAGAATGAAGCACGAAAATTACATAATTCCTAACCAACACCTAAGTAAATGTACCTCATAAGGTTCATGATAACACACGCTACAATTTGAGTATGTGCATCCATAACTACAAGAAATTACAAGAAAAGGTTAATTCTCTGGATCAAATCCGTAGTTGATGGTCTTCTTGAAGTCTCCAATCTTTCCTTCTCTATTCGACTTCCAAAGATGGAAAATGGAAATGACCTTCTCCAAAAGTGGAATGTCTTTGACTTGAAACGGCTCTTCCCTTTTATAGAGTGAAGGCAAGCCCTAATTAGGTCAAATTGTACACGTGGCAGACTTTCCAAGCTTCTTAGATCCGAAAATAGCTCAACTAACTTTAGTTCATTAAAATGGATTACGAGCTGTTACGTGGCAGTTTTGCTCCCTACTTTGCTGGATCATAAATTTTGCTCCCTTAAGTCGCTCAGCAATATATTCTGCACAAAATAACTTCCGAAGCTTCCATTCTTCCGAATGGGTTAAAACATATAATATTCATCTAAAAGCAACCCTATTCAGCACAAATGACACACAAAACACTATAGAACTAAGGCCTAAGTAACTCCCTTGTGGAGAGTTATCATACCCCCAAACTTGAACTATTGCACGTCCCGAGCAATACTAACTAACCTTCCCTAGAGAATGTTGGGTTTTATGCCCTAAAACTCGTATATAGTAAATGTACATTTGACCGAACATTAATAAATGTGATGTATTATTCAATGTTTGTATTATATCTTGTCTTATTAACCCTAATTCAATAAACTAAACATCCAAGGCTAATAGAATGAGGCTTGAACTAGTATGTGGGGACATACGGGGATCGATGTTCAAGTTTTAGCCTAAAGGGTCTGTAGTATAGGGATAAGGCTGGGTACCTTATCCTGGTGACACTATGGATACGACCCGCTTTGTATTTTGAAACAAACGCATTGATCCATCGCGTTCGTGTAGTTGACATGCGAGTGGGGGTATCCTGTGCAATGAGTTTGCACAAAGGCCGGACCGCGAAATAGTTAACCACTGACTGTAACACCGTTAGTTAGCTTGGTTTCTATTTCACTAGGATGACCTAGGCAACTTGGCCTTAATCCTGAGTGGATTATGGACGCCTGTCCATGAGGGATTGTCCTTTGATTTGTACGGGTGAGAGTGGCCTATTTGCCGACTCAATAAGCCTACCATTTTGGGGACAAGACCGATTGGGGAGCTGGGAACATAGTCTTACAAGATGGAATTCACTCCTTCCCAACTTTAGGGCAAGTAGAGGTGTGTTCCCTTAAGTGGTGTCTCCGGGTCTTGAACAAGGGCCCTCTCTATGGCACGAGAGGGACTTCTGTTTGTTGGTTGGACCTCAAACAGGTTGTTCATTAGAGGAGCACTGGTACTTAAGGACCAAGAGATAGCCTAGGGGTAAAACGGTAATTTGACCTAGCTGGGGTACGAACACACGTGAAGGGCTAACTTGCTCTTGACGGTCGATATCCGTGGACACAGAAATATATCTGCAGTGAGAAGAGTGCAGCTGTGGTTCTTTAGTGGAGTGAACCACAGTTAACGAACATTAATTAACTTGGTTAATGAGTTTAGCCAATTAATCTCATATCGTTGGAGCTTCTGATCTGTAGGTCCATTAGGTCCCACCGGTAGCTCACTAGGGGCGTTGAGGTAAAATTCTAAGGGAGAGTTGAATATTCGAAGGTGTTCGAATATTAAGCTCACATATGAATTTGATTCATATTAAAACTATAGGTTATAATTAATGTACATTTGATGTACATTAATACTATAGTTTAATTGAGAGAGATATAGTTAAGTATATGATATTTAATCATAATATTAATTAATTGTTGAATTGATTAATATTTCGTTTAATTTAATTTAATTAAATTTGATTTAATTAAATTATTTTCAAACTTTGGGTTAGGTGGGAAAGTTTATGTAAAATATGGTTTACATAAATGATAATTAATTTAAATATTAAATTAATAATTACTAATATTAATTTATTATTAATTAATATTGATATTTATCAATCAGTTAAAATAACTGATAGATATTTCCCTTCCCACTACTCAGTACACGTTGGGAGTGAGGGTTTTAAGAGAGTTGGGTCAGTTTTTCCGGAAAATAACCCATAATACTCTCTAACTTCTCAACCCTAATTAAGGATTCTCTCTCAACTCATTCAGATCAATCGTACCTTTTGCTCTCTAGCAAGACAGAGGCTCTTTTCTCCCTAGAATTTCCTAGAGATTACTTTCGCTCCCACAAGCAATCAACGATTTTCCCCGTGAGGATACCAGTGCTACTGCGTGGTAGTGTTTGTGATTAATTTGCAGCATTAAGAGTAGATCTTGTTGCTGGAACTTGTCGTCGTTTCAGAAGTTTCATTGGCGACTCGATCAAGAACACCTTCTAAAAGTAAGTTCTCTTGATCTATGACCATTAGGGTCCCTTCTAGGTTAGATCTAGAAGTTTATAATAATTTCTAGCATGTTTTATTCATGAAATTCAGTGGTTTTATTTTGATTTTACTGCTGCAATTTTAATTCCAACGTACCGGTATTTTGATCTTAAATTAAATCGGAGTTAAAGGTTTTGTACGTTTCCGCTGCGCAAGGGCTTTTATCCCTTCAGAGAATTCAAAACTTTAGACATAGCATAACTTAACCAAAACAGATAATCCAACACTACATTCAACCTTTACCTGAGCATTCTGCAAAACCACGCACTGCTGCAGCAAAATAATTCTTCAGGCATGGATAAATAATCACCACCTTTATCCTAATCCTAATAACTCGCCACAGCCTAGCTCTATTATCAGGCATATTTTTAAACATATTTTTAAAGGAGTTATATCTCTTTAGTTCTTCAAACTTAAAGCAGCCCTACAGAATAAGCTCTTAAACATGAGATGACCCACTTTATGGTGCAGTATACCCTTGCCTCAAACTAATCACCAACTAGGCTAAATACTCATTGCTAGCTCAAAAATCCTTAGTTATTTTGTCCCTTGCTTCTCAGAATGGCGACATTTTATGATGAAGCTCACCGACAGAAAACTGCTAGATTAACATTCATCCTTCAAAACTTTTGCTCCATGAATTTTCTCAACCAAATTTATATACTTAATTTTCCGCAAATAATTTTTATCATTTTTTCCATATTTCCTAGGTCATCTTTTGATGCAAAGACAAACTGTGGGTGTCACAAATGTCCCTGGTTACTCAACAACCTAGAAAATAATTATGAATTGAAGGAGAGCAATGCTCGAGCAAAACAAGTAGAGTAGCAAAAAGTCCCCCAAACTTGAATTATTCATTGTCCCCAATGAATTACGAACATGATAAATTATACCCCCAAACTTAAATTTTTCTACCTGAATTTTAAACTAAGCGTGGGACTAGAATTAAGCTTAAGGTGGATCAAATAAGTCAACACTACCTCAGAATCTTCTTGAAGCAGCGATGACCAGGCTAGAAAAAATGCTTAAGCAAAAGATTTATGGAGATCAGAATACCTTGATCTAATTAAGCTAACTAGTCCAAGGTTCAAAAATTCAGAAGAAAATTAGTTAAGTTAGGAATTATCAGTGCTAAGAACAGAAACAACTTCGAAATTTCATTAAAAACATAGAAAAATTTACATCATCAGATATATTTTTTTAGATGGCCTAGAAGCAGAAAAATTTACAAGAAAACAGAAAACAGAAAACATCAGAAGAAATTGGGGTCAGGAATACGCGAGCAATCAAAAACATAAGAACAAAATAAATGCTCGCCCAACTTCTTTTCTTCATCAATCCTCCTGACCCTGTTCGTCTTCCTCCTCTTCCTCTCTCTCTACTGGCGGTGGTGGGATCCAAGGGTTAAATAAATCATCGGGGAACATAGGGATGGCTTGATATGGTTTTTAAAAATTCGATTGCAAGGCCCTCCTCAGTGTGGCATCCCTCCTCTTAGCATAGGTCCAGTAGGTTTGAGCTTGCCTTTCAGCATACTCTTGCCTACTGGCTGACAGTGCCAGTTGCTCTAAAATCTGGTGGATGCCGCACACCAGCCCACCTTGGCGTGCCTCCGCGTGCGCTGAAGCCGAGCCAAATTGGGCGTGTCTATTATCCCATTGTCAAGTAGAAGAACATCCTTTGGAGTCGTGGGCACTCCTGCCCTGCTACATAACATCGTGATCATGTTCGGGAAAAACAGCTTCCCCACCTTCTTGCGCCAACAATTGTAGATTTCATTCGAGATAATTTTTCCAACATCAATACTTAAAGAACGTAGAATAGAAAATACTAGAAGCACTCTGTCCCGAGATACTGTTGAGTCGTGGGTTGTTGGAAGTAAGCGCAGCTTAATGAAGCCTAACCATGCGTTGGCCTCACTCTTCAGATAAGCCGCTTTGAATGTGCGCTTCTCCGTCTTCGACAACCTCCATTGGGCCCCTTCAATGCCAACCTCCCTAACAGCCGCATTCAGTTGATCGTTAGATGGTGCCACCACCATCTCATTAAACCCAGCGTGCGGAAAATCTTGGAGCTTGAAGAGAGAGTTGATTGCCCCTGGGCTCCAATCGACAGCCACCCCTCGGACCATGACTTGGAATCCTTCTTGATCATCTATGTTCGCGTAAAATTCACGAACAATGTTGGAATTCAGTGGATCTGGTTTCACACAAAATTGACTCCACCCGTGATTTGCTATTTGACGGGAGAGATTGTCGAGGTCTCTTGTCAAATAAATTTATAATCCACAACCTCTAAAGCTAACTTGTAGCAGTAGTGGTCGGGGTCGAACACAGGGAGCACGATTATAACTTGTTTATCTTAGATTTATTGTGATGACCGGACTAATGGGGGGTCTTAGTACTTGGAAAGAAAGTAAACAAGGAAAGAAAACTAATTATGGAAAACAATAGAAAAGGAAAGTAGAAGCAAGAAATAGAAAGAATGAAATCATTACCTCCAAGATCATGTAACCGGGATTGTCATGGTAAGTTCAATTCATTTAAATCATTAATCTCACTAATTAGTCAAAACAAGTTTAAGTCTGGCGTACTCCGGCAACAAACCGAGAGTCATGATCCTACTATCACAAACATGCAAACGCTAAGTTTGATTCTAATTTAAACCAATTAATATGCCTATTAACTAATCTAAATCGGATTGGGATCTTGCCAAATTAATTCACATGCAACGGGAAACAAACCACAATTACAATTGATTAAATCATTTAGTTCTAGGGACGCATGCGTATAATCATAACGTTAACTTATTTGCTGCTTAGATTTAGCAAGTAAATTTAGAGAGGGCGCAGTCAAGGTTGTCAATCTTTCCTACCACATTCTAAACTTATAGAGAAAGAACTAAAATCACATAAACATGCTTTGAGAATTCAAACAAGAGATTTCATTAAAAGAACTTGAACTTACACTTTGACGCCCCAATTACATGAATGAAGAGTTTAGCCTCTCATGGACCAAGAGCAAGCTTGAATCTTCATTGAATACATAAAGTAAAGCAAGAAAGAGTAAAACTAAGAAGAATGGTGGAAAAGGGGGAGAGAGATGGACTACAATGTTGTAGTGAATTGTGTGTTGAGGGATGATTCTAAACCTACACCAAGGCCCTCTATTTATAGTGTTTCTTGGCCTTCAATTCGTGGTAAAATGGTGATGAATTGGGTCTTCAAACAAGGAAAATTTCCAGCCAAAATAGGAAAAATTCGATTCTAGAAAACTGCATAGCATCGCGATGCTGTCCCTTCAATTTTGGAAAATATCTCTCGGATTGCCCTAGCGTCGCGACGTTGTTACTTCAGCTTGACTCCCACATTCCTTCCTTATTTGATTAGCGTCTCGATTCTGATGACTAGCGTCTCGATGCTGTTGCGGCTTCAATGGCAAAATAGTCATTTTACGCTCCAGTTTCGCTCGTTTAAGCCCCAAATCGCTTCCAAAGCTCCGTTGAGGACCTATAGACATATTATACTCATTTTAAAGCATTTTTCACAAGGAATTCAACTAAGATAAGAAAAATGGGAGATTCTAAGTGTATAAAAAATTAGACCAATCACTATTTCAGCCTTCAGAAAATGCGGTAAATCTTCACCAAAACCTCGCTTGAATAGGAATTCCCTTTTCAACATCTCCCTATATTTTGCTCTGGCAAGTTCATTGACGAAGCGAATAAACAGCATTCCTGCTTCTTCCTCTTCTGCTTCATCTGTTGCTTCGGCAATTCCCTTGACCTTGTCCTCTTGATGCTTCGCCAAAATCTCTTCCTCTGCCTTCTTTTTTGTTTCTTCTCTTGCCTGATACTCTGTCCCCTTTTTCTCTTGTTCTTCTTTTTCAGAGTTATATTCATCAGATTCTGTCGTCGACTGTGATGGAGTATCTGTTCGGATTACCTTGACTCTCCCAACCTTCTACTTTTGGTGGCGACGACGTGGAATCTCCGGTACAATGATTTCAGCCTGAACCTCCTACTCTTGAGCTTCCTGTCCATTTCCTTGTTCTTGCACATCTTCCTCTTGCTTCTCTTGCACTTCTTGCGGAATTTCAACTATTGGCTCACTCTGCTCGAAATCTTTTCCCTCAGGTTCCTTTGGTTGTTCCTCTTCAACCGCTTCATCAGCAATGTCCTCGACGACTTTCCTTACGACTTCCGTAACCTCAACCCTCTATTGCCTTCTTCGTCTCTTCGCCTCTCTTTCTTTCGGCGTCTTCCTTCTCTTTGTTTTTGTCTTCGGTGCCTCAGGGGTAATGGTCACTTCCTCTTCCTCCTTATCTCTCTCTTTCCTCCCTCTTGTTTTAGCCATTTCGGACTTGGAGAATCTCACAGTAATCAGAAGCAAAGAGAAAATAAAAACAGCAAAGAATGAAGGCAAGAAGATGAGGTGAGAAGAAACATACCAGAGGTCTTAAATAAATAGGGCTTCAGCAAATTAAATCCTAACCGAAAGATTCTGCCCCAATTAAATAAAATTATCGTTTTAATTTGCATGTAATCATGGAAGATTAAATTCCAAAACGGTAAAATTTTGCCCCGTGGTAAATCTTCCTTGAGCTGGCTAACGGATAGAACATTAGATCAACACTGCGTGACACGTGGAAGCACCAGATGCTTCACGCGGTTTACCTGCCCACGTAAAAATTAAATTCCAAACGGTAAAATTATTTAATTCACAACCAATTCCCTTTTCATTCGGACGAAATATTTGATCCTACCAATAGATTGCAAAAACAAACTGATCATCAAAAGATTTCTTCTAGAAGAATCTTTGATACGGAAGATTTCAATTTAAATTCAAACCGCCAAAAATCAAATCTCTCCTTTTTATCCTTAGCCGAAAATATATTATTAAACCCTAATTTAAACAAAAATTTAAAAATACAAACTTAAATTAAATTCAAACTAACCTAATCCGATTAATTTAAAAATTAAATCGGCTAAATCAAAAACAAATAAACAGAAAATAAAATCTACAAAATTTATAAAAAAAACAATGAACTAAATCAGATAAAATTCAAATAAACAAAATCTAATTCAAAATAATTCAAATTAAAATCAAATCAAATCAGCGAAAAATAAAATCGCAACAACACTAGGAGTCAAAAATATTGTTGTATGACATGCTCCCGCAAAATTGTCGCTCGCTTATTCATCAACCAACTTTAGGAAAGGATATTTTGACTGGAACTCCTCACCCTAATAATGCTTCACTCGCTGTCCATTAACCTTGAACACTCTCCCATCTTTTTCATCTCTCAAAGTAATTGCTCCATGAGGAAAAACTTCAATCACCACAAATGGCCCAGACCATTTAGATTTTAATTTCCCAGGAAACAACTTCAATTTAGAGTTATAAAGCAAGACTCTCTGACCCCTAACAAACTCCTTAGGTTTTATTTTCTTATCATGTCACTGATTAGTCTTCTCTTTATATATTTTCGCATTTTCATAAGAAAACTGGCGAAATTCCTCTAATTCATTAAGCTGCAGCATTCGTATTGCACCTGCATGACTCAGATCAAAATTCAATTTCTTTAAAGCTCAAAACATTTTATGCTCAAGCTCTAACGGTAAATGGCAAGCTTTCCAATACACTAACCTATAGGGAGACATACCTAGAGGAGTCTTATAGGCTGTCCTATAAGCCCAAAGAGCCTCATCTAACCGAAAAGACTAATCTTTTCTAGATGGATGGACTACTTTCTCTAAAACAGACTTAATTTCTCTATTACTAACTTCAGCTTGACCATTTGCTTGCGGGTGATAAGGGGTAGCTATCCTATGCTTAATTCCATACATAGCTAAGAGCTTAGTTAAAACATTATTTACAAAGTGTGTACCCTCATCACTCACTAAAGCTCTAGGTGTCCCAAACCGCGCAAAAATGTGCGATTGGAGAAACCTTGATACCGTCTTAGCATCATTCTGATGGCATGTGATGGCCTCCACCCACTTGGACACGTAGTCAACTGCCAATAAGATAAAAACATTACCCTTAGAAGGGGGAAATGGCCCCATAAAATCAATACCCCATACATCGAACAATTCTAATTCCAAAATGTAAGTAAGAGGCATTTCACTCTAGGTCCTAAATTTCCTCTCCTTTGGCAAGCATCACATTGCTTGTAGAACCAATGGGCATCCTTAAATAAGGAAGACCAGAAGAATCCACATTGCAAAATCCTCATAGCTGTCCTCTGGCTGCTGAAATGACCTCCATACGACGAAGAGTGGCATTGCTCCAGGATTTCCTTTGCTTCATCACCTGAAACACATCTTCGAATAATACCAACAGAGCATTGCTTATACACAAATAGCTCATCCCAATAGAAAAATTTTGCATCATGCTTAAACTTTTTCATCTACCTCCAATCCATATCAATAGGAGTGACTCCTTTTACCAAAAAGTTGGCAATATCACCATACCAAGGAGTATCTTTTACTACCTTTACACTAACAGCAAAGAGCTGCTCATCTGGAAAGGAATCTGAGATGACAGATTACTCCAGCAAAGATGATGTTGGATCAAGACGAGACAAATGATCTGCAACAACATTCTCTGATCCCTTCTTGTCCTTCATCTCCAAGTCGAATTCCTGCAATAACAAAACCCAACGAATCAATCTAGGCTTTGCACCTTTTTTAGACAATAAATACCTTATGGTTGCATGATCTGTGAAAACCGTGACTTTGGACCCAACCAAATATGGGCAGAATTTCTCAAAGGCAAACACAATTGCTAACAACTCCTTTTCAGTAGTTGTATAGTTGATTTGTGCCTCATTCAAAACTCTGTTTGCATAATAAATAGGATGGATAAATTTGCCCTGCTTTTGCCCCAGCATGGCACCTACTGCAACATCACTCGCATCACACATTACCTCAAATGGTAAACTCCAGTTAGGTGCACAAAGAATGGGTGCTGAGACTAAAGCATCCTTTAAAGTCTCAAAAGCCTTCCTGCAATTTGCATTAAAGTCAAAAACACTATCAGCACACAATAAGTTGCAAAGAGGTTTACTAATTTTGGAAAAATCCTTTATGAACCTTCTATAAAATCCAGCATGACCTAAAAAACTTCGAATCCCTTTAACCGAATTTGGTGGTTCTAACTTCTCAATAACCTCTATTTTTGCTTCGATCAACTTCTAGACCTTTCTTTGAAATTTTATGTCCTAACACTATGCCCTCCTTCACCATGAAGTGACATTTCTCCCAATTAAGAACTAGATGGGTATCCTCACATCTCTTTAACACCTTACCTAAATTATTCAAACGCTGCTAAAAAGACCCTCCAAAAACTGAAAAATCGTCCATAAATACCTCAACAGTGGACTCAATCATATCAGAAAAATTACTAACATACACCGCTGAAATGTTGTTGGAGCATTGCCAAGGCCAAAAGGCATTTCCCTAAAGGCAAAAGGCAGGTGAAAGTCGTTTTTTCCTGATCCTCAGGAGCATGTAATCTGGTTATACCCAGAATAACCATCTAAGAAACAGTAGTAAGCCTGACCAGCATATCTATCCAACATCTGGTCAATAAATGGTAGAGGGAAGTGGTCCTTATGGGTGGCTTTGTTAAGCCTCCTGTACTCCATGCAAACTCTCCAGCCAATTACTATCCTGGTTGGGATCAACTCATTGTCTTTATTAGTCACTACTGTGACACCTCCTTTCTTAGGAACACATTGGACATGGCTTACCCAATTGCTATCCGCAATTGGATAGATAATCCCAACATCCAACCATTTGATCACCTCATTTTTAACAACCTCTTTCATTGCAGGGATAAGTCTTCTCTCTTGCTCAATACTCCTAAAGGATCCCTCCTCTAGAGTGATTGTATGCATACAGAAGGATGGGCTAATTCCCTGAATGTCAACCAATGTCCAACCTATTGCCTTGCGATATTGCAGCAACTTTATTAAGGCGTCTTCATCCTCCGGCATTAAATCTAATGCAACAATAATGGGCTACGTCTCACCCTCCCCAAGATACACATACTTTAGATGATCCGGCAAGGGCTTCAACTCTAAAGTGGGTGCCACAATTAGGGATGGCTTAATAGGAGGAGCATTCCTTTCATCCAAATCTAAAGACTCAAAAAGGTCCTCACACCTAGACACTTCTTTTTCACTTTTTCTTTCTAAAGAACAAACTTCCAAATCCTCTACACCAACCTCTCCGTACTCTTCCAAATGCTTGTCTGCCAAATCCTCCATTGTTGTCTCAACAATTGTGTTCTCCAAAATCCTAATGAAAGAGCAATCTTCCATTTCGTCTGGATATTTCATGGCCTTAAAAACATTAAACTTCACTTCCTCATTATAAACCTTCATTGTTAATTCCCCTTTTTGAACATCTATCAACGCTGTAACAGAAGCCAAAAATGGACGACCAAGAATAATTGGGACATCTTTATCTGCCTCATAATCTAAGATAATGAAATCAATAGGAAATATGAATTTATCTACTTTTACTAAGACATCCTCAATTTTACCCTCAGGATAAGTGATAGACCTATCAGCTAGTTGAAGTGTGACTGTGGTAGGCCTAGCTTCACCAATACTTAGCTTTCGATAGACCGAAAGAGGCATAAGGTTAATGCTTGCACCTAAATCACAGAGTGCTCTACCTAACTCTTTTCCACCTATTGAGACAGGAATAGTAAATGACCCTGGATCCTTAGCCTTGGTTGGTAGCCCATTCTTAAGAATAGCACTACATTTCTCAGTAAGAGATACAGTTTCAAACTCACCTAACCTTTTCTTTTTAGTTAAAATATCCTTGTGAAACTTAGCATAATCAGGCATTTGCTCTATAGCTTCTACTAAAGGAATATTTATATGCAATTGCTTAAGAATCTCTAGAAACTTCTTAAATTGACCATCCTGATTCTTAGGCCTTTGCCTTTGTGGAAAAGGTAGAGGTGGTACATAAGGTGGGGGTGGAACATAAGGTGGTTCCACATCTGGAACAGAACCAGATGCTCCAGCATCATTATTGCTGCCTCCAGCACCTTTACCAGACTCTAACTCTTTCTCAACAACAACATTTTTATCACTACCCTTCTCTACATCCTGGGGTTTACTAGGCTTTTTTCTCTCTTCTAGTGGCTTACCACTCCTTAGAGTCACTACCTGTATCTACTCCTTACCTTCCCTTCTAGGGTGCTCAGTTTCCGTTGGAAGTTTCCCTTGAGGCCTTGCTTTCAACTTATTAGGTAGCTGGCCCACTTGCATTTCCAGGGCTCTCAATTAAGCTTGATTACTTTGAATGGCGGCATCTGTATGAGCCATATATTCTTTCATCGTTGCCTCTGGAGAACTTTCTGAATTTTGCTGAGGCAAAGCCTGCTTATTTTGCTAGGGCAATACCTGCGATTTAGCAGATCCTAACTGGTCCACCTTTTGTTGGGCTTGCAAATTGCTTCCTTGCCCTCCCTATGCAAACTTGGGGTGGTTGAGCCAACCTGGATTATAGAAGTTAGAATAAAGGTTATTTCTTTGATTACCTACAAAAAACACAGAAGTTGGATTGCTGGGGCAAAACTCGTAGTTGTGCTCTTCACCACAATAGACACATGATTTCTCTGCAACTTGGTTCACCACTGCAGCAGGCTCCACAGCTGGCGGCTACTGATGACTAACCACTGTCACATTTTCAAGAGCGTTGGCTAACATTGCAATATCAACCCTAATGGTGGACACACCATCAACCTCTAACACACTCTTAACTTTTTTATTCGAGCCTCTAAAATCGACCACTGACAACTATTGGTTGATATTCTTTCTAAAATTTCATGGGCTTCATTAAAGGTTTTTGCCAAAAGAGTCCCTCCCGTAGAGGCATCTACCAAACTTTGGGTTGCCATGTTTAGCCCATTGTAAAATGTTTCCATTTGGATACAATGAGGTAAACCATGGTGAGGACACTTTCGCAAAAGCTCTTTAAACCTCTCCCAAGCCTCACTAAAAGTTTCATCTTCAAGTTGCCTAAATCCCACTATCTCACTCCTCAATTTGACATTCCTAGTTGGTAGAAAATATTTACTAAGAAATTTTTCCGCTAACTCATTCCATGTCCTAATTGATCCTGGAGCAAAAGAATTTAACCAAGTCTTTGCTCCATCTCTAAGAGAATACGGGAACAAAGTTAATCTAAGGGTATCTCAAGACACTCCTTGAATTACAAACGAATCACTAACTCCTAGAAAAGACTTAAGATGTAAATGAGGGTTTTCAGATGACAAACCATGGAACTGACCCACGGTTTGCAACATCTGAAACATTACCGGTTTCATTTCAAAGTTTGCTGCCTCAATTTGAGGATGTGCAATTCCTGGATTTAACTCATCAAACATTGGAAAAGCATACGGTCGAATGGCCCTGGCCCTATCGTTCGCCACCAAGATAGGATTCTCAACCTGATTATTTTGCTGCTCATTTCTCCAGCAGTGGATTTTGCTGCAGCACACGATTCTGGTGGGGATCATCTTGACCTTCTGGAACTTTCGAGAGATGCGGCACGTTATCCATTGGATTCTGATTTCTACGTTGTTCTCTCCTTATTCTCCTGAATGTCCTTTCAATCTCTGGATCAAGCTCGAACCTTACCCCAGGCGGATCGCTCATGCACCAAACTCACACCTGCAAAAACAAAAGAAACAATCAAAAAGTTCTAGCACCAAACCACTAAAACACATACACAAAACAGATCAAATAAAAACTTATTCAAGTCCCCGGCAACGGCGCCAAAAACTTGTTGCCTTCTGATTCTGAATCTTGTTGAGTTTAAATTGATCACTTAGACTTTGCATGCTATGTGAGTTTGATCTCGAAAGGGACAAACGATATCGGTTCTCATAAATTTGATATAGGAGAAAAGGCTCGAAAGACTGTATTCGGTGTTATAGGGCTAGCCTGCCTAAGACACCCTATAACAACTATAGGGTTATAGATTGCATTTGTGAATTATCTATGTCCGGGTCGAGTCACAAACATGCACATAACGGTACTCGCTTAGCCTTCTAACGGTTCTTAGGAGCAAGGACAAATAGAAGTTAAATTTGATCTAATGCATTGAATAGACTTAGGTTGAATAAACTATGATTAGAGTTATTTGCCTTTGGGATGAAACTATATTGAACACCTCATTTAATTTATCATTGTTATTTCTTTACTTAATTGTTTATTTTATCTTCCAAAAATTATCATCAACTATTTCTTTGGTTACCTTATCCAACAATTTTTTAGCAGTTTCTTCTTCAAATCTGTGTTTCCAATCTAGTCCTCGTGGGATCGATGCCCTTGGAATACTTCTAAGGTTTTTTTTATTACTACGTGCGATAGTGTATACTTGCACTAGGTTGGCTAAATGTATTTTAATCACTATTCAACATCTTTTTCTCACATCCACCTTTCAGCCTGACATGCACCACTTACCACAAAGCATCCCCTTTTATCCCAATCCTTCTATTTAAAGGGGTTGTTCCAGCTCTGGACCCCATCTTGATCTCCTCTTGCTTTTAGATTTTCTTGGGTCAACAGCTGGCCTTGTGGGAGCTTGGTCCTGCAATTGCACCCCAGATGTGGGCGCATCATCCTTTCCTTGTGCCTCAGGAACTGGCACAAATTTTTCTAATTAGGTCACATTTGCGACCGCAAATTCTGGTTGTCCTACAGAAGAAATTTTTGGTTGCACCGCATTTGCAGTCGCAACCTGTGTGTTTGGCTCTGTAGGAATGAAATCACTGGTGCAGCAGAAGATTTATCAGAGGACCTATGACTGTGTTTTAATCTAGGTTAAAATACTGATACGATGGGCAAATTTTACAATAATTATCATGCATAATCTACTGTAAATATATCTAAAGCATGGTGGAATTTACTGAATTAAAATCTATTTAATTCTTGCAAATTTAGAGAAAACGGTTTTCACTAACATACCGTCGTTGGCGACTTGACTATTTCACCTAAACTCTTGATCCTTCTCTCAGATGAAAAACGCAGCAACTAAGCACGATCTTTCGCTGGAAATTCAGCGACCAAGTCTTGCAAACACCACATCTCTGGCTACACCAGTATGAATCTGAGACTTCTAGAGACAAGAGACTGGTGGAGCCTTCAGGAGAATTCTCTGAGAGTAGGAGAATGAATGGGATGCCTTTCACCCCACCCCAGGGGTCCTATTTATAGGAAAAGACCATGAATAAAAACATAATTCTTATAGCAAAAGGTCATGAATAAGATCTAATCAAATCTATTATTTTTTTCATATCTAATTTTAATAAATAATTAATTAATTCTATAATTAATTAATTACCCAATTAAATATCATATATTTAATTGTAGGGTTTTCATTAAATTATTTATTTTATTGATACAAATCCAATTCATATTAATTATTTGAACTCTTCCAAATATTTTCTCTCAAAAATTAATTGTGAAACTAATTCAAAATTATATTATATAGCTTCATAAACTTTATATTATAATGCATCAACATACATTATATGATTCCCCTAAATAAATTGAACACTTTCAATTTACAATTAATTACTTAATTGTCTCAAGTCTTTTTATGAGCTACTAGTGGGACCTAATGGACCTGCAAATCCAAAGCTCCAACGATGTGAGATTAATCGGCTAAACTCATTAACCAATTAATCAATTTTCGTTAATTGTGAGTTCACTCCACTAAAGACCCATAGTTGCACTCTTCTTACTGCAGACATAATTCTGTGTCCACAGATATAGACCAGTAACAGCAAGTTAGTCCTTAAGGAGTGTTCGTAACTCCCAGCTAGGTCAAATTATCGTTTTACCCCTGAGTTACCTGTACCTCCTTAAGTACCAGTGCTCCCCTAATGAACAACCTGTTTGTGGTCCAACAACCAAACATAAACCCCTCTCGGGCTAGTGAGTGGGTAGTGTTGGGATTGATGCCCTAAAACTCGTAGATAGTGAATGAAACAAATAGTAGTATACTTGTTCGATAAAATCGTTATCGAGTTTTTGTTCACTTAAGTTATTTAATAAGTGAATTGCACGTTAATTAACCCAATCCCAATAAACTGACATCCATGGCTATATGATATGAACACTTGAACTTTATGTAGTGACATAAAAGTGGATCAAGTTCAAGTAATAGCCTAAACGGTCTATAGTATAGGGATAAGGTTGGGTACATGTTGCCTTCTAGAGTGGTTAAAAATATGATATGAATTAACTCCAAAATAATATCCAAGTGCACATAATCCGCAACAAGTAATAAGTATTTTATCGTATCCACGAGGTCTTTAATGGTCTCACTTTACCTATTTTGTTTTAGTCTTTTAGTGATTTCAAGGTTGATAAATTGATTGGGTTTTAGAAAAATGCAAGAATAAAAGAAATGATAAAGCAGAAATGTAAACGGATAAAGAAGACAGATTGGAAACAAGCATTGGTTAAGACTTCTGTAATTGTTAAAAAGACGCTCTAGTAATTCTATTGATCAAACAATCTCTCGCAGTCTTATGAACAGGATCCTCCCAGCACTTTGGATTTTTTTCGAATAGGTTTCAACTCCAATGAAGTTTTACGAATCAAGCATTAGGCAATTGGTTATCCCTAGCTTAATTGTTGGCATTCACCAACTACAAAGGTCTAATGTGATTACAAGCCACAAAACTCTTAAATCATCCCTGAAACTAAGAGAAGTTATTCATATCGGCTGGCCAGGCGGGCACAAAATAAAATTAAGATCAACAAGTAATCAAGATGCTCAAAGATCGATAAGAATAGCTAGATTATAAAGAAATGACACTTACACTATTCTCAACCAATGCCTAAAGTAAATTAGTTCATGGAAATAGAAATAACACATGCTACAATCTGATTAAGCACATCCATAACTACAAGTTCTACAAGAAAGAATAATCCTCCTTGAGGAAATCCGTAGAAACTGGTCTTCTAAGGTCTCCAATCGATTTCTCCTCTATTCGGCCTCCAAAGATGGAATATTTTGGAATCCTTTGACTTGAGACGACTACTCCCTTTATAGAGTGAAGTCAACCCTAATTAGGTCAAATATTACATGTGGAACTCTCTCCAAGCTTCTTAAATCCGAGATCACTACTGGAAACGCTACCTCATTAATAAATCACATGCAGCTCACGTGGCCAATTTTTCTCACAGCTTTGCTGGATCATGGATTTCGCTCTCTCAATACGATCAGCATTAATTTCTCTGCAAAAGAACTTCCAAAGCATCAATTCTTATAATTAGGATAAAACACATTATATTCATCTAATAACACATCTATTTGACACAAATAACATATAAATCATCATAGAATAAGACACTAATAACTCCCTTTTGGAGAGTTATCATACCCCCAAACTTAAACTATTGCGCGTCCCGAGCAATACTAACTCATTTTTCCAGAAATTTCAAAACATTGATCAATAGCACAACTCAATTAAAACAAATAATCCAACACTACCTTCAACCTTTACTTGAGCATCCTGCAAAGCCACACATTGCTGCAGCAAAATAGTTCTTTCAGCATTGAACAAATAATCACCACCTTTAACTCAATCCTAAGAACTACCACAGCCAAGCTATATTATTAGACATTTTTAAAAAACTTTCAGGGGTTCATTCTTTTGTTCTTCAGACTTTAAGCAGCCCTACAGGTATAAGCTCTTGACCATGGGATGACCCATTTTATGATGCAGTATACCCTTGCCTCAAGCTTATCACCACAAGGCTAAACACTCATTGCTAAACCCAAAAAACTTTAGTTATCTATCCCTTGCTTCTCATAATGGTGACATGTTATGATGAAGCTCACCTAAGCCTTGAGAGATAGAAAACTGCTAGATTGTCATTCATCCTTCAAAAGTTTTGCTCCAATTTGTTTTTCAGCAAAATTTTCACTTTTTTTCTATTCAACATATAAATATTTTTTTTCATCATCATTTTTTCTCAATATTTCCTAGGCCATCTTTTGATACAAAGACAAACTGTGGGTGTCACAAATGTCCCTTGTTACTCAATAACCTAGAAACAATTATGAATGAGAGGAATGCTCGGGCAAAACAAGAGGAGTGCCTCAAAGTCCACCAAACTTAAATTATTCATTGTCCCCAATGAATTAGCAACATGTAAGTATTTCCCCCTAACTTAAATTTTTACTCTGAATTTTAAACTAAGCACGGGACTAAGACTAAGCTTAAGGTGGATCAAAATAAGACAATGTTACCTCAAAACTTCTTGTCGCAGCGATGACCATGCTAGAAGGAATGCTCAAGCAAAAGGTTTCTGGAGATCATAATACCTTGATCTAATTAAGCTAACTAGTCCAAGCTTCAAAAATTCAGAAGACAAGTTAGTTAGGAATGCTCAAGTGTGCCATGAAACAAAAAAAAACTTCCAAAATTTCATTAAAAGAAAAGATAAAATTTACATCAGCAGAGATAATTTTTTTAAGCCTGCAAAATTAAAAAAAAAAACACAAACAGAAGCAGATTTTCCTAAAAGCAGAAAAATAAAGGCAGGCAAACAAGCGAGCAACAAAATTAATCAGTCAAAATAAATGTCCGCTGAACTTTCTTCCGTTTTCAATCCTCTTGGCCAACTTCTTCTTCATCTTCTTCTCGTTCAACAGGCAAGGGCAGAATCCAAGGGTCCATCGGGGAACATAGGGAAGGCTTGATAAGTGTCGGGTTCCTAGAGTGAGTAAAAATTTAGTATAAAATACTCTAGAATTCCTGTGCAAGTATACACAGTCTGCAGCAAGTAATATTATCAATCCGAGCCCTGAATGAGTTTCCACTCTACCTATTTTTGTGTAATTTCTTAATGGTTTCAAGAATAATAAAATGATTAGGTTTTATCTGAATTATGCTAAAGCAAAATAAATGGCAAAACAATAAGTAAACAAATAGATAGACAGATTAAAGACAGGCGCTGGTTAGGTTTTAGTGATTGGTATAAAATATGCTCTAGCAATATTATTGATCATGCATTTCTCGCAGTATTATTAGCGGATTCCTCCCGGAACTCCGGATCTTTTGGGATGTGTTTCAACCCCAATGAAGTACGACCGAACAAGCACTAGGCAACTGGCTATCCCTAGCTCAGTCACTGGCGTTCACCAATACACAATGATCGTAGTGTGGAGAATTGCCACACACTCTCTAAATCATCCCTGAAACTAGAGAGAGCTATTCACACCGGCTGGCCAAGCGGGAGCAAAATGAGAATAAGCACAACAATTAACCAAAATGCGATAACCAATATATTACTAGAGATTAAGCACAGTAATCACATTATTCCTAACCAACACCTTAAGCTACTTAGTTCATAACGAGCATAGGAATATGAGTTACAATCTGAGTATGCATGTCCATAACCACAAGTTAATAAAGGAAATAAACTCCCTAATCAGCTTGCGGATGATGGTGTTCTTGATGATCTTCAATCTCTCTACACTATACGGCTTCCACAGAAGGACTTGGAATATTTTCTCCCAAAAGTGGAATGATCTTGACTTGGGCGGCTACTTCCTTTTATAGAAGGATAGGAGGCTTGAATTAGGTCAATCTGGACACGTGTAGGGCTCTCCTTGCTCCTTTATCCCGAAAATAACTCAACAGAAGTCGGTTCATGAAATTGGCTAACGAGCTGTGACGTGGCAGTTTCTGCTCCCAGTTTTGCTGCAGCATAGAATTTGCTCCCTCAAATCGCCCATCAACATAATCTGCACAAAGTGATTTCCAAAGCTTCCATTCTTCCAAATGAGTTAAATCATGTAATATCTCTCTAAAACCAACCCTATTAAGCATTAAAGACACACAAATCAATATAGAAATGAGGCCTAAATAACTACCTTTTGGGCAGTTATCAATAAGGTTTTGAAAAATTTGCTTGTAGAGCCTTCTTGGTGGTGGCATCCCTTCTCTTCGCATACCTCTAGTACGTTTGGTTTTGCCTTTCGGAGAACTCCAAACAACTGAGCGCTAATTGCAGTTGCTCCTGAATACTATGGATGCCACACACCAACCCACCTTGGCGCGCCTCCTGAGTCCTTTGAAGCCTCGCCAGATTCGGTGTGTCAATAATCCCCTTATCCATCAAAATAATATCTTCATTGCTCGTTGAAACCCCGACCCTTTGACACAGCATAGTAATTGTGTTGGGGAAGAATAATTTGTCAACCTTTTTCCTCCAGCAATTATGAATTTTGCTGGAGATGATTTTTCTGACATCGATACTGAGAGATTTGAGAATTGAAAAAACTAAGAGAACTCAATTACAAGATACCGTTGAGTCATGAGTAAGTTGAAAGCAAATGCTGCTTGACGAAGCCCAACCATGTATTTGCCTCGCTCTTGAGATAGGCAGCCTAAAAAGTCCTCTTCTCCGTCTTCGAGAGCCTCCACTGAGCCCCTTCTATGCCCACTTCTCGCACAGCCGCATTTAGCTGCTCATTAGATGGCGCTGCTGCCATCTCTTCTGGTTCTTCTTCCTCTATTTCTGCTTCAGCAACTCCTTTGCCCCTGTCCTCGTTTCCCTTCTCAACGATCTCATCTTATTCAGCCTTTCTTTCAGCTTCCACATTTTCTTGAACTTCTGCTTCTGTATTTTCTTTCTCAGATTCTGTGGTAGGAGAAGATGGAGTGTCAGTTCTTACCCGCTTAATTTGACCCGGCTTCTGCTTGCGCCGGCGGCATGGTGGCTGTATCTGAACAACCTCCTCTGGCACCACTACTTGTTGTTCTTGACCTTCTTGCTGAACTTCAACTTGGGGTCCAATCGGTTCCAGAACTTTTTCTATTTCAGGGGTTCTTGGTGGATCCTCTCCAACCACTTCTTCTGCAATATCCTCGATTACCTTTTGCAAAACTTCAGTGACCGGAGATTGTTGTTGTTTCCTTAATCGTCAGGCCTCCTTCTCCTGCGGCGTTCTCTTCCTCTTGGTTTTCTTCTTTGGTGCCTCGTGTGTTACAGGCACTTCCTCTTCCTCAACCTCTCTTTCTCTCTTTCCTCTAATCTTAGCCATTTGGGATCTCAGAGAATTTTTTTCAAATACTCAAGAATAAATTTGAAGAAGAAGAAGTAATGAAAAGAAAACGTACCAGGGAATGGGTATAAATAAGGGCTCCCGCAATTAAGATCCTAACCAAAAGATTTTCCCTCATTAAATAAAATATTTCCGTTTTGGGTTTTGCATGTAATCATCAAAATTAAAGCCCCAATAAACGGTAAAAATAAATCGTGGTAAATGCCCGATGTGCTGGCTAACAACTAGCCCATTGGATCCACACTGCGTGACACGTGGAAGCTCCAGATACTCCACGCGTTTTACCTGCCGACAAAGAAATTAAATCCAAACGGTAAAAATGAATTAAATCATAACAACCCCATTACATTCTGACGGAAATATTTTGATCCTAACCAAAAGATTGCAAAAACAAACTCATCTTCAAAATTGATTCTTCTAGAAGGATCTTTTATTTGGAAAATTCAAATTAAAATACAAATCGCCACAAATCAAATCAAATCTTTCTGCCGAATAACTTTTTACAAATACATTATTATAACAGAAATTATAGCGGATGGGTTCATTTAACCTATTAGGATTTCATGCATTTATTTCAATTTCTTTCTTCCCCAATTTCCCTTATTTCATTTTCTAATTATAATAAATATTATCTTTTTTTTCATATAACAGCCGGCTAGCCCAACATGGGAAGTTTTTTTTTTTAATTTAATTATAGGTATTTTTATAAATATCAATCTCAATTTATTCCTTTATTGCAGAAAATCATGATAATTGCTTTTCAATTTTAGTCCCACATCTGCCATATTATTAATTTTCTATTTTGGTTTTTGTCGTCTGCTTCTATATCCTTAAAAATACGATTTTTATCAGTTTCCTTCTAAACACTGGAATTGTTTATGTTCCTTATTTTGTCGTCTGCTACAATTTTCAACCAAATTTTCATGTGTCTTCCAATTTCCTTTGCAATTGCCGAATAACGTCGGCACCATTTTACCGCATTTCTTTTGCATTCTTCATTTTCTTCTTATGACCGCATCATCCAGTATGGGTATGTTCTTCTTCATTTTTTTACTTTTTTCAAATTTTTTTAATTCTTGTAATGTTCCGTTTTCTTTTCAAAATCGGCTTCCATTTCTCATTAATTCCATTAACCCAATATTCTTAGCAATATAATATTTTTCATTGGATAATATATAAGTTGTTCCAACCAATATTTGTATCTTTTTTTTTCTTTTGGATATAAACGAATTTCATATACCTATTTGTAAGTGGTATATATAAACGACTTATGAAAAAACGAATTCATACCTGTTTGTGAGTGGTATATATTGGTACAGAATTTTTATGTATGTATTAGAATTATGAATAAACGAATTTCATACGTGCTTGTAAGTGGTATATATCGGTACAAAATTATCATGTATGTGTTAGAATTATGAATAAACGAATTTCATACCCCATATGAAATAATTATGCCAGTTAGCTAAATAAAAATACCCAATATGAAATAACTATGCCAGTGAGAATTTATCTAAAAAACAAAAATTTGAGGCAGACAAAACTAACTATGGAGAAGTTTCAAAATCCATACCGGGTATTTAAAAATCCATACGCGGTTTTTAGAAATCCATACTGGTTATTTAACGAGGAATCGCAGAAGATGCAAAATCAAGGATTTCAAAAAGAAAATAAGTCGCAACAGCAAAAAAAAAAAAAAACCAAAAACAAAAGATGAACGAAAAAACAGAGGGTATTTTTCCAGAAACCAAACGCCTTCCGGTGCAGTAAACCAGAAGCATAAACAAAAAAGATGGGGGGTATTTTTCCAGTAAACCAGATGCAAAAAAACCCAGACCTATACGCAAAATAAAAAAAAAAAGTAGACAAAACCAAAAACCCAACCCCACACACAAAAAAAAAAACCCAGATGAATAGGGAAGATCCAGAAACAAAAAATGGACAGAGAACGGAGACGCATACGAGAAAAAAAAAGGTTGATATAGACGAAAAAAAACAGACGGAGAATGTGGAAGATGAAGAAAGAAAAAACGAAGAAATCGCGGAAGAAAACATGAAAACCGAGAGAAAAAGAGCACCGTAACCCACTTGAAACCGTTGTCTTCGAAGACCTCGAGTTCGCTGGAAAATGCTTGTTGCTGCTCTGATTGTTGCCGGAGAAGACGCTAGAGATGGAGGAGATAAGTGTTGGCCGACTGAACAAAAGAACAAGAAGATGGATGGTGATGGAGGTGCTACACGACTATGGAGGAAGAGAGGAAGAAGATTTTTCTAGTGCCCTATAAAATCATTTTTTTCCATATTTAGTATCTAAACCTTTTTTTTCCTTTTGTCTCTTTTTTTTTTAATCTTGTAATTCAGAGGGTCAAATCAGTAATTGGGCTTTATTTAATTGAAGACGGGCTGGACATGAATGAGATTTTGAAAGAATATGGACACATCTGAAATATATGGGCTTCTTTTGGCCCATTCTTGTAGATACCCCTTATTATAAACCTAATCTAAACATAAATTAAAATCGAAATACAATCAAATTAAAACATAAATTAATCTGATCAAATAAAAATCAAATCGGCCAAATTCAAATTAAACCGAAAATCAAAATCCAATTTAAACGAAAATTAAAAACGCCCATAAAAAATAAATCAGATAAAAATAACAAAATCTGATTCAAAGTAATTCAAACTGAGAATAAAATCAAATATCACAAAATCAAACGAAACAAAATCGCAACAAACACTAGGAGCTTCTAAAAATATTGTGCAACACATTGCTCCCTCAAAACTTTTGCTCGCTCACTCTTCAACCAATCTCAGAGAGGGATATTTCAAACGAAATTCCTCTCCCCAGTAATGCTTCACTCGCCGTCCATTAACCTTAAACACTCGCCCATCTTTTTCATCTCTCAAAGTAATTGCTCCATGAGGAAAAACTTCAATCACAACAAATGGTCTAGACCATTTAGATTTTAATTTTCCTGGAAACAATTTTAATCTAAAGTTGTACAACAAGACCTGCTCACCCTTTACAAATTCCTTAGGTTTTAACTTCTTATCATGCCACCTCTTTGTTTTCTCTTTATACATTTTCGCATTTTCATACGAAAACTGTCGAAACTCCTCTAACTCATTAAGCTGCAACATTCTAATTGCACCTGCATGACGCAAATAAAAATTCAACTTCTTCAGAGCCAAAAACGTATTATGCTCAAGCTCCAACAGTAAATTGCAAGCCTTTCCATACACCAACCTATAGGGAGACATACCTAATGGAGTCTTATAAGTTGTTCTATATGCCCAAAGAGTCCATCTAACCGAAAAGACCAATCTTTCCTGGATTGATGGACTACCTTCTCTAATATAGATTTAATTTCCCTATTACTGACTTCAGCCTGACCATTTGCTTGCGGGTGATAAGGGGTAGCTATCCTATGCTTAACTCCATATTTAGCTAAAAGCTTAGCTAAAACATTATTACAAAGTGTGTACCCTCATCGCTCACAAGAGCCCTAGGTGTCCCAAACCGCGCAAAAATGTGCGATTGAAGAAACCTTGACATCGTCTTAGCATCGCTCTAATGTCATGCAATGGCCTCCACCCACTTGGACACGTAGTCAACTGCCAACAAAATAAATACATTACCGTTAGAAGGGGAAATGACCCCATAAAATCGATACCCCATACATCAAATAATTCTAATTTTAAAACATAAGTAAGAGGCATTTCTTCTCTAGGTCCTAAGTTTCCTCTCCTTTGGCAAGTATCACATTGTTTGCAGAACCAATAGACATCCTGAAATAAAGAAGGCTAGAAAAATCCACATTGTAAAATCCTCATAGTTGTCCTCTGACCGTTGAAATGACCTCCATACGGGGAAAATTGACATTGCTCCAAGATTTCCCTTGCTTCATCACCTGAAACACATTTTCGAATAATACCATCAAATTGTTTATACATAAATGGCTCATCCCAATAAAAAAACTTTGCATCGTGCCAAAATTTTTGCATTTGCCTCCTATCCATATAAGTAGGAGTAACTCCACTTACCAAAAAATTAGCTATATTTGCGTACCAAGGAGTACTATGCAATACCTTTACATTAACAGCAAAGAGCTGCTCATTTGGAAATGAATTTGAGATGACAGATTGCTTGAGCAAAGATGATGATGGATTAAGACAAGACAAATGATCTGCAATAACGTTTTCTGATCCCTTCTTGTCTTTTATCTCTATGTCGAACTCCTGCAATAACAAAATCGAAAGAATTAATCTAGGCTTCGCATCCTTCTTTGACATTAAGTACCTTATTGCTGCATGATTCGTAAAAACCGTGACTTTGGATCCTACTAAATATGGGCGGAATTTCTCAAAGGCAAATACAATTGCTAACAACTCCTTCTTAGTAGTTGTATAGTTGGTTTGTGCCTCATTCAAAACCCTGCTTGCATAGTAAATAGGATGGATAACTTTGCCCCGCTTTTGCCCCAACATTGCACCTACTGCCACATCACTAGCATCGCACATTACCTCGAACGGCAAACTCTAGTTTGGTGCACAGAGAATGGGTGCTGAAATCAAAGCACCCTTTAAAGTCCCAAAAGTCTTCCTACAATCTGTATCAAAGTCAAAAACACTATCAACACACAAAAACTTACAAAGAGGTTTACTAATGTTAAAAAATCTTTTATGAACCTTCTATAAAATCCACCATGACCTAAGAAACTATGAATTCCTTTGACTGAATTCGGTGGTTCTAACCTCTCAATAACCTTTATTTTTGCTCGATCAACTTCTAGACCTCTCTTTGAAATTTTATGACCTAACACTATGCCCTCCTTCACCATGAAGTTGAATTTCTCCCAATTAAGAACTAGATGGGTATCCTCACATCTTTTTAGCACCTTTCCTAAATTATTCAAACATTGCTGAAAAGATCCTCCAAAAACTGAAAAATCGTCCATAAACACCTCAACGGTGGACTCAATCATATCAGAAAAAATAGCTAACATACACCGCTGAAATGTTGCTGGAGCATTGCAAAGATCGAAATGCATTCGCCTAAAAGCAAAAGTCCCATAACGGCAGGTGAAAGTTGTTTTTTCTTGGTCCTTAGGAGCTATGGTAATCTGGTTATACCCGGAATAACCATCTAAGAAACAGTAGTAAGCCTGACCATCAAACCTATCCAACATCTGGTCAATAAATGGTAGAGGGAAATGGTCCTTACGGGTAGCTTTGTTAAGCCTCCTATAATCCATACAAACCCTCCAACCAGTTACTGTCTTTGTGGGGATCAACTCATTATCCTTATTAGTTACCACCGTAACACCTCCCTTCTTAGGAACACACTGGACAGGGCTTACCCAATTGCTATCCGCAATTGGATAAATAATCCCAGCATCCAACCATTTAATCACCTCCTTCTTCACAACTTCTTTCATTGTAGGGTTAAGCCTTCTCTACTACTCAATACTCCTAAAGAATCCCTCCTCTATAGTGATTTTATGCATACAGAAAGACGGGCTAATTCCCTAAATATCAGCTAATGACTAACCTATTGCCTAGTGGTATTGCTGCAGCAACGACCTCTTCATTCTCCGACACTAAATCAGATGCAACAATAATGGGCAACGTCTCACCCTCCCCAAGATACGCATACTTTTGATGATCCGGTAAAGGCTTCAAATCTAAAGTATGTGCCTCAATTAGAGATGACTTAATAGGAGGAGCCTTCCTTTCATTCAAATCTAACGACTCAAAAACACTCTCAAATCTACACACTTCTTTTTCATTTTTTCTCTCTAAAGTACAAACTGCTAAATCCGCTATGTTAATCTCTCCATAATCCTCAAAATGTTGATCCGTCAAATCCTTCATTACTGTCTCAACAATTGTGTTCTCCAGAATATAGATGAAAGAGCAATCTTCCACTCCATCTGGATACTTCATGGCTTTAAAAACATTAAATTTTACTTCCTCATTATGAACCCTCATCGTTAATTCCCCTTCCTGAACATCTATCAATGCCCTACCAGTAGCCAAAAATGGACGACAAAGAATAATTGGGACAACTTTATCTGCCTCATAATCTGAGATAATAAAATCAGCAAGAAATATGAATTTATCTACTTTAACTAAGACATCCTCAATCTTACCCTCAGGATATGTGATAGACCTATTAGCTAGTTGGAGTGTGACTGTGGTAGGCCTAGCTTTCGATAAACCAAAAGAGGCATAAGGTTTATGCTCGCGCCTAAATCACAAAGTGCTTTCCCCAACTCTTTTCCACCTATAGAGACAGGAATAGTAAATGACCCTGGATCCTTAGCCTTGGTTGGTAGCCCATTCTTAAGAATAGCACTACATTCCTCAGTACGAGATACAGTTTCAAATTCTCCTAACCTTTTCTTTTTAGTCAAAATATCCTTTAGAAATTTTGCATAATTTTTCATTTTCTTTATAGCTTCTACAAAAGGGATATTTATATGCAACTGCTTAAGAATCTCTAAAAGCTTTTTAAATTGACCGTCTTGGTCTTAGGCTTCTGCCCTTGTGGAAAAGGTAGAGGTGGTACATAAAGGGGTTCTACATCTGGAACAGAACTAGATGCTCCAGCATTTTTACTGCTGCCTCCATCACTTTTACCAAACTCCAACTCTTTTTCAACAACATCATTTTTATTACTACTCTTCTCTACTTCCTGGGATTTACTAGGCTCTTTTCTCTCTTCTAGCGGCTTACCACTCCTTAGAGTCACTGTCTGCACTTGCTCCTTACCTTCCCTTCCCGGGTCTTCAGTATCTGAAGGAAGTTTCCCTTGAGGTCGTGCCTTTAGCTCATTAGCTAGCTGACCCACTTGCAATTCCAGAGCTCTCAATGAAGCCTGATTACTTTGAACTGCGACATCATTACGAGCCATATATTCTTTATATTAATGACTCCAGAGAACTCTCTGAATTTTGCTGGGGCATTACCTACTGTTTAGCAAATCCTGATTGGTTTGCCACCTTTTGTTGTGCTTAGGGGGCTTGCGAATTACTACCTTGCCCTCCCCACGCAAAGTTAGGGTGTTTATGCCAATCTGGATTATAAAAATTCAAATAAGGGTTATTCCTTTGATTACCTACAAAAAACACTGAAGCTGGATTGCTGGGGAAAAACTCATAATTATGCTCTTCACCACAATAGACACATGCTTCGGCTGCCACTTGGTTTACAACTGCAGCAGGCTCCACCACTGGCGGTTGCTGAACATTGTTTACCACGGTTATGCCTTTAAGAGCATTAGCTAATGCTGCTATATCAACCCTAATGGTAGACACACCATCAACTTATATTACACTCTTCACTTTCTTACTAGAGCCTCTAACATTTGACCATTGACAACTATTGGTTGTGGGCTTCATTAAAGGTTTTTTCCAAAAGGGCCCCTCCCGCAGAAACATCAACCATACCCTGGGTTGCTAAGTTTAACCCATTGTAAAATGTTTCCATTTGGATATAATGTGGTCAACCGTGGTCGGGACACTTTCGCAAAAGCTCCTTAAACCTCTCCCAAGCCTCACTAAAAGTTTCATCTTCAATTTGCCTAAATCTCACTATCTCACTCCTTAATTTGGCATTCCTAGTTGGTGGAAAATACTTACTAAGAAATTTTTCTGCTAACTCATTCGAAGTACTAATTGATCCTGGAGCAAAAGAATTTAATTACGCCTTTGCTCCATCTCTAAGAGAACACGGGAACAAAGTTAATCTAAGGGCATCTCTCGACACTCCCTCAATCACAAACGAATCAGTAGCTCCTAGAAAAGACTTAAGATGTAAATGGGGGTCCTCAGATGGTAAACCATGGAAGTGACCGACGGTTTGCAACATCTGGAACATAACCAGTTTCATTTCGAAGTTTGCTGCCTCAATTGGAGGACGCACAATTCCTGGATTCGAGTCATCAAACATTGGGAAAGCATACGCTTGAATAGCTCTCGCCCTATCATTCACTACAAGAATAGGGTTCTCAGTCTGGTTATTTTGCTGACCATTTTACTCCTAAAGCATGAATGTTCTAGAAAAGACAAAACAGAAAGAAAGGAATACCAACCTCTTTGTAACTCAAATGAGTTTATCTCCTTGTGGTGTTTTCCTTCTCCAACTTCTCTTGGACAACCTCTAGAGTCTTCCCTACTACTCTCTAGGCCAAGAACGACTTGTGGGAGTCTATAATGATAGGGAAAGGGAAGGGAATGCTTGAAGAATCAAGCTCTATAGAGATATGAGATGAGAGAGTGATTGTTGGTTTTCCTAGAGTGGGTAAAAATATGGTATAAAAATGCTCTAAAACTCTATGCAAGTATACACAGTCCGCAGCAAGTAATAAGTATTATCAATCCAAGGCCTGAACTAGCTTCCACTTTATCTATTTTGTATACTTCTTTAATGGTTTCAAAGATGGTAAAAATGATTGGTTTTTATAAGAATAATGCTGAAGCAAAATAAATGACAAAGCAGAAAGTAAACAAAATGGCAGACAGATTAGAAACAGGCGCTGGTCAGGATTCAGTAATTGTTTTAAAAGATGCTCTAGCAATATTATTGATCTTGCAAACTCTCGCAGTATTATTAGCGGATTCCTCCTGGAACTCCAGATTTTTTGGAATTTGTTTCAACCCCAATGAAGTACGACCGATCAAGCATTAGGCAACTGGCTATCCCTAGCTCAGTCACTGGCGTTCACCAATACACAATGATCGTAGTGTGATTAATCGCCACACACTCTCTAAATCATCCCTGAAACTAGAGAGAGGTATTCATACCGGCTGGCCAAGCGGGCATAAAATAGAAACAAGATCAACAATTAACCAAGATGCACAGAATTAGTTTTTATTACTAAAGTTCAGCACGACAATCACATTATTCCTAACCAACGCCTAAGCTACTTAGTTCATAATATGCATGGAAACGCACGCTACAATCTAAGTAGGCATGTCCATAATTACAAGATAATAAAAGGAAATATTAATCTCCTCGATCAGCTTGCAATGATGGTCTTCTAGGTGGTCTCCAATCTCTCTCCTCTATTCGGCTCCCAAAGGTGGAAGGAACTTCCCAAGAAGGGAATGTTTTCTCCCAAAAGTGGAATGAATTTTGACTTGGGTGGCTACTTCGTTTTATAGAAGGCGAGGAGGCTTGAATTAGGTTGACCTAGACACGTGGATGGCTCTCCTTGCTTCTTTATCCCAAAAATAACTCAACATAATTCGGTTCATTAAATCGACTAACGAGCTGTGACGTGGCAGTTTTGCTCCCAGCTCTGCTGCAGCACAGAATTTGCTCCCTCCAGTCGCCCAGCAACATATTCTGCACAAAATGATTTCCAAAGCTTCCATTCTTCCAAATGGGTTAAACCATGTAATATATATCTAAAACCAACCCTATTAAGCACCAAAGACACACAAATCAATATAGAAATGAGGCCTAAATAACTACCTTTTAGGCAGTTATAACACCCCCAAACTTGAACTATTGCGCGTCCCGAGCAATACTAACCAACCTTCCCTTCAAGAATTGAAAACATTAGGCAAAGCATAGCTTAATCAAGACAGATAATCCAACACTACCTTCAACTTTTACCTGAGCACTCTGCAAAACCAAGCTCTGCTGCAGCAAAATAATTCTTCCGACATGGACAAATAATCACCACTTTTAACTCAATTCTAAGAACTTGCCACATCTTAGCTCTATTATCAGACATATCAAAACACATTTTCAAGGGGTTTATATTTTTGTTTTTCAGACTTAAAGCAGTCCTACAGTCATAAGCTCTTAAGCACGGGATGACCCACTTTATGGTGCAGTATACCCATGCCTCAAACTCATCACCAACTAGGCTAAAATACTCTTTGCTAAGCTCAAAAATCCTTAGTTATTCCATCTCTTGCACCTCAGAATGGCAACATTTTATGATGAAGCTCACCTAAGTTCTGGGAGACAGAAAAACTGCTGGACTATCATTCATCCTTCAAAACTTTTGCTCCATGAATTTTCTCAGCAAAATTTTCAACAATCACTTTTTCAGCAAATAATTTTTCATCATTTTTCACATTTCCTAGGTCACCTTTTGACGCGAAAACAAACTGTGGGTATCACAAATGTCCCCGGTTACTCAATAACCTAACAAAATTTTTAATGAAGGAGAGGAATGCTTGAGCAAAACAATTGGAGTAGCAAAAAGTCCCCCAAACTTGAATTATTCATTGTCCCCAATGAATCATCAGTTTTGCAATTATACCCCCAAACTTAAACTTTTCTATCTGAATTTTTAATCTAAACGTGGGACTAGAACTAAGCTTAAAGCGGATCATATAAATCGACACTACCTCAGAATCTTCTTTGCCGCAGCATCGACCAGGCTAGAAGAATTGCTCAAGCAAAAGGTTTCTGGAGATAAGAATACCTTGATCTAATTAAGCTTAACCAGTCCAAGCTTCAAAAATTCAGAAGAAAATAGTTAAGTTAGAGAAACTCGGTGCTTATAGAACAGAAACATCTGGAAATTTCATTAAAGATATGAAAAAGAAATTACAAAGCAGATATATTTTTTTTCCAAGAAGAAAAAAACATTAAAAAGAAACAAGCAATTCAAGCAAACATAGAAAAAGATGTGGTCAGAAATGCTTGAGCAACAAAATTAATTCATCAAAAAATTTGCTCGCCCAAATTTCCCTTCTTCAATCCTCCTGACCAGGATCTTCTTCTCCATCTCCTTCTCTCTCGACAGGCGGTGGCGGAATCCAGGGGTTCAATAAATCCTCAGGGAATGCTGGAAGGGCTGGAAATGGTTTGGAAAAATTCTCCTGCAGCGCCTTCTTCAGATTGGCATCACGAGTTCTAACATAGTTCCAGAAGGTTAAAGCTTGCCTCTCGGCAAACTCCTGCCTGCTAGCCGAAACTGCGAGTTGTTCTAGAATCGTGTTGATGCCGTAGACAAGCCCACCCTGACGTGCCTCTTGCGTACGCTGAAGCCGTGCCAAGTTAGGTGTGTCGATGATCCCCTTGTCAAACAAAATCACATCTCCCTCATTCTCTGGAACCCCTGCTCTCTTGCAAAACATGGTAATGGTATTCGGGAAAAACAGCATCCCCACCTTCTTCTTCCAACATCCCGATATTTCATGAGCAATAATTTTTCCCACATCAATATTGAGAGACCGTAAAATAGCGAAAGCCAGAAGCACTCATTCCCTAGAAACCGTCGAGTCATGAGTCGTTGGAAGCAGCCTTTGTTTGATAAATCCCATCCAAGTATTTGCTTCCCTCTTCAAATAGGCTGACTGGAACGTACTCTTCTCTGTTTTCGAAAGCCGCCACTGCGCCCCTTCAATACCAACTTCCCTCACAGCGTCACTCAGCTGCTCATTGGATGGCGCTACAACCATCTCATTATATGCTGCGTGGGGGAAATTCTAAAGGTTAAACAGTTCATTGATAGCACTAGGACTCCAGTCTACCTCAATACCTCAAACAATCACTAGGAAACCTTCTTATTTGTCAATATTTGCATAGAACTCGCGCACCACCTGCGCGTTCACAGATTCAGGCTTTGAACAAAACTGTTCCAACCGTGGTCTGCAATACCGGTCTTCAGAAAACGCGGAAGATCACCACTAAATCCCCTCCCAAATAGGAAGTCTCTTTTCAGCAACTCTGCATATTTTGTTCTGGCAAGATTGTTGACAAAGCGATCATACGATAATTGTGACTCTTCTATTTCATCAGGTTCCTCCGATACCGCAGCAACACTCTTGCCCCTGTCTGCCCTTTGCTTGCGCAATCTTTCTTCTTCAGCCTTTTTCTCTGCTTCCTCTCTTGCATTATCCTCAGCTTCCTTCTTCTCACGCTCTTCTTCCTCAGCATTATCTCTTTCAGAATCAGTAGCTGGAGGTGAGGGGGTATCAGCTCGGACTACCTTAACACGGCCCGCTTTTCGCTTTATGCGGCGGCGTTTGGGCACTTCCGGCATAATCACCTCCACACGAGCCTCCTGTTCTTGCTCACTAACTTCTTCAGGCGCAACTTCTGCCTGTTCTTTTTGCACATCCTCGACTTGCTTTTCTTGAACTTCCTCTGTATTGTCTTCTCGAACTTCCTCTGTATCCGCAACTCCTGGCTCAGACTACTCTTGATTCCATCCTTCTGGTTCTTTCGGATTTTCTTCCGCAATAACATCCTCCGCCGCTTTTTGAGCAACTTCTTGATCTTCCATGCTCTGCTGTTTTCTTCTTCTTTTAGCTTCTTTTTCTTCTGGTGTCTTCTTCTTCTTTGCCTTCACTTTTGGTGCTTCGGGGGTCACGGGTACCTCCTCCTCCTCATTCTCTCTTTCTTTCCTCGCTCTTGTTTTTGCCATGGAGGACTCAAGGGTTTAACAGAGAAAGAAAGCGAAAACAAAAGCAAAAGATCAAAGCAAGAAGATGAAGCAAGAAAAACGTACCGAGGGTTGCCAATTAATAAGGCTTCAGCAATAAGAAGATCCTAACAAAAAGATTTCGCTCCATTAAATAACATTACCGTTTGAAATCGCATGCAGCTTAGTGGAATTAAAACCATCAAACGGTAAAATTAGATTTCCAATCAGCCCATGGTAAATAATTATGTGTTGTCTAATGATTAAGCCCTTGGATTGCCTCTGCGTGACACGTGGCAGCATCGTAATTCCTCATGCAATTTCCTGCACACGGAAATTTAAAATTCAAACGGTAAAAAGAAATTAATCTTCAACAAAACCCTTCCTACTCGGACGAAAGATTTGCTTCAGCCATAACTTTGCCGCAACAACCTTCTGGACAAAAGATTACCTGAAGAAACGTGGATACAGAATTCAAATTTTAAAAACAGGAAAATCAAATCTTTTTAAATTCAAATTTAAATTGAACCAATCAAATCTAATCTTTTATTTTCCATTGCAGCCGAATAAATTAGAGAAACTCGTTATTAAATCTAAGCTAATCAGAATTAAAATAACTGAAAATAAAATCTAAATCTAAAATCTAATAAAATTTAACTAATTAAAAGATAATGCAAAGATAACTGAAATAAATAAATTAAATAAAGCGAAATCAAATCTACAAAAATAAATTCTACAAAATTATAAATATCAACGAAATTAAAATCAACCATGCAAAAATTCAACCAAACCAAATCTATCCTCATCGAATTTAAAAACAAATTAGCGAAAAATAAAAACAAACACTGGGAGCTCAAAATTTTGCTCTGTAAAATGCTCCCGCAATCATCTTGCTCTCTCAATCATCAACCAACCTTAGGGAAGGATATTTCGACTGAAACTCCTCTCCCCAATAATGCTTGACACGCTGACCATTCACTTTGAACACTCTCCCATCCTTTTCGTCTTGCAAAGTAATTGCTCCATGGGGGAAAACCTCAATCACAATAAATGGTCCTGACCATTTGGACTTTAGTTTCCTAGGAAACCATTTCAATCTACAGTTATAAAACAAAACTTTTTGACCTTCGACAAACTCTTTAGGCTTAATTTTCTTGTCATGCCACAACTTAGTCTTTTCTTTATACATTTTCGCATTCTCATAAGAAAATTGGCGAAATTCCTCCAATTCGTTAAGTTGTAGCATTCTCGTTGCTCCTGCACGACTCAGATCAAAATTTAATCTTTTCAAAGCCCAAAACGTTTTATGCTTTAGCTCTAATGGTAAATGACAAGCTTTCCCATATACTAACCAATAGGGGTATACCTAGAGGAGTCTTATAGGCTGTCCTATAAGCCCAAAGAGCCTCATCCAACCTAAAAGACCAATTCTTCCTAGATGGATGGACTACTTTTTCTAGAATTGATTTAATTTCCCTATTACTTATTTCAGCTTGACCATTAGCCTGTGGGTGATTGGGGGTAGCTATCCTATGCTTGATTCCATATTTAGCCAAAAGCTTAGTTAAGATATTATTAACAAAATGTGTACCCTCATCGCTAATTAGAGCTCTAGGTGTCCCAAACCGAGCAAAGATGTGCGATTGGAGAAACCTTGAAACCGTCTTGGCATCACTCTGATGGCATGCAATGGCCTCCACCCACTTGGACACGTAATCTACTGCCAATAAGATAAAAACATTGCCATTAGAAGGGGGAAATGGCCCCATAAAATCAATACCCCATACATCGAATAATTCAACTTCTAAAATGTAAGTAAGAGGCATTTCATCTCTAGGCCCTAAGTTTCCTCTCCTTTGGCAAGCATCACATTTCTTGTAGAACCAATGGGCATCCTTAAACAAGGTAGGCCAGAAGAATCCACAATGCAAAATCCTCATAGCTGTCCTCTGACCGCTGAAATGGCCTGCATACGGCGAAGAGTGACATTGCTCCAGGATTTCCTTTGCTTCATCACCTGAAACACACCTACGAATAATACCATCAGAGCATTGCTTATACATAAATGGCTTATCCCAATAGAAAAATTTTGCATCATGCTTAAACTTTTTCCTCTGCCTCCAATCCATGTCAACAGGAGTGACTCCCTTGACCAAAAAATTGGCAATATCAGCATACCAGGGGATCTCCTTGACTACATTTACCTGAACAGCAAAAAGCTGTTCATCCGGAAAATCATCTAAAATGGCAGATTGCTTCAGGAAAGATGATGATGGATCAAGACGAGACAAATGATCTGCAATGACATTCTCTGATCCCTTCTTATCCTTTATCTCCAAGTCGAACTCCTGCAATAATAAAATCCAACGAATTAGTCTAGGCTTTGCATCTTTCTTAGCCATTAAATACCTTATTGCTGCATGATCCGTGAACACCGTGACTTTGGATCGAACCAAATATGGCCGGAATTTCTCAAAGGCAAACACCACAGCTAACAACTCCTTTTCAGTCGTTGTGTAGTTGACTTGTGCCTCATTTAGAACCTTGCTTGCATAATATATAGGATGGATAAATTTTCCCTGCTTTTGCCCCAGCATTGCACCTACTGCAGCATCACTCGCATCACACATTACCTCAAATGGTAAATTCCAATTAGGTGCACAAAGAATGGGTGCTGAGATTAAAGCAGCCTTTAATGCTTCAAAAGCCTTCCTATAATCTGCATCAAAGTCAAAAACATGATCAGTACACAATAAGTTACAAAGAGGTTTACTGATTTTTGAAAAATCCTTTATAAATCTTCTACAAAATCCAGCATGACCTAAAAAACTCCGAATCCCCTTCACTGAATTCGATGGTTCTAATCTTTCAATAACCTCAACTTTTGCTCTATCAACTTCTAGACCATTCTTAGAAATCCTATGACCTAACACTATGCCCTCCTTCACCATGAAGTGACATTTCTCCCAATTAAGAACTAGATGGGTATCCTCACATCTTTTTAATACCTGACCTAAATTATCTAAGCAACTCTGAAAAGACCCTCCAAAAACTGAAAAATCGTCCATGAATACCTCCACAGTGGACTCAATCATATCAGAAAAAATTGCTAACATACACTGCTGAAATGTTGCTGGAGCATTGCAAAGGCCAAAAGGCATTCGCCTAAAAGCGAACGTCCCATAAGGGCAGGTGAAAGTGGTTTTTTCCTGATCCTCAGGAGCAATAGTAATCTGGTTATACCCAGAATAACCATCCAAGAAACAGTAGTAGGCCTGACCAGCCAACCTATCCAACATCTGGTCAATAAATGGTAGAGGGAAGTGGTCCTTACGGGTAGCTTTATTAAGCCTCCTGTAATCCATGCAAACCCTCCAGCCAGTTACTGTCCTGGTTGGGATCAACTCATTGTCTTTATTGCTCACCACAATGACACCTCCTTTTTTAGGAACACATTGGACAGAGCTTACCCAATTGCTGTCTGTTGGATAAATGATGTCAGCATCCAACCATTTTATCACCTCCTTCTTAACCACTTCTTTCATTACAGGGTTAAGCCTTCTTTGTTGCTCAATACTCCTAAAGGATCCCTCCTCTAGAGTGATTTTGTGAATACAAAAAGATGGGCTAATCCCCTCAATGTCAGCCAATGTCCAACCAATAACCTTGCGGTATTGCTGCAGCAATTTTATTAAGGCCCCTTCATGCTCCGGCATTAAATCTGATGCAACAATAATGGGCAACGTCTCACCCTCCCGAAGATACACATACTTTAGATGATCCGGCAAGGGCTTCAAATCTAAAGTGGGTGCCTCAATCAGGGATGGCTTAATCGGGGGAGCATTTCTTTGATCTAAATCTAAAGACTCAAAAACATCCTCACACCTAAACAATTCTTTTTCATTTTTTCTTTCTAAAACCTCTAAATTTTCTATACTAACCTCTCCATGATCTTCAAAATGTCTGCTAGCCGAATTCCAAATTGTTGTCTCAATAATTGTGTTCTCCAGAATCCTAATGAAAGAGCAATCTTCCATCTCGTTTGGATACTTCATGGCCTTAAACACATTAAATTTTACTTCCTCATTACAGACTCTCATTGTTAATTCCCCTTTTTGAACATCTATTAACGCCCTACCAGTAGCCAAAAATGGACGACCTAGAATAGTTGGGACATCTCTATCAGCTTCATAGTCTAAGATAATAAAATCAACAGGAAATATGAATTTATCTACCTTTACTAAGACATCCTCAATTTTCCCCTCTGGATATGTGATAGACCTATCAGCCAATTGGAGTGTAACTGTGGTAGGTCTAGCTTCACCAACACCTAGCTTTCGATAGACCGAACGAGGCATAAGGTTAATGCTTGCACCTAAATCACAGAGTGCTCTACCTAACTCTTTTCCACCTATAGACACAGGTATAGTAAATGACCCTGGATCCTTAGCCTTGGGTGGTAGCCCATTCTTAAGAATAGCACTACATTCCTCAGTAAGAGATACAGTTTCAAATTCACCTACCTCTTCTTTTTAGTTAAAATATCCTTAAGAAATTAGCATAATTAGGCATTTGCTCTATAGCTTCTACCAAGGAGATATTTATATGCAATTGCTTAAGAATCTCTAAAAACTTTTTAAATTGACCATCCTGATTCTTAGGCTTTTGCCTTTGTGGAAAAGGTAGAGGTGGTACATAAGGTGGGGGCGGCACATAAGGTGGTTCCGCATCTGGAATAGAACCAGATGCTCCAGCATCTTTATTGCTGCCTCCAGCACCCTGACCAGACTCCAAATCTTTTTCAACAACGACATTATTTCTATCACAATTCTTTCCTATATCCTGGGTTTTACTAGGCTCTTTTCTTTCTTCTAGATGCTTACCACTCCTAAGAGTCACTGCCTTTACCTGCTCCTTACCTTCCCTTCGAGGGTGCTCAGTATCTGAGGGAAGTTTCCCTTGAGGCCTTGCCTTTAGCTCATTAGCCAGCTGACCCACTTGCAATTCCAGGGCTCTCATTGAAGCTTGATTACTTTGAATTGCGGCGTCTGTACGAGCCATAAATTCTTTCATCATTGGCTCGAGAGAATTCCCCGAATTCTGCTGGGGTAAAGCATGCTTATTTTGCTGGGGCAATACCTGCGCTTTAGCAAATCCCGGCTGGTTCACTTTCTACTGTGCTTGCACATTACTCCCTTGTCCTCCCCACGCGAAGTTGGGGTGGTTGCGCCAACCTGGATTATAAAAGTTAGAATAAGGGTTGCTCCTCTGATTACCTACAAAAAACACAGAAGCTGGATTGCTGGGGCAAAACTCGTAGTTGTGATCTTCACCACAATAGACACAAGCTTCCTTTGCAACTTGGTTCACCACTGCAGCAGGCTCCACAACTAGCGGCTGCTGATGACTAATCACTGTTACATTCTTAAGAGCGTTAGCAATCATTGCAAGATCAGCCCTAATGGCAGACACACCATCAACTTCTAATACACTCTTAACCTTTTTATTTGTGCCTCTAACATCCGACCACTGACAACTATTAGTAGATATTCTTTCTAAAATTTCATAGGCTTCGTTAAAAGTTTTTGCCAAAAGGGCCCCTCCAGCCGAAGCATCAACCATACCCTGAGTTACCGCGTTCACTCCATTGTAAAATGTTTCCATTTGGATACAATGTGGTAGGCCATGGTGGGGACACTTGCGCAAAATCTCCTTAAACCTCTCCCAAGCCTCACTAAAAGTCTCATCTTCAAGTTGCCTAAACCCTACTATTTCACCCCTTAATTTAGCATTTCTATTAAGTGGGAAATATTTACTCAAAAAATTTTCAGCTAACTCATCCCATGTTCTAATTGATCCTGGAGCAAAAGAATTTAACCACGCCTTTGCTCCATCCCTAAGGGAATACAAAAACAAAGTTAATCTAGGAGCATCTCTAGGCACTCCTTGAATTACAAAAGAATCGCTAACTCCTAGAAAATACTTAAGATGTAAATGAGGGTCTTCCGATGACAAACCATGGAATTGACCCACGGTTTGCAACATCTGAAACAATACCGGTTTCATTTCAAAATTTGCCGCTTGAATTTGAGGACGTGCAATCCCTGGATTCAACTCATCAAACATTGGAAAAGCATAAGCTCGAATGGCTCTGGTCCTATCGTTCGCAACAAGATAGAATTCTCAGTCTGATTATTTTGCTGCTCATTTTGCTCCAGCAGCGGGTTGTGCTGCAGCAAACGATTGTGCTGGGGGTTCGCTACGCTGCTCTCTCCTTCTTCTCCTGAATGTCCTCTCGATTTCTAGATCAAGCTCGAACCTTACCCCAGGCGGATCGCTCATGCACCAAACTCACACCTGCAAAAACAAAAGAAACAATCAAAAAGTTCTAGCACCAAACCACTAAAACACACACAAAACAGATCAGATTAAAACTTATTCAAGTCCCCGGCAACGGCGCCAAAAACTTGTTGGTTTTCCTAAGTGAGTAAAAATATGGTATAAAAATGCTCTAGAACTATGTGCAAGTATACACAGTCCGCAACAAATAATAAGTATTATCAATCCAAGGCATGAACTAGCTTCCACTTTATCTGTTTTGTATACTTCTTTAATGGTTTCAAAGATGGTAAAAATGATTGGTTTTTATAAGAATAATGCTGAAGCAAAATAAATGACAAAGCAGAAAGTAAACAAATAGGCAGACAGATTAGAAACAGGCGCTGGTCAGGATTCAGTAATTGTTTTAAAAGATGCTCTAGCAATATTATTGATCTTGCAAACTCTCGCAGTATTATTAGCGGATTCCTCCCGAAACTCCGGATTTTTTGGAATGTGTTTCAACCCCAATGAAGTACGACCGATCAAACACTAGGCAACTGGCTATCCCTAGCTCAGTCACTGGCGTTCACCAATACACAATGATCGTAGTGTGATTAATCGCCACACACTCTCTAAATCATCCTTGAAACTAGAGAGAGGTATTCATACCGGCTGGCTAGGCGGGCATAAAATAGAAACAAGAACAACAATTAACCAAGATGCACAGAATCTGTTTATATTACTAAAGTTAAGCACGACAATCACATTATTCCTAACCAACGCCTAAGCTACTTAGTTCATAATATGCATGGAAACGCACGCTACAATCTAAGTAGGCATGTCCATAATTACAAGATAATAAAAGGAAATATTAATCTCCTCGATCAGCTTGCAATGATGGTCTTCTAGGTGGTCTCCAATCTCTCTCCTCTATTCGGCTCCCAAAGGTGGAAGGAACTTCCCAAGAAGGGAATGTTTTCTCGCAAAAGTGGAATGAATTTTGACTTGGGCGGCTACTTCCTTTTATAGAAGGCGAGGAGGCTTGAATTAGGTTGACCTAGACACGTGGATGGCTCTCCTTGCTTCTTTATCCCGAAAATAACTCAACAGAATTCGGTTCATTAAATCGGCTAACGAGCTGTGACGTGGCAGTTTTGCTCCCAGCTTTGCTGCAGCACAGAATTTGCTCCCTCCAGTCGCCCAGCAACATATTCTGCACAAAATAATTTCCAAAGCTTCCATTCTTCCAAATGGGTTAAAACATGTAATATATATCTAAAACCAACCCTATTAAGCACCAAAGACTCACAAATCAATATAGAAATGAGGGCTAAATAACTACCTTTTAGGCAGTTATCAGTGATTGAGGAAGAATTTCTGCAGCATAACACTAAGGTAAAAGCTATTAAAAAAAACACAATTTGATTCTTCCTCTACTTATAGAGAGAATCCATGCAAAAAGGGGCTTCAAGGTGCAAGACACATGGTGGTCTTAATGAAGAAAGTGGAAGCTAGGTGTTCAAACAACACTACATGCACCATTGCATGAATGTGGTGTAATTCCACTTTGTGTCTTCATGCAAGAGTGGATTTCCAACTTTTTCCACTAAATTATGAATAAAAATCAGATTCTAAATTCAGCATTATTGATTTTAATTTCAATTCTCGTGTCAAACACGATTTTATGATAATAGCCTTTTTCCCGATTTTGAACGATTCAAAGAATCCTATCAATATGTTCTAGGCTTTAATCCGATATGAGCTAGTAGGGGGACCTAATGGACCTATAGATCATAGGCTCCAACGATTCGAGGCTAACCGACTAATCTCATTTTCCAAGCTAGCCAACATTCGTTAACTACCGAGACACTCCACTATAGGCCGATAGTTGCACTCCCCTCACTATAGATATATTTCCGTCCACTTATTTTAACCATGTTCAGTAAGTCGATCCTTCACAGGTTGTTCGTAGCTGTAGCTAGGTCAAATGACTGTTTTACCCCTATAGTACTTCTTGTTCCTTAAGTTCCACTAATCCTCTAATGAACAATCGGTTTGTGGTCCAACCATCAAACCTAAGTCCCTCTCGATCCAACAAGAGGGTGGGGGCCCCTTGTTCAAGTCCTGGAGTTAGTACTTAAGGGAATAACCTCTCTACTATCCCTGAAATGGGTGGGCGCGAATTCCGTCTTGGCGAGACTACGTCCCCAGCTATCTATTCGATCTTACCCCCAAAATGGTAGGCTTGTTGAGTCGGCGATGCTGGCCACTCTCACCCATGCAAATCAAAGGATAATCTCATATAAACAGGAGTTCATAGTTAGCTCAGGATTAAGAACGAGTTACCTAGGTAATCTATGAGAAATAGTCAGTTTCTTCAGTAAACGACATTATAAAGAGAAAGTGACTTATTTCGTGGTCCAGTCTTATGCAAACTCATTGCATAGGACGCCCCCACTCGCATGTCTCCACATGAACGATTCAGGATCTCATCGTTTGTACTTTATACAAAGTGGGTCGCGTCCATAGTGTCCCCAGGATAAGGCACCCAACCCTATCCTTATACTATAGACTATTTTGTCTATAAACTTGAACTTGATCCTTCGATATGTCCCTACATATAGTTCAAGTATTCATTTTATAGCCAAGGATCTTAGTTTATTGGATTTAGGTTAATCATTCGCAATTTACATATTCAATAACATCTTTTACTGAATAACCTCAATAACGACTTTATTGGAAATAGAGATATGTTTAATGATTTACAAACTACGAGTTTATAGGACATTAAACCCAACAGCTCCATCGATGGATTTTGCTGCATCACATGGTTCTGCTGGGGATAAACTTGATCTTCGGGAATATTTGGAAGACGTGGAAGGTCAACCATTGGATTGATATTCCTTTGTTTCTCTCTCATTCTCCTTCTGAATGTCTGCTCAATCTCTGGGTCAAGCTCGAATCTTACCCTAGGATGATCGCTCATACACCAATCTCACACCTACAAAACAAAGAGAAACAATCAAAAAGTTCACGCACCAAATCACAAAAACACACGAACAAAACATATCAGATAAAAACAAATTCAAGTCCCTGGCAACGGCGCCAAGAACTTGTTTCCTTCTGGAGTGGTTAAAAATATGATATGAATTAACTCCAAAATATTATGCAAGTGCACATAATCCGCAACAAGTAATAAGTATTTTATTGTATCCGTGAGGTCTTGAATGGTCTCACTTTACCTATTTTGTTTTAGTCTTTTAGTGATTTCAAGGTTGATAAATTGATTGGGTTTTAGAAAAATGCTGGAACAAAAGAAATGATAAAGCAGAAATGTAAACGGATAAAGAAGACAGATTTGAAACAGGCATTGGTTAAGACTTATGTAATTGTTAAAAAGATGCTCTGGTCATTCTATTGATCAGGCAATCTCTCGTAGTCTTATCAGCAGGATCCTCCCGGAACTCTGGATTTTTTGGAATAGGTTTCAACTCCAATGAAGTTCTACCGATCAAGCATTAGGCAATTGGCTATCCCTAGCTCAATTGTTGGCGTTCACCAACTACAAAGGTCTAATGTGATTACAAGCCACACAACCCTTACATCATCCCTGAAACTAAAAGAAGTTATTCATATTGGCTGGCCAGACGGACACAAAATGAAATTAAGAACAACAAGTAATCAAGATGCTCAAAGATCAATAAGAATAGCTAGATTATAAAGAAATGTCACTTACATTATTCTCAACCAATGCCTAAAGTAAATTAGTTCATGGAAATAGAAATAACACACGCTAGAATCTAATTAAGCACATCCATAACTACAAATTCTACAAGAAAGAATAATCCTCCTTGAGGAAATTCGTAGAAAATGGTCTTTTAAGGTCTCCAATTGATTTCTCCTCTATTCGGCCTCCAAAGATGGAATATTTTGGTATCCTTTGACTTGAGATGGCTACTCCCTTTTATAGAGCGAAGTCAACCCTAATTAGGTCAAATATTACACGTGGAACTCTCTCCAAGCTTTTTAAATCCGAGATCACTACTGGAAACGTCACCTCATTAATGAATCATGTGCAGCTCACGTGGCCAGTTTTGCTCACAGCTTGGCTGGATCATGGATTTCGCTCCCTTAATACGATCAGCATTAATTTATCTGCAAAAGAACTTCCAAAGCATCAATTCTTATAATTAGGATAAAACACATTCATCTAATAACACATCTATTTGGCACAAGTAACATATAAATCATCTTAGAATAAGGCAGAAATAACTACCTTTTGGAGAGTTATCAGTACCTTATCCTTGGAACACTATGCGATGCAGCCCACTTTGTATCTAATGCAAACGATGTGATCTTGAATCATTCTTGTAGAGACATGTGAGTAGGGGCGTCCTATGCAAATGAGTTTGCATAAGACCAGGACCAAGAAATAAGTCAATTTCCTTTATAATGTCGTTTACTGTTGAAACTGACTTATTTTAGTGCGATGACCTAGGTAACTTGATCTTAATCTTGAGCTAACAATGAACTCCTGTTTATTCGGGCTTATCCTTGGATTTGCATGGGTGAGAGTGACTCATCATCGCCAACTCAATAAACCCTCCATTTCAGGGATAGGAACAGGTAGATAGCTGGGGACATAGTCCTACAAGACAGAATTAACTCCGACCCGATTTAGGGATAGTAGAGAGGTTGTTCCCTTAAGTGTTGACTCTCAGACATGAACACAGGGATCCCACCATCTCATTGGCCCGAGAGGTTTTAGGTTTAGTGGTCGGACCACAAACCAATTATTCATTAGGGACTCAGTGGGGACTTAAGGAACAAAATGTAACTTCTAATGGTAAACCAGACATTTGACCCAGCTCTAGTTACGAACAACCTATGAAGGGTCGACTTACTAATTATGGTTATATCGGGTGGACAGAAATATATCTACAGTGAGGGAAGTTCAACTATCGGGCTATACTGGAGTGTCCCAGTGGTTAACGAATGTTGGTTAGCTAGGTTAAAAGAGTTTAGCCGATTAATCTCGGATCGTTGGAGCCCATGATCTGTAGGTCCATTAAGTAACCCTGCTAGCTCGTACGGAATAAACCTTAGAACAATGTGATGAAAAAATTTGAAAGGTTCATATTCAATTTAGAGAGTTATCGTTAATTATATTCGATAATTTTAGCGTATCAGTTTAATTATGAATTAAACTATATTTTGAGAGAGTTTTAATTATTTAAATATGATTTAAAAATTACGCATGTGAATAGGGATTCATGTTCGGTTTTTTGAGAAAAATCGGGATAGGTGGATGATGGGAGCACCGCAAGTGCACGGGTCATCAAGTGATTTTGAGTATAGAGTATCGTCTCCACAGGGATTGGATTTATTCAATTAATTACCGCGAATAATCTTGCTTAGCTTTATTTAGAGAACAAAATCCACCGAAAAAAATAACAAAATCTAATCTAGAAAGCAAAAGATAAATGGAGCACAATTTGGAGGGATAACTCTAGAGTGTTGATTTCATTAATTGGACCTTTAATTGCTTAATCAATTAGCTAATTTAGATTAATTAATCATTCAATTCATAAGTCGAGAAGCCTAATATCAAGGACTCTCCTGTCGATTTCCTCCTATCTCATGCCTTTTAATAAAGAATCTCCTTTTGGTTTCCTCTTTATTTACTTAGCATGGCATTATGACCCTTCAATAACAACTTCTAATGTTATTTATTCTATCCCATGTCGCTCGGGTAAATAACATTAGTCATGCATTCGGTTTTAGTCTAAGTTTCTCTCCGTCGAGTTTCCACTTAGTAACAATTCATTTAATCAGTGATCAAGTGATTAAAAGCATTAATGACAAAATGCACAAATGAATGATAATGACAATCAAACCAAATTACTTCATTAATTAAACAAAGGTTCAACAACTAAATCAAAACTCATAGAAATTAGGAATTAACTACTCATAATCAATAAACATCCAATAATTCCTAATCACAACTATTCTAGAAACTAAAATTAAAGGAAAAGGGAAGAGAAATGCTCATAAAAGTGTCGATCTCCTCGATCCCATGGCGACCTCCATCGATCCCGAGCTCCCAAGATCTTCAACAAAGCTCAAAAACTCTCCCAAAACCCCCAATTTTAGTGCTGAATCGAGAATAGGGTGAAAACCCTCAAATTGGCTCCCTTAATCCGAATGCAAAAGGCCCTTTTTATAGCTTCCCAGTCGAGACAGCGTCGCGACGCTGTGACGTAGTCATCTTGGCCTCCAAGTGGCCTTAGCGTCGAGACGTTGTGTCGTTTCCAGACTTTCCTTCGCAGCTATCTGGCGTCAAGACGCCCAAGGCTAGCGTCTCGACGCTAGGCCTCGGTCTTCAACTTCAAGAATGGCTCGTTTTTATCAACATTTTGGTCCTCCAACTCTTCACTCTTGGGCTTTTGGGCTAGGATCTTCAATAGAATTCTTCAAATTGCTCCAAAAGCCTCCAAAATCATCCAAATTCTCTCAAAAACTCCAGTTTTGCTTCCTTGGCTCGATTTTTTGAAATTTAAACATAAAATGGCATCAAAGCATACAATTCAAGCACAAAAACTAGCTAAAAATAATAGGAAATAGATAGCATTTATGCATGCTATCTGTGGAAATTGTTAATTTAATTAAATTAATATAATTGATTAAATTGTTTATTCAATTATTAATTTTGTTTAAATTAATTAGTTGAATTTATTTTATATTAACTTAAGATATTAATTCAGAATTAATTTTCTAACATAATTGATTTTTTAATCAATTAATAAAATTGGAAATTGTTTCATTTTTAGGAGGCTAATTAGAAGATGTTTATGTTGGAAATACGTTGTATATAGAAACTGTTCCACACTAACAAACAGATTACAAGGCAACTGGCTACAAACAAATACAGTGTAAATATATCTACAAACACTGTATATAACAAAAAAGTACAGTAATCATAATTAAACAATATCAAAATATCAATAGCGCTCCAAAGGTCGTAGATGATCCGATTGACAACAACAGCCACATCAAACGAACAGAACCTGTAAAACAAAAGAATGTGATGATTGGTAGTCAAGGCACGCTTTCAAAGCGTTGTCCTGAAGACAATTATTCGCTCTGCACGGGTTGCTAGCAGACTACAGCGATTGTCTCAGCAGGATACAACGACTAATTCCAGTAGAAAAACAACCTCTAACTACACGGATCTGGAAGAACTCTTAGATACTCACTCTCAACAAAACCAAACTCAAAAGATGAAAAGATAAGAGAAACACGAAAATGGAATGATGAGAAATGAGGAAATCAGCTACTATTTATAGTTATACAAATAGTAACTTCCTGAAAAAACGAAAAGGCAATAATAAATACTTTATAATTACGTTTAATTACAGTGTATTTATGCATATTTACCACAGTTGCAGAATACAGAAGGTCATTCGACTACTCTGTAATTCTGAGCAATTATTGTAGTTGTAGTACACGAAAAGAAACCAACTATTCAAGTTCATACAAGTTACGAATTTAATCTCTTATCATTAAACTCATGAATTAAACAACCAACTTGACCTCTTGGCATTCAACCAATTACTTTCTTTCACAAATTACAACAAAATCCAACAATGCCCTGAAGGGATAAAAGCCCCATGCAGCGGAAAGTATTACCAAACCTACTCAGAGTCTTAGATTCTAATTGAAATACCAATACAATTTGTGAAATATTACAACAATAAATCTATATTTAATGGGTTGTACATAGGCTATAAACATGCTAAAAAATCAACTAGATTGATCCTAATGATCAAGGATTTCATAGAAAACTTACTTTTGTAGAAAGCCTTGATCAATTCTCCTTTTCTTGCCAATAAGATTGAAAACGCAGCAACCCTCTTGTGCGAACACCACCAATCGGCTACACCGGTATATCTCTAAGACTTCTTGAAGCAGGAGACTTGTGGGAGTCTTTTGGGAGATATCTCTGTGACAATGAGAGACAATGGGATGCCTTTCACCCCACCCCAGGGGTCCTATATATAGGTAAAGGCCAAGACCTTTTCCTAATAGGACCTTTTCCTAATAGGAAAAGGTCTCGGAATAAGTTCAAATCTATTATCTGAACAATATCTAATTTTAATAATTAATTAATTACCCAATTAAATATCACATATTTAATCTTAGGGATTTTATTAAAATTAAAATTAATATGAATCCAATTCATATTAAATTTATTTGAACTCTTTCAAATATTTTCTTTCCTAATAGGAAAAGGTCTCTAATTTTAATAAATAATTAATTCCATGATTAATTAATTACCCAATTAAATATCATATATTTAATCTTAGGGATTCTATTAAAATTAATATGAATCCAATTCATATTAAATTTATTTGAACTCTTTCAAATATTTTCTCTCAAGAGTTAATTTTTGAATTTAATTCAAAAATTATATTATAAAGTTTCATAAACTTTATATTAAAATGCATCAATATACATTATACGATTCCCCAAATAAATTGAACACTTTCAATTTACAATTTATATTTGTTTGCTTCAAGTCTTTTTACGAGCTACCAGTGGGACCTAATGGACCTACAGATCAGAAGCTCCAACGATACGTGACTAATCGGCTTAAACTCATTAACCAAGTTAGTCTCCAATCTTTAACTGTGGGTCATTCCACTAAAGACCCTCAGCTGCACTCTTCTCACTGCAGAATATTTCTGTGTCCAGAGATATCGACCAATACTACAAGTCAGTCCTTCACGTGTGTTCATATCCCAGCTGGGTCAAATTACCGTTTTACCCCTGGTTTACATCTTTGTCCTTAAGTCCCCAGTGCTCCTCTAATGAACAACCTGTTTGAGGTCCAACCAACAAACAGAAGTCCCTCTCGTGCAATAGAGAGGGTTGGGCCCATTGTTCATGTCCCGGAGACACCACTTAAGGGAACACACCTCTACTTACCCTAGAGTCGGGAAGGAGTGAATTCCATCTTGTGTGATTATGTTCCCAGCTCCCCACTCGTTATTGTCCCAAAATGGTAGGCTTATTGAGTCGGCGTGCTGGCCACTCTCACCCATACAAATCAAAGGACAACTCCTCGTCAACAGGAGTCCATAATCCACTCAGGATTGAGACTGAGTTGTCTAGGTCATCCTAGTGAAATAGAAACCAAGCCAACTAACGGTGTTACAGTTAGTGGTTAACTATTTCGCGGTCCGGTCTTATGCAAACTCATTGCATAGGATACCCCTATTCGCATGTCAACTACATGGATGTGTTGGATCATAGCGTTTGTCTCATAATACAAAGTGGGTCGTATCCATAGTGTCACCAGGATAAGGTACCCAGCCTTATCCCTATACTATAGAACCTTTAGGCTGAATCTTGAACATTGATCCTCGTATGTCCTTACATATTAGTTCAAGCCTCATACTATCAGCCTCGGATGTTTAGTTTATTGGATTAGGGTTAATAAGACAAGATCTACTAAATACAAACAAAATAAACTATTTTATTAATGTTCGGTAAAATGTTACATTTACTATCTACGAGTTTTAGGGCATAAAACCCAACAAACTTCGACTTGAACTAAAACTCAAGATAATGGGAAAGAACATGTACAAGTAATCTAAAGTTGGAAATGGTAAATACAATAAACTAGGGCATCCTCATACCCTATTACACATCTCCCACTTGCCCTAGATTACATAATGTACATATCTCGTAGACCTAGACACTCTAGATGACCCTCAAACACTTTAGCCGGGAGAGCCTTCGTAAAAGGATCAGCAATGTTGTGCTCTGAAGCGATCTTAGTGACGATCACATCTCCTCGTTGCACAATCTCTCGTATCAAGTGATACTTCCTCTCTATGTGTTTTCCTCGTTTGTGGCTTCGAGGTTCTCTAGAATTGGCTACAGCCCCACTGTTGTCACAGTATAACGTAATGGGAAAGTCCATATTTGGAACTACTTCCAAATCTGTCAGGAACTTTCTTAGCCAAACCGCTTCCTTGGCTGCTTCACAAGCCGCTACATACTCAGCCTCCATGGTTGAGTCCGCTATGCATCCTTGTTTGATGCTTCTCCAAACTACAGCTCCCCCGTTAAGGGTAAACACTGACCCCGACGTGGATTTCCTAGAATCTTTGTAAGACTGGAAGTCAGAGTCGGTGTATCCAGTGAAAACTAACTCTTTAGCCCCAAACACCAGCATGTAGTCACTCGTTCTTCGAAGATACTTGAGGATTCCTTTAACGGCGGCCCAGTGGTCTAACCCCGGATTTGACTGATATCTGTTGACTATCCCTACAGCATAACAAATGTCAGGTCTCGTGCAGAGCATTGCATACATTAAGCTGCCCACTGCTGAGGCGTAGGGAATCCGTCTCACATCCTCAACTTCTTGAGATGTCTTAGGACACTGTTCCTTAGACAAGTGTACCCCATGCCTGAAAGGCAACAAGCCCTTCTTGGAGTTCTGCATCGAATATCGGGACAACATTTTGTCGATATACGTTGCTTGAGACAGGGCTAGCATTTTGTTCTTTCGATCCCGAATGATCTGGATTCCAAGAACATATATGGCCTCTCCTAAATCTTTCATCTGGAATTGGGCCGCTAGCCATTCTTTTACGTCAGACAGATATCCTACATCATTCCCAATGAGTAGGATGTCATCATCATAAAGTACTATGAAAGCTACTTTGTTTTTGTTGATTTTCTTGTATACACAAGGCTCATCAACATTTTGGTCAAAGCCAAAAGATTTGAGCGCAGTATCAAATCTAATGTTCCAAGATCTGGAAGCCTGTTTCAACCCATAAATGGATCGATTCAGTTTACAAACTTTTTGTTCCTTACCTTGGGTTATGAACCCTTCGGGCTGAGACATAAAGATATTCTCTTCAAGATTACCATTCAAAAAGGTAGTCTTGACATCCATTTGCCATATTTCATAATCATAAAACGTGGCTATGGATAAGAGAAATCTTATTAACTTTAACATAACACCAGGAGAAAAAGTTTCCTCATAGTCCACCCCTTCTCTTTGGGTATAACCCTTTGCTACAAGTCTTGCTTTGAAAGTCTGTACTTTCCCAGCAGCATCTCTTTTCCTCTTATAGATCCATTTACACCCTATGGGTTTGACCCCTTCAGGTGGATCTACAAGTTCCCAAACTTGATTGAAGTAGATAGACTCCATCTCAAGGTCCATGGCTTTGGTCCATTTGTCTTTATCTACATCATTCATTGCCCGTCGATAAGACAATGGATCCTCAACACCGTCATCAGGTATGACCACTTGTGTTTCAGTTAAACCCAAGTAACGGTCAGGTTGTATCACAACCCTCCCACTGCGTCGAGGCCCTCCTACTATGGGAGGAGGATGAGATTGACGTGAAGAACTGGCTCCTACATCAACTCTTGTTGAAGGACCAGCTTCATCAACAACCCTTGTTGACTCTTCTGTAGCTTCTCCTAATACTTGTTTTCTACGTGGTTTATGATCTCGAATGTGATCTTCCTCCAAGAAAGTAGCGTTTGTCGATACGAACACTTTGTTTTCTTGAGGGTCGTAGAACTGACCATCTCTCGTTTCTTTAGGATAACCAACAAATTGGCATATTCTAGAACGGGGTTCCAGTTTCTTAGGATTTGTTACTAGCACGTGTGCAGGACAACCCCAGATACGGAAGTAACGCAAACTAGGTTTACGCCCCCTCCAGAGCTCAAAAGGTGTTTCAGAAACACTTTTGATGGAACGTTGTTTAGAATATGAACTGCAATCTCTACTTCATACCCCCAAAACGAGCTAGGCAATTGAGCATAGCTCATCATAGAACGAACCATGTCTAACAGGGTTCTGTTTCTCCTTTCTGATACACCATTCTGCTAAGGTGTACCAGGTGCTGAGAGTTGGGATTGGATTCCATGTTCTATCATATAGTCCTGGAATCTTTGATCCATGTACTCTCCACCTCGATCTGATCGAAGTGTTTTAATTGTCTTACCTAATAGGTTTTCTACCTAAGTCTTAAACTCTTTGAACTTTTCAAAAGCTTCAGACTTGTGACCCATTAGGTATAAGTAACCATATCGAGAATAATCATCTATGAAAGAGATGAAATATTCATAACCTCCTCGAGCTTTTACATTCATTGGACCACAAAGATCCGAATGTATCAACTCTAGAGGTTCTTTGGCACGATAACCTTTTCCGGTAAAAGGTCTCTTGGTCATTTTACCCTCGAGACACGATTCACAGGGTGGTAAAGATTCATCTTCTAAATCGGTTAGAAGTCCATTCTTTACCAAACGACCGATCCAATAGATGTTAATATGACCAAGACGTAAGTGCCAAAGATATGTGTTGTTACTTATTGGAGAAATCTTTTGCCTTTTATTTTGCGTTTCAGCCGATTTAAACATCTCATGATTTAAAAGTGTTGTTGTGTTGGTTGGTTTTAACATATATAAGTTGTTTTCTAGCTTAGCAGAACATATAAATACTCCATTTCGACAAATGAACGCTTCATCTAATTCAAAAGAAATAGAATAATTGTGTTCTAACAATCCAAAAACAGAAATAAGGTTCCTCTTAATGCGAGGAACAACATACAAGTTTTCTAAAAACAAAAACTTATTTCTGAAAAAACAACTTCGCAGCTCTCACTGCACTTGCTAAAATGACATCTCTCGTTCCAACCTTGAGTGTCATCTCACCATCTTGAAGCTGCTGGAAATCATTTCCCTGAAAAGAAGAACAGACATGATTAGTTGCTCCGGAATCTAAAATCCAGGCATACTCATCATGTTTAACAAGGCACGTTTCTAAAACAAGTAAATCAAATTTACCTTCCTTGTCCTTCTTTTTCTCCGCAAGGTATCGAGGGCAGTTTCTTTTCCAGTGACCATCCACATTGTAGTGGAAGCACTTGCCCTTATCAGCCACAACCTTGGCCTTTCCCTTGCCTCGAGCAGCTTTAGTAGGAGCCTTCCCCTTATTACCCTTCTTCTTCTGTATCTTCTTTGAAGAAGAAGAAGCTTGAGTAGGTTTAGTTCCTGAGGATGAACCCTTCAGGAACTTTTTGGAATGGGCCACATTGGCCTCTCCTTTAACCACATTTTTGCCCTTGCTTTTCAGCATGGACTCATAAACTTGTAGCACATTTAGAAGGGCAGTCAGGTTGAATTGAATCTTATTCAAGCTAGCGTTTGTTCGAAATTGCATAAAACTTTGTGGAAGTGAATACAATATAAACGCAACCTAACTTCTTTCGCAGACGACCCCACCATTAGCTTCCGCAATATTGAATTGGTTTATCATGTCAAGAACATGTTCTTGAACAGATTGTCCCTCTTCCATGCGGGAGTTATGGATTTTTTGTAGAGCCTTGTGGTGGAGTTGGTAGGCTGGTAATCCAAACATCTCCTGAAGGGAATTCATAATTTCCCTTGCACTTTCCACGTTCTCATATTTCTTTGCCAAAACTTCAGTTAAGCTAGCCAAGATATAGACACGGGCCTTTTCGTTGGCCTTAGTCCAGCAGTCGTGCACATCCTTTATCGCTTGGGATGCATTGCGAGGGGGAACTGGAGGACAATCCTCTGTTAAGACGAACCGGAGATCTTCAACAACCAGAATTGTATTAAGGTTGGATTTCCACGTAGGAAAGTTCTCGCCGGTTAATTTTTCATTTTTCAATAAAGCGATGATAGAGGAAGACATTGCTGGAAAAATAAACTTTTACCGTATTAGTTATCTTTGTCTTAACCCATCAAACAGACAAACAAACAATTGCATAAATCCAATCAATTTTGCAAAAAATCAATCAAAGAACCCTAACAAACTATCGATTGTGTTTAGCAACGATGCTTTAGAGGTTTAGAGAAACAGTCACCGAAGGGTGATCAGCTACACCTCCTCTAAAATGAGACTTTTCTCAGTCAACTCTATCACCAGAATAACTCATATTCCTATGGACATTGACCACCGTCGTTCGGTCAACGATTCGTTAACGAATTAACTTATCCTCGTAAGTGTAACCCTCCCACTTTCAGATCCCAGAGGCACGCACCAACAGGCTACCGAAGGGAAAGACAACTGTTGGTAATTAGCCTAAGTGACCCTATCCTTTCCAGGAGTTCACGGTGTTACGAACCCTATGATCAGGCCCTCCGAAGGGATGGTTGCTCCAGGACAACACGCAGGCGGATCATAAGACTCTCACGGTGTGACCTATGGGTGGAGACCGAGGGATACGTTGACACGTGTCCCGCTCCCATTTACTATGGGCACTTTCCCATTCACCTTGTTATTGACTCATGCAAACACTTTCCGAAGGGAGGTCGCGCTAAAACGACAAGAAGCCGAGCATGGATCTCACGTTGCGAATATAGAGACGTAGGAGTAAAAACTCGATTTAAATCAAGTTTTGATTTTACCTCCCACTAAAGTGACCTACCGTATATTTTAGGGTTTATTAACCTAGATAAATCCGGCTAATTCAATTTATCTAAGTCTAATCCTATTATAACTATTATAATGAGAATTGTAATGTTCTAGGTGAATTAAACTCATTTAACATGGCAACACCATATGCTAACATGACTATTGTTATTTCAACTCAGGTTTCGGATTTGTTCCCAGGTAGCAGGTGTTCCGTAAACCGTCAGCTTAAATACCTCCAGCCTTAGACAGAACGTTACCGGGAGAGTTCCCTTTTAACCATAGTAATGTAAAGTCTTTACTCTAAAGATCTAGGTGTATTAAACTCTTTTAATAAACCTAGTGACATTGCATGCTAACATTTAACCATGATTAATTCAACTCCGGTATTCCGGATCAGTTTCCAGGTAGGAGGTGTTCCGTAAACCATCAACTTAAGTACCCCCAACCTTAGACAGAACTTTATCGGTAGAGTTCCCTTATAATCACAGTAATGTTTGTCCTACTTAGTAGGTTAAAACTATTTTTTAAAAAACTAAGCAAGACTCAATTCTAATCCTATTAGAATTAACGAGATCTTAGGTCTAATTAATTTTGAACATTTTAAAAATAATTCATTTACCTATGATCCTATGCAATCTTTATTACAGGTTGACGGTTTCTAATCATCAATTTTAAACTACTTAAAAATTAATGATTAGCCCTATAATCACGCATACTATAGTTTTAAAATAATTAACAATCATATTCAAGTTAATATAATAAAACTATATATATTGCCTTGCATTGCATGAAATTAATATAACAATTATATTAAACTATGGATGTTTCATGCTCAATGCAGCTTTGATTTCCATTATAAATTAACAATTAAATTATTACCAAAAATGGTAAATCAAAGTAGCATGCTGCAAATAATTTTATTAAATATAACTATTTATATTTAACTAGGTAATTGTATGCATCATGCTTATCCTTTTTCATGATATCAAATATAACTCAACTATATATTAAAAGCTCATGAAAATAAACCATGCATTTCAATCCATACATTATAACTAATTATAATATATATAAAATGCATGAGCATGCTTTATAACCTAAGGCGGGATTTTAAATCTAAATGACATCCATAACGCATTTAAATAGCGTATAAACCGATTAATTGGCCCCTAGGATAAAATTAAAGATAAATTACAATAATAAAGCAATATTCTATCCTATTACAGCCTTATACAACCCCTAACTGGACCAAAATTACTTCAAAATTGCCAAAACCGCTCGAACCAGCTCAAAACCGCTCGAACCGGACCGGAAAACAACTGAACCAGTTTCAAAATACCGCGCAGTCAACGAACTGAACTGGAAAGTCAACGAACCGCCAAAAAACCACCCATGATTGACCGAACCAGGCATGCCGGTCAACGAACCAATGTTTCAGTCAACGAACCGCCGCAGAACCGGACGAACTACTCCTATCCGAAGAATCGGTCTAATGCGAACTGGACCGCGCCTCATGACGTCAGCCCTCGTCTTCACGCGCGCTTTTTTTTCGAATTTTCTGGAAAAATCTGCACTATTCAGCAGCCGTTTTCCACCGTTTTTGGCCAAATTTGGTCCCGATCTTCATCGTTCTTCAATCTAAACTAGACCCGGACTTACATAGACTCAATTTACAATTTAAATTGCCCAAAAAACACAGGGGTCTTTACATTTGATCGCATCAAAAATTGTAAATCTATGGCCAAATTAATCGAAAACATTTATACGCAAACCATAACATGCATAAATCCCACCAAGAACAAATTACAAATTTCAATTTTAAAATCAATAACAACTGAGTTGGCTCTGATACCAATTGAAGGGATAAAAGCCCCACGCAGCGGAAAGTATTATCAAACCTACTCAGAGTCTTAGATTCTAATTGAAATACCAATACAATTTGTGAAATAGTACAGCAATAAATCTATATTTAATGGGTTGTACATAGGCTATAAACATGCTAAAAAATCAACTAGATTGATCCTAGTGATCAAGGATTTCATAGAAAACTTACTTTTGTAGAAAGCCTTAATCAATTCTCCTTTTCTTGCCAATAAGATTGAAAACGCAGCAACCCTCTTGTGCGAACACCACCAATCGGCTACACCGGTATATCTCTAAGACTTCTTGAAGCAGGAGACTTGTGGGAGTCTTTTGGGAGAGATCTCTGAGAGAATGAGAGACAATGGGATGCCTTTCACCCCAACCCAAGGGTCCTATATATAGGTAAAGGCCAAGACCTTTTCCTAATAGGAAAAGGTCTCGGAATAAGTTCAAATCTATTATCTGAACAATATCTAATTTTAATAATTAATTAATTCCATAATTAATTAATTACCCAATTAAATATCACATATTTAATCTTAGGGATTTTATTAAAATTAAAATTAATATGAATCCAATTCATATTAAATTTATTTGAACTCTTTCAAATATTTTCTTTCCTAATAGGAAAAGGTCTCTAATTTTAATAAATAATTAATTCCATGATTAATTAATTACCCAATTAAATATCATATATTTAATCTTAGGGATTTTATTAAAATTAATATGAATCCAATTCATATTAAATTTATTTGAACTCTTTCAAATATTTTCTCTCAAGAGTTAATTTTTGAATTTAATTCAAAAATTATATTATAAAGTTTCATAAACTTTATATTATAATGCATCAATATACATTATACGATTCCCCAAATAAATTGAACACTTTCAATTTACAATTTATATTTGTTTGCTTCAAGTCTTTTTACGAGCTACCAGTGGGACCTAATGGACCTACAGATCAGAAGCCCCAACGATACGTGACTAATCGGCTTAAACTCATTAACCAAGTTAGTCTCCATTCGTTAACTGTGGGTCATTCCACTAAAGACCCTCAGCTGCACTCTTCTCACTGTAGAATATTTCTTTGTCCACAGATATCGACCAATACTACAAGTCAGTCCTTCACGTGTGTTCGAATCCCAACTGGGTCAAATTACCGTTTTACCCCTGGTTTACATCTTTGTCCTTAAGTCCCCAGTGCTCCTCTAATGAACAACCTGTTTGAGGTCCAACCAACAAACAGAAGTCCCTCTCGTGCCATAGAGAGGGTTGGGCCCATTCTTCAAGTCCCGGAGACACCACTTAAGGGAACACACCTCTACTTACCCTAGAGTCGGGAAGGAGTGAATTCCATCTTGTGTGATTATGTTCTCAGCTCCCCACTCGTTATTGTCCCCAAAATGGTAGGCTTATTGAGTCGGCGTGCTGGCCACTCTCACCCATACAAATCAAAGGACAACTCCTCGTCAACAGGAGTCCATAATCCACTCAGGATTGAGACTGAGTTGTCTAGGTCATCCTAGTGAAATAGAAACCAAGCCAACTAACGGTGTTACAGTTAGTGGTTAACTATTTCGCGGTCCGGTCTTATGCAAACTCATTACATAGGATACCCCCACTCGCATGTCAACTACATGGACGCGTTGGATCATAGTGTTTGTATCATAATACAAAGTGGGCCGTATCCATAGTGTCACCAGGATAAGGTACCCAGCCTTATCCCTATACTATAGACCCTTTAGGCTGAATCTTGAACATTGATCCTCGTATGTCCTTACATATTAGTTCAAGCCTCATACTATCAGCCTCGGATGTTTAGTTTATTGGATTAGGGTTAATAAGACAAGTCTACTAAATACAAACAAAATAAACTATTTTATTAATGTTCGGTAAAATGTTACATTTACTATCTACGAGTTTTAAGGCATAAAACCGAACATGCCCCACATGAAAGAAAGTAAGAATAAACAAAATAAAATCGTTGAGAGCAAACGAACAAGTTATGCATCAAGAGAGGTGTCTTCTGGACTTGAACCTTCCTTAGTGAAAATCCATCGAATTTACCGAAGAAATAGTGAGACTACCTCTGGAACTATCCTTCCTGTGGTAAATTGAGACAACGGACATCACACATAACTCATTCTGTATCTTCGAGTTCTATACGTTTGTGTCCATTTCGGTCCTGGAAAAAATCCCGATTTCATGAGAGATTTAGAGAACATAAGCCATTCAAAAAGTTCTCACAGAAGCGACCCACTTCTACTCTCACATAGGTGATATTGATTAAGAGTATTCTGCCATTACTCCTTTTGTAAACAAAATATCAATATGACCTTAACTTCGATAGATCACACACTCTTTAAACATCATAGAAATGGGAAGAAACTATATGTTTCTTAGTGTGTCAACTATGAATCATTCAGCCAGTTTGCCTATTGAACCTAGATCTTGGGATCTCCAGTCAACTAGGTTAGGTTACCACCAAATAATTCATTTCATAGGCTTTAGCCCCATTTCCCTCGATGTATATGTCACTTGCTCTCTTGACTATCCTTTCGTCAAAGGATCAACAATATTCATAATCAATGGAAATGATTCCATTAGAGAGCAGTTGCCTTACTGAATTATGCATGCGTCTTATATGTCGTGACTTTCCATTATATATGTTATTCTGAGCTCTCATTGAGGTTGCTAAACTGTAACAATAGATACATATCTCACTCACAGGCTTTAGCCACAATGGAATATCTTCAAGGAAATTTTGAAGCCATTCAGCTTCTTCTTTATCTTAGTCAAGAGCTATAAACTCTGACTCCATAGCATAACACGCTATACACGTCTGTTTTGAAGATTTCCATAATACAACAAACCCAACTAAGGTAAATATATACCCATTGGTTGATTTAGTCTCCATGCTATCAGAAATCCAATTAGAATCACTAAATCCTTCCAGTACATGTGGATACCTCGTATAATGCAATCCATAGTCTAAAGTGTTCTTTAAGTACCTTAAAACTCTAACTAAAGCATTCCAATGATCAAGCCCAGGATTGCTAGTGTATCTTGCTAATCTTCCTACTGAATAGACAATATCTGGTCTTGTACAATTCATTATGTACATTAAGCTACCAACAACTCTTGAGTATTCTAGAGAAGATACACCTTCATCATTATTCTTCTTCAACTTACAATTTGGATCAAAAGGAGTAACTGTCGGTTTGGCCTCAAATTGATCAAATTTTCTCAACACTTTCTCTATATAGTGAGATTGAGAAAGTATGTATCCACTTGAATTTCTTGTTATTCGAATTCCAAGTATAACATCAGCAAGACCAAGGTCTTTCATATCAAAATTAGATTTTAACATCTGCTTGGTGGAATCAATGACACTACGATTTGTGCCCATTATCAACATGTCATCGACATATAAGCAAACAATGACACAATCTTTATCTATGGTTTTATCATAGACACATTTATCACACTCATTTATCTTAAATCCATTTGACAACATAGTGTGATCAAACTTTTCATGCCACTGTTTGGGTGCTTGTTTCAACCCATAAAGAGACTTGACAAGTTTACAAACTTTATCTTCAAGTCCTTTTACAACAAACCCTTTAGGTTGTTCCATATAAATTTCTTCATCTAATTCTCCATTTAAAAATGCAGTTTTCACATCCATTTGGTGTATTTCCAAATTTTGTAAAGCTGCTATTGCGATTAACATCGTTATAGATGTAATCCTCGTCATTGGAGAATAGGTATCAAAGAAATCTATCCCTTCTTTCTGACGAAAGCCTTTAGCAACAAGACGAGTTTTGTACTTATCAATAGTGCCGTCAGCCTTTAGCTTTCTTTTGAAAATCCATTAACTACTGATTGGTTTACTACTAGGCGGTAGATCAACCAATGCCCAAGTTTTGTTCTGCAAAATGGATTCTATCTCACTATTGATAGCTTCCTTCCAATAAGGTGCATCTGGAGATGTCATAGCTTCTTGAAAAGTTTGAGGCTCACCTTCTAACATATATGTTATAAAATCAGGTCCAAAAGACGTAACTTTCTTAGCTCTTTGGCTTCTCCTCGGTTCAGACTCAGTTTTCTGATCGTCTTGACCTTTCAGAGAGCTAGCCTCATAATTCCTTTTGGCACCATTACTTCTGTGTCTTTCTTCTTTAAAAGGAAATATATCCTCAAAAAATTTTGCTTCAATGGATTCCAAAATCGTATTATTATTCATATCAGATATTTCTGATTTAATCACCAGAAATCTATAAGCAGCACTATGCATTGCATATCCTATAAATACACAATCAACTGTCTTAGGCCCAAGTTTGGTCCTTTTCGATAAAGGAACTTGTACCTTTGACAAACACCCCCACACTTTCAGCATTTTATATGAGGGAAACCTTCTATTCCACACCTCATAAGGTGACTTATCACTTTTCTTATGTGGAACCCTGTTTAGTATAAAATTTGCTGTAAGCAACGCCTCCCCCCACAAATTATGAGGTAAACCTGAACTATTTAACATGCAATTAATCATGTCCTTCAAAGTTCGATTTTTCCTTTCAGCTACACCATTTTGTTGTGGTGTATAACGTACTGTAGTTTGATGGACTATACCATTAACTTCACAAAATTCATAAAGCATTGATGATTCATATTCACCACCTCTATCTGATCTAAGCACCTTTATCCTCTTTTCAAGTTGATTTTCAACTTTTGCCTTATATGTTTTAAAAACATCTAAGGTTTCATCTTTACTATGTAATAAATACACATAACAATATTTACTACAATCATCAATAAATGTGACAAAATATCTCTTACCACCTCTTGTAGGGGTACTTTTCAAGTCACATACATCACTGTGGATTAAATCAAGTCATTATTTCTTTCCACAGATGAAAATGACTTTCTAGTAAATTTTGATTCAACACAAACTTTACATTTGTGCCTATTATCAATATTAAAATTGAAGGTGTTCATATAACACATGCGGAAGCAATTGAAGATCGAAAGCACTTAAGACATTCAATTTTACTCCTAAAGCATGCATGTTCTAGAAAGGGTAGAAAAGAGAGTAAATGAGTACCAACCTCTTTGATGCTCACTTGTAAGGAACTCCTTGTGATATTATCTTTCTCCAACTTCTCTTGGACAACCTTTAGTGTCTTCCCTACTATTCTCTTGAGCCTAGAAAGACTTGTGGGAGTCTATAGAAGAAAGAAATAGGAAGGGAATGCTTGATGGTACAAGCTTTTGGAAGGAGATGAAATGAGAGAGAATTTGAGGGAGAAAATTTGCAGCATAACACTAAAAAAAAATGAAAGCTTGCTACTCTTGAATCTAATTCAAGCCCCTTTTATAGACCTCTCCCATGCAAAGACAAGCTTCATGACACTTAGCCACATGGTCAAGATGCAACTCAAAGTGGATTCTAGGTGTCTACTTCACAACACATGCATCTAATGCATGTTTGTGTTGTTTTCCACTATGTATCATTATGCAAGAGTGGAAAAACTACTAAATCCACTATGAATTGAATCCTAATTGTGAATTTTCAACTTTCAATTCATTTCAAATTCAATTCAAAATTGAAATTGATTTCTAGGCAATTAACTGGGACATTTCCAAGTAATTTTGATATGATTGATCCAATCAATCTTTATCACCTAATGCCATGAATTATATATGATTCCTAATACATATATATGGTATTTAAAACACTTTTAAATACCTCATCTCTCAATTCCTAATTTAATTCATAATTAAATCATTGTGTTGAACATGTTTTACAATAAAACCCTATTTCCCGTTTTTGAACGATTCAAAGATTCCTAACAATATGTTCTAGGCTTTAATCCGATATGAGCTAGTAGAGGGACCTAATGGACCTATAGATCATGGGCTACAACGATCCGAGGCTAACCGACTAATCTCATTATCAAAGCTAGCCAACATTCGTTAACTACCGGGACACTCCACTATAGCCCGATAGTTGCACTCCCCTCACTATAGATATATTTCCGTCAACTTGATTTAACCATGTTTAGTAAGTCGTTCCTTCACAGGTTTTCGTAGCTATAGCTAGGTCAAATAACCGTTTCACCCCTATAGTACTTCTTGTTCCTTAAGTTCCACTAATCCTCTAATGAACAATCGGTTTGTGGTCCAACCATCAAACCTAAGTCCCTCTCGATCCAACGAGAGGGTGGGGGCCCCTTGTTCAAGTCCTGGAGTTAGTGCTTAAGAGAACAACCTCTCTGCTATCCCTGAAAAGGGTAGGAGTGAATTCCGTCTTGCAAAACTATGTCCCCAGCTATCTATTTGATCTTATTCCCAAAATGGTAGGCTTGTTGAGTCGCGATGCTGGCCACTCTCACCCATGCAGATCAAAGGATAATCCCGCATAAACAGGAGTTCATAGATAGCTCAGGATTAAGAACGAGTTACCTAGGTCATCTATGAGAAATAGTCAGTTTCTTCAGTAAACGGCGTTATAAAGAGAAAGTGACTTATTTCGTGGTCCAGTCTTTTGCAAACTCATTGCATAGGACGCCCCCACTCGCATGTCTCCACATGAACGACTTAGGATCTCATCATTTGTACTTAATACGAAGTGGGCCGCGTTCATAGTGTCACCAGGATAAGGCACCCAACCGTATCCTTATACTATAGACTATTTTGACTATAAACTTGAACTTGATCCTACGATATGTCCCTACATATAGTTCGAGTATTCATTTTATAGTCAAGGATCTTAGTTTATTGGATTTAGGTTAATCATTCGCAATTTACATATTCAATAACATCTTTTACTGAATAACTTCAATAACAACTTTATTGGAAATAGAAATATGTTTAACGATTTACAAACTACGAGTTTATAGGACATTAAACCCAACAAAAATTAGGCATTAGTCTTAAACTTACCATTCCATATAAAAAATGTTAATTAACATGCCTCAACCTAAAAGGTCATACATCACACAACTCAACAACATAATAGATGAGTTGTTATTAATATTATTCTTTGACACTTGTGTCAATACATTCAATTCAAACATGCCATCATTCAGATAGCCCTTTTCCACATACATACACCCTCTACCAAAATAAATTTATATGACTCAAATACAAGTTTGAATCTATTTTTATTAAGTAGAACTCATGACATTAGATTCTTTCGAACCTCTAGCATGTGTCACACATCATTGGGGTAATTATATTTCTAAAAATCCATTTCAATAGGACCTTCTCTTTGCCTTCTATAAAGATAGTTGAAGCATTTCGCTGTCATCTAACTTATCATATGTAATAAACAATGATTTACCCTCACAAACGTGCCTAGAAGCACTAGTTTTAGTCCACCAATCTTTGGCGATAGGGGCATAAATACCTTATCAACGACAACAATTACACTGTCATTCCTTGAAGCATCAACAATGTGAGCTTTGGCTTCAATATCTAGTGGATCTTTATCTCCCTTTCTTTTGTCATTCTCAATATGGAGTCGTACTGCAAGATCCACATAGACAAATGTTCTTGCTTGTGTTTGAGAAAATTTTAAGAGTTCTTCCATAAAGGAGGCAACTTCTCAATCACACCAACATTTTGGAATGGTTCATGACCAATTCCTCACATTGCAAACTACAATGATAATTTGCAGTTCTTTCATTTGATTGACTACCAAATTGGTATCAACTCAATAATTTTCCACAAAGGAAATTCTTTGTACAACATCTTTCAGCTTGTACATTTTGCCAATGCCTCCACAAAAACCTTTAAGTTTTCTAGGCATTGCAATAGACATTACTACAAGTGTCCTCGCGACCACTTATAGAGTAATTGCAACATAGGATGTCCAATGCATCCACTTTTGCTTACTTAACAGCTTTAGCTTCAGGCTTTTTGTGAGCAAATTGACATTCTTCATTCAATATGTGAGCAAGGTCCAGCATCGTGAGGTAGAAGATCTGTTGGGTTTTATGCTCTAAAACTCGTAGATAGTAAATGAAACAAATTAATCGATCTCAATAAAGCGTTATTTGAGTAATTCAGTAATTTGGTTATTGAAATAATCGAGTTTGCATTAATAAACCTTAAATCCAATAAACTAATATCCAAGGTTGTTTAAATGAAACTTGGACTAGTATGTGGGGACATACGAGGATCAGTGTGCAATAAGTAACAACACATATCTTTGGCACTTACGTCTTGGTCATATTAACATCGATCGGATCGGTCGTTTGGTAAAGAATGGACTTCTAACCGATTTAGAACATGAATCTTTACCACCCTGTGAATCGTGTCTCGAGGGTAAAATGACCAAGAGGCCTTTTACCGGAAAAGGTTATCGTGCCAAAGAACCTCTAGAGTTGATACATTCGGATCTTTGTGGTCCAATGAATGTAAAAGCTCGAGGAGGTTATGAATATTTCATCTCTTTCATAGATGATTATTCTCGATATGGTTACTTATACCTAATGGGTCACAAGTCTGAAGCTTTTGAAAAGTTCAAAGAATTTAAGACTGAGGTTGAAAACCTATTAGGTAAGACAATTAAAACACTTCGATCAGATCGAGGTGGAGAGTACATGGATCAAAGATTCAAGGACTATATGATAGAACATGGAATCCAATCCCAACTCTCAGCACCTGGTACACCTCAGCAGAATGGTGTATCAGAAAGGAGAAATAGAACCCTGTTAGACATGGTTCGTTCTATGATGAGCTATACTCAATTGCCTTACTCGTTTTGGGGGTATGCAGTAGAGACTGCAGTTCATATTCTAAACAATGTTCCATCAAAAAGTGTTTCTGAAACACCTTTTGAGCTCTGGAGGGGGCGTAAACCTAGTTTGCGTTACTTCCGTATCTGGGGTTGTCCTGCACACGTGCTAATTGAAGGATTGGAATTCCGTAATTCCGTAAAGCGGAAGCGTGATTGGGACCGATTCGTAATTAATTTTGTTTAATCTAAAATACCAATACATTGGCAATAATATTAGAACTATTCTAAATATATATTAAAGCTAAGCATACAAAAATATTAGATCTAAATCTAATTTATAAAGTAACCAATTACTTACTCTCGTTGACGACTCAGATTAAAATCACCAATTGCTTGTGAATTAATCACGAACTAGTGCGAACACCACCACTATGGCTACACCGATATGACTCTGAGACTTCTAGAGACAGGAGACTTGTGGGAGTCTTTGGGAGAATTCTCTGAGAGTAGGAGAATAAATGGGATGCCTTTCACCCCACCCCAGGGGTCCTATATGTAGTAAAGGCCAAGACCTTTTTCCTAATAGGAAAAGGGAGACCTTTTCCTAATAGGAAAATGTCTCTAATTTTAATAAATAATTAATTAATTCCATAATTAATTAATTTTCCAATTAAATATCATATATTTAATCTTAGGGATTTTATTAAAATTAATATGAATCCAATTCATATTAAATTTATTTGAACTCTTTCAAATATTTTCTTTCCTAATAGGAAAATGTCTCTAATTTTAATAAATAATTAATTAATTCCATAATTAATTAATTTACCCAATTAAATATCATATATTTAATCTTAGGAATTTTATTAAAATTAAAATTAATATGAATCCAATTAATATTAAATTTATTTGAACTCTTTCAAATACTTTCTCTCAAGAATTAATTAATTCAAAAATTATATTATAAAGTTTCATAAACTTTATATTATAATGCATCAATATACATTATACGATTCCCCAAATAAATTGAACACTTTCAATTTACAATTTATACTTAATTGCCTCACGTCTCTTTACGAGCTACCAGTGGGACCTAATGGACCTATAGATCAAAAGCTCCAACGATATGAGACTAATTGGCCAAACTCATTGACCAAGTTTAGTCAACATTCGTTAACTGTGGGTCACTCCACTAAAGACCCACAGCTGCACTCTTCTCACTATAGAATATTTCTGTGTCCACGGATATCGACCAAGCAGTAAGTCAATCCTTCACGTGTGTTCGTAACAACAGTTGGGTCAAATTACCGTTTTACCCCTGGGTTGCCTCTGGTTCCTTAAGTACCACTGATTCCTCTAATGAACAAGTTGTTTAGGGTCCAACCACTAAACAGAAGTTCCTCTCAGGCTAAGAGAGGACGACGCGCCTTTGTTCAAGCCCTAGAAACAGCCCTTAAGGGAACACACATCTACTTACCCCAATAGGGGAAGGAGTGAATTCCATCTTGTATTGTTATGTTCCCAGCCCTCATTCAGTCTTGCCCCTGAATAGGCTTATTGAGTTGGCGAACTGGCCACTTTCACCCATACAAATCTAAGGACAGTCCCTCCTGGAAGGGGTTCATAACAGACTTATGATTGAGATTGAGTTACCTAGGTCATCCTATTGAAATAGAAACCTAAACTAGTTAACGGCGTTACATCTAGTGGTTACTATTTCGCGGTCCGGTCTAATGCAAACTCATTGCATAGGTACCCCCACCCGCATGTCTCCTACATGGATGCTTTGGATCATTGCATCTGTATCGAATACAAGGTGGGCCGTATCACATAGTGTCACTAGGATAAGGTACCCAGCCTTATCCCTATACTATAGACCATTTAGGTTGTTACTTGGACACTGATCCCCGTATGTCCCCACATACTAGTCCAAGTTTCATTTAAACAACCTTGGATCTTAGTTTATTGGATTTAGGGTTTATTAATGCAAACTCGATTTTTCAATAACCAAATTACTGAATTACTCAAATAACACTTTATTGAGATCGATTAATTTGTTTCATTTACTATCTACGAGTTTTAGGGCAAAAAACCCAACAAACTGATCACTTGATGGTGCCACGACCATCTCATTAAAGCCCGCGTGTGGGAAGTCCTGAAGGTTGAATAACGAGTTGATAGCCCCTGAGCTCCAGTCAACAGGTACTCCCCGAACTATGACCTGAAATTCCTCTGCATTATCAATAATCGCATAGAATTCTCGAACAATATTCAAATTCACTGGGTCCGGCTTCGCACAGAACTGACTCCACCCAAGATTCGTAATTCCTGCTCTCAAGAAATGTGGTAAATCGTCACCAAACCCTCTTTCGAATAAGAAATCCCTTCGCAACATCTCTTGGTATTTTGCTCGAGCAAGGTCATTGATGAAGCGGATGAAAGGTCCTTCTCTTACTTCCTCTACAGGTTCATCCGATGCTTCAGCAATTCCTTTGGCTCTGTCTTCCCTAAGCTTTCTCAAAGTTTCTTCTGCTGCTTCTTCTCTCTCTCTGTCCTCAGCTTCTTTTTTCTCTCGTTCCTCTCGCTCTGCCTTCTCTTTCTCAGAATCCGACGACGGTGGTGATGGGGTATCAGTTCGGATCACCTTGACGCGACCGACCTTTCGCTTCACGCGGCAACGTCGTGGCACCTCCGGCATGATAACCTCCACTTGAGCCTCTTGCTCATGCTCCACTTGCTCATTACCCGGTTCTTGAACATCCTCTGTCCTACCTTCTTGCACATCTTCAGCCTGTGTTTCTTGAATTTTCTCAGTCTGCCCCCTCTTCTTGAACTTCCTCTGTATCTGCCATTCTCGACTCAACCTCCTCTGGGTTCTGTACCTCAGATTCTTGCAGGTTTCCTTCTTCTACTGTGGCAGCAACAACCTCTATTGCCTTTTCCTGTTCCTCAGCCCTCTGTTGTCATCTTCGTCTCTTGGCTTCTTTCTCCTCCGGGGTCTTTTTCTTCTTCGCCTTTACCTTCTGCACCTCAGGAGTAACCGGTATCTCCTCCTCCTCATTCTCTCTTTCTTTCCTCGCTCGTGTTTTTGCCATGGAGGACTAAAGGGTTTAACAGAGAAAGAAAGCGAAAACAAAAGCAAAAGATCGAAGCAAGAAGATGAAGCAAGAAAAATGTACCGAGGGTTGCCAATAAATAAGGCTTCAGCAAAAGAAGATCCTAACAGAAAGATTTCGCTCCATTAAATAACATTACCGTTTGAAATCGCATGCAGCTTAGTGGAATTAAAACCATCAAACGGTAAAATCAGATTTCCAATCAGCCCATGGTAAATAATTATGTGCTGTCTAATGATTAAGCCCTTGGATTGCCTCTGCGTGACACGTGGCAGCATCATAATTCCTCATGCAATTTCCTGCACACGGAAATTTAAAATTCAAACGGTAAAAAGAAATTAATCTTCAACAAAACCCTTCCTACTCGGACGAAAGATTTGCTTCAGCCATAACTTTGCCGCAACAACCTTCTGGACAAAAGACTACCTGAAGAAACGTGGATACAGAATTCAAATTTTAAAAACAGGAAAATCAAATCTTTTTAAATTCAAATTTAAATTGAACCGATCAAATCTAATCTTTTATTCTCAATTGCAGCCGAAGAAATTAGAGAAACTCGTTATTAAATCTAAGCTAATCAGAATTAAAATAACTGAAAATAAAATCTAAATCTAAAATCTAATAAAATTTAACTAATTCAAAGATAATGCAAAGATAACTGAAATAAATAACTTAAATAAAGCGAAATCAAATCTACAAAAATAAATTCTACAAAATTATAAATATCAACGAAATTAAAATCAACCATGCAAAAATTCAATCAAACCAAATCTATCCTCATCGAATTTAAAAACAAATGAGCGAAAAATAAAAACAAACACGGGGAGCTCAAAATTTTGCTCTGTAAAATGCTCCCGCAAACATCTTGCTCTCTCAATCATCAACCAACCTTAGGGAAGGATATTTCGACTGAAACTCCTCTCCCCAATAATACTTGACACGCTGTCCATTTACTTTGAACACTCTCCCATCCTTTTCGTCTTGCAAAGTAATTGCTCCATGGGGGAAAACCTCAATCACAATAAATTGTCCTAACCATTTGGACTTTAGTTTCCCAGGAAACAATTTCAATCTACAGTTATAAAGCAAAACTTTTTGACCTTTGACAAACTTTTAGGCTTAATTTTCTTGTCATGCCACAACTTAGTCTTTTCTTTATACATTTTCGCATTCTCATAAGAAAATTGGCGAAATTCCTCCAATTCGTTAAGCTGTAGCATTCTCGTTGCTCCTACACGACTCAGATCAAAATTTAATTTTTTCAAAGCCCAAAACGTTTTATGCTCTAGCTCTAATGGTAAATGACAAGCTTTCCCATATACTAACCGATAGGGAGACATACCTACGGGAGTCTTATAGGCTGTCCTATAAGCCCAGAGAGCCTCATCCAACCTAAAAGACCAATCCTTCCTAGATGGATGGACTACTTTTTCTAGAATTGATTTAATTTCCCTATTACTTATTTCAGCTTGACCATTAGCCTATGGGTGATTGGGGGTAGCTATCCTATGCTTGATTCCATATTTAGCCAAAAGCTTAGTTAAGATATTATTAACAAAATGTGTACCCTCATTGCTTATTAGAGCTCTAGGTGTCCCAAAACGCGCAAAGATGTGCGATTGGAGAAACCTTGAAACTGTCTTGGCATCACTCTGATGGCATGCAATGGCCTCCACCCACTTGGACACGTAATCTACTGCCAATAAGATAAAAACATTGCCATTAGAAGGGGGAAATGGCCCCATAAAATCAATACCCCATACATCGAATAATTAAACTTCTAAAATTTAAGTAAGAGGCATTTCATCTCTAGGCCCTAAGTTTCCTCTCCTTTGGCAAGCATCACATTGCTTGTAGAACCAATGGGCATCCTTAAACAAGGTAGGCCAGAAGAATCCACAATGCAAAATCCTCATAGCTGTCCTCTGACCGCTGAAATGGCCTCCATACGGCGAAGAGTGACATTGCTCCATGATTTCCTTTGCTTCATCACCTGAAACACACCTACGAATAATACCATCAGAGCATTGCTTATACATAAATGGCTCATCCCAATAGAAAAATTTTGCATCATGCTTAAACTTTTTCCTCTGCCTCCAATCCATGTCAATAGGAGTGACTCCCTTGACCAAAAAATTGGCAATATCAGCATACCAGGGGATCTCCTTTACTACCTTTACCTCAACAGCAAAAAGCTGTTCATCTGGAAAAGAATCTGAAATGGCAGATTGCTTCAGCAAAGATGATGATGGATCAAGACGAGACAAATGATCTGCAATGACATTCTCTGATCCCTTCTTATCCTTTATCTCCAAGTCGAACTCCTGCAATAATAAAATCCAACAAATTAGTCTAGGCTTTGCATCTTTCTTAGCCATTAAATACCTTATTGCTGCATGATCTGTGAACACCGTGACTTTGGATCCAACCAAATATGGCCGGAACTTCTCAAAGGCAAACACAACAACTAACAACTCCTTTTCAGTAGTTGTGTAGTTGACTTGTGCCTCATTTAGAACCTTGCTTGCATAATATATAGGATGGATAAATTTGCCCTGCTTTTGCCCCAACATTGCACCTACTGCAGCATCACTCGCATCACACATTACCTCAAATGGTAAATTCCAATTAGGCGCACAAAGAATAGGTGCTGAGATTAAAGCAGCCTTTAATGTTTCAAAAGCCTTCCTACAATCTACATCAAAGTCAAAAACATGATCAGTACACAATAAGTTACAAAGAGGTTTACTGATTTTTGAAAAATCCTTTATGAATCTTCTATAAAATCCAGCATGACCTAAAAAACTCCGAATCCCCTTCACTGAATTCGGTGGTTCTAATCTTTCAATAACCTCAACTTTTGCTCTATCAACTTCTAGACCATTCTTAGAAATCCTATGACCTAACACTATGCCCTCCTTCACCATGAAGTGGCATTTCTCCCAATTAAGAACTAGATGGGTATCCTCACATCTTTTTAACACCTGACCTAAATTATCTAAAAAAACTCTGAAAAGACCCTCCAAAAACTGAAAAATCGTCCATGAATACCTCCACAGTGGACTCAATCATATCAGAAAAAATTGCTAACATACACTGCCGAAATGTTGCTGGAGCATTGCAAAGGCCAAAAGGCATTCGCCTAAAAGCAAACGTCCCATAAGGGCAGGTGAAAGTGGTTTTTTCCTGATCCTCAGGAGCAATAGGAATCTGGTTATACCCAGAATTATTTGTTCTAGGGAATGCTTGAAGGTTCAAACACTAGAGAGATATATGGAGATGAGTGAGTTTGAGACCAAAATCCAGCAGCATAACAATATGGAAAATGGCTCTCCTTCATTTGAATCTGATTCATACTCCTTATATAGACATCTTCCATGCAAAGAGAAGCCTCATGACACTAGACACTGATGTGGATTTTTTCCTTACCGCAAGCGCACGGGTCAAGTAATAATAAAGTGTTCGTATAAACGAGTGTCGACCTCTGGATTGGATTTTTAAGCAAATCAAGTATTGTGAATTATCTTGATCAATTTTATTTAGGGATCAAAAAGTAGTGATTGAATGATATGAAAACTAAATCAAAGCAAGTAAAAAGTGTGGAAATTCAATTGGGACAAATACTTAGGGAATTGATTTCGCCAATTTAGTCTAGGATTGATTTTAAGGAGTAAGTTATTATGCACAATGAAATTATGAGCCTAAGACCCTTTTATCACAACTACCTCTCCCGAGTATAATTGATTCTCATGCAAATTAATCTACTTGATATCCCTATCTAAGTTTATTAACATGCAAGGCAATGAGATCTCTTGACCAATTCTAAAGTTAATCTAAACCCGTCACGAATTAGACAAATAAACTTTAGTCATGCAATCTTGAGTAAGTCTATATTAAATCCCCTCTCCCGAGCAAGATTCAAAACTTAAATCATTCAACTAATGGCCGATTAATTGAAAGCATTAAATCAAGATTACAAACATAATAAACATTGCACAACTTAAACCATAAATCAATCCATAAACTTAATCAACTACATCAATCCCTAAGCTACAAGTTTAGCTACTCATGAATAGAATTACAAGCTCAACTAAACATGTAAAAGCCATAAAGTCTAGCTAAAGAAAGGAAAAGGGAAGGAAAAACTCAATGTAGGCCGAGACCGAACGTCCCCGTCACGATCCCCACGAACGATGGGTTGATTTTCGGTTTTCTCCCTTTGCTTCAGCCTTAATCCTCTGTTTTCTCCTCTGTTTTACGGCTCCAAAAGGTCCCAAAATTGAATCCCCCTAAAACCTAGCCGAAAGGAAGCTTTTATTCTGATTTTTCGTCGTAGCGTCGAGACGCTGTCAAGACAGCGTCGAGACGCTGCCTTCAAAACGCGCGTTTCAGTAAGCGAAATAACACAGCGTCGAGACGCTAAGGTGGCAACGTCGAGACGCTCAACGGTTAGCGTCTCGACGCTAGTCTGCATTTGACCGAATTTTGACTTTTTTCCTCTTTGACTCTTTTTCATTCCTTTGCATCTTTTCACGTCCCGAACATCCGATTGACTCAAATATCACGCTTTAGCTCCAATCGACCATTTCCGACAAAATAAACAATTAAGTGCAATAAAATGGCCTAAAAATCATAAAAGACTAGCTAAATTAAATAAGTAAAAGTAGCTAGCTATGCTCGCTATCAGACACATGGTGAAATTGCAACTCAAAGTGGATTCTAGGTGTTTAATTCACAACACATGCAACTAGTGCATGGTTGTGTTGTTTTCCACTATGCATCAACATGCAAGAGTGGGAATGCCACTAAATCCACTTAAAATTGAATCTAAATTCTCAATTTTCAACTTGCAATTCATTCCTATTTCAATTCAAAATTGAAATTGATTTCTAGGCAATTAATTGGGACATTTCCAAGTAATTTGACATGATTAATCTAATTAATCATTGTCACCTTGTGCCATTCATTATATATGATTCTTAATCCATATATCTTGTATTTAAAACACTTTTAAATACTTTATCTCTCATTTTCTAATTTAATTCATAATTAAATTATTGTGTCAAACACAATTTTACGATAAAACCCTTTTTCCCGATTTTGAACGATTCAAAGTTCCTATCTTTTTGTTCTAGGCTTCAATCCGATATGAGCTAGTAGGGGGACCTAATGGACCTATAGATCATGGGTTCCAACGATTCGAGGTTAACTGACTAATCTCATTAACCAAGCTTAACCAACATTCGTTAACTACCGGGACACTCCACTATAGCCCGATAGTTGCACTCCCCTCACTATAGATATATTTCCGTCCACTTGATTTAACCATGATTAGTAAGTCGATCCTTCACAGGTTGTTCGTATCTATAGCTAGGTCAAAAAGCCGTTTCACCCCTATAGTACTTCTAGTTCCTGAAGTCCCACTGATCCTCTAATGAACAATTGGTTTATGGTCCAACCAATAAACCGAGTCCCTCTCGGGCCAATGAGAGGGCGGGATCCCTTCGTTCAAGCCCCGGAGTCAGCACTTAAGGGAACCCTCTACTATCCCTAATTTGGGTAGGAGTGAATTCCTTCTTGCACGATTATGTCCCCAGCTATTTACCCGTTCCTATCCCTGAAATGGGAGGCTTGTTGAGTCGGCGATACTGAGCCACTCTCACCTATGCAGATCTAAGGATAAGCCCAAATAAACAGGAGTTCATAGTTAGCTCAGGATTAAGATCAAGTTACCTAGGTCATCACATGAAATAGTCAGTCTCGTCAGTAAACGGTGTTATAAAGCGAGAGTGACTTATTTCTCGGTCCTGGTCTTATGCAAACTCATTGAATAGGACGCCCCCACTCACATGTCTCTACATAGACGATTTAGGATCACATCGTCTATACTATCTATAAAGTGGGCCACGTCTCATAGTGTCCCCAGAATAAGGTACCCAGCCCTATTCCTATACTATAGACCGTTTAGGCTATAACTCGAGCTTGATCCACTTTTATGTCTCTACATAAAGCTCAAGTGTTCAACCTATAGCCATGGATCTTGGTTTATTGGATTTGGGTTATCTAATGTGCAATTTACTTATTCAGTTATGACTTTACTGAATTAATGTTGATAACAACTTTATCGAACAAGTGTTATAGATTTTAGATTTCTATCTCTTTTATAACAATTATAAAACAAATCCATAACAAGCCTAATTTGAGCATGCTCACTTAGGTTAATGAACCTTCAACAATTCGATCAACTTGCATAGTTTAGGTCGATATCTTGTAAAACAACGGTTACGAGAGAACTCACCCGACAAAATGCTGTCTAAGGTTGGAGGTATTTAAGTTGACGGTTTACGGAACACCTCCTACCTGGGCATTGAGTCGGTTCTTGAGTTAAGTTAACTCGAGTTTTATGAGCATGCGTGAGCGGTGTGAGGTTTTAAAGTGTTATCACCTAGACATCGTAATATAAAGAGTTATACAAACCTAGACATAGGTTGTTTCTAAAGGGTGCTTTTCTTATAACTTGAATGATTTATTGTTATATGCTTTAAAACACCATTAGAAAGCATGTTATAGGGTTTATTCATTAAAAGTTATAAGAGTTATAAAAGTTGATGAATAGAAACCGTAAAATCTATAACAAAGAGTTGCATGCTAACATAGGATCTTAGGATCTTATCATTCTTTAAATGGTTTAAAATGAAATAGACCTAAGATTGTTTTTTTCTAATAGGATTAGAAATATGTCTTACTTAGTTTTTTAAAATAGTTTTGAAATTCGAGTAAGTAGGACATAAGACCTTGGTTATAAGGGAACTCTCCCGGCAAATGGTTCGGAACCTGAGTTGAATTAACCATAGTCTTACTAGCATGCAATGTCACTAGGTTATTAAAAGTGTTTAATCACCTAGACATTTAGTGTAAAGACCTTGTTTAATAAGGCATAGACTTAGATAGATTCATTTAGCCGGAATTTACCTAAGTAATAAGACCCTAAAACTTTACAACACTTTAGTGGGAGGAAAAGTATAGAAACGAAATATTCATATTAAGTTTCTACTCTCACGTCTCCCTGAGTTCACACCGTGAGATCCATGCTTGGCCTCGAGGCGCCCTGGGAGCGTCCCCCTATGAATGGTGTTTGCAAGGGTTAATATCAAGGTGAATGGGAAAAGTGTTCATAGTAAGTGGGAGAAGGAAACGTGTCAAGCGTATCCTGCGGTCTCCATCATTAGGTTGCACCGTGAGATTCCTATGCGCTGCCTGCGAGTCGCCTTGGGAGCGATCACCCTACGGAGGGCTTGCGCATGGGATTCGGAACAACGCAAACTCCAGAAATGGATAGGGTTTCCTAGGGCCATTCCCAACATTAGCTCTTCCCTACGGTGGCATTGTTGGGGTCGTCCTCTACGATCTGAAAATGATGGGTAACACTTACAAGATGGTCTTGACCAAATTAACGTTAGCTAATAACTATTGGAGTAAGAGTTATTCTGGGAATAGTATTTGGCCGAGATTGTCTCGATTCAGAGGAGGAGTAGTTGACTGCCCTACGATAGCGGTTATTCTAAACCCCTGAAGTATCGTTGCAAAATAAATCAATTGTATATATGGGTCGATGATTGCTTTTGCTAAAATCTGATTGGATTATATGATTAATGGGTTTAGTGCATGTTTCTAATAGAGATTAATTTGTTTGTTTCAGCAATATGTCGAAAAACGTATGTGCTTTGTCAAATGCCAAATTAAACGGTTTACCACATACGACTAAGAATACTTACTTAAACGCTAACCACGTGGCAAAGAATTTAGGTTTGGTCTTAACTGAGGAATATCCTCAAACTAACTGCATAGCCAAGAAAAACATAATCCACGACTCTAAATGCGATTTATTAGTCTTGGAAACGTGTTTAGTGGAAAACGACGATTCTGCCTGGATACTCGATTCAGGTGCCACTAATCACGTATGTTCTTCATTTCAAGGAATGAGTTCCTGGCAACAGCTAAAAGCTGGAGAGATGACTCTTAAAGTTGGAACAGGAGAAGTCATCTCGGCTATTGCAGTGGGAGACATAAAATTATTCTTCACCAAGGAACGATACATGATATTAGATAATGTGTACATAGTTCCGAAAAGTAAAAGAAATTTGATTTCTTTATCTTGTTTATTGGAACAAGGTTACTCAATTTCTTTTTCTGTTAATGAAGCGTTCATAACTAAAAGAGGTATTAATGTTTGCTCTGCAAACTTGAAGAATAAATTGTATGTTTTGAGACCAATTGAGTCTAAAGCTATTTTAAATCACGAGATGTTTAAAACCGCTGAGACTCAACCTAAAAAGCAAAGATTTTCTCAAGATACCTATCCCTGGCACTTGAGGTTAGGCCATATCAACCTCAATAGGATTGGGAGATTGGTCAAGAGTGGACTTCTAAACAAGTTAGAAGACGACTCGTTGCCTCCATGTGAGTCATGCCTTGAGGGCAAGATGACAAAACGACCTTTTACCGGAAAAGGTTATCGTGCCAAAGAGCCCCTAGAGCTCATTCATTCGGACCTCTGTGGACCAATGAACATTAGAGCTCGAGGAGGGTACGAATATTTCATCGGTTTCATTGATGATTATTCGAGGTATGGCTATCTCTACCTGTTGCATCATAAGTCCGAAGCTTTTGAAAAGTTCAAAGAGTATAAGGTCGAGGTTGAGAACCTATTAGGTAAGAGGATAAAAACACTTCGATCCCATCGAGGTGGAGAGTACATGGACTCAAGTTTTCAAGACTATTTGATAGAGCATGGAATTACGTCCCAACTCTCAGCCCCTGGTACACCTCAGCAAAACGGTGTATCAGAAAGGAGAAATAGAACCTTGTTGGACATGGTTCGTTCGATGATGAGTTATGCTCAGTTGCCTAACTCGTTTTGGGATATGCAGTAGAAACTGCAGTTTATATTTTGAACGTAGTTCCCTCAAAGAGTGTTTCTGAAACACCGTTTGAGCTCTGGAAAGAACGTAAAGCTAGTTTACGACATTTCAGAATTTGGGGATGCCCTGCATACGTGCTAGAAGCAAATCCAAAGAAATTAGAACCTCGTTCTAAATTTTGCCTATTTGTAGGCTATCCAAAAGAAACGAGAGGTGGATACTTCTTCGATCCAGAGGAAAATAAAGTACTTGTATCGACAAATGCTACATTCCTAGAAGAAGACCACCTCAGAGATCACAAGCCACGAAATAAAGTCGTTTTAAGTGAACTATCAAACGAAGCTACAAAAACATCAACAAGAGTTGTTGATGATGCTGGCACCTCGAGTCAATCGCGTCCTTCTCAAGAAATAAGAGAACCTCGACGTAGTGGGAGGGTTGTTAGACAACCTGATCGCTATTTGGGTTTAACTGAAACTCCAGTCGTCATACCTGATGACGGAATCGAGGATCCATTAACCTTTAAACAGGCAATGGATGATGTTGACAAGAACGAGTGGATTAAAGCCATGGACTTGGAAATCGAGTCCATGCATTTTAATTCAGTATGGGATCTTGTAGATCAACCTGAAGGGGTTAGACCCATAGGGTGTAAATGGATCTACAAGAGAAAACGAGACGCTGCTGGAAAGGTACAGACCTTTAAGGCACGACTTATGGCAAAGGGTTTTACCCAGCGGGAGAGGATTGACTATGAAGAAACCTTCTCCCCTGTTGCCATGTTAAAGTCGATCCGGATACTTTTGTCCATTGCCACGTTTTACGATTATGAAATATGGCAAATGGATGTCAAGACTACCTTTCTGAACGGTAATCTTGAAGAAAGTATCTACATGTCTCAGCCAGAGGGGTTCATAGCTCAGGATCAAGAGCAAAAAGTTTGCAAGCTTAAACGATCCATTTATGGATTAAAACAAGCATCTAGATCCTGGAATATGAGATTTGATACTGCGATCAAATCTTATGGCTTTGAACAAAACATTGATGAGCCTTGTGTTTACAAAAGGATCATCAACAACTCCGTAGCTTTCTTAGTACTCTATGTAGATGATATCCTACTCATCGGGAATGATGTAGGTTATCTAACTGACATTAAACTATGGCTAGCAACTCAATTCCAAATGAAAGATTTGGGTGAGGCACAATTTGTTCTAGGGATCCAAATTGTTCGAAACCGAAAGAACAAAACGCTAGCCCTGTCTCAAGCGTCTTATATCGACAAATTGTTGGTTAGATATAAAATGCAAAATTCCAAGAAAGGACTATTACCTTTCAGGTACGGAATTATTTTGTTTAAGGAACAGTGTCCTCAGACACCTCAAGAAGTTGAGGACATGAGACGTTTTCCCTATGCCTCTGCAGTAGGTAGCCTAATGTATGTCATGTTGTGTACAAGGCCTGACATTTGTTATGCAGTAGGGATTGTCAGTAGATATCAATCAAATCCAGGATTCGATCACTGGACAGCCGTTGTATCCTCAAGTATCTAAGGAGAACGAGGGACTATATGCTCGTGTATGGTTCGAAGGATTTGATCCTTACAGGATACACTGATTCTGACTTTCAAACCGATAAAGATTCGAGGAAATCTACATCGGGGTCAGTATTCACTCTAAATGGATGAGCAATAGTATGGCGCAGCATCAAGCAAGGATGCATTGCAGACTCGACCATGGAGGCCGAATATGTAGCCACTTGCGAAGCAGCAAAAGAGGCAGTATGGCTCAAGAAGTTCCTAACTGACTTAGAAGTCATTCCGAATATGCATCTGCCTATCACCTTGTATTGTGATAATAGCGGCACAGTTGCAAACTCAAAGGAACCTCGCAGCCATAAGAGAGGCAAGCACATCGAAAGGAAATACCATCTCATTAGGGAGATTGTGCACCGAGGAGACGTGATCGTCACGAAGATAGCGTCGGAGCAGAACATTGCTGATCCATTCACGAAGGCTCTCACGGCTAAAGTGTTCGAGAGTCATCTAGAAGGTCTAGGTCTGCGAGAAATGTACGAGAACTAATCTAGGTCAAGTGGGAGAATTGTAACCGGTATATTGATGCCTCAGTATACTGGGTATTTAGATGCCCTAGTTTATTGTATGTTTACTTTGTTATTAATACAAGTATTTATTCACCCACTGCTGTTATAGATTATAGTACATCCCACTAAACTAGAGTTTTAGTTCAAGTGGGAGATTATTGGGATTGGTGTCCTAAAACTCGTAGATAGTGAATGTTAAACGAATTATATACTTATTTGATAAAGGCGTTATCGAGATTAATTTGGTAAAGTTATTACTGAATAAAGTAAATTGCACATATAATAACCCAAATCCAATAAACCAAGATCCATGGCTATAGGTTGAACACTTGAGCTTTATGTAGAGACATAAAAGTGGATCAAGCTCGAGTTATAGCCTAAACGGTCTATAGTATAGGAATAGGGCTGGGTACCTTATTCTGGAGACACTATGAGACGCGGCCCACTTTATAGATGGTATAGACGATGTGATCCTAAATCGTCCATGTAGAGACATGCGAGTGGGGGCGTCCTATGCAATGAGTTTGCATAAGACCAGGACCAAGAAATAAGTCGCTCTCACTTTATAACACCGTTTACTGACGAGACTGACTATTTCATGTGATGACCTAGGTAACTCGATCTTAATCCTGAGCTAACTATGAACTCCTGTTTATTCGGACTTATCCTTAGATCTGCATAGGTGAGAGTGGCTCAGTATCGTCGACTCAATAAGCCTCCCATTTCAGGGATAGGAACGGGTAGATAGCTGGGGACATAGTCGTGCAAGAAGGAATTCACTCCAACCCGAATTAGGGATAGTAGAGAGGCCGTTCCCTTAAGTGCTGACTCCAGGGCTTGAACAAAGGGATCCCGCCCTCTCATTGGCCCAAGAGGGACTCGGTTTATTGGAAGGACCATAAACCAATTGTTCATTAGAGGATCAGTGGGACTTGAGGAACTAGATGTACTATAGGGGTGAAACGGCTTTTTGACCTAGCTATAGATACGAACAACCTGTGAATGATCGACTTACTAATCATGGTTAAATCAAGTGGACGGAAATATATCTATAGTGAGGGTAGTGCAACTATCGGGCTATAGTGGAGTGTCCCAGTAGTTAACGAATGTTGGTTAAGCTTGGTTAATGAGATTAGTCGGTTAGCCTCGAATCGTTGGAGCCCATGATCTATAGGTCCATTAGGTCCCCCTACTAGCTCATATCGGATTGAAGCCTAGAACAAAAAGATAGGAAGCATTGAATCGTTCAAAATCGGGAAAATGGGTATTATCGTAAATTGTGTTTGACACAATAATTTAATTATGAATTAAATTAGAAAATGAGAGATGGAGTATTTAAAAGTGTTTTGAATACCATATATATGGATTAAGAATCATATATAATGAATGGCACAAGGTGACAATGATTAATTAGATTAATCATGTCAAATTACTTGGAAATGTCCCAATTAATTGCCTAGAAATCAATTTTAATTTTGAATTGAAATAGGAATGAATTGCAAGCTGAAAATTGAGAATTGAGATTCAATTTTAAGTGGATTTAGTGGCATTCCCACTCTTGCATGTTGATGCATAGTGGAAAACAACACAACCATGCACTAGTTGCATGTGTTGTGAATTAAACACCTAGAATCCACTTTGAGTTGAAATTTCACCATGTGTCTAGTGTCATGAGGCTTCTCTTTGCATGGAAGATGTCTATATAAGGAGTATGAATCAGATTCAAATGAAGTAGAGCCATTTTCCATATTGTTATGCTGCTGGATTTTGGTCTCAAACTCACTCATCTCCATATATCTGTCTAGTGCTTGAACCTTCAAGCATTCCCTTCCCATTCCCTATCTCTATAGACTCCCGCAAGTCGTTCTTGGCCCGGAGAATAGTAGGGAAGACACTAGAGGTGGTCCACACACCGTTCGTGATCAAAGGAATCAAAGGGAGTTGTTGAATCGCTCTCCAAAAGGTTGGTAAAAATTCTGCTCTCTCCTTAACGGTATTTGGACAGCATGTTTTCATTTTCTAAAATTGATGTAGTTAAGTGCCTCCGATCCTAAAATTTCTTCCGCATTTGTTATATGAACACCTTCAAGAATAACCATCCAAGAAACAGTAGTAGGCCTGACCAGCCAAGCTATCCAACATCTGGTCAATAAATGGTAGAGGGAAGTGGTCCTTACGGGTAGCTTTATTAAGCCTCCTGTAATCCATGAAACTCTCCAGCCAGTTACTGTCCTGGTTGGGATAAACTCATTGTCTTTATTGCTCACCACAGTGACACCTCCTTTCTTAGGAACACATTGGACAGGGCTTACCCAATTGCTGTCTGCAATTGGATAAATGATGCCAGCATCCAACCATTTAATCACCTCCTTCTTAACCACTTCTTTCATTGCAGGGTTAAGCCTTCTTTGTCGCTCAATACTCCTAAAGGATCCCTCCTCTAGAGTGATTTTGTGCATACAAAAAGATGGGCTAATCCCCTCAATGTCAGCCAATGTCCAACCAATAGCCTTGCGGTATTACTGCAGCAATTTTATTAAGGCCCCTCATGCTCCGGCATTAAATCTGATGCAACAATAATGGGCAACGTCTCACCCTTACTTTAGATGATCCGGTAAGGGCTTCAAATCTAAAGTGGGTGCCTCAATCAGGGATGGCTTAATCGGGGGAGCCTTTCTTTGATCTAAATCTAAAGACTCAAAAACATCCTCACACCTAAACAATTCTTTTTCATTTTTTCTTTCTAAAACCTCTAAATCTTCTATACTAACCTCTCCATGATCTTCCAAATGTTTGCTAGCCAAATTCCGAATTGTTGTCTCGATAATTGTGTTCTCCAGAATCCTAATGAAAGAGCAATCTTCCATCTCGTCTGGATACTTCATGGCCTTAAACACATTAAATTTTACTTCCTCATTACAGATTCTCATTGTTAATTCCCCATTTTGAACATCTATTAACGCCCTACCAGTAGCCAAAAATGGACGTCCTAGAATAATTGGGACATCTTTGTCAGCCTCATAGTCTAAGATAATAAAATCGACAGGAAATATGAACTTATCTACCTTTACTAAGACATCCTCAATTTTCCCCTCAGGATATGTGATAGACCTATCAGCTAGTTGGAGTGTAACTGTGGTAGGTCTAGCTTCGCCAATACCTAGCTTTCGATAGACCGAAAGAGGCATAAGGTTAATGCTTGCACCTAAATCACAAAGTGCTCAACCTAACTTTTTTCCTCCTATAGACACAGGTATAGTAAATGACCCTGGATCCTTAGCCTTGGGTGGTAGCCCATTCTTAAGAATAGCACTACATTCCTCAGTAAGAGATACAGTTTCAAACTCACCTAACCTATTCTTTTTAGTTAAAATATCCTTAAGAAATTTAGCATAATTAGGCATTTGCTCTATAGCTTCTACTAAGGGGATATTTATATGCAATTGCTTAAGAATCTCTAAAAACTTTTTAAATTGACCATCCTGATTCTTAGGCTTTTGCCTTTGTGGAAAAGGTAGAGGTGGTACATAAGGTGGGGGCGGCACATAAGGTGGTTCCGCATCTGGAATAGAACCAGATGCTCCAGCATCTTTATTGCTGCCTCCAGCACCCTGACCAGACTCCAAATCTTTTTCAACAACAACATTCCTATCACAATTATCATCTGTATCCTGGGTTTTACTAGGCTCTTTTCTTTCTTCTAGTGGCTTACCACTCCTAAGAGTCACTACCTTTACCTGCTCCTTACCTTCCCTTCTAGGGTGTTCAGTATCTGAGGGAAGTTTCCCTTGAGGCCTTGCCTTTAGCTCATTGGCTAGCTGACCCACTTGCAATTCCAGGGCTCTCATTGAAGCTTGATTACTTTGAATTGTGGCGTGTGTACGAGCCATAAATTCTTTCATCATTGCCTCAAGAGAATTCCCCACATTTTGCTGGGGCAAAGCCTGCTTATTTTGCTGGGGCAATACCTGCACTTTAGCAAATCCCGGCTGGTTCACCTTTTGCTGTGCTTGCACATTACTCCCTTGTCCTCCCCACGAGAAGTTGGGGTGGTTGCGCCAACCTGGATTATAAAAGTTAGAATAAGGGTTGTTCCTATGATTACCTACAAAAAACACAGAAGCTGGATTGCTAGGGCAAAACTCGTAGTTGTGATCTTCACCACAATAGACACAAGCTTCCTCTGCAACTTGGTTCACCACTGCAGCAGGCTCCACAACTAGCGGCTGCTGATAACTAATCACTGTCACATTCTTAAGAGCGTTAGCAATCATTGCAAGATCAGCCCAAATGGTGGACACACCATCAACTTCTAATACACTCTTAACCTTTTTATTTGTGCCTCTAACATCCGACCACTGACAACTATTAGTAGATATTCTTTCTAAAATTTCATAGGCTTCGTTAAAAGTTTTGCCAAAAGGGCCCCTCCAGCCGAAGCATCAACCATACCCTGAGTTACCGCGTTCAATCCATTCTAAAATGTTTCCATTTGGATACAATGTGGTAGGCCATGGTGGGGACACTTTCGTAAAAGCTCCTTAAACCTCTCCCAAGCCTCACTAAAAGTCTCATCTTCAAGTTGCCTAAACCCTACTATTTCACTCCTTAATTTAGCATTTCTATTAGGTGGGAAATATTTACTCAAAAAATTTTCAGCTAACTCATCCCATGTCCTAATTGATCCTGGAGCAAAAGAATTTAACCACGCCTTCGCTCCATCCCTAAGGGAATACGGGAACAAAGTTAATCTAAGAGCATCTCTAGGCACTCCTTGAATTACAAAAGAATCGCTAACTCCTAGAAAAGACTTAAGATGTAAATGAGGGTCTTCAGATGACAAACCATGGAATTGACCCACGGTTTGCAACATCTGAAACATTACCGGTTTCATTTCAAAATTGCCGCTTGAATTTGAGGACGTGCAATCCCTGGATTCAACTCATCAAACATTGGAAAAGCATAAGCTCGAATGGCTCTGGTCCTATCGTTCGCTACCAAGATAGGATTCTCAGCCTGATTATTTTGCTACTCATTTTGCTCCAGCAGTGGGTTGTGCTGCAGCAAATGATTGTGCTGGGGGTTCGCTGGATCTTCAGGACCCTGCGGGAGACGCGACACGTCAGCCATTGAATTCTGGTGTCTACGCTGCTCTCTCCTTCTTCTCCTGAATGTCCTCTCGATTTCTGGATCAAGCTCGAACCTTACCCTAGGCGGATCGCTCATGCACCAAACTCACACCTGCAAAAACAAAAGAAACAATCAAAAAGTTCTAGCACCAAACCACTAAAACACACACAAAACAGATCAGATAAAAACTTATTCAAGTCCCCGGCAATGGTGCCAAAAACTTGTTGGGTTCCTAGAGTGAGTAAAAATATGGTATAAAAATGCTCTAGAACTCTGTGCAAGTATACACAGTCCGCAGCAAGTAATAAGTATTATCAATCCAAGGCCTGAACTAGCTTCCACTTTATCTATTTTGTATAATTCTTTAATGGTTTCAAAGATGGTAAAAATGATTGATTTTTATAAGAATAATGCTGAAGCAAAATAAATGACAAAACAGAAAGTAAACAAATAGGCAGACAGAGTAGAAACAGGTGCTGGTCAGGATTCAGTAATTGTTTTAAAAGATGCTCTAGCTATATTATTGATCTTGCAAACTCTCGCAGTATTATTAGCGGATTCCAAAACTCCGGATTTTTTGGAATGTGTTTCAACCCCAATGAAGTACGACCGATCAAGCACTAGGCAACTGGCTATCCCTAGCTCAGTCACTGGCGTTCACCAATACACAATGATCGTAGTGTGATTAATCGCCACACACTCTCTAAATCATCCCTGAAACTAGAGAGAGGTATTCATACCGGCTGGCCAGGCGGGCATAAAATAGAAATAAGTACAACAATTAACCAAGATGCATAGAATCAATTTATATTACTAAAGTTAAGCACGACAATCACATAGTTCCTAACCAACGCCTAAGCTACTTAGTTCATAATATGCATGGAAACGCACGCTACAGTCTGAGTAGGCATGTCCATAGTTACAAGATAATAAAAGGAAATATTAATCTCCTCGATCAGCTTGCAAGTGATGGTCTTCTAGGTGGTCTCCAATCTCTCTCCGCTATTCGGCTCCCAAAGGTGGAAGGAACTTCCCAAGAATGGAATGTTTTCTCCCAAAAGTGGAATGAATTTGACTTGGGCAGCTACTTCCTTTTATAGAAGGCGAGGAGGCTTGAATTAGGTTGACCTAGACACGTGGATAGCTCTCCTTGCTTCTTTATTACGAAAATAACTCAACAGAATTCGGTTCATTAAATCGGCTAACGAGCTGTGATGTGGCAGTTTTGCTCCCAGCTTTGCTGCAGCACAGAATTTGCTCCCTCCAGTCGCCCAGCAACATATTCTGCACAAAATGATTTCCAAAGCTTCCATTCTTCCAAATGGGTTAAAACATGTAATATATATCTAAAACCAACCCTATTAAGCACCAAAGACACACAAATCAATATAGAAATGAGGCCTAAATAACTACCTTTTAGGCAGTTATCACGCGTCTCTCTCTCTCTCTCGCCGCCGTCAGCAAGCCAAGTGTCGTCGCCTCTCTCTCTCTGTTTGCGCGATTTTGGCTAAGGAAGCTCGTGGGTAAGTCTCTTTCCTTCTCACTCCTAGTTGTTGACGCCTGATCTAACCCCTTTCGCTCATTCCGATTAGTTTCGTGTCCGTCCAGCAGCGGAGTTTCCGTTTTCTCGCATTTTTGTCTCTGTCCAGCATCGTTTTTGGGCGTTTTCGGTGTCGTTTGGTGATTTCAGTAAGCTTTAACTCTTACCCATTCTTGGTTAGAGTTTAAATTATAATACCCAATGGATTAGGTGCTGGAAATTCTAAGTTAGCATTGAAACTTCTATTCTGCAGTGCCGTCTAAGTGTTCGAATGAGTTCGAATCACTTAAGTACGATTACCCACTGCCCAAGGATCGTTCTAGTGTGTTGTTCGAGGTTAGAATAACCCGTCTAGCGTAAAAGCAGATCAATTTGGGTAAGTTTCACCTCTTTCCCTAAGACTTGTTAGCTTTAAGTTGAGTTGTCGTTATGTGTTAAGCTTTAAAAGCATGTTAAAATCATTACCCATGAGTTGCTTAGGCCTTATAAGTATTGTCCAACATTTAGAGTCCTTAGAATGTGAGTTAAATAGGTTATCGTTGGTTGTTCATGGCTTGAAAGCATGCTTCAGTTAATGCCCATTATGTGTCGTCACCTAATTAGTTAAATCATGAATTTAGGAGTTTTTACTTGTTGTTCGTGGTTTAAAATTCATGCTAAATTATCATCTATTAATTGTCTAGGCTCTAGTAACGTTGTCCAACCTCTAGAAGTCCTTAGAATGCGAAAATCACGCCATTTACTTACTGTCCAACGGCTGAAAAGCCTTGATTATAGCCATTCAGCAAGTACCCTTACCTGTTGTGCCTTAGACGTGGTTGCCCATAGTCTAAAGGCTTTGGGTTTTCAATTTGGGGAATTTTGAGTTGCTATCCAGCAAGAAAATAGCATTTCTTGACTGAACTTGACCTTTCAAGCATGTTTATAGTATTTGTAAGTTGGTTCTAATTTAGTAGAGGTTGTCTTGGTTATTAGGAGCTCTCTTGGTCTACCTTGAGTTGTTGAAGTGCTTTAGGAGCATTCGAGGTAAGTAGTTTCTACTCGTCTGAGTCTGTTTGACTGCATATTGTATGATGCTTGTTTACTTGCTTTAAATATACATTTTGATGTGACTGAAGTGTGTTGACTTGTTATATTGGCAAGCATGACGAACTGTTGATTCTTGTTAAGCATTTTGTTTTACTGATTTTGGCTACGTTGCATGAGTCTAGTTGCATAGTCATGTGTGCTCATAGAGAGGTGAGCTGGGTTGTGTGAGCGGAGCGTGAAGCAGAAATCACGTGTTAAGATTGTGCTACATGACGCGGAAATCATGTTATTGGTGCGGTGCGTGACGCGTAAATCACGTGTGGGTTGTGAGTGCAGAGTGTGACGCGTAAATCACGTGTGAGTGTGCGCTGTGCATGGCGCGTAATTCATGTGCTGGGTGTGAGTGTGTTACATGACGCGGAAATCATGTTTTGGTGCGGAGCGTGACGCGAAAATCACGTGTTAAGTTGCGTTGCATGGCGCGGAATTCATGTGTTTTGGTGCGTGACATGACATGTAAATCATGTGGTAAGAAAGCAAGCATGGCGCGATATCCATGTGGGGTTGCATAGCATGTTGTGTGTATGCATGAGTCATTCTGTTGAGTTAGCATGAGTCTTGTTGTTGAGTTCTCGTTTTAAGAAGTATGATTATGTGTTTATTGCTTAAGAGTGTGTTGGATGCGTGTGCCTAGCATGTTGATTTTGTTGTTTCATGCTTGATGGCTCACCGAGTGTGAGCTGCTTACCAGTACCGTGGTTGTATGGACCCCCTCCCCTTTCTCCCCCAAACATTTTTAGATGATGCAGGTGAGTTTGCATATGATGAGCCCGGTGGTTCTGAGGAGGTGCACGAGGAGTGACTCCACTGGTTTAGGTATCATTGTTTCAAGCTTTTGATTATCTAGTTTGTCATAGAAAGTTATTTTATTCTTTTGGTTGTAAAGAATAGTGTTTATGTTTAATTCAGTTAAAAGCTTGTCTAGTTGTTTTATTTCGACAAGTTAGGTTTAGCTTGAGTAGTTTTAATTGAAGCTCGAACTTTCAGTATTTTATAAAGTTAAGATTGTTCCTAGCAAATGCACTGTACGTTCCTTTATATCTAGATGTTGTGAATGCGAGATCTGACTCGCATTGTGGTTGTGTACTTGGAGGTTGGAGTTCTGTTATGATTCTGTGAGTGGTGATTGTGAAGCTATGGGTTGTTTTCTATATAGAAGTGTGATTTATGTTTATCAGGTGTTGTGAAAATTTTGGGTTATTCCTATGTATGTCGTTATGCTGCCAAAATTTTCAGTGCATTCGGTTAGTTTGGTTTTAGAGTTAGTAATGTCGCTAGGATTAGTTTTAAAATCCTGCGGCGTTACAGTTGGTATCAGAGCAGAGTTGTTCTTGTAGACTGACCTAGGAAATCTAGGTTGTTAATAGGATAGGACCAGTGGTCTTCCTCGTTCTCCTCGACATCACCAGGTATGTGAAGTTATATTCGTTATAATATGTTACCTGTTGATCTATTTTAATTATATTACTTGCTGGTATTCTTTTGTTTGTCTTGATTTCCATGCATGAATATTGTTGGCTTACTTGTATTCTCATTGATTGTCTTGTTTGCCTTGCTTGAACATGTCTTGTTTCCAATACATCTTTTATCTTATAGTAGCTAGGTTTAGGATGCTCCCTTTAGGTGGTTAGATAGCTTTCTTTGACTGCATGATTATTGCATGATAGTAAGATTAGGATGCTGCCTAGACTTAGGTTAGAGCTTGTATCTTTGTTGACTATCTGTTCGTTGACCTTAGTACCGTCTTCCTAGTCGATGGCTCGTGGTCGGGGTCGGGGTCGTGGTCGGGGTCATGGACGTGGACCTAGAAACCCAACTGATTGGCAAGAGAATTTGGCAGGTGATATCAATGCTCAACAAGGGGCCAATCCTCCGATTCCCCCTTTGCAGGAAGATAATCCCCCGATTCCTCCTGTTCAGTATGGAGTTGACCCTCCACCCCCTCCGCCTCCTGCAGCCCCTATATTGATCACTTCCGAAGCCCTCCAGACCATGTTCGATAACATGGCTTAGAGAAATGCTAGACCACCGCGGAACCCTAATGGGGTACCTGAGGACTCGATTGAATCCCAGTTCATCAGGGACTTCAGGCACTATAGGCCTCCCACCTTTTACGAAAAATCTGAGAATCCGTTAGCAGCAGAGAGGTGGATTGCTGAGCTAGAGGCACTGTTTGACCTCATGAACTGCAATGATCCCTTAAAGATCAGAGGAGCGATCTTCATGCTAAAGGATGATGCTCGTGCGTGGTGGAAATCTGTGGCAGGTGCCGAGGATCATGCTAACCATCCAATTTTGTGGGAAAGGTTCAAAGACCTGTTGTATGCTGCCAAAATTTTCGGTGCATTCGGTTAGTTTGGTTTTAGAGTTAGTAATGTCGCTAGGATTAGTTTTAAAATCCTGGGGCGTTACAGTTGGTATCAGAGCGGAGTTGTTCTTGTAGACTGACCTAGGAAATCTAGGTTGTTAATAGGATAGGACCAGTGGTCTTCCTTGTTCTCCTCGACATCACCAGGTATGTGAAGTTAGATTCGTTATAATATGTTACCTGTTGATCTATTTTAATTATATTACTTGCTGGTATTCTTTTGTTTGTCTTGATTTCCATGCATGAATATTGTTGGCTTACTTGTATTCTCATTGATTGTCTTGTTTGCCTTGCTTGAACATGTTTTGTTTCCAATACATCTTTTATCTTATAGTAGCTAGGTTTAGGTTGCTCCCTTTAGGTGGTTAGATAGCTTTCTTTGACTGCATAATTATTGCATGATAGTAAGATTAGGATGCTGCCTAGACTTAGGTTAGAGCTTGTATCTTTGTTGGCTATCAGTTCGTTGACCTTAGTACCGTCTTCCTAGTCGATGGCTCGTGGTCGGGGTCGGGGTCGTGGTCGGGGTCATGGACGTGGACCTAGAAACCCAACTGATTGGCAAGAGAATTTGGCAGGTGATATCAATGCTCAACAAGGGGCCAATCCTCTGATTCCCCCTTTGCAGGAAGATAATCCCCCGATTCCTCCTGTTCAGTATGGAGTTGACCCTCTGCCCCCTCCGCCTCCTGCAGCCCCTATGTTGATCACTTCCGAAGCCCTCCAGACCATGTTCGATAACATGGCTTAGAGAAATGCTAGACCACCGCGGAACCCTAATGGGGTACCTGAGGACTCGATTGAATCCCAGTTCATCAGGGACTTCAGGCACTATAGGCCTCCCACCTTTTACGAAAAATCTGAGAATCCATTAGCAGCAGAGAGGTGGATTGCTGAGCTAGAGGCACTGTTTGACCTCATGAACTGCAATGATCCCTTGAAGATCAGAGGAGCGGTCTTCATGCTAAAGGATGATGCTCGTGTGTGGTGGAAATCTGTGGCAGGTGCCGAGGATCATGCTAACCATCCAATTTTGTGGGAAAGGTTCAAAGACCTGTTGTATGATTACTACTTCCCGGAGACAGTCAAAGATGACAAGGAGGCTGAATTCCTTTATTTGACCCAGTGAAGTATGACCATAGTGCAGTATGAGAGGAAGTTTACTACACTATCACGTTTTGCTCCTGACCTGGTCAGCACGCCAGAGCGGAAGATCAAGAGGTTCATTAAGGGCCTCCGTGAGGAGATTCGTGGTTCTGTGGCCCTGAGCAGACCCACAACCTTCGCTGAGGCACTCACAGGCGCGTTGTTCATGGATAAAAACGTGGCAAGAAAGGTGCAACCTCGTTGGGGAGAACCTTATTCGTCAGGAGTTAAAAGGAAACCTCCCCCAGTGATGGAGAATCAACCGCAGAAATTCCAACGCCAGCAACCTGAGAGGCAGGCTCCTGCCCTACCCTTGTGCAACGTGTGCAGCAAGCACCACGGGGGTCAGTGTGATACAGGTGAGAAAGTCTGTTTCAAGTGTGGAAAGGTAGGTCACTATGCGAAGTGGTGTCCCACCAAAGGCGAGCCTAATCAAGAGAAGCCAGCTTTGAGAGCCCCTCAAGCGCCAGGGCAGGCTGTCAAGCAAAGGGAGCGTGTCTTTGCGCTCATTAAAGAGAAGGATGAAGTTGGCGATGTCGTAGCAGCAGGTATGCTTTTTATAGCTTGATCTGTTGCATGTCTCTTGCTTTCCACTCCATGCCTTTATTATATCACTCTATGAACTATTTAGTTCTGAGTGTCTCTGCATTCGTTTTATTTGTTTCGATTCAATTCATTCCTTCATTTTCGTGACATTTGTCTGTCAAGAAAATCTCGAGCTATAACCACTAAGGTATCTTCTTTGGTGTCTTGTTATCTAAATCCTTTTGTGATGTGAGATCTTAGCCTTGTTTTGATATGTCTTGTTGCATCAGTTAGATCTCTCGTTTCCTAGGAAGTTAGGGTAAGCTAGTAAGTTGGTTTCCAAGCTCTATCAAGCATCACCTAGATTCTAAGGAGTCGAAAGATTTCCTCGTAATAGGTGGAGTTTGGCGAACCTCCTTATATAGGCTAGCTTCAAGGGAAAAAGAATATTCTAAGTAGTTTTGCGATCTAACTCATTAAGTTAAGGATCATGAAATTATCGTTCCAAGATGCTTCCAAAACAAAGTTCGAGTTTTGCAAGCTAGCTAAGAGGTCGTCGTGCTAAATAGCGTTCTGCAGTTGTTATGGATGTACGTCAACTACTATCTTGGTGCCTTAGTTTTAAACTTTGGGATTCTAGAGGAAAGTAGCTTGATGAGCAAAAAGCCACTGGTATTAAGAGCCTTGAGGAGTAAGTGTTGGAATCAAGGCTAGTCTTTCAATGTAGTTAGATATTCAACTTTCGAGGACGAAAGTTCTTAAGGTGGGAAGATTGTAACGCCCCGCGTTTCAAAATTGAGTTATTTTGGATTAATTAGACGTTCTTATTCTAATTTGGAAAATTAGAATTTAAGTTTAGCCTTGGGTCGTTAAATTAAATTTCTATAATTTAAGGAAAAGAGATTTTTAATTAAATCTTTAATTTCCTAAAGTTTGGAGGTTTAATATTCGATATTTATTTTAAATATCAAAAGACCTGAACTCCTCTTAATCAGTTTAAATCCCGAATTCTTTAGGAGCTAAGATTGGGATTAAAATTCTAATTGGGGATTTAAATTGAAATCCTAAATCCTAATGAAATTTGGATTTTATTCCTAGGGTTTATTTATAAGAATGTGGGAAAGAGAAAAAAAAGAAACCCTAAATCCCTTTTCTCTCTCCATCTCTTTCCCTTTTGCCGTGAGCCACCAGCCCCCCCTTTCTTCTGCGTTTTCTTTTCCGGCCAACACCCACGAACGCGCCGCCGCCTCCTCCGTCCAGTCGCCGGAATCGTGTCGTGCCGCTGCCGCCCCTCTTCGCGAACCTCTCCATCTCTCTCTCAATTTTTGGTTAGCGTGGAAGCACGCCCAGCCGTCGCTCAAGCTCGCTCCGACGCCTGCAGCTGTCGTCGCCCTGTTCGTGGTAGCCACACCGTTGCCGTCCGTCGAAGCAGCTCGCCGCCATCGTATCTTCTCTCTGTCACGCGTCTCTCTCTCTCTCGCGCCGCCGTCAACAAGCCAAGTGTCGTCGCCTCTCTCTCTCTGTTTGCGCAATTTTGGCTAAGGAAGCTCGTGGGTAAGTCTCTTTCCTTCTCACTCCTAGTTGTTGAAGGCCCGATCTAACCCCTTTCGCTCATTTCGATTAGGTTCGTGTCCGTCCGGCAGCGGAGTTTCCGTTTTCTCACATTTTTGTCTCTGTCCAGCATCGTTTTTGGGCGTTTTCGGCGTCGTTTGGTGATTTCAGTAAGCTTTAACTCTTACCCATTCTTGGTTAGAGTTTAAATTAGAATACCCAATGGATTAGGTGCTGGAAATTCTAAGTTAGCATTGAAACTTCTATTCTGCAGTGCCGTCTAAGTGTTCGAATGAGTTCGAATCACTTAAGTACGATTACCCACTGCCCAAGGATCGTTCTAGTGTGTTGTTCGAGGTTAGAATAACCCGTCTAGCGTAAAAGCAGATCAATTTGGGTAAGTTTCACCTCTTTCCCTAAGACTTGTTAGCTTTAAGTTGAGTTGCCGTTATGTGTTAAGCTTTAAAAGCATGTTAAAATCATTACCCATGAGTTGCTTAGGCCTTATAAGTATTGTCCAACATTTAGAGTCCTTAGAATGTGAGTTAAATAGGTTATCGTTGGTTGTTCATGGTTTGAAAGCATGCTTCGGTTAATGCCCATTATGTGTCGTCACCTAATTAGTTTTACCCAACCCTTGTAGGTTCTTAAATCATGAATTTAGGAGTTTTTACTTGTTGTTCATGGTTTAAAATGCATGCTAAATTATAATCTATTAATTGTCTAGGCTCTAGTAACGTTGTCCAACCTCTAGAAGTCCTTAGAATGTGAAATCACGCCATTTACTTACTGTCCAACGGCTAAAAATCACGTGTTAAGATTGCGCTACATGACGCGGAAATCATGTTATTGGTGCGGTGCGTGACGCGTAAATCACGTGTGGGTTGTGAGTGCAGAGCGTGACGCGTAAATCACGTGTGAGTGTGCGCTGTGCATGGTGCGTAATTCATGTGCTGGGTGTGAGTGCGTTACATGACGCGGAAATCATGTTTTGGTGCGGAGCGTGACGCGGAAATCACGTGTTAAGTTGCGTTGCATGGTGCGGAATTCATGTGTTTTGGTGCGTGACTGTAAGGGACAAGGACACACACATATCTCCACAATGGTATGATATTGTCCACTTTGGGCATAAACCCTCATGGCTTTGCTTTTGGTTCACCCCAAAAGGCCTCATCCCAATGGAGATACTAGTCCTCCCTTATATACCCATGATCATCCCCTTATCTAGCCGATGTGGGACTTTGGGCGCACTCCCAATAGTGACATGACGCGTAAATCATGTGCTAAGAAAGCGAGCATGGCGCGGTATCCATGTGGGGTTGCATAGCATGTTGTGTGTATGCATGAGTCATCCTGTTGAGTTAGCATGAGTCTTGTTGTTGAGTTCTCGTTTTAAGAAGCATGATTATGTGTTTATTGCTTAAGAGTATGTTGGATGCGTGTGCCTAGCATGTTGATTTTGTTGTTTGATGTTTGATGGCTCACCGGGTGTGAGCTGCTTACCAGTACCGTGGTTGTATTGACCCCCTCCCCTTTCTCCCCCAAACATTTTTAGATGATGCAGGTGAGTTTGCATATGATGAGCCCGGTGGTGCTGAGGAGGTGCACGAGGAGTGACTCCACTGGTTTAGGTATCATTGTTTCAAGCTTTTGATTATTTAGTTTGTCATAGAAAGTTATTTTATTCTTTTGGTTGTAAAGAATACTGTTTATGTTTAATTCAGTTAAAAGCTTGTCTAGTTGTTTTATTTCGAGAAGTTAGGTTTAGCTTGAGTAGTTTTAATTGAAGCTCGAACTTTCAGTATTTTATAAAGTTAAGATTGTTCCTAGCAAATGCACTGTACGTTCCTTTATATCTAGATGTTGTGAATGCGAGATCTGACTCACATTGTGGTTGTGTACTTGGAGGTTGGAGTTCTGTTATGATTCTGTGAGTGGTGATTGTGAAGCTATGGGCTGTTTGCTACATAGAAGTGTTATTTATGTTTATCAGGTGTTGTGAAAATTTTGGGTTAATCCTATGTATGCCGTTATGCTGCCAAAATTTTCGGTGCATTCGGTTAGTTTGGTTTTAGAGTTAGTAATGTCGCTAGGATTAGTTGTAAAATCCTGGGGCGTTACACATACGCTCGAATGGCTCTGGCCCTATCATTTGCTATCAAGATAGGATTCTCAGCCTGATTATTTTGCTGTTCGTTTTGCTACAGCGGCGGATTTTTCTGCAGCAAACGATTCTGTTGGGGGTTCGCTGGATCTTCTGGACCTTACGGTAGACGCAGCACGTTATCCATCGGATTTTGCTGTCTACGCTGTTCTCTCCTTCTTCTCCTGAATGTCCTCTCGATTTCTGGATCAAGCTCGAACCTTACCCCAAGTGGATCGCTCATGCACCAAACTCACACCTGCAAAAACAAAAGAAACAATCAAAAAAATTCTAGTACCAAACCACTAAAACACATACACAAACCAGATCAGATAAAAACTTATTCAAGTCCCCGACAATGCCGCCAAAAACTTGTTGGGTTTCCAGAGTGAGTAAAAATAAGATATAAAAAGACTCTAGAACTCTGTGCAAGTATACACAGTCCGCAGCAAGTAATAAGTATTTATCGAATCCAAAGTCTGATTTAGCTTTCACTTTATCTATTAAGCTTAGTTTTTCAATGGTTTCAAAAGTGGTTAAAATGATTCGTTTTTATAGAATGCTGAAGCAAACGAAATGACAGAACATAAAGGTAAACAAATAAGCAGACAGATTAGAAACAGGCGCTGGTCAGGATTTAGTAATTGTTTTAAAAGATGCTCTAGCAATATTATTGATCATGCAAAACTCTCGCAGTCTTATTAGCGGATTCCTCCCGAAACTCCGGATTTTTTAGAATATGTTTCAACTTCAATGAAGCACTACCGATCAAGCACTAGACAACTGGCTATCCCTAGCTCAGTCACTGACGTTCACCAACTACTACAAAAATCACTTTTCACGACGGGCTCGCATCCGTCGTCTATACGAGTGTCGTCGTATCTTGTTATGACGGACGACTTTTCATAACGGACAATGCCCGTCATTAAAAGATGTCTGTCATAACAAGGTACAATGACGGGCGTTTTTCATGACGGGTATTGCCCGTCATTAAAAGCCGTCCGTCATGAAAAGTTGGTCATTAAAGGGTATTTTCCAACCAACCAGATCTTTAATGATAGGCAATGCCCGTCATTAAAATTCGTCCGTCATGAAAAGTTCGTCATTGAAAGGGTTTTTGCGAACCAAATGTCCGTCATTAAAGGTGTCTGTCATTAAATGTCATTTTTTATGACAGGCATTGTCCGTCATTATTTTGTTCATAATTTAATAAAAAAATTTGTTGTTTGCACAGTGCCATACCAACAATATTTTCTTCACTTGTCAACTTGTAAAGAAAGTAATCTTAATCTTAAATGTGCAAAATTGTATAGAAATCAAATATTTGTCAAATTCCATTCCAATAAGACAATGAATCAAATTTGATCGTACAGTTTTTATCGATATACGTTTGATATAAAAATAAAATTACAAACACTTACACTTAAAAGCCTCAAAATTACTAAACATCTATGATTAAAAGTCTACACCTACACTAAAAAACAAAAATTCTCGTACATGCCGCTTTCATTCTTATCACCATAATCTTGGTCGTACATCAAACTCGAAGAACCTAAGAAAAACAAATTGTAATTAGGTTCGATAGAAAACACAGAATTTCTTAAGCTTTATTGCTTCAAGTAAAATAAACTTAAATTGGGTCAAATGACCATGTGAAAGCCTCCTGCACTCATAGCCATCAATTTTAGAATTAGAAAACACAATACAAAGTCTAGAGATGCTGCCATAAGTCATAAAAGAAGTAAATGCAAAAAAAAATAAAAAAAATGTAAATGAGTACAGATCAATGAGGTGTTCAATGTTGGGGCATACTTTAGAAAAATGTAAATAAGTACCTATCAATGAGGTGTTTAGCATCGATGCTAAACCTTTCAAACGTAAATGTCGTATTGCAAAGTCCAAGCTGAAACCTTCCTTCTAAATGCTATAAACATGAACTTCTTTGAGTGTTTAAATTTGGCTTGGAGAATTTTATTTCCAACTCCAGCATCTAAGAAAAACTCCAATGCCCTTATAGCTAAGAAGCGACTAAAGCTAAAACCTTCCTTCTAAATTCCATAAACATGAACTCATTTGTGTGTGACTAATGTATTTGAGAAACCTAAAATAGCTATAGAGATTGCCACTAAAGTAGTATAAGAGAGGAAAAGAGAGACAAAAAAACAAAAACAACTGTGGTTAAAAGCATTGCCACTAAAGTAGAATAAACCTACAGTGGGAGCTCATCCAACGTCCCAACAAAGATCATAATCTTCATCAAGACAAGAGATCCCAAGTAATAGACTGCTATCAACATATCTTTTTGGTGCTCAAAAGATCCAGAGTAGAACATGACTTCCAATTCAAATTTTACAGATTACGTTGCACTATTTTTATTTTCATATCATGACTTTTGTATTGCTTGATAAATACCAAAAGAGTTAAAAATATCAATTAATTCCAAACTAAAATTGCAAGAGATATCATCATATGCATAAGTTAAGTAATTCTGTAAGTTAAAGCTATAAATAAATTCAAATTAATCAATGCCAAATAAGCAATACCCTCACAATATTACCAGCATACTTTAACACCATAGATACAACAATGCCATTGGAAAAACAAATGCTAAGTAGAGAACTTGCACGAGTAATAAACACATCTCAATCTTCCATTATTTATAGAAGCATGAAAATAAATATCAAAATCAAGCCTATGTTTGGGTCATCAAAATCAAGCACGAGTAATAAACACATCTCAATCTTCCACAATTTCAGCACTTTCAAACATATGCACCCCAGTGTTTGGGTCATCTAAGTATGGAACCTATCAGCCATTTGGTTCAAAACTAAAAATAATGGTTTTACCACACACCCAAATTCCTAACTCCTACTATTTATAACCACTCCACCCTAACAAACTACCTAACTACAATTATACCACTACGAGTATCATAATGCATCCCAATATTAGCTTATTAATACTCTATTCACAATTACTAATGTTTTTTCTTCCTCCTAATATTTTTGCCCTAAAAGACTTGGCTTCATTGTCACATCGGCAAAGATTTATATGCAAAGATCCATAAATGTAATAAAACTTTAATCTGCCTTGAAAAGTGAACGTGTAAGAAACTTTACCAACGTACTAAATGTGGTAACTCCAACTCTACAAGTACTTCACGAACAAGTTTGCAGAAAGGAGATCCCTGAGAGAGAAGAGAAGCATAGAGATTCAAAATACTGTTCAAGAGAAGAGAATCTTACATATCTATCACTAGACCAAAAACATGTGATCATCATGAAATACAATGAACTTATGACATTTAAATTTCAAATAAGTCAACGATTAAATGACCTCGTATGCCCATATTTCCAGTGGGGCAGGTGGTAGCTTTGATGGCTTATAAATAGAACCCTGCAATTAACGCAAGCAACAAATGGGCAAGCTATAAGTTCCTCACTTTGGATAGACTTCATTCCTGTCTCAACTTTCCAAAGAGAAAGGTTATATACAAAGTTACAAAGTTTCATAACTCGAACAGGTAAGAATTCGAAAATCTCTTACCCTGCCTAAACGACCAATCATAGCAAAGCCTTCTGTCAACGGCTGCAACAAGAAACTTTGTCAAATATAGATCAATGAAGAAACTTACAACCTTGCCCTATTACAAATTTTTTATACAGTTCAACAAATACTTCAAAAAATAAAGGAGTGAGCTACTAACCGTCAAAAGTCCAAGAGAAAGAAAAAGAGGTACGTTTCCATCACCTACATGAACACAAGACATTATGAAAAACTAGATTGGAGGAGCCAAGGATAGATATAGTATATTTAGTAGAAAAACTGTAAGACCCACAAAATTCATACTGGGTATGTCTACATTTCAGTCTTCTTCATTCTTGACATTTCCTTGACCAATATAAATAAATATATGATTTGCTCCAAATAGAAAGCTATCAGATTATCAGGCATTAAATGAATGAAATGGAAAAAAAACAATTTCAAACCATATATGGAAATTGTTGCTTTCCTCCCATATGAACAAATTTGGGACTGAAGTTTGGACCATTCCGAGGGCAAGGATAGAACAGAATATCAAGATCTAACACAGCAACAATTTCCCTGACCTGCAAACACAAAACGAGAAATCTCTTCAAACATTTAAGAAGGCATTCTTTGCTCCTTCCATAAAGCCAACTTGAGATAGGTTTTCCCTTTTCCTTTTCTCGCATGGTTGTTAGGAAAGGAAACAAGAAAGTAAACAAACAGATTACAAATATCATTATAAGGCTATTTTGTAGTAGTGAACTCAAACAAACCATAGGAAGAAATACTTAGTCGAGAAGTAAAAAAAAGAAAGTAAACAAATAGATTACAAATATCAGTATCCAAAGAAGTAAAAAAACCCCCTCAGATAACAAGAATGCCACTTCACGAACTGAGAACAGCAAAATTATGGGCAATACAATATCTTAAATCTCTGAAACCAAAGAGTCCAGACATAGGAAGATTCTTTAAGATACGCAATTGGCTTCGAGAGAACAGTTTGATATAGTCGAGATTAAATCTTTTTATTCGTGTTCTCTTCCTGTTTTATTTGCAAGTTACAATTACAATGATATTTGTAAGAATTGGGACATTTGTTTTCTACTTTCTTGGTTGTTCGTTTGCTATTTCACTCCCAAGGTGAACAATTTTTTTGTTGTTTTTCCGTTTATCGATGAAGAGTTCAATAATACTAGATTAGAAAATTATGCATTCAATTGGGTATCCTGAGAGCTAGAATCCTAAATAAGAACGGATCATAAACAAGAAGAAGCATGCCCACATGTCAATAAAGTCTAGTTTCGACAACCGACTAAAATGTGAAAGAATTTGCACTCAGCTTGACAGCGGCGGAGAGGGGAAAGAAACATGAGGGGATCAAGCAAAAATACAAAGAAAATTGAGAATAGAAAGAGAAAGACTTGCCGATGGTGCAGCCGGAAGATGGAGTGCTATGCTTGAAGCTGATGTACTAAGTGAAAGCGTTGTGGGTTGTGGGTCACGAACCAATGCGATTCAAGGTCCGATTTTGAGTGAACGTTGTTGCTGGAACACGGGAAGCCGCACATTGGAGCAGAGGAAAGTTCAAGTTCACGCGGGGGCTGCTATCGATTCGTTGCGCCTAATTTCACACTGCCGTCGTAGGTAACAGATGTGGGTCTTCGCACGTCGTTGCCGGAAAGGAAGGGAGAAGCAGCTGAGTTCGTGGGTCAGAACCTCCGAAAGAAGAAGCTGCACCGTCCAAAAATGTATGTCGTCGTTGTTGAAGCTGCTGCGGTACTCGTGGGTCGTTTGAATCAACTTCACGTTGAAGAAGGGAGGATAGGAAGCTGCGGCGGCTGAAGGTTGAAGAAGGGAGGCTAGGGTTTTTCGAATACTTTCGGGGAGAGAGAAAAGCGATATTTGGGCTTTTTACCGTTTATAACAAATTTTAAAAAAATTGGGCTTTTAACGGCGGGCATTTGCCCGCCGTTAAAGCCTGTTTTTAATGACTGGCAATGCTCGTCATTAAAGGTCAATTTTTTCGAAAAAACGAGCGTCCGACATTAAAAATGGCGCGCGTTTTTCGTCCGTCATTAAAGGTCTGTGCCCCTTTTTTCTGTCCGTCATTAAAACCTGTTTTTGTATTAATACACAATGATCTAGTGTGATTAAATGTTATGCACTCCCTAAATCATCCCTGAAACTAGGAAGAGCTATTCATACCGGCTGACCGGGCGGGCACAAAATATAAATAAGCACAACAAATAATCAAGTTGCATCAAATCAATATTTATTGCATAGAAGTTAAGCACGACAACTACATATCTCCTAACCAACGCCTAAGGTTACTTAGTTCATAAAATGCATGGTAACACACGTTACAATATAAGTAAATGCATCCATAACTACAAAGTAATACAAGAAAATATTAATTCCCTTGATCAGCTTGCAATTGATGGTCTTCTTCTTGGTCTCCAATCTTTCTCCTCTATTCGGCTCCCAAGAATGGAAATGAGAAATGATCCCCTTCCAAAAATGGAATGCCTTTGACTCGAGCAGCTATCTCCTTTTATAGAGTGGTAGGAGGCTTGAATTAGGTTGACCTAGACACGTGGATGGCTCTCCTTGCTCCTTAAACCCGAGAATAGCTTAACAGAATTCAGTTTATTAAGTTGGATAATGAGCTGTGACGTGGCAGTTTTGCTCCCAACTTTGCTCCAGCATAGTTTTTGCTCCCTCAAGTCGCTCAGCAATATATTCTGCACAAAATAATTTCCGAAGCTTCCATTCTTCCAAATGGGTTAAAACATATAATATATATCTAAAAGCAACCCTATTTAGCACAAATGACACACAAAACACTATAGAATTAAGGTCTAAATAACTCTCTTTTGGAGAGTTATCACCAAGCATGGTTGGTTCTTTCTTTTTGGTAACATGGGAATAGTAGAGAATGTTTTGGTTAATTGTAGCATGTGGAGTTAGCCTTTATGTAAGTAGCTATTTGGAAATAATTATTATGATTTTGGCCTGTGACGTGTTGGTGAATTAAGTATGTGGCTTTTGGTTGGTTTCTCACATTTTAGTATATTTTTCCCCTTGAGGTTTAAGATGGTTGTTTGGTTAATCTTTATGCATTAGTCTTTGCTTGTGGAATTTAAATGGGCATGATGAGCTCCGTTTCAAGGCATGTCAATATATGATAATCTCGATATTCACTATGACATATTTACTTTTGTATGGTTGGTTGGATAATCTATGGTTTGCCTTGGTGTTGATAAGGTAATGGAGGATGGGATTAAATGTTTGTTGGAGTTGTGATTGGTTTGTGTACGCGAGGTCTGTCTCGTTATGGCCATATAAGTGTATATTCTTATTTCCAGGTGCAAGGAAAAATTTTGGGTTCCCTATATGTATGTCGTTATGCTGCCGAATTTTCGGTAGCATCATAGCGGCTTAGGGATCATAAGTGTCTTCGAGGAAAGACTTAGATTAGGGACCTCAACTACGTTTTAGGGCATCAGGTAAACTTACTAGATTCCTTAAGTCTTACATAGCTAGAGTGTGTTCCTACCCCATCTCAAGACTGATAGAACCTAGTTGCCAGGCATGTTTGCGTGTTCTATCAATTGACTGTTAGAGCTTAGATTCAGGCACGCTAGCGTGCGCTCTCTCAGTTCAGGACAATGTTGAGTTATGATCAGGCAGATTATTTGTGCGCCAGTTGGCACCAGGCATGTTTTACATGCGTCAGTTACTCCACCGTATGCTATATTTATATTTCAGGGGTGTTGTGATGGGATAGGTACAGTTCTGCTAGAGGTGGCCAGCTAGTCTCTAGTTTACTTACCTTAACCGACTGACCCACACAACACTCTAGTTGGCACAGGTTGGGGATATGTTATTACCCTAGACAGAGCATATTTATGTGATCAATTGTGGGCCTAGGGTTAGAAACCCGAATGTTTATTCCAGTTAGGTCTCTATGTTGGTAAGACCCAGAAATTCAGAAATTCAGTTTCAAGTGTGACTGATTAGGACTGATCCTAGTGTAGGGACCCTAGACTCAATTAGGGCCTCAAATGGACTTAAGAGATCCTTAAGTCTTACGTTAGCTAGGGTGTCTTTCCTTCCCCATCTTAGGGCTGGTAGAACTCAATTTGTCAGGCACGTTATCGTGCGTTCTATCAGTTGACTGTTAGAGCTCAGCTTCAAGCACGCTATCGTGCGCTCTCTCAGTTTAGGACAGTGTTGAGCTTATGATCAGGCACGTTATTCGTGCGCCAGATGGCACCTGACATGTCTTCATGCGTCAGTTGCTCCACCGTATTTTATATTCATATTTCAAGGGTGTTGTGTTGGGATAGGTGTAGTTCTGCTAGAGGTTGCCAGCTAGCCTCTAGTTTACTTGCCTTAACCAATTGACCCACACAACACTCTAGTTGGCACAGGTTGGGGATAGGTTATCACCCTAGACAGATCATTTTTATGTAATCAGTTGTGGCCCTAGGGTTAAAAACCCGAATGACTGTTCCAGTTAGGTACCTATAATGTTAAGACCCAAATTCAAGTTTTATGCTAATAGATTTCATGTTATTAGATCTCATACTTTCAGTTTCAGCCCTTAAGTGGGCTACTTACTGAGTATATTCTTATATACTCACCCATGCTACATGACTTTCCTTTTCAGGTGGTACTTGACGACATCAGGCGAGTGGCGAGAGCAGTGGCTTGGCTAGGCTATGGGATGCAGCTGCAAACCATGTCCTTAGAAGTCTAGGATCGAGTTTCCTAGTCTCACATTTTCAAATGTTTTAATGTTCAACTTTATGAAAGTTGTCTATCAGGTTTTGACTATTATGATACTGTAAAATGACTTATGATTTTGGGCCCGATTTATTAGATAAAAGATTTTTATTTATAGTCCCTTCTACTTTAAAGATTCAAAAATTTTATGTTTTCATGCATGTAGTAGCGACCCTTAGTACGTTTTCAATACGTTTTAACTTCCTTTTAGTCAGGTCGTTACAGTTGGTATCAGAGCCCGACTTTTAGTTTCATAAACTTTATATTATAATGCATCAACATACATTATTCGATTCTCCAAATAAATTGAACATTTTCAATTTATATTTAATTGCTTCAAGTCTCTTTACGAGCTACCCGTGGGACCTAATGGACCTACATATCAGAAGCTCCAACGATACGAGACTAATCGGCTTAAACTCATTAACCAAGTTCGTCTCCATTCATTAACTATGGGTCACTCCACTAAAGACCCACAACTGAACTTTTCTCACTGCAGAATATTTCTGTGTCGACAGATATCTACCAATAACAGCAAGTTAGTCCTTCACGAGTGTTCGTAACTCCAGCTAGGTCAAATTACCGTTTTACCCCCTGAGTTACCTCTACCTCCTTAAGTACCAGTGCTCCTCTAATGAACAACCTGTTTGTGGTCCAACCATCAAACAGAAAACCCCTCTCGGGCCAGTGAGAGGGTAGGGCCCTTTGTTCAAGACCCGGAGACACTACTTAAGGGAACACTCATCTATTTCCTCAAAATTTGGGAAGGAGTGAATTCCATCTTGTGTGATTATGTTCCCAGCTCCCCACTCGGTCTTGTCCCCAAAATGGTAGGCTTATTGAGTCGGCGTACTGGCCACTCTCACCCATACAAATCAAAGGACAATCCCTCGTGAACAGGAATCCATAATCCACTCAGGATTTAGACTAAGTTGCCTAGGTCATCCTAGTGAAATAGAAACCTAACTAGTTAACGGTGTTACAGCTAGTGGTTACTATTTCGTGATCCGGTCTTATGCAAACTCATTGCATAGGATACCCCCACTCGCATGTCTACTACATGGACGCTTTGGATCAATACGTTTGTATCAAATACAAAGCGGGTCGTATCACATAGTGTTACCAGGATAAGGTACCCAGCCTTATCCTTGTACTATAGACCTTTTAGGTTGTTACTTGAACATCGATCCCCGTATGTCCCCACATACTAGTTCAAGTTACATACAAACAACCTTGGATCTTAGTTTATTGGATTTGGGTCAAATAGTGCAATATTTAACAATAACATTTTATTGCAGAAACTAAATAACACTTTATTAAACACAAGTATAAAATTTGTTTACATTCACTATCTACGAGTTTTAGGACATAAAACCCAACAATGATGTGACGACTCGACCCAACATAACCTGTTTCTTCCATTGGTTAAAACACTTCCACTCTTTGAGGTTGCTGTTTTTTTTTTCCTTTTTTTTCCCTCGATCACCTCAAGCTTCTATTTATTATTGCTTCAAAATATATTTATTAGAGAGAGATCTTCATTTTTTTACAACATATGGGGTGGAGGGATTCGAACCACAATCCTGTTGATCATTAGTAACAGACTTGAGATGTACCCAGTTAGGAAGTTTTATATTTCTATTATATTGTTTCATTCCTAACTGTATATTGATAGCTATTTATACTTGTTGCTCATATCAATAATTTTCATTCAACAAGTTATTTACTTTCTCAAGCGTAATATGGTATTAGGTGTTTTTAATATTTTTCACTGAGAAAGTCTTGTTGCTCGTCTTCCATGGCTGACATTTCCTCTTCTGCAAATCAGCCAACCAATCAATCCGTTATTGATCTCTATGTCAATCCTTACTACCTTCATCAATCTAATGGAACAAATCTTGTTCTCGTTTCTGAATTGCTCACGGAGTCAAATTATACCTCCTGGAATCAAGCAATGATGATCGGTCTCACAGTGAAAAATAAGGTAGGATTTATTGATGGGTCTGTAACGCGTTCGACTAGTAATCTTCTTCGTTCTTGGACGATTTGCAATGGTGTGGTGAAAGCCTGGATTCTAAATACTCTTTCTAAAGAGAATCTCTGCTAGTATCAACTTCTCCGATTCTGCTCGTGATATGTGGCTCAATCTTCAGCAACGATATCAAAGAAAAAACCACCCGCGTATTTTTCAGTTATGGCGCGAAATCTCAAATCTGGTTCAAGATCAATTGTCCGTTACTGCCTATTTTGCGAAGCTCAAGACTCTCTGGAACGAATTGATATCTTATCGCCCTTCTTGCACCTGTGGTCTTTGTTCCTGCGGTGGCGTAAAAGATTTGGTGAAATATTTTGAAACAAAACATGTAATGGCCTTTTTAATGGGGCTTAATGAGTCTTTCGATCAACTTCGCACACAATTGCTATTAACTCGAGCCTTCTATTCTAAGAGTTTTTCGCTTGCTGCCCAAGAATTCGAACAACGAACTTCTTCATCCTCATCAACGAACAACGAACAACGAACACGGTTGACCGTTCCTACAAACTTCATGGATACCCACCTGGGTATCGGAATCAAAAGGCTAGTTCTACAAATTCAACTCCAGCCAAGGTCGATTCTACTGGAGTTCCCAACTTAACTACTGAGCAATGTCAAAGCCTTTTGACAATATTACAATCTCACTTGGCTGCTGCTAAATCTGACTCAGAATCGCCTTCTTCATCTGGTAATTCACATATAGCAGGTACTTGTTCTCCTCTTGCTCCTACATCTCATAGGTGGATTATCGATTCTGGTGCCTCTACACATGTTTGTTATGTCAAAGAAATGTTTTCTTCATTATCACCGGTCTCTGGTCATACAGTCACTTTACCTAATCAAAATCACCTCTCAGTAGATTTCATTGGTGAAGTATGCTTGTCCCTTGACCTGATATTACACAACGTGTTGTTTGTTCCCAACCTTTGCTTAAACCTCATATCTGTTAGTTCTTTGGTTGCCAAGTTGTCGATATTGATATCATTTATTGGTGAATCTTGCTTGTTTCAGGACAAGTTCTCTTTGAGGATGATTGGGAGGGCTAAATTTTGGCAGGGACTTTACATATTACAGCCTGATTTTTTACCTAGTAAGGATACTTTGAATGACAAGTCTGTTTTTCCAAATTCTATTTGTAATTTTGTTACACAGTGTAATAGTAACTTGTGGCATGATTGTCTTGGTCATCCATTAATAACTCTTCAAAAGGGAGTTATTTAGGCCTTAGTTTTATAGTGATTTGTGTGTCATTTGTGCTAAATAGGGTTGCTTTTAGATGGATAATATATGTTTTAACCCATTTGGAAGAATGGATGCTTTGGAAGTTATTTTGTGAAAAATATATTGCTGAGCGACTTAAGGGAGCAAAATCTGTGATCCAGCAAAGCAGGGAGCAAAACTGCCACGTCACAGCTCGTTATCCATTTTAATGAGCCGAAGTTTGTTGAGCTATTCTCAGATTTAAGAAGCTTGGAAAGCCTGCCACGTGTCCAAATGGACCTAATTAGGGCTGAAGGATTGGAATTCCGTAATTCCGTAAAGCGGAAGCGTGGTTGGGACCGATTCATAATTAATTTTTGTTTAATCTAAAATACCAATGCATTTGCAATAAATTTAGAACTATTCTAGATTTATATTAAGGCTAAGCATACAAAAATATTAGATCTAAATCTAATTTATATAGTAATGACTCTGTTTAATCTAAAATACCAATACGTTGACGACTCTAATTAAATTCACCAACTGCTTGTGAAATAATCACAAACTAGTGCAAACACCACCACTATGGCTACACCGGTATGACTCTGAGACTACTAGAGGCAGGAGACTTGTGGGAGCCTTTGGGAGAATTCTCTGAGAGTAGGAGAATGAATGAGATGCCTTTCACCCCACACAGGGGTCCAATATATAGCAAAGGCCAAGACCTTTTTCCTAATAGGAAAAGGGACCTTTTCCTATTAGGAAAAAGTCTCTAATTTTAATAAATAAATAATTAATTACATAATTAATTAATTTCCTAATTAAATATCATATATTTAATCTTAGGGATTTTATTAAAATTAAAATTAATATGAATCCAATTCATATTAAATTTATTTAAAATTAATATGAATCCAATTCATATTAAATTTATTTGAACTCTTTCAAATATTTTCTTTCCTAATAGGAAAAGGTCTCTAATTTTAATAAATAAATAATTAATTCCATAATTAATTAATTTACCCAATTAAATATCATATATTTAATCTTAGGGATTTTATTAAAATTAATATGAATCCAATTTATATTAAATTTATTTGAACTCTTTCAAATATTTTCTCTCAAGAATTAATTTTTGAAATTAATTCAAAAATTATATTATAAAGTTTCATAAACTTTATATTATAATGCATCAATATACATTATACGATTCTCCAAATAAATTGAACACATTCAATTTACAATTTATACTTAATTGTCTCAAGTCTCTTTATGAGTTACCAGTGGGACCTAATGGACCTACAGATCAAAAGCTCCCACGATACGAGACTAATTGGTCAAACTCATTAACCAAGTTATTCAACATTCGTTAACTATGGGTCACTCCACTAAAGACCCACAACTGCACTCTTCTCACTGTAGAATATTTCTGTGTCCACGGATATTGACAAAGCAGTAAGTCAATCCTTCACGTGTGTTCGTAACACCAGCTGGGTCAAATTACCATTTTACCCCTGGGTTACCTCTGGTTCCTTAAGTACCACTGATTCCTCTATTGAACAATTTGTTTAGGGTCCAACCACTAAACAGGAGTTCCTCTCGGGCCAGGAGAGGACGGCGCGCCTTTGTTCAAGCCCCGGAATCAGCCGTTAAGGGAACACACATCTACTTACCCCAATAGGGGAAGGAGTGAATTCCATCTTGTACTGTTATGTTCCCAGCCCTCATTCGGTCTTGCCCCTGAAATGGTAGGATTATTGAGTCGGTGAACTAGCCACTCTCACCCATACAAATCTAAGGACAATCCCTCCTGAAAGGGGTTCATAACAGACTCAGGATTGAGATTGAGTTACTTAGCTCATCCTATTGAAATAGAAACCTAAACTAGTTAACGACGTTACATCTAGTGGTTACTATTTCGCGGTCCGGTCTTATGAAAACTCATTGCATAGGATACCCCCCACCCGCATGTCCCCTACATGGATGCTTTGGATCATTGCATCTGTATCGAATACAAGGTGGGCCGTAACACATAGTATCACCAGGATAAGGTACCCAGCCTTATCCCTATACTATAGACCTTTTAGGTTGTTACTTGGACATTGATCCCCGTATGTCCCCACATACTAGTCCAAGTTTCATTTAAACAACCTTGGATCTTAGTTTATTGGATTTAGGGTTTATTAATGCAAACTCGATTATTTCAATAACCAAATTATTGAATTACTCAAAAAACGTTTTATTGAGATTGATTAATTTGTTTCATTTACTATCTACGAGTTTTAGGGCATAAAACCCAACAAGGGCTTTCTATCACTCTATAAAAGGAGGAGCCGTCTCAAGTCAAATTCATTCCTTTCTTGGGAGGAACATTCCACTTTTGGGGAAGAAATCATTTCTCATTTCCATCTTTGGGAGCCGAATAGAGGAGGAAAGATTGGGGACTTCAAGAAGACCATCAATTATGAATTTGACCAAGGGAATTAATCTTTTCTTGTAATTTCTTGTAATTATGGATGCACATGCTCAGATTGTAACGTGTGTTTTCATGAGCTTTATGAACTAAGTTTACTTAGGTGTTGGTTAGGAGTAATGTAATTTTCATGCTTAATTCTCTATGCAATATATGTTGATTTGAGCATCTTGATTAATTGTTGTGCATATCTTTATTTTGTGCCCGTCTGGCCAGCCGGTATGAATATCACTTCTTAGTTTCAGGGATTATTTGAGAAGTGTGTGACATTGAATCACACTAGATCATTGTGTATTGGTGAACGCCAGTGACTGAGCTAGAGATAGCCAGTTGCCTAGTGCTTGATCGGTAGAGCGTCATTGGAGTTGAAACACATTCCAAAAAATCCAGAGTTCTGGGAGGATCCTGCTAATAAGACTGCAAGAGTTTTGCCTAATCAATAATATTGCTAGAGCATCTTTTAAAACAATTACTAAATCCTGACCAATGCCTGTTTCCAATCTCTATGCTTCATTTGTTTACTTTCTGTTCTGTCATTTCGTTTGCTTCAGCATCTTATCAAAATCAATCATTTTAACCACTTTTGAAACCATTTAAAAGTTATACAAAATAGATAAAGTGAGAGTTATTCAGTCCCGTGGATTCGATAAATACTTATTACTTGCTGCGAATTGTGTATGCTTGCACAGTGTTCTAGAGTCTATTTTTACTATATTTTTACCCACTCTGGAAACCAAAAAAGTTTTTGGCGTCGTTGCCGAGGACTTGAATAAGTTTTTATCTGATCTGTTTTGTGTATATGTTTTAGTGGTTTGGTGCTAGAACTTTTTGATTGTTTCTTTTGTTTTTGCAGGTGTGAGTTTGGTGCATGAGCGATCTACCTGGGGTGAGGTTCGAGCTTGATCCAGAAATTGAAGGACATTCAGGAGAAGAAGGAGAGAGCAGCGTAGACATCAAAATCCAATAGCTGACGTGTCGCGTTTACCAGAAGGTCCAGAAGATTCGGTAAACCCCCAGCAGAATCGTGTGCTGCAGCAAAATCCACCGCTGGAGCAAAATGGACAGCAAAATAATCAGCTGAGAATCCTATCTTGGTAGCGAACGATAGGGCCAAAGCGTATGCTTTTCCAATGTTTGATGAGTTGAATCCAGGAATTGCACGTCCTCAAATTGAGGCAACAAATTTTGAAATTAAACCGATAATGTTTCAAATGTTGCAAACCATGGGTCAGTTCCATGGTTTGTCATTTGAAGACCCTCATTTACATATTAAGTCTTTTCTAGGAGTTATTGATTCGTTTGTAATTCAATGAGTGTCTAGGGATGCCCTTAGATTAATTTTGTTCCCGTATTCTCGTAGAGACGGAGCAAAGGCGTGGTTAAATTCTTTTGCTCCAGGATCAATTAAGACATTGAATGAGTTAGCGAAAAAATTTCTTAGTAAGTATTTTCCACCAACTAGGAATGCTAAATTAAGGAGTGAGATAGTAGGGTTTAGACAACTCGAAGACGAAACTTTTAGTGAGGCTTGGGAAAGGTTTAAGGAGCTTTTGCGAAAGTGTCCCCACCATGGTTTACCTCATTGTATCCAAATGGAAACATTTTACAATGGGTTAAATGGAGCAACCCAAGGTATGGTAGATGCTTCGATTGGAGGGGCCCTTTTGGCAAAAACTTTCAATGAAGCCCACGAAATTTTAGAAAGAATATCAACCAATAGTTGTCAGTGGTCGGATGTTAGAGGCTCAAATAAAAAAGTTAAGAGTGTGTTAGAAGTTGATGGTGTGTCCACCATTAGGGCTGATATTGCAATGTTAGCTAACGCTCTTAAAAATGTGACAGTGGTTAGTCATCAGCAGCCGCCAGCTGTGGAGCCTGCTGCAGTGGTGAACCAAGTTGCAGAGGAATCATGTGTCTATTGTGGTGAAGAGCACAACTACGAGTTTTGCCCCAGCAATCCAGCTTCTGTGTTTTTTGTAGGTAATCAGAGGAATAACCCTTATTCTAACTTTTATAATCCAGGTTGGCGCAACCACCCCAACTTTGCATGGGGAGGACAAGGAAGTAATGTGCAAGCACAACAAAAGGTGAACCAGTCAGGATTTGCTAAATCACAGGTATTGCCCCAGCAAAATAAGTAGGCTTTGCCCTAGCAAAATTCGGAGAGTTCTCTTGAGGCGATGATGAAAGAATATATGGCTCGTACAAATGCCGCAATTCAAAGTAATCAAGCTTCAATGAGAGCCCTGGAATTGCAAGTGGGCCAGCTAGCTAATGAGCTGAAGGCAAGGCCTCAAGGGAAACTTCCTTCAGATACTGAACACTCTAGAAGGAAAGGTACAAGCAGTGACTCTAAGGAGTGGTAAGCCACTAGAAGAGAAAAAAGAGCCTAGTAAACCCCAGGATGTAGAGAAGAATAGTGATAAAAATGTTGTTGTTGAAAAAGAGTTGGTGTCTGGTCAGGGTGCTGGAGGCAGCAATAATGATGCTGGAGCATCTAGTACTGTTCCAGATGTGGAACCACCTTATGTGCCGCCCCCACCTTATGTACCACCTCTACATTTTCCACAAAGACAAAGGCCTAAGAATCAGGATGGTCAGTTTAAGAAGTTTTTAGAGATTCTTAAGCAATTGCATATAAATATCCCTTCAGTAGAAGCTATAGAGCAAATGCCTAATTATGCTAAATTTCTTAAGGATATTTTAACTAAAAAGAAGAGGTTAGGTGAGTTTGAAACCGTATCTCTTACTGAGGAATGTAGTGCTATTCTTAAGAATGGGCTACCAACCAAGGCTAAGGATCTAGGGGCATTCACTATTCCTGTTTCAATAGGTGGAAAAGAGTTGGGTAGAGCACTTTGTGATTTAAGTGCAAGCATTAATCTTATGCCTCTTTCGGTCTATCGAAAGCTAGGTATCGGTGAAGCTAGGCCTACCACAGTCACACTCCAATTAGCTGATAGGTCTATCACTTATCCAGATGGTAAAATTGAGGATGTCTTAGTGAAAGTGGATAAATTTATATTTCCTGTTGATTTTATTATCTTAGATTATGAGGCAGACAAAGATGTCCCAATTATTCTTGGTCGTCCATTTTTGGCTACTTGTAGGGCATTGATAGATGTTCAAAAAGGGGAATTAACAATGAGGGTTTATAATGAGGAAGTGAAGTTTAATGTGTTTAACGCCATGAAGTATCCAGACGAAGTAGAAGATTGCTCTTTCATTAGGATTTTGGAAAACACAATTGTTGAGACAGCAATGCAGGATTTGGCAAATGAACATTTGGAAGATCATGGAGAGGTTAGTGTAGAGGATTTAGAGGTTTGTTCCTTAGAAAGAAAAAATGAAAAAGAAGTGTCTAGGTGTGAGGATGTTTTTGAGTTTTTAGATTTGGATGTAAGGACGGCTCCTCCTATTAAGCCATCCCTGATTGAGGCACCCACTTTAGATTTGAAGCCCTTGTCGAATCATCTAAAGTATGTGTATCTTGGGGAGGGTGAGACGTTGCCCATTATTGTTGCATCAGATTTAATGTCGGAGGATGAAGATGTAGGGATAAACAACCCTAGGCAGCGGAAGACGTCAGAGACTTTTTCGAATAAAAATGCCGATTGGGATACCAATACGACGGCAAAACAAATTTACAGCAGAAAATAAATTTAACATGCTGTAATACTGATATAAAACATGCTATAAACAGAAAACATAAACTAGATCTTATCTAAAATGGATCCTATCGATCCTAGATCAAGAAACACTTACCCTTGAAGAGTTCTTTGATCGTTTCGCCAAGATTTTCCCCGGAATGCTCAGAAAAACAGCAGCGAAAGGACTTTGATTTCGCTGTAAAAGCCTCACGAACACCACCACCAAGGATTCACCGGTATTCTCTTGAAGGTTACACGTAAGGGGCTTATGGGAGCACAATCTCTAAGGATTTCTCTAGATAAATTTTATGTGTTCACAGAGAGAGAGCAAAACGAGAGAGGGCGAGGGAGAGGGAGAGTTTGCGTGAGACTTGCATTATTAAAACTGAAAGAGTCCCCCTTCTGTTTTACCTATCGATGAGGAGAGGAAAACCAGGGCCACTTCACGCAAATTATCAGGTAACTGATCAAATCAGTTACCTAATATTTTAATTAATTATAAATTAAAATCCAAAATTCTAATTATAATTAATTATATTTAATTAATCAATATTAATTAAAACAACATTAATTTAAATCCTATTTAAATTAATATCCCTCTTTAACCTATAGTTTAATTAAATCAAATTTAACTAAACTAAATTAATTAATTAATTAAAAAATTAATTAATTAAAAATTAATAAAATTGAATATCATATATTCAATTATTATTCTCTCTCATAAAACTATAGTATTAATGTACATCCAATGCACATTAATTATAACCTATAGTTTGAATATGAATCAAATTCATATTTTAGCTTAATATTCGAACACCTTCGAATATTCATTCCTTCCTTAGAAATTTACCTCAACGCCCTTATAGAGCTACCGATGGGACCTGATGGACCTACAGATCAGAAGCTCCAACGATATGAGATTAGTTGGCTAAACTCATTAACAAAGTTAATCAATATTCGTTAACTGTGGTTCACTCCACTAAAGAACCACAACTGCACTCTTCCCACTGCAGATATATTTCTGTGTCCACGGATATCGACCGTCAACAGCAAGTTAGCCCTTCACGTGTGTTCGTATCCCAACTAGGTCAAATTACCGTTTTACCCCTAGGCTACCTCTTTATCCTTAAGTACCAGTGCTCCTCTAATGAACAACCTGTTTGAGGTCCAACCAACAAACAAAAATCCTTCTCGTGCCATAAAGAGGGTAGGGCCCATTGTTCAAGACCCAGAGACACCACTTAAGGGAACACACCTCTACTTACCCTAATATCGAGAAGGAGTGAATTCCATCTCGTAAGACTACGTTCCCAGCTCCCCACTCGGTCTTGTCCCCAAATGGTAGGCTTATTGAGTCGGTGAACAGGCCACTCTCACCCGTACAAATAAAAGGACAATCCCTCATAGACAGGAGTCCATAATCCACTCAGGATTAAGGCCAAGTTGCCTAGGTCATCCTAGTGAAATAGAAACCGAGCTAACTAACGGTGTTACAGTTAGTGGTTAACTATTTTGCAATCCGGTCTTTGTGCAAACTCATTACACAGGATACCCCCACTCGCATGTCAACCACATGAACGCGTTGGATCAACACGTTTGTATCAATATACAAAGCGGGTCGTATCCATAGTGTCACCAGAATAAGGTACCCAACCTTATCCCTATACTACAAACCCTTTAGGCTAAAACTTGAACATTGATCTCCGTATGTCCCTACATACTAGTTCAAGCCTCATTCTATTAGCCTTGGATGTTTAGTTTATTGGATTAGGGTTAATAAGACAAGATATAATACAAACATTGAATAATACATCACTTTTATTAATGTTCGGTCAAATGTACATTTACTATCTACGAGTTTTAGGTCATAAAACCCAACAAACTCCCACTTGAACTAAAACTCAAGTTACAGGGAAAGTATATACAATATAATCCAAAGCTGGAAATGGTACATGTATGTTGTACATTACATGAAAAGTAAATATACAAAATACAATAAACTAGGGCATCCTTACACCCATTACACATCTCCCACTTGCCCTAGATTACGCTATATACATGTCTCGCAGACCTAGACTTTCTAGATGACCCTCGAACACTTTAGCCGAGAGGGCCTTCGTAAACGGATCAGCAATGTTGTGCTCGGAAGCGATCTTGGTCACGACCACATCTCCTCTTTGCACAATCTCACGAATCAGATGATACTTCCTCTCTATGTGTTTACCTCGTTTGTGGCTGCGAGGTTCCTTTGAATTGGCTACAGCCCCACTGTTATCACAGTATAACGTAATGGGCAAGTTCATATTTGGAACTACTTCCAAATCTGTCAAGAACTTCCTTAGCCAAACAGCTTCCTTAGCTGCTTCACAAGCAGCTACATACTCAGCCTCCATCGTGGAGTCTGCTATGCATCCTTGCTTTATACTTCTCCAAACAACAGCTCCCCCATTAAGGGTGAAAACTGACCCTGACGTGGATTTCCTAGAATCCTTGTCAGTTTGGAAGTCAGAGTCGGTGTATCCAGTGAGAACTAACTCTTTAGCCCCAAACACCAACATGTAGTCCCTCGTTCTCCTAAGATACTTGAGGATTCCTTTAACGGCGGTCCAGTGGTCTAACCATGGATTTGACTGATATCTGCTGACAATCCCTACAGCATAACAGATGTCAGGCCTCGTGCATAGCATGACATACATTAAGCTACCTACTGCAGAGGCATAGGGAATCCGTCTCATATCCTCAACTTCTTGAGGTGTCTTAGGAGACTGTTCCTTAGACAAGTGAACCCATGCCTGAAAGGCAACAAGCCCTTCTTGGAATTCTGCACCGAATATCGAGCCAACATCTTGTCGATATACGTTGCTTGAGACAGAGCTAGCGATTTGTTCTTTCTATCCCGAATAATCTGGATGCCAAGAACATACTGAGCCTCACCCGAATCTTTCATTTGGAATTGAGCTGCTAGCCATTCTTTTACGTTAGACAGATACCCTACATCATTCCCAATGAGTAGGATGTCGTCAACATAAAGTACGAGAAAAGCTACTTTATTCTTGTTGATTTTCTTGTACACACAAGGCTCATCAACATTGTGGTCAAAGCCAAAAGATTTGATCGCAGTATCAAATCTAATATTCCAAGATCGGGAGGCCTGTTTCAACCCATAAATGGATCGATGCAGTTTACAAACCTTTTGCTCCTGACCTTGGGTTATGAACCCTTCGGGCTGAGACATAAAAATACTCTCGTCAAGGTTGCCATTCAAAAAAGTTGTCTTGACATCCATTTGCCATATTTCATAGTCATAAAACGTGGCAATGGATAAGAGAATTCTTATGGACTTAAGCATAGCAACTAGAGAAAAGGTTTCTTCATAGTCCACCCCTTCTCGTTGGGTATAACCCTTTGCTACAAGTCTCGCTTTGAAAGTCTGTACTTTCCCAGCAGCATCTCTTTTCCTCTTATAGATCCATTTACAGCCAATGGGTCTAACCCCTTCAGGTGGATCTACAAGATCCCAAACTTGATTGAAGTACATAGACTCCATCTCAAGGTCCATAGCTTTGATCCACTCGTCCTTATCTACGTCATTCATTGCTTGACGATAAGACAATGGATCTTCTACGCCGTCATCAGGTATGACTACTTTTGTTTCCGTTAAACCCAAGTAGCGGTTGGGTTGAATCACAACCCTCCCACTACGTCGAAGTTCTCCCACTACGTGAGGAGGACTAGATTGACGAGAAGAACTGGATTCTCCAACAACTCTTGTTGAAGGACCAGATTCATCAACAACTCTTGTTGATCCTTCTGTAGCTTCTCCTAATACTAACTTACTTCGTGGTTTATGATCTTGAATGTGGTCTTCCTCCAAGAAAGCTGCATTTGTCGATACAAATACTTTATTATCTTGAGGGTCGTAGAAAAGACCACCCCTCGTTTCTTTCGAGTATCCAACAAATTGGCACATTCTCGTACATGGTTCCAATTTCTTAGGATTAGTCACTAACACATGTGCAGGACAACCCCAGATACGGAAGTAACGCAAACTAGGTTTACGCCCCTTCCATAACTCAAAAGGAGTTTCAGAAACACTCTTTGAGGGAACGCTGTTAAGAATGTGTACTGCAGTCGCTACTGCATACCCCCAAAACGAGCTAGGCAACTGAGCATAGCTCATCATAGATCGAACCATGTCTAACAAGATTCTATTTCTCCTTTCTGATACACCATTCTGCTGAGGTGTACCAGGTGCTGAGAGTTGTGATTGGATTCCATGTTCTATCATATAGTCCTGGAATCGCTGATCTAGATACTCTCCACCTCGATCTGATCGAAGTGTTTTAATCGTTTTACCTAACAGGTTTTCTACCTCAGCCTTAAACTCTTTAAACTTTTCAAGAGCCTCAGACTTATGGCCCATCAGGTACAAGTAACCGTATCGAGAATAATCATCTATGAAAGAGATGAAATATTCATAACCACCTCGAGCCTTTACATTCATTGGACCACAAAGATCCGAATGTATCAGTTCAAGCGGTTCTTTGGCCCTATAACCTTTTCCAGTAAAAGGCCTCTTGGTCATTTTACCCTCGAGACACGATTCACAGGGTGGTAAAGATGTATTTTCCAGATCAGTTAGAAGTCCATTTTTAACCAAACGATCGATCCGATCGATGTTAATATGACCAAGACGAAGGTGCCAAAGATACGTATTGTTACTTAGAGGAGAAATCTTTTGCCTTTTGTTTTGCGTTTCGGCCGTTTTAAACATTTCATGACTTAAAATAGCCTTAGCATCAGTTGGTCTTAATACAAATAAATTATTCTCACGCTAAGCAGAACAAATAAAAATACCATTTCTTGAAATTATTGCTTCATTAAGCTGAAAAGAAATTGAGTATTCATGTTCTAACAAAGTGGAAACAGAAATAAGGTTCCTTTTCATTCGAGGAACCAAAAACAAGTTCTCCAAAATTAAAAACTTATTTCTAAAGAATAATTTTGCAGCTCCCACTACACGAGCTGAAACGACCTCTCCTGTTCCAACCTTGAGCGTCATTTCACCGTCTGCCAGCTGCTGGCACTCATTTCCCTGAAAAGAAGAGCAAACATGATTAGTGGCTCCCGAATCCAGTATCCAGGCAAACTCATCATGTTCGACGAGACAAGTCTCTAATACCAGTAAATCGGATTTACCTTCTTTTTCTCTCTTCTTCTCAGCAAGGTAACGGGGACAGTTCCGCTTCCAATGACCATCTGCGTTGCAGTGGAAACACCTGCCTTTGTCGGCCACGACCTTGGCCTTTCCCTTCCCTTGCACAGCCTGTGCAGGAGCTTTCCCTTTGTCTCCCTTCCTCTTTTGTATTTGCTTCGAAGAAGAAGCCTGGGGTACAAATTTAGTCCCTGAGGATGAACCCTTCAGGAACTTCTTTTTGGAATGGGCCACATTGGCCTCTCCTTTAACCACACTTTTGCCCTTGTTCTTCTACAAGGACTCATAAATCTGTAACTCCGAGAGGAGGGTAGTCAGGTTGAACTGAATCTTATTCATGCTCGCGTTCGTCCTGAAAGACAGATAACTCGCTGGGAGCGAGTGAAGGATGAACGCAACCTGACTTCTCTCGCAGACTACCCCGCCATTTGCCTCAGCAATATTGAACTGGTTAATCATGTCCAGGACGTGTTCCCGAACAGAATGACCCTCTTGCATCTTGGCATTGAAGACGTTCTTCAAGGCATCGTGGTGGAGCTGATACGACGGAAGTCCAAACATCTCCTGCAGGGAATTCATAATCTCCCTGGCAGTTTCCACGTTCTCATAACGCTTGGCCAACACTTCCGACAAGCTGACAAGTATATAGACTTTGACCTTTTCATTGGCCTTAGTCCAGCGTTCATGGGCATCCTTTACTGCCTGAGAGGCAGTGCGAGGGGGAACGAGAGGACATTCCTCCGTTAAGACGAACCTTAAATCCTCAACCACGAGTATGGTATTTAAGTTCGATTTCCATTGAGGAAAGTTTTCGCCAGTAAGTTGTTCATTTTTAAGCAAGGAAATTATGAAGGAAGACATTGCTGAAAATACAAACAATTGACCGTATTAGTTATCTTTACCTTAACCCATCATACAAGCAATACAAACAATTGCACACATCCAATCAATTTTGCAAACAAACAACCAAAGAACCCTAATAAAACTATGATTGTGTTTCGCAACGATGCTTTAGAGGTTTAGAAGAACAGCCACCGAAGGGTGATCAGTTGTTCCTCCTCTAAAATGAGACTCTTCTCAGTCAATTTCTAATACCAGAATAACTCATATTCCATTAGATATTAACCACCGTTGTTCGGACAAGGATTTGTTAACAATTAACTCCTCCCGTAAGTGTAACCCTCCCACTTTCAGATCTCAGAGGCACGGACCAACAGGCTACCGTTAGGAAAGACAACTGTTGGTAATTAGCCTAAGCGACCCTATCCTTTTCAAGAGTTCACGGTGTTCCGAATCCTATGATCAGGCCCTCCGAAGGGGTGGTTGCTCCTGGGCAACACGCAGGCGGATCATAGGAATCTCACGTTGTGACCTAGGGGTGGAGACCGAAGGATACGTTGACACGCGTCCCGCTCCCACTTACTATAGTTACTTTCCCCATTCACCTTGGTATTGACCCATGCAAACACTCTCCGAAGGGAGGCCGCTCTACGACGACACGAAGCCGAGCATGGATCTCACTGTGTGAATTATATAGGGACGTAGGAACAAAACTCGATTTAAATCAAGTTTTGTAATTTTCCTCCCACTAAAGTAACGTATCGGGTATTTTAGGGTTTGATTAAACCTAGATAAATCCGGCTAAGTCATTTATCTAAGTCTAGTCCTATTATAACTATTATAATAAGACCTAATGTCTAGGTGTATTAAACAAATTTAATTTACCTAGCGACATTATTTTAACATTAACCTGTGATTAATTCAACTCCGGTGTTCCAGATCAGTTCCCAGGTAGGAGGTGTTCCGTATACCCTCAACTTAAATACCTCCAATCCTTAGATAGAACTTCACTGGTAGAGTTCCCTTATAATCTCAGGAATGTTTGTCCTACTTAGTTCATTAAAACTATTTTAAAACTAAGTAAGAATTTCTAATCCTATTAGAAAATGATCTTAGGTCTAATTAATTTTAACTCATTAAAATTAATTCATTTTAACCTAAGATCCTATGTGAGCATGCATATCTTAATTATAGATTGACGGTTTCTAATCAAAAATTTTAAACTATTTCAAAATTTTAATGATTAGCCCTATAATCATGCATACTATAGGTTAAATTCAATTAACAATCATATTCAAATTAATCAAATTTAAACTATACAATTATGCATTGCATGAAAATTAATATAACTCTTATATTAACCTATGGATGTATCATGCTCAATGCAACTTGATTTCCATTTTTAATAAATAAACAATTTAATTATTGCCAAAAATGGTAAACCAAAGTAGCATGCTGCAAACAATTCATTTTAATATAACTCTTATATTAAATCTATGTAATTGCATGCACCATACTTTTCCATTTTCATGAATTTAATATAACTCAACTATATATTGAATAAATCATGAAAATCCATGCATTATCATCCAAATATTATAATCACATTATAACATACATAATGCATGAGCATGCTCTATATCCTAAGGTGGGATTAAAATTTAAATGACATCCACAAAGCATTTAAATAGAGAATAAACCGGTTTAATTGGCCCCTAGGATAATTAAAGCAAAAATTACACTAATTAAAGCTTTAAAACTATCATATTACATAAAGTACAGCTCCATAACTGGTCTAGAATCCACGAACCGACCCGAACCACTTCGAACCGGACTTGAAAAACTCGAACCGCGCCCAAACCAGGTTGAACCGGACCAAACCGGTCCCAGCTCAACCATTTCACACGAACCGAACCGGCCAGTTAGGGTTTCAACCCACGTCTGCACGAAAATCCCAACTGCCGCATGAAATCGCGACAACGTCGAGACGCTGTAGCGATAGCGTCCCGACGCTAGCGCGATTTCAACAATCCGTAGCGTGAAATCGCGACAGCGTCGAGACGCACAATGCCTAGCGTCCCGACGCTGTTGCGTCTGGAGCTGTTTTCTGGGCAAAACCGCGGCTGTGCTTCACAGAATTGATGCAATCCCGCTGCGATTTTCATCGATCTTCAAGAGAAACTTAGACCCGGACTTTACAGACTCGATTTACAGATTTTTGCCCAAAACGCACGGCCTTTACATGATCAAATCATTTAAAAAACTGTAAATCTAAGGCCAAATCAAACAAAGACAGTTTATCGCAAACCATACATTCAAAATGCAATTAATCTCACCTAACAAAGCCAATCGCAAATCTCAAAACAACATTTAAAATTCGATAGGGCTCTGATACCAATTGTAGGGATAAACAACCCTAGGCAGTGGAAGACGTCAGAGACTTTTTCGAAAAAAAATGCCGATTGGGATACCAATACGACGGCAAAACAAATTTACAGCAGAAAATAAATTTAACATGCTGTAATACTGATATAAAACATGCTATAAACAGAAAACATAAACTAGATCTTATCTAAAATGGATCCTATCGATCCTAGATCAAGAAACACTTACCCTTGAAGAGTTCTTTGATCGTTTCGCCAAGATTTTCCCCAGAATGCTCAAAAAACAGCAGCGAAAGGACTTTGATTTCGCTGTAAAAGCCTCACGAACACCACCACCAAGGATTCACCGGTATTCTCTTGAAGGTTACACGTAAGGGGCTTGTGGGAGCACAATCTCTAAGGATTTCTCTGGATAAATTTTCTGTGTTCACAGAGAGAGAGCAAAAACGAGAGAGTGCGAGGGAGAGGGAGAGTTTGCGTGAGACTTGGATTATTAAAACTGAAAGAGTCCCCCTTCTATTTTACCTATCGATGAGGAGAGGAAAACCAGGGCCACTTCACGCAAATTATCAGGTAACTGATCAAATCAGTTACCTGATATTTTAATTAATTATAAATTAAAATCCAAAATTCTAATTATAATTAATTATATTTAATTAATCAATATTAATTAAATCAACATTAATTTAAATCCTATTTAAATTAATATCCCTCTTTAACCTATAGTTTAATTAAATCAAATTTAACTAAACTAAATTAATTAATTAATTAAAAAATTAATTAATTAAAAATTAATAAAATTGAATATCATATATTCAATTATTATTCTCTCTCATAAAACTATAGTATTAATGTACATCCAATGCACATTAATTATAACCTATAGTTTGAATATGAATCAAATTCATACTTTAGCTTAATATTCGAACACCTTCGAATATTCATTCCTTCCTTAGAAATTTACCTCAACGCCCTTATAGAGCTACCGCTGGGACCTGATGGACCTACAGATCAGAAGCTCCAACGATATGAGATTAGTTGGCTAAACTCATTAACCAAGTTAATCAATATTCGTTAACTGTGGTTCACTTCACTAAAGAACCACAACTGCACTCTTCCCACTGCAGATATATTTCTGTGTCCACGGATATCGACCGTCAACAGCAAGTTAGCCCTTCACGTGTGTTCGTATCCCAACTAGGTCAAATTACCGTTTTACCCCTGGGCTACCTCTTTATCCTTAAGTACCAGTGCTCCTCTAATGAACAACCTGTTTGAGGATCAACCAACAAACAGAAATCCCTCTCGTGCCATAAAGAGGGTAGGGCCCATTGTTCAAGACCCGGAGACACCACTTAAGGGAACACACCTCTACTTACCCTAATATCGGGAAGGAGTGAATTCCATCTCGTAAGACTACGTTCCCAGCTCCCCACTCAGTCTTGTCCCCAAAATGGTAGGCTTATTGAGTCGGCGAACAGGCCACTCTCACCCGTACAAATCAAAGGAAAATCCCTCATGGACAGGAGTCCATAATCCACTCAGGATTAAGGCCAAGTTGCCTAGGTCATCCTAGTGAAATAGAAACCGAGCTAACTAACGGTGTTACAGTTAGTGGTTAACTATTTCGCGGTCCGGTCTTTGTGCAAACTCATTACACAGGATACCCCAACTCGCATGTCAACCACATGAACGCGTTGGATCAACATGTTTGTATCAATATACAAAGCGGGTCGTATCCATAGTGTCACCAGGATAAGATACCCAACCTTATCCCTATACTACAGACCCTTTAGGCTAAAACTTGAACATTGATCCCCGTATGTCCCTACATACTAGTTCAAGCCTCATTCTATTAGCCTTGGATGTTTAGTTTATTGGATTAGGGTTAATAAGACAAGATATAATACAAACATTGAATAATACATCACTTTTATTAATGTTCGGTCAAATGTACATTTACTATCTACGAGTTTTAGGGCATAAAACCCAACAGAAGAGACCTTAGTAAAGTTGCTGCAGCAATATCGCAAAGCAATAGGTTGAACACTGGCCCAGGGAATTAGCCCATCCTTTTGTATGCATAAAATCACTTCATGGTGAAGGAGGGCATTGTGCTAGGTCATAAGATTTCAAAGTAAGGTCTAGAAGTTGATCGAGCAAAAATAGAGGTTATTGAGAGATTAGAACCCCCGAATTCAGTGAAAGGGATTCGGAGTTTTTAGGTCATGCTGGATTTTATAGAAGGTTCATAAAAGATTTTTCAAAAAATAGTAAACCTCTTTGTAACTTATTGTGTACTGATCATGTTTTTTACTTTAATGCAGACTGTAGGAAGGCTTTTGAGACTTTAAAGACTGCTTTAATTTCAACGCCTATTTTGTCTGCACCTAATTAGAGTTTACCATTTGAGGTAATGTGTGATGCGAGTGATGTTGCAGTAGGTGCAATGCTGGGGCAAAAGCAGGGCAAATTTATCCATCCTATTTATTATACAAGTAAGGTTTTGAATGAGGCATAAATCAACTATACAACTACTGAAAAAGAGTTGTTAGCAGTTGTGTTTGCCTTTGAGAAATTCCGCCCATATTTGGTTGGAACCAAAGTCACGGTTTTTACAGATCATGCAGCAATAAGCTACTTAATGACTAAAAAAGATGCTAAGCCTAGATTGATTTGTTGGGTTTTATTATTGCAGGAATTCGACTTGGAGATAAAGGACAAGAAGGGATCAGAGAATGTCATTGCAGATCATTTATCTCGTCTTGATCCAACATCATCTTTGCTGAAGCAATCTGTCATTTCAGATTCTTTTCCAGATGAACAGCTCTTTGCTGTTGAGGTAAAGGTAGTCAAGGATATTCCTTGGTATGCTGATATTGCCAACTTTTTAGTGAAAGGAGTCACTCCTATTGAAATGGATTGGAGGCAGATGAAAAAGTTTAATCATGATGCGAAATTTTTCTATTGGGATGAGTCATTTATGTATAAGCAATGCTCTGATGGTATTATTCGTAGATGTGTTTCAGGTGATGAAGCAAAAGAAATCCTAGAGCAATGTCACTCTTCGCCTTATGGAGGCCATTTCAACGGACAGAGGACAACTATGAGGATTTTCCAATGTGGATTCTTCTGGCCTTCCTTATTTAAGGATGCCCATTAGTTCTACAAGCAATGTGATGCTTGCCAAAGGAAAAGAAATTTAGGGCCTAGAGATGAAATGCCTCTTACGTACATTTTAGAATTAGAATTATTTGATGTATGGGGTATTAATTTTATAAGACCATTTCCCCCTTCTAATGGTAATGTTTTTATCTTGTTGGCAGTTGATTACGTATCCAAGTCGGTGGAGGCCATTGCATGCCATCAGAACGATGCTAAGACGGTATCAAGATTTCTCCAATCGCACATTTTTGCGCGGTTTGGGACACTTAGAGCTCTAGTGAGTGATGAGGGTACACATTTTGTTAATAATGTCTTAACCAGGCTTTTAGCTAAGTATGGAATTAAGCATAGGATAGCTACCCCTTATCACCCACAAGCAAATGGTGAGGCTGAGATTAGTAATAGGGAAATCAAATCCATTTTAGAGAAAGTAGTCCATCCATCTAGGAAAGATTGGTCTTTTCGGTTAGATGAGGCTTTGTGGGCTTATAGGACAGCCTATAAGACTCCTCTAGGTATGTCTCCCTATAGGTTAGTGTATGGGAAAGCTTGTCATTTACCATTAGAGCTTCAACATAAAACGTTTTGGGCTTTGAAAAAATTGAATTTTGATCTAAGTCAGGCAGGGGGAATAAGAATGCTGCAGCTTAATGAATTAGAGGAATTTCGCCAGTTTTCTTATGAAAATGCGAAAATTTATAAAGAAAAGACTAAGCAGTGGCATGATAAGAAAATAAAACCTACAGAATTTGTCAAGGGTCAGAGAGTTTTGCTTTATAACTCTAGATTAAAATTGTTCCCTAGGAAACTGAAATCTAAGTGGTCAGGGGCATTTGCTATGATTGAAGCTTTTCCCCATGGAGCAATTACTTTGTGAGATGAAAGGGATAGGAGAGTGTTCAAGGTTAATGGGCAGCGTGTGAAACATTATTGGGGAGAGGAATTCCAGTCGAAATTCCCTAAAATTGATTGATGAATAAAGGAGCATGAGTTTTGCAGGAGCAATTCGTACAGCAATATTTTTGAACTCCCAGGATTTGTTGCGGTTTTATTTTTCGCTGATTAGTTTGATTTTAATCTGGATTATTTCGAATAAGATTTGGTTTTTTTGAATTTTATCTTATTTATTCCGATCTTATCTAATTTATTTTAATTCATTGATATTTTTAATTTCGTGGATTATATTTTCAGTATATTCATCAGTTCAATTTATTTTTAATTAATCTGATTAGTTTAGTTTAGATTTTAATTCAGTTGTATTTTCGGCTATTCGAATTTCTGTTTAAGTTTAGAGTTTAATAATATTTTTCCTGATTTATTCGGCTTCAAATAAGAAAGAGATTTGATTTAAGCGGTTTTAATTTAAATTTGAAATCTTCCGTATCAAAGATTCTTCTAGAAGGAAATCTTTGTTCAGAGGTTTGTTGCGGCAATTTTATGGAAAAATCAAATATTTTGTCCGAATAGAAAGGGGTTTGTTGTAAATTAAATATTTTTACCGTTTGGATTTGAATTTCCCGTGGGCAGGTAAATTGCATGGGCGATCTGACGTTGCCACGTGTCGCGTAGGGGAAATCCAATGGTCTAACCGTTGGACAGCACATCAACATTTACCATGGGCCGATTGAACTTCAATTTATTACCGTTTGATGGGTTTAATTTTTCCGATTGCATGGGGCTTAAACAATAAGTTTATTTAATTCGGGGCAAAATCTTTCCATTACGATTTTTGATTACTGAAGCCCTATTTATTCAAAACCTTTTGCTCGGTTCTTTTCACTTCATTTCTTGTTTTCATCTCTTGCCATTTTCGTTCTTTTTCTTTACCTTCGATTACTGTAAAAAAAAAACCCTTTGAGTTTGAGATGGCAAAAATGAGAGGACGAAAGGAAAGGGATGCCGAGGAAAAAGAGGTGCAGATTACACCTGAAGCACCGAAAACTAAGATAAAGAAGAAGAAAACGCCGGAGGAAAAAGAAGCTAAGAGAAGGAGACAACAACATAGGACTGAAGTTGAAGAGGTAGTGCAAAAGGTAGTGGAAGAAGTTGCTGCTGAAGTGGTTGAGGAGGAAAACCCGAAGGAACCTGAGGAACAGAGTCCTGGACAAAATGATCCGATAGTCGTAAATCCGCAAGAAGTTCAAGAAAAACAAGCGGAGGAGGTGTAAGAAAGAGGAAATGGACAGGAGGTTCAAGAGGCTCAGGTTGAGGTCATTATGCTGGAGGTTCCCCGTCGTCGCAGTCGGAAGCAGAAAGTCGACCGTATCAAGGTAATTCGAACGGATAGCCCTTCGCCGCCGACGACCGACTCTGAAAAAGAGAATATGGAAAAAGAAGAGCAGGAGAAAAAGGACGCAGAGGACCAAGCGAGAGAAGAAATGGAAAAGAAAGCATAGGAGGAAATTTTGCCCAAGCAAAGGGAAGACAAGGGCAAAGGTATTGCTAAAACATTGGCCGAAGCTGAGGATATTCATACTGAGGAATCACGGTTGCCGTACAATCACTTACATTAACAATGCAGGGTAAATCGACATTTCCATTATATCGTAAAAAAATTGATAAAATGTAAACAAAATGTAACTAATGTGGATATAATATTTATCATAAGTATCTTAACTTAGTTATAAAGTGTAAAACATTTATTTGTTAATTTAAATATTTTTTGAATTTTTTGTTTTGAATATTTTTTTCCGGAATATCCATTGACATCGACATTTTGTCGATATTTCCATAGACATTTCCATTAAATTGAGACCTCGACATTTCCATCGATATCGACATTTTAACTCTTGGTTGATATTAATACTTTATTTTATCAACAATATTAAAGAAAACCATCATTTCCATTCTCATACATAATTTATTCTATTGCCAACATAATTATATCTCAACTAAATCAGAAATTCAAATTCTCTATCCCACATGTTGGAATAACTTAAATTAGACATCAACATGAGCATAGCATAAGACTTGTACTAATTATTATGCTTGAGAAAGTAAATAACTTACTGAATGAATATTACTGATATGACCAACAAGTATAAATAGTTATCAATATACAGTTAGGAATGAAACAATATAACAGAAATATAAAACTTCCTAACTGAGTACATCTCAAGCCTGCTACTCCCCTTCAAGATGGAGCCATTATATTAGTAACTCCCATCTTGGACAACAAAGAAGTAAAAGAAGCAACTGGAAGAGTCTTAGTGAAGACATTAGCTAGCTAGAGATTTGATCTAATAGGCAGCAACTTGATGATGCCAGTGGTGACTTTTTCTCCGATGAAATGGCAGTCAAGTTCTATGTGTTTTGTTCTTTCTTGAAAGATTGGATTAGAAGCTATATGAATAGCTGCATCATTATCACGGAATAACAAGGACGGAGATGGAGACACAACCTGCAAATCCTTCAACAATTGGTGTAACCAAATAATTTCACAGGATGTAATAACTAAAGCACGATATTCTGCTTCAGCGGATGATCTGGAAATTGTGCTTTGCTTCTTTGCCTTCCAAGATATCAGAGCGTCTCCTAACAAAACACAAAAACCGGTTGTTGATTTTCGAGAATCAAGACAAGATGCCCAATCTGCATCTGAAAAAGCCCGCAACTGAAAAGAAGAACATACTGGAAGAAAAAAAATATAAAAATGTCGATGGAAATGTCGATATGTCGATGAAAATTTAATACATTGATATCAACATAAACTATACAGGGGCTCCTAGCTACATAATCTTGGTTCATTTTCTTTTCCTTGTAATCTCCAAAAACTTTGAATTTGGAAAAACCAGGAACAGCTGTCACTGTTTCAATCACAAACATGCTTTGTCAAAGGTAAAAAAGAAAGGGGGTTTTTTGGAAAAGTAGGCAAGAAATTAAAAAAAAAATTAGAGAAAAAGGGGTGTTTTAAAAGTATTTGGGGATTTAAGGTGTCGCGTAGGTTGGACCTACGCGACATATAAGATCGCGTCTGTTAGAGAGACGCGACCTCGCAGCGACCAGACGGAGACGACCGAGAGCAGTTGGGTCGCGTCTCTTGAAGAGACGCGACACCATCGGGAAACCAAACTCCATAAATGCCGTCAAATCAGTCGCGTCAGTGGTTGAATTTTCTTCTTCTTTTTCTCGGGAATTTGAAGGGAAAGTGAAGATAGGAAATTTGGGGGAAATAAAAATGGAAATGATTTTGGATGTTGTTAATTTATTATTATTAAAGAGTTTTTTTTTCCTAATTTTTTGAGTTTTTTTAACCATATTGTTTTTAATTTTTGGAAGTGTTTTTTTTAACGTTTTTATTTTTATTTTTTTATTTTTTTACTTATTTTGGATAAAAATAATCATATTCATATTCTTTTACCACTATTCTTTTAAGTTAAAAATAATAACAGTTTTTAGGAGAAAAGAAAATTCAATTTTTACTTGTGGTAAAGTTGTATTAGGTATCTTAAACTTAAATATGTGGTGCGCTTTTACCCTAAATTTAATTTAGGATAAATTCAATCACTAACTTTAACTTTTAAAAAATTAAAGTAAATTTTTTTCAAGTTTTCAGCAAAATTAAGTCGAATGACTAATGTATATAATTAAAGATTCAATCAACTTTTCAAAACTCATAGATTTCAAGAACAATCCTTGTTTTTCTTTGAAACTACTTATTGATTTTATACGGGACATGTGTTTTATACTCATTAAATGCATTTGGTTTTTTTTTTTTTTTAAATATCATTTGGTTTATACATATATTATAATAGATGGTCCGTGTTAAATATACAATTTATAAGTTTTTTTTATATATATTTTTATAAGTTAGTTTTAAAAAATATCATCATGTGTTGTGTTTTTTTTTTTTTAATATCATTTGGTAAAAAGAAAAAAAAACAGAATGCTTTGGTTTTTTTTGGAAATAGTTAGTTTAACAAAAAAAAACAAAAAACAAAAGCATTCTGAATCTTCAAATAAAAAAAAAGTAAACGAATATAAAAAGCGTGGACGTGACACGTGGCAAATGGTCGCGTCTCTTCAAGAGACGCGACCTACCAGCGTTAAAAAAAAAATATACCATATGGTCACGTCTCTACAAGAGACGCGACCTAAGGTGTTATATCCCTAAATACTTTCCAAATGTCCCTTTTTCTCTAAATTTTTTAAATTTTTTTCCTACTTTTCCAAAAAACCCAAAGAAAGGCTCACTGACATAATGAAGGCATTTTTCTCAACTGTCTTGTCCCCCATGGACGGTGAAAAGTTAATTCCTTGAATTATGAAATTTACTTTACCTAGCTATTGAGGAACACCATCCACTCTTTTATGTCATAATTTTAGGCCTTCTTTTTCCCTTTTTTCATTTCTCCACAATAATACATTCGCAAATACAATATGCTGGTTTTGGTGGTCCTCGACCTCAATATTTAAAGCCTTGCTTGTTGGCTTTTTTTCTTTTTTTTCACTATTGGTAAAAAGTATAATATTAATAACAAATTTCTTTTTATTATAATATTAATAAAAAGAGATAATATTTACCTAGTCACCCAGCTATGGATAGGTTTCTTCCTATCGATCTCCAATAAAAATTTGATAGTTATTAATTTTTTAAAAAATAGAAAAGTTCTCGCTTTTCTCCCTCCCTTTCTCTAGGGTAAATTAGATAAAAAAAAATAAAATAAATTTTAAAAAACAAATTTGGAAAATAGAGACTTTTTAAAAAAATTGGGGAAAACGAGTTAATTTTTTGTCTTTATTATTTTCCGTGTGTTCAACCCACGGAACATAATCGATTCAACCTTTTTTTATATTTTTTTTAAAAACTTGGACTGAATGAGTCACGGATTATTTTTTATTTATTTTTTTTCTGTTACATATGTGGGGCACTGAATGGGGTTAGGCTCTTTTTTTTTTTCTTTTTTTCTTTTTAATTTTAATTTTGTTTCCATTTGCATGCAATTCTCGGTTCATTCAATTTACTTATTAGTTTTTGTTTAGTTTTTTTAAAAAAATTTTATAAGGTCTTTTTAATCTTTTTTTTATTTAATTTTTTTCTATTTGCATGTAATTGATATTTGTGATTAAAGAGTGGAAACATTTAAATGTGAAGTGATTAAAAATATGGCTAGCTTTGATGCGATGATTAAATATTAAATACAATAATTTTCTTTGGTGACCGATCCTTGCATAAGCTTTGTTGGTTCACATTATCAATTTGAACATTTGAAATTATCATTTTTTTTAAAAGGAAAGATTATACCTTTTGTTTCTTTAGATTTAACAAAATTATTATTATTATTATTATTATTTTCAAAAACTTATTTTTACACTTTAAATTTTGAAAATGATATAGGATAAGTTTTAGTGTATAATGGTGGAGAGTTTTTCCTTTAATCCTTATTATCTTAAAATTTTTAATTTACTCACTATTTTTTTAGTATTTTTCAACTATAATATTTCTCCTTGTCAAGTTAAAATCGTTTCCAAGAAAATAGTGACTAAAAATATAGTGATTAAATTAAAAATCGTTTCCAAGAAAATAGTGACCGAAAAAATAGTGATTAAATTAAAAATCGTTTCCAAGAAAATAGTGACTAAAAAATTTTGTTTATTTAGATTTTCTCCTTGGAAAAATTCTCCACCATTATACACTAAATGTAAGAATTGGTATGTAGTGACTCATGAAAAATGTAAGAATTTGACCGAATATCATTTTAGTTCACATACTTTCAGACTTATTCTATTTTAGTTTTTGTATATTCAAATATCCAAATTTAGTGCTTTGTATTTTCTATAAATCTTAAAATAGTACATAAAATTAGTTTATTGTTAATTTTTTCAGAAAAAAAAAGTCTCAATTAGTTTTCTCTATAGATTTTGAAAAATATATTCACATTTTGTCATATAAAAATTATTATTTAACCAATTTTGATAAAAATTAACTTCAAATGACTGATTTTAAAATTTATTGAAAGAACAAGGACTAAAATTTTAATATTTCAAAGTATATATAGGGACTAAAATATAATGGAATAAAACCCAAAATAGATCAAAATGATATTTTAACCAATTATATTCTGAGTAAATTAGTTGATGATTTAAAAAGCAAAAATAATGTTGTAGATGATTACAACAAGTCTTCAAAGTTTTTGAAATAATTGTAGAACAAAAATATTGGGTTATCTTGATCTCAAATTATTAAAATAACACGTTCAACAGTTATTATAAAAATTAACTTGCAAACTTATATATAATTTTATGATAAAAGTCAGTAATAAAACTTGAGTAATAAAAATCTATTATTTTGGCATTATTATTTGAGAAAGTAAATTAAAAGCAACAAAAGTATAGTCTTTATTGTGCTCTGTTGGCTGGCCATGCAAGAAGAAGCTATCAGAGGGATATTATTGTACAGTAGCAGCCACAAAAAGCCCTATAAATCTCCCCATAGCTTCTATTTTTCTTCACTTTCTTTTTCCCATTTCATTCTCACCCATAATTTCTCTCTCATTTTCATTTCATTGTAGAGAGAGAGAGCCCAAAAAAGAAAAGAAAAGAACTGTCATGAATTGCTCTGCCCATTTTGCCCATTGCTTCTTCTTCTTATTATTAACCTTTCTTTTCATCCTATTTTGCAATTTTGATTTTTGCTCACATAAAGATTCAACAGGCTCTTCTTCGTTAAGCCACAAGGAGCCTTCATTTCTCGCCCATCAGAATCAGATTTTAACAGCAAATTTAGAGAAAAGGCAACAGTATAACCACCGTCGTCGAAAGCTTTTGATGCACGGTAAATATTCGGATGCCCTATAAAGTTTTGTCGTTTTTTCAGATAATTCTCATTTTAAGAAAAATTATTAAATGAAACCACCATGGAGTGACCGTCTCTTAAATAACTGCCAATGATATATAAAAACTACTCGTCGCATTAGGGTGGTTTCTTTCAATAATTTCTCATTTTAGAAAAAAAAAGAAATTATTGAACGAAATTGCTAGAGTAGGGTTGTTGCTCTAATAACCCTTGGGATATAGATTCAAAGGTTCTGGTTGTTGGGAGTGCAACCAAAGTCCGAGACAAGTATCTCCATTAGTATGAGATCTTTTGGTTCGGATTATGTCCAAAGTGGACAATATCATACCATTGTGGGAGATATGTGTGTCTGGTAGTCCCTTACACTTGTTTTGTTGGATACGGATTTAAAATATTTTGTCCTCTAAATGTAGATTTAAAAATCTATCTATTATGCCAACAATTTAACGGACATAAAATGTGTGCTTATGATAAGGGCATATTAATTCGAATCTCCTATTTATAGTTTGGAAAGGTTGTGAATAAGATTTGGATGATTTTTGTTTTGTTGATCAGAAAGATGCAGCAACAGAGACATAAGCATTTCACAGAGCAAAGATTCAACATCGGGAATTCCACAGTTCATAGTTCAAATTGCAAACACTTGCCTCTCAGATTGCGCTCCGTCGGATATCCATCTCCATTGCGGCTGGTTCGCGTCTGCAAAAATCGTAAACCCTAGAATTTTTAAGAGGATGTTTTACGACGACTGTGTGGTGAATGGAGGGAAGCCATTGAAGATCAGCGAAACGATCAGATTCACTTACTCCAATTCCTTCATGTATCCTCTCAGATTCAAATCGGCCAAGTTTTGCTGAGTTTCCATGGCGGATTTGAGCCGACGATTCTTCTGAATTTCAGATTGCGGGCGAAAAGGTTTCTGCTGTAATCGCCTTTTGCTCAGCCTATTCTACTGCTCTCTACTCTTTTGTATAGTTTCGTGTGCTGGGCCCCTTTTACAGGCCCATTTTGACCACCATGATTTGCAGATACTTTCATTTTTTTACCCTATAGTGATGATCAAATTTACCATTGTAATTTTAGTTAGATGAATACTGTCTTTTATTTTACTTTTTCTAACTACTATTTTGGGAGAAAATTCTACCAATAGTATCACAAATTTTAGGTTAACTTACAAGTCTAGTCCATCAACTCTTTAAGTTGTGTCAATTTGGTCCATGAACTTTCAATTTTGTGTAAGTTTATGACATTCAAGATTTTTAAACATTAACCAATCTGTTAGATGTAGTAGTTTAATAATTTAAGCTTATTGGAATCATAAACTTTCAATTTTATATGTAGTAGTCTTGTGAATTTTAAAAAAAAATGTGTCAATGACTTATTAGACACAAAATTAAAAGTTGAAAGACCTATTGGACACGAAAGTGAAAGTTTAAGAACTTATTACATACTTTTTAAAGTTTAAAGACCTTTTGGATACAAAATTGACACTTTTTAAAGTTCAGAGACCAAATTGACACAATCCTAAAAGTTCAAACACTAAATTTGTAGTTGAACTAAAATTTCAAATTATCAACCAAGAGATTAGATCTTAAAAAAGAAAGCAATAGTTAGCACATTAATGAGAACTTCCATTCATTTTAAAAATAATGTGAGATCCCGTCAATATTAAAAAATTTACTATATAGCGTAAACAAAAGTAGGCACTCAAGAAATTTTCTCAAAAGTTTTTGGTACTGCAGAAGTACTTCTTCTACTTACAATTCGATACATCATTAAGTGACATATAGATTTATTTCATGGACTCGCACTATTCTTAAATCTTACTATTATGTTAAACAAATAATGGAGGTAGTATTGAAAATTTCTCTCGTACTAAAAATTTTCTCATAATGATGCATGTCCGTAAAACAAAATAATATATCAATGATGTGTCTAATTGCAAGTGAAAAGAGTAGGTACTAAGGTACTAGAAAATTTCCCCTATTTGTATGGAGGTTGATTTTTGTTTTAGTTTAAGTTTTTTTTTTTTTTTTTTTTTTTTTTTCTTCTTTTCTTTCTTTTTAGTTCGATGCTGATTTTTGTTACTATGTTTTTGTTTATTTTTAAGATATCTTGATGTTTGTTTAAGATTATATTTTTGTTTTAAAACTAATTTATCTCTAAATTCGGTATTTCCATGATTTGTTCCTTTTTTGAGTAACCGTTATTTTTATAGTTGAATCTTGAGTATTTTGTTATTTAGATTTTAAAGTAATTTAGCTATCTTCTACCCAAATTTTTTTAACGTTTACTGTCGAGGAGGGGCACTAAAAAAATGTAATAAAGTTGAAACTATTATGAATATTAAGAAAATAGATGCCCATGTGTCAAACATGTCAGAAAGTCATGCGGCGAGAAATCCATGCGGCGAGAAAATTATTACGGCAGTGTGAAAGCAAAATAACCTTAATCAAGAAGAAATTTGTTGCGGCTTACTTAAGAAGGAAGGAAAAATTTGATTGGCCAACAAGGAGGTGAAGATGCCTATATAAATGGGGTTTTCTTCACTCTTTTTACAATCGAAGAAAAAGAAGCTCTCAAGCTCCGTATGAAATTCTCTATTTTCTGTTAAACTCCCATTTTGCTTTATTTGTTTTATGTTATATATTATAATTATTATTCCGAGTTGTATACCGTTGTGCTGTTCAATTTCACAACACAACCATAAATTAAAAATGTCCATATTTTCCAATGTAAAAAGGATTTATTTATTTATTTATTTATTTTTTTAAGAAAAACTTTAATATATTATGGGGCTGTCATGTCACAATCATTCCTACAAATATATATATATATATATAAATTCCAAGTTTTAAAGGCTAAGAAAAGAGTACTTTAGTAGCTGGTGTTTGTTAGACTAGGGCAGTGGAGAAGAGTGAAGCCAAAGGACAAGTTAAACTTTAGTAGCTAAGAAAAATGGCTAGAATAGCGCAAGAACTTTTTATTTTAGCAGCCAGTTTTGTATTAGTGCAGTCTTTTTAATTATTATTTTTAATTTGTCAAGGAAAATTGGCTCCTTATAGTGTCAGCAATGGCTGCTTTTTCAGAAGAGAAAGAAAAAATTTTGGTGGCGCAAAGCTGCAAATGAAGCTGCGACTCTTGTGTTTTTGTGTGCAATATAGGAGGCTACATATTGTTAACCTAGAGATCCATAGCTCTCTCTTTAGTAGAAAAAGGACCTTCTAGTTCTAGCCTTGGGTCGTCTGTTTCAATTGTTCCAAGAGTTTTCAACCTCAAATTTCCACTTATAATTCACTCAATTCTAGTGAAATACTTGTAGCGTGATGATTTGAATGTCTTTTTTTGTCACAGCATGAGTGTGAAGAATTTGAACCTACGACTTTTTAGTCACAGTAGCTTAGTTAAGAAAATTACTTGCATTGCTAGAACGATGTTTTGTTGTATATAGTTTTATCTAATCTCTTAGCTGATCAAATAACTAACGACAAAGCTCCTACCTTCCTTCATCAAATGAACTTATTAAGCTGTTTTAACAAAAAAAAAAAAAAAAAACTATTATATTACTACTTTCATATATTTTATTCATGGAGTTAGTTTTTCTTTTAATTACTTAAAAAGCAAGTGATTTGGATTATATTAAAGAAAATACTACAAATAATGGACAAGGTATTTTTTTTTTTTTTGAAATAAATGGACTAGGTATATAACTGCATAGATAAACTTTTGTAATTTAATCTAAAAATGGTTACAGGTAAATGAAAGTTAATGTGATAATTATTTTATAAGTGGCAAGACATTGATTGATTGTCTGATTTCTCTTAATTTTTTTAAGATAAAAAACAAAACAAGAAACAAACAAAACCCATTATAGTTCAAAAGGTCGAAACTATCCAGCTCGCTTGTCCGAGAAAATAACTTCCAGTGGCAACTTCTCCATCTCCTCCATTGATTTCCTTATCCTTTGAGTAAAAAAAAAAAGAAAAAAAAAACCTCCAAATTTTCCCTATATTTAAATAACCCATTTGAATAGAGACACAGTAGTAAAAAAAAAAAAAAAAAGAAAAAGAAAGAAAAAGAAAAAGAAAAGAAAAGAAAAATGACTAATTCCGATTTGAATTCGAAATTCAACTCCAATCTTGGAGTGGTCGGGTCTATCCTAGTTTTCCTTTTAGGTCTTCTTTTCTTCATTGTCGTTCTTTTACATACAGACACGACCGTTCCAAGCGTCGTCGTATTGACCATCTGCTCGAAAACCCGAAATTCTTCTTTATGTCAGAGTGTCTTGGAACCCGTGGGCAGCACTGACGCTCTAATATTGGCCAATTACACCCTCAGCCTTGCCCATATTAGCGCCACCGAGGGTCGCCGCTATGCGCGGCAGCTGGCGGCCAAGACGGCCAATCCGCACCTTAAAAAGCGCTATTCCGAGTGCTCACGCCGGTTCGACTTTGCCGTGAAGGGCATAGAAAATGGCATTCAATCGTTGGCCGAAGGTAGCTATAGTCCCTTCAAGAAGCCACCGTCGGAACCGTCGGCGCTGCCGAAAAAGGCCAAGGATTTGGGAGATATTTGTGACATTGCCGTTTCGATGTCCAATATTCTCGTCGGAGACGATTACTAGAAAGAAAGCCGCATAAATAGAATTGGAGTATTTTCCACAATTGCATAGATGACAAATTGGACTAAATTAATAGCAAATATAGCACAGTTGCAAACTAATTGTAAATATAGCAAAATTAATGGGGCAGTTGCATAGATGACAAATTGGACCAAATTAATAGCAAATATGGCACAATTGCAAACTAATTGCAAATATAGCAAAATTAATTGTACAAGACCAAAAAGCTGTTGTCAGATTCTATCTGTATCTATCATGAAGGGATAAAATCCCTTTCGCAGCGGAAACGATTAGAACCTTAACTCAGTTTTTTATTTGGAATAAAATACCAATACGTTGGAGTAAAAACACAGCAGTAAAATCAAAATAAAACTACTGAATTTTAATTATAAAACATGCTTAAACACTTTAGATCTAATCTAAATTGGATCCTAATGATCCTAGATCAAGAAATACTTACCCTAAAAGTAGTTCTTGATCGTTTCGCCAAACTTTCCCTTGAATCCAGGTAAAAACTAGCAACAAAACTTCCTTTTCTTTGCTGTAAATTTGTCACGAACACCACCATGAAGGTTGCACCGGTATTCTCTTGAAGGTTAAGCGATAGGTGCTTGTGGGAGCAATATCTCTAAGGCATTTGGTGAATTTTCTTCTCTGTATTCTTGAGAGAATAATCACATAGAGTTCTACAGAGTGAGAGAGAGAGAATGCGTGAATTTGCCTTGATTGAACCGTTCTGATGAAGGACGAGGGAGATATCTAACGGATGGAGAAACTCCCTTCCTAAAAACCCTCTTTATCACGCATCATGCTAGGTTAGTGGGTAGAAATTTTCTTATTAGTTATACGGATAAATAATTAATTATTAATAATAAAATTAATAATCAATTAACTAAATTAACAATTAATTTTTTTTTTTTGAAACAAACAACTAATTTAATTAATACTTATATAAATCATATTTATACAAATATTACTACTAAACCTATAGTTTTAATACAATTCAATTAAATCAAATTTAATTAAATTAATTAAAACTAATTATTAATTAATATTATATTAAATATCTCTCTCAAATAAACTATAGTATTAATGTACATCTAATGTGCATTAATTATAACCTATAGTTTTATAATAGGAATCAAATTCATATTTTATCTTAATATTCGAACCCCTTCGAATATTCAATTTTCTCTTAGAAATTTACCTCAACGCCCTTATAGAGCTACCGGTGGGACCTAATGGACCTACAGATCATAAGCTCCAACGATGTGAGATTAATTGGCTAAACTCATTAACCAAATTAATCAATGTTCGTTAACTGTGGTTCACTCCACTAAAGAACCACAACTGCACTCTTCTCATTGCATATATATTTCTGTGTCCACGGGTATCGACCATTAACAGCAAGTTAGCCCTTCACGTGTGTTCGTACCCCAGTTAGGTCAAATTACCGTTTTACCCCTGGGCTACCTCTTTATCCTTAAGTACCAATGCTCCTCTAATGAACAACCTGTTTGAGGTCCAACCAACAAACAGAAGTCCCTCTCGTGCCATAGAGAAGGTAGGGCCCATTGTTCAAGACTCAGAGACACCACTTAAGGGAACACACCTCTACTTACCGTATTATTGGGAAAGAGTGAATTCTATCTTGTAAGACTATGTTCCCAGCTCCCCGTCTTGTCCCCAAAATGGTAGGCTTATTGAGTCAGCGTGCATGCCACTCTCACCCGTACAAATCAAAGGACAATCCCTCATGGACAGGAGTCCATAATCCACTCAGGATTAAGGCCAAGTTGCCTAGGTCATCCTAGTGAAATAGAAACCGAGCTAACTAATGGTGTTACAGTTAGTGGTTAACTATTTCGCGGTCCGGTTTTTGTGCAAACTCATTGCACAGGATACCCCCACTCAAATGTCAACTACATGAACGCGTAGGATCATTACGTTTGTATCAATATATAAAGCGGGCCGTATCCATAGAGTCACTAGGTTAAGGTACCTAGCCTTATCACTATACTACAGACCCTTTAGGCTAAAACTTGAACATCGATCCCCATATGTCCCTACATACTAGATCAAGCCTCATTCTATTAGCCTTGGATGTTTAGTTTATTGGTTTCAGGTGACAAGATATGATACAAATATGAAGAATACATCACTTTTATTAATGTTCGGTCAAAAGTACATTTACTATCTACGAGTTTTAGGGCATAAAATCCAACATGATAGACTCTGATTATTCAAAGTATATCAGTGTTTATCGCTGATAGACTTCGATTAATCAAAATTTATCAGTGACTATCACTGATAGACTTTGATTAATTAAAGTCTATCAATGATAATCACAGATAGATTTTGACTAACCAGAGTTTATCAACTATAGACACTGATAGACTCTGAATAATCGGAGTCTATCAGTAGACTGATAGATTCTGATTAATCAGAGTCTATCGCTGATAAACTTTGATAATCGAAGTCTATCATATAGATTTTAATTAGGGGTAGTTGCATAGATGGCAAAATGGACCAAATTAATAGCAAATATAGCACAGTTGCAAACTAATTGCAAATATAGCAAAATTAATTGTACAAGACCAAAAAGCTGTTGTCAGATTCTATCTGTGTCTATCACTGATAGACTCTGATTATTCAAAGTATATCAGTGTCTATCGCTGATAGACTTCGATTAATCAAAGTCTATCAATGATAGTCACTGATAGACACTGATAGACACTGATAGATTTTGATTAACCAGAGTTTATCAGCGATAGACACTGATAGACTCTGAATAATCGAAGTCTATCAGTAGACTGATAGATTCTGATTAATCAGAGTCTATTGTTGATAAACTCTGATAATCGAAGTCTATTAGATAGACTCCGATAGATTTTGCTATATTTGCAATTTTTTTACATGGTGCTATATTTGCTATTAATTTGGTCCAATTTACCACCCACTGCAATTTTCCTTTTAATTAACCAGAGTCTATCAGTAATATATTCTGATAGATTTTGCTATATTTGCAATTTTTTTTACATTATGCTATATTTGCTATTAATTTGGTCCAATTTGTCACCCACTGCAATTATCCTAATTAAACTATCAGTCATATTGTGACGGTCCCTTTCAAATTTTTTTTGTGAAGTAGGAGTTGACGCCTTATGCTGTGTTTTGGAGTTGATAAATTGTTCATTATTTATAAATTATGTTCTATAAATATAACAAGAAATTTTAATTGCTATGACAAAAATGAGTAGATGCATTGGACATTCAAATTATGATGGAATAACTTGAATAACCTCATCGTTATTCTAACTCGATTTCTATGATTTATTAAAATTAAGAAAAACTTTACAATATACTCAAAATAAAACAATGGAACTTAAAAGGATTTGAATCTAACTCGTTTGATAATCATTTGATTTTTGGTTTTTGAAAATTATGCTTGTTTTCTCTCAATATTCTTACCATGATTTTCATTTTTGTTAAGTAGACACTCGAATTCTTAATCAAATTCTAAAAACAAAAACAAGTTTTTGAAAACTATTTTTTTTTTCCTCCTCAAAATTTGACTTGGTTTTTGAAAACATGGGAAAGTTGTAGATAACAAAGCAAAGAAAGTTGTGGGGGAAAGTAGTGTTTATAAGCTTAATTTTTAAAAACAAAAAACAAAAAACGAAATGGTTATCAAACGAGCCCTTAAAAATTCCTCTTTCTAGATAGATACTTCATGACTAGTATAATTAGTGAGAAAGTTATCACCTTTTAAGTTTATCCCTTAAAAGAAAAACTTAATTCATGGTGGCCACCTACCTAGGGTTTAATATTCTACGAGTTTCCTTAGCAACCAAATGTAGTAGGGTCAGGCGGTTGTCCCGTGAGATTAGTCGAGGTGCACGTAAGCTGACCCGGACACTCACGGATATATAAAAAAAAAAAATTAATTCTTACCTCACAATTAAACCATTGTTTAGATGTTTACGCTTTAGGAGACAATAAATAACAAACAGTATAGATTGCTATTATTCTCTTTACGTTCCTTCGAGTAACGCCTAACAATTTAGCATGGTTTTTCTCTCACAATCAACTAACAACAATTGTCAATTTATGCATGATTTAATTGGTTAAAGCTAGCATATACTTCGATTAAGAAGTCAGAGGTTCGAATCTTCACCCTTACATGTTAAACTGAAAAAAAAACTAACAAAAATTAGTCTTAATCAGATGCATGAAAATTTGTGTGTGAAATAGGCAGCAACTCTCCATATTTATTGCCAAAGCGAGCTTAACTCAACGGTAATTGACATGTTCTCTTGACCAAGAGGTCAGAGGTTCGAATTGCCCCACCCCCAAATGTTGATATACTCAAAAAAAAAAAAAAAAAAAAAAAAAAAAAAAAAAACTCTCCATATTTATTATCAACAAGGAAGATGATTGCGTTGTTCTTGAGAAATGTTGGTGTTGGTAAATTCATATAGGTGAACAAAATGTTTTTTATAAGCAACTTAAAAGATTTTAGGAAAAAATACACTTTGGTATTTGAGTTTTGGGTTAAGGTTTCATTTTGGTCCCTGAGTTTTCAAACTCGACATTTTAGCCCCTGAGGTTTGAATTTCGTTTCATTTTGGTCCTTCCATCCATTTCTCCATTAATAGCTAACAGATTGCTAACGTGACATGTATTTTTTTTTATTAAAAAAATATTTTTTTTGAATTTTTTAACATAAAACAATATAATGATTTTTTTATTTTTATTTTTCTTTTCCTTTGTTCTTATTCTTCTTCTTCTTCCAATTGTTGTTGCTACCGCCGACTGCCGACGACAAACTTTTTTTTTCTTCTCCTTCTTTTCTTCTCATTCCTTCTTCCTTTTTTTTGTTTTTTTTTTTAAATTGACTAAAAAAATTTCCCCTTCGTTTCAGACCGAAATAAAGGTCTGAGAAATCCTCCTAACAACAACAAATGATCCACCACCTTAATCATCCATCTCCCTTCTCATTTGTAGGGGTGTTCAAATTTACACCGAAAACCGATCCGACCGACCAAAACCGACCGAACCGATAGTGGTCGGTCGGTTTTCTAACAAAATTGGTCGGGGTCGGTTCTGTCTATTGGAAAAACCGACGGTCGGTCGGTCCAATAAAAAATCTAAAAATCGACCGACTGGCTATTAATATAATGAAGAATTTTTTTTTTTGAATTTCTGCCATTGGGAAGAAGCACAGTATCACAGACATTTCAAATCAGTGGATAAAGCTTGCCTTGATTCGCGTGAATCCCTTGATTCACGTGAACAAAATTTACCTTTTTTTTTACTTTTTCCTTTATTAATTCATTGATTCACGTGCTCCATCTCTCATCTTTTAATGGTTTCTTATTTTTCCAACGATATTCTTCTTCTCTCTCCCCTTTTGCATCATTTCCTATTCTTTCTTCCTCCATCTCTTTCATTTTCCTTCATCTCTTCCTTCATTTTCCATTTCTCCATTTCTTACATTTCGTATTCTTCATCTCTGTTGTTTCATATTCATGTTCTTTCATTTTTTTTTCTTCTTTATTTCTCATTTCTTTCCTTTCATCTCTGATTCTCTATTCTCTTTCTCCCTTTTCATCTCTTTCATTTTTCACTTTGTTTGCAGGTTGTTTTTCGACTGTTTGCATGTTGTTTTCTGCCTACTCATTTTTCATCTCTTTCTCCCTTTTCAGCCATGCGACGTCCATGCTCTACTTTCGACAAAAGAACCGATCAAAACCGACCGACCGAACCGACGTTGGTCGGTCGGTTTGTACATAGTTTAAAAAAAAAACTTCCAACCGACCGAAACCAAATGGTCGGTTGTCGGCGTCGGTTTTGTGCTAAAACCGACTCCGACCGATCGACGAACACCCCTACTCATCTGTTCGTCGTTCTCTCCGTCAGTCTTCCATATCCATCACCAACACCACAGAAAGTTCCCACTCCTTATCCAAACAACAAAACCTCAGGAGACAGAGAAATTTATCCACTACAATCCAGAAACCCAAAAGCAATCAGAATTACAGTATTAGACAGAGCAAAATCCAGAATAGCAGAAATCTGACAAAAAAAATAGACTGAATCGAGTCCAGACAGATATTTGAGAGTAGAGAGAATGCAGAGGGAAAGAAAAAATCGAGCAGGATCCGAAAGCAGTACATGAACAGAGTAGAATTAGGCTAATCAGACAGAGGAAACGATACAATCGAAGGAGGCAAAAGGGCGGCGATAATGGAGAGGATGGATTGGATGATATCAAGGTGAGAAAAAATGACAAAGAAAAGAAAAAAGAGAGGAATGAAGGAGGAAGAAGAGGAACCTCGAAAGCGGCTAGGGCTGGAGCAAGATCTAGGAGTGAGAGTCCATGGAAGTTGGTTGAGAGATTGTGTTGTGATGGAAAACGAGTATGGCATTTGTAGTTCTATTATCTTCTTTCTTCTACAGCATTTGAAAAAGTGTTTTTGTTTTAGTAGAGCTAAGAAAGTATTGGTTTTTTTTTTGGAAAAAAATACACTTTTGGTCTCTGAAGTCCGGATTAGGTTTCATTTTGGTCTTTGAGTTTTAAAACTCGACATTTTAACTCCTAAGGTTTGGATTTCGTCACACTCTTGGTCCCTCAGTCAATTGTTCCATTAAACACTAACAAATTGTTGACGTGACAATAGTTTTTTTTATTTAAAATATATATATATATATATATATTTTTAATTTTAAAAAATAAAATAATATATTAAATACTTTTTTATTATTTTTTTTCCTTTTTCTTTTCTTTTTTCTTCTTCCATCTTCTTCCTTCATCTTCTTCTCCACCACTCTCAAACTCTAATCTCAATTCACTTGGCAGCCACCACCGCCTCTAGCAGCCGCCCACCGCTGGTCCCTACCGCCATTCCTTTTTTTTTTCTCCCCCTTTTTCTTCTTCTTCTTCTTCCCTCTTCCTCCCTTCCCTTTTTTTCACTTGTTTTTTTTAAAAAAAGAAACGGAGGAGGGAGGAGGGAGACCTCCCTCCTCCATTTGGGTTTTGAAAAAAAAAAGAGAAAATAAGAAGAAAGGAAAAGAAAAAGAAAGGAAGAAAAGAAAAGAAAAAAAAAAAAGACGGTGGAGGCTGGCCGTCGACGACGATGGCGACCGGTGGCTGCCGCCTTCCGGATTGGAAGAAGAAGAAAGAAAAAGAAAAGAAAGAAAAAAAAGAAGAAGAAGAAGAAGAAGAAAGAAGAAGAAGAGAAGAGATTGAAAAAGTAAAAAAGTAATAAAATAATACTTTTTTTTATTAATTTAATATTATTTTGATTTTAAAAATTAAAAAATAGTTTTTAAATAATAATAGGTGTCACGTTAGCATTCCGTTCATTTCTAATGGAAATGTGGATGGAGAGACTAAAATGAAACGAAACCAAACCTCATGAGCTAAAATGTTGAGTTTGAAAACACAGGAACTAAAATGAAACCTAATCCAAACCTCAAGGACCAAACCTAATCAAAACCCAATAGACTGATATATGCACCAAGTGAATATATCACCATTATACCCTAGATTCCGCAGGCCACACTCATTTAGAGCACACAAAAAATTTGACATCAAACTGAACGATCTGGCCACACCACCTTGTTTCTCAGAATCCCACATAATCTCATTTAAATCATCACCAATAATCCAAGTGGAATCATAAAAAATATGCAAACAGCGTAAAAGTTCCCACGTTTGGTTTCGAAGATGTTCCTTAGAATGACCATAAGATACCCGAAAACCTCCATGATTGCCCATACAACACAATAGAAGAATCAATATGAAACGACAAAAAGGAACGGATTCATACATCAATATCAAAATTCCACAATAAGCATAAACCACCACTAGCACCACAACTATTAACAGAGAAACACCTAGAATAATTCCAAAAGTTTTTCAATCGATTCATAGATCTATCATTAGCTTTTGAAGTTGGAGTCAATTTTTATTAAAGTTGGTGAAACAATAATAATAATTTCATTTATGAAAAAGATACAATGTGGATATGTTTCCAAAATTTATGGATAAAAGGCTAACAGGGGGATTTTTTTCTTGAGAAAAGTTAACAATAAATTAATAGTGTGAACTAATTTTATGATTTATTGAGAGTTTAAAGACTAAATTTGGACATTGTTTGTAAAAAAAAAAAAAAAAAAGATAATTGGACATTGAAAAGTATATGGTCTAAAATTGGAGAAGTCTCAAATACATGAACTAAAATGATAATTTAATCTATTAGCTTATATATTTCGATATTAAAAGTACGACTACATTTTTTATATAAATATATAAGAAAAAGAAACTTGATATGATAAGTAAGATTTTTTTCCCCTTTTATAAACACTATAGAATTGTAGTTTTAGGTAATTAATTTTTAACCATATTTGTAAATATTTTATAAATTTATTTAAATTATTTATAAGAAGTAAAGAAATATGATCCGTAGATTAAAAAAAATAAGAAAGAGAAAGAAATATGATTCGTAAGATATTTTTAAAAGGGAGTTTAAATCATATACATCAAAAATGGAATATTTTTTAGTTTAAATTATGTACATAAGAAACTGAATATATAATAAAAAAAAATATTCCAAAATTTGTCTTCCACGTGACTTGAGCTTGGCCCTAAAAGAAGCCTTCAAGAAAAATTAGGACGGCTTGCCATAAGGCTAATAAGAAAGTTTTGAATATTTGCTAACATTATACATATAAGATTAAATGTTTTAAGGGTTCCTTCATAAATCCGCCATTTTACCAGACGCCAAATTCATTCTCACATTAAAGAGCAAATAGTAGGCATTTTACCTGAGAACCATAGCCAGAAAGAGATGAGATTTGGGAGCCTGCTGAGTCATGACACCATAGATCAGCCGCAAGCAAACTCGTGGATTTTGAACTCCGATGCTTTGTGGAATGACCATTTGGCCATTGGAGGGCTAGGTTGGATCGTTCGCGACTCTGTAGGATCCCCAATCTAGTGCGAGGTGAAGCCCCTAAAGAAGAAATGGTCGATTAAAGTCTTGGAGGCTGCTGCGATTCTTGAAGGTCTCAAATTTATCGTCGAGGCTCACAGAGTAGAGGATGCTCCACTAGTGGTCCAATCCGATGCTATGGAGATCATCAACCTGCTTAACGATTCATCGAAGGATCTCTCAGAAATTAAGAACTTCAAGGAGGCAATTCTTGACCTCTATTTGAAGATGGGTTTGGTGCTATTTCGCCACTGCCCAAGATCATTCAACACAGTAGCCCACTGTGTAGCGATAAAAGCCGATGAATTTTTTGTTGAGTATTTGAGGAGTGTTCTTCTCGCGAGGAATATGGGTTTGTTTTTGTGTCCTCAGAGTTCCCCTTTTGGCTTAAATCCCTCCTTATTAATGAGGGTTGGTGTACTTAATGTCTGGGTTTTTAATGCATTCCGTTTAGTTTCACAAAAAAAAAAAAAAAAAAAAAATCCGCCATTGCATCTAACTCAATCTACGCTTAAAAATAAACTAACAAAATAACATATTAAAGTACTAGCACCAAGACAATAGACTAGCTTAACCACTAAAAGAAAGGGAACTAAAAATAATGATCATCTAATGGTCCTTCTTCCATTCTTCCTCCTCTACATTACCAAGTTCGAATATGATCTCGTCACCTACAAAACCTGGTGGTGGGTCAGGATAAACCACGGTACTGAGTAAGTGGCTCACACCTAAGGAGCCATCAAACAACATACACATACAAGGCAACATCATGCTTTTCAAACACAATTAAACATGCTTATATTCATGACAAGCAACCAACAAATATGGCATACTCACATCATGCAATCGTGCAACAGACCATGCACCTAACACATGAATTCTGCACCGTGCTGTGCAAACTCAATTTCCACGAGCTCGCTCACACTCATATTTAGCCCTCACAAAGCTTCTGAGATTGACTCCGTCGAGTCACGTCGACTCCTTACCATATTTACCCAAGGCCTCTGCGTTTCTCTACAACACTCAGGATTCGACCCTTAACTATATTACCCAAGGCCTTGAACTGTTGCATCGCCCCTTAGCCATATTACCCAAGGCACCTGATGACTTCACGACGTATTGGCCGTTCCCGACTCCCAATACCCGCTTTCTACCCTCATCACACTGCCCCTTGGCTATATTACCCAAGGCACCCGATGCTCCTCTTAAACCATTACCACCCGTCAACCATTTTTACCTGAGGCACCTGGTATTTACGTAACTTTCCTTTACAACACACAAGGTCCTGACCTCACAATCTCACTAGAATGCATGAATCGTACTCATCATGCTTCTAAACCATGTTATAAGACGATGACATGCTCATAACTCAGAATGCATAACCTAAACATGCTTTTTAATTCATGTTATGCTTTGAGTCCATGTAACAACCAAACAATATGCTCACAATATAAAATTTATGCTTTCCAAGTAAACACAATGAAACGACATAGTTATTGTACAAGGTCAAACCACCTTATAATAGCATGCTACACATCACAAGCCAACAACAAACACTCGACATAATGCCACATCATAGATTAACATAATACAGCATGCTCAAAACTCACAATAGTTCATGAACATCAATACATAAGTAGAGCACATAATAAAACTAAATCGATAAAACACACAACATGCTAGCCCACAAGCAAACAAACCCAACAGGTAGAAATCCACTTACTATCACTCTAAAGCACTCTTAAGCGGTTCTAACGCTTCCTGAAATAAGAAAGATAATGCCTAGAAGTTAGAACTCAGTTCGAAAACTTTAAACTAAGTTGACAGAGGACTAGGAAGAATCTTCTTATCCAAAACCAACCTTAAACTCAATTCGATCACTCCAAAACTCGTTCGAACCTAGTTATAAGGGAGTTTCATGGTTAGAAACATACTTTGAACACTCCAAAATCAAACCGAAACTACAAGAAGAGTACCCAAGGCCCAGAGACTCATTTTTTAGCTCATATTCAAGTATGAAAAAGCTTTAGTCTAGCCGTCACTTTCCTGAAACTTACCAAGCAACCCAATCACTTGTTGAAACGTGATCGAATTGGTCCAATTCCACACATCTAAACTCCTTTGACTGTGGGTAAACCAATTTGAGGTCGTTTGAGTCATGGGTGATAACTCATTTATGTGCGTTATTTAGCCTTAAAAACCAAGTTTATTGTTTAGAAAGCAAGGACTTAGTGCTTAAAATCCTATCATTTGAAGTAAAATAAGACAAAAGTCAGCATTGCATATTAGAAATCTTAAAATATGAATTTTATACTTAAATGATATAGAAAGAGGGTATTTTATTAAGAATTTGTTACAGTTTAATGGTCTTGTGCAGGAGTCCAGTTGTGCCAGCATTTGTGCTCTGATGCAGACTGAAATCAATGGTGAAAAGTGATGATGGAAAATATATTTTAATGATGATTTCAATCAAAGTGCAAATATACACTATCACATGTAGTAATAAACAATGGAAATATTTCAAAGTATCGATCCCAGAAAGACTAAATGTAAATTCATATTTGAAGAAGAAACTGCTCTTAAGCACGACAATGGTAACCAAATAAGTTAAATAGTTTTGAGGGTTTGATTTTAATAAAGAAAACAATAATGAATAATAAGGAACTCAATTTAGTTTCAACCAAAGTAAAATTAACCTTACTTAATAGCTTGCTCACAACCTAAGTTTATTCATGCACTGGATAAGGTTTAACACCTATTTGGCCTTGATTTCAAGCACAGTTAGAAGGCTAAGCGAGGTCTGTTGGGTTTTATGCCCTAAAACTCATAGATAGTAAATGTAACATTTGATTGTTCATTAATAAAGTGTTATTGATGTTATTTCAATAAAGTGTTATTGTTTATTTTATAATAGTCTTGCCTAAATAACCCTAATCCAATAAACTAACATTCTAGGCTATTGTATGATTCTTGAACTATATGTGGAGACATACGGGGATCAATGTTCAAGATACAACCTAAAGGGTATGTAGTATAGGGATAAGATTGAGTACCTTATCTTGGTGACACTATGGATACGACCCACTTTGTGTTTGGTACAAACGCAACGATCCAACGTGTTCATGTAGGTGACATGTGAGTGGAGGTATCCTATGCAATGAGTTTGCATAAGAATGGACCGAGAAATAGGAACCATTGAATGTAACACCTTTGATTAGTTAGGTTTCTATTTCACTAGGATGACCTAGGCAACTCAGTCTCAATCCTGAGTGGATTATGAACTCCTGTTCACGAGGGATTATCCTTTGATTTGTATGGGTGAGAGTGACTTGTATGCCGACTCAATAAACCTACCATTTTGGAGACAAGACCGAGTGGGGAGCTGGGAACATAATCACACAAGATGAAATTCACTCATTCCCGACTTTAGAGTTAGTAGATGAGTGTTCTCTTAAGTGGTGTCTCCGGTTCTTGAACAAAGGGCCCTACCCTCTCACTGGCCCGAGAGGGGTTTCTGTTTATTGGTAGGACCATAAATAGGTTGTTCATTAGAGGAACACTGGTACTTAAGGAAGTAGAGGTAACCTAGGGGTAAAACGATAATTTGACCTAGCTGGTGTGACAAACACTCGTGAAAGACTAACTTGTTGTTATTGGTCTATATCTGTGGACACAGAAATATATCTACAGTGAGAAGAGTGCAACTGTGGGTCTATAGTGAAGTTTACCCACAGTTAACGAATATTGATTAATTTGGTTAATGAGTTTAGCCAATTAATCTCATATTGTTGGAGCTTCTGATCTTCATGTCCATTAGGTCCCACTGGTAGCTCGTAAAGGGTATTGAGGTAATTATATCTTGAAAGTAATTTGAAATGTTCAAATTTACTAAGGGAAATAATATAATATATGGAGATACATTATAATATAAAGTTTATATTTTTAATTAAACTTTATAATATAATGTAATTTTGCATTTGATTCAAAATTAATTTATGGGAGAATTAAATATTTGAAAGAGTTCAAATATTAAATTTAATATGAATTGGGTTCATATTAAAACTATAGGTTAAAATTAATGCGTATTAGATGCACATTAAAATTATAGGTTATATGAGAGAAATATAAATGAATGTGATTCAATTATAGGATAAAGTAAATATATGATATTTAATTTAGTAATTAATCAGTTAGTTAATTAATTAATTAATTTAATTTAATTAATTGAATTAAAACCATAGGTTATGTGGGAGATGTTCATTTAAATATGATTTAAATGAAATAGTTAATTAAATTTGATTTAATTAATTAATTAATTAAATAAAATAAAATAAATTTTAATTTAATTTTTTAAAAATTAAAATTACGATAGCTGATGGTCAGTTATCACACGTGGTAGGCTTTCCACATCCTTATCTCCCATCTTCCTAACCGATAGGCACCTTATAGGGGAGGTTATCGATTCCTCCTTCTTCTGGCGTGTGGTGTAGTTTTTCCCGAGTCTCTTATTTTGTTCTCTCTAACAAGGGTTCTCTTAGAAGCCTTCTTTCCAGTAAATTCCCTTAACAAAATTAGGATCCCACCATCCTAAAACCTCCATAATCCTTGTGAGAATATCAGTGTGATTCTCGTGGTGGTGTTGATCATGACTTTCCAGTACAAAGAAGATCTTTCACCCAAGGTGTTGGTGAAGCCCTCCTGAGTTGGCGATGGAGGTCTGTATGATTATTTCTTCTCTGTGTATTATTTTAGAATAGGATTCTAACATTAATTCTAGCATGCTTATCCTTAGTTCTACAACATATTATAATGTATGATTTTTGTATTTTTTATCCCAACATATTGGTATTTTAGTTCATGATTAAAACTAAGTTATGGTCCTCTGATTAGTTTCCACCGCGCTAGGGATTTAACCCCTTACAAGGTCGACTCACATGTCTGTGGCTACACTCTGACATATATAAATCATGCATTCAACCTATAATCCTACAATTGTTACTCCTCGTAATAGCGAATTCCCTATGTCTAGGCTTTTCTCTTATATCCCCTTTATGAAAACCGTTATTGTCCAACCCTTTCGGTATTGGATTCGCATTACATGCTACGTATAAATGGCCAGTTTAAGCTTAATAAGACAACAATCAAATTAATAAAGAGAGAAATGCGTAAATTCACCTTGGTGCATGCAAACTACTTTTCAAGCTAATCCATCAATAAGGGTATTCACTAAACCGAATCCCTTAAAGGAAATTAGCTACTCATAACTAGGAATGAAATGATAAAATGATTTTTCATTGAATAAAAATCCATAAATACAAAACAATTAAAAAAAATGTTGGAAATAAAAACAGTGTAGAAAATAAATGGTATCTAGGGTTTCAATTTCTCAAGAGCTCTCACTCCACTCAAATCTTCCTTTTACAAGGGGAATAAGTGGTATTTTGGCCAAACTCACGAGTTTGGGTCTAATCTAAGTTAAAAACACTGGTCTTCTTTGAGAGAATGTGGGCGTCACGACTCTAGGGCTTGAATAAAGGACTGTCACTATCCAAATCTTTCCGACGAGTTCCATTTGAGTTTCTTCATGTTTTCTTGTCGTTTATAGAGTGAAATTGGTTGGGAGGTTGCGAATTCCATGCTAGCAGGTATCCCAGGTTGAATTGGAGTAAAATATGGCTGGTAGGTGCGTGGAAAGCTCGTTCAACGCTGACTTGTGAAAGTTGGAGAAAACTATTGTTTCTGCCCATAAATGCGGTTGCATTTCATTTTGCTTTGACAGAAATACAGTCGCATTTCTGCTTCTTCCTTTGTTTTACTCTATTTTTTGCTGCATACCAAAAACTCGATCAAATTCATACAGAATCAGTCTTTTTAACCACAAATATGCATGATTTGATAAGTTAGATTCCTTGAGACTCATTTCACCAACTTTTACACTTTAAAGGCTTGGGTCAAAGAAAATTTACTCAAAACACAATTATTTTCAATAGGAATGAGCTAAAAATAAGGGGCAAATATATACATATTTGACACTTATCACACCCTCAAACTTAACTCATTGCTTGTCCTCAAGCAATTGCAAATCAAGATGTCAAAGATAAACAATTTGAAATCAAGTAAACATGCATCTCAAAATAGTTTTCTAAAAAATTCGCCTTTTAGAAGAGGTTTCTACTCTAGTGTCGGTCATAACTTCTAAGTCTTTTAGGCATAAGGATTTCAATCTTTCTTTTTCAAAGCAAAACTGTTCCTAATTCACTCTAACCAATATGTTTAAACTACCTAACTCATATTCATAGAGTTTAGGCTAATCCTTTTAGTTGTGAAAACTAATCTTGAGGAAATGAACATACAAGGGTTTTTTTAATTTCTTCTCTATCTCCCCCAAACTTATTTGACTACTAGGACTCTTTTATTCTGTCTTTCTTTTTCCTTTGTACTTTTCTAGAGAACATCCTTGTTATCTCCTTCACCCTCGTTCTAGCTTATCAACACTTTTTGGTGAAAATATCTAGCTACGAGCAAAGGTCACAAACTTGGATTAATACTCACTTCCGTAAGTAAACATTTCATGTAGTGGCAAACCATGGGTGTAATGAATGCCCCTGGTTACTCAGTAAACTCTAGGAAGGAGGAGTAGCTCTCCGTTTTTTATTATTTATTTTTTTAACAAAATGATTTTACAGAGCTCATATTCTGATATCTAACAACAAACTTACACAAATAAGCACCACCTCCCAAACTTATGATAGACAATGTCCTGACTGACTCTTGTTATTGATGAGGCTTTTGCTTTCAAAAAATCATGGCTAAACTCTCCTATTGTGCTAGAATGGTTAAACATGAGGAAGTTTAGACTTAGGAAGATTTTGTAAAGAAAAAAACTAATGAAAAGCCTATGACTAGAAAACAAATAGGTTATGATGGTGGCACCTTGGAGATAGAAATATGCTCTATTTATCCTCATTAATGACTTAAAAGAGAAAACACCAATAAGAGCATGTTTATCAAAATACATTTTTAAATCCAAAAGCATGTACAAGAGTTGGTTTTTGAGATATTTTGGATGCATAGCAGAAAATACAAGCAGTTTTTGTTTCTAAACCTCTTAACAAAATCACTACTAAACCTAAAACTATCAACAAACCAACACTAAACTAAAACAAACATAAAAGAAATTAAACTAACACTGAAACTAAAATAAGCCAAACAACAGACTAGCCTAAAATATAAACTAAACATGCTGGAATTTTAAAATTAAAACAGTAAATGCTAAATAGAAAAACATAAATGCTGAAAATTAAAAAGATAATGCAACTAATAGTACAAGGTACTGAAAACTCCCCTAATCCTCCTCGGAGGAGTCATCTTCTTCTTCATATTTAGATTCCAATTGTTCTTAAGGCAGCAGGTCCTTTGAAAATTCAAAGAAGATAAAAGCATTACATGGAGTGATTGACAGATAAAACTCCGTTATGGACTCGTCCCTCTCCTTAGCATAGGCCCAATATGGTGTGAGAAGCTCTTCTATTGTTGGGTTTTATGCCCTAAAACTCGTAGATAGTGAATGTAAACAAATTGTATACTTGTTTTTTTTAATAAAATGTTATTGTTAAATATTGCACAATTTGACCCAAATCCAATAAACTAAGATCCAAGGTTGTTTGTATGTAACTTGAACTAGTATGTGGAGACATACGGGGATCGATGTTCAAGTAACAACCTAAAGGTCTATAGTACAAGGATAATGCTGGGTACCTTAACCTGGTAACACTATGTGATACGACCCGCTTTGTATTTGATACAGACGTATTGATCCAAAGCGTCCATATAGTAGACATGCGAGTGAAGGTATCCTATGCAATGAGTTTGCATAAGACCAGACCGCGAAATATTAATCGCTAGCTGTAACATCGTTAACTAGTTAGGTTTCTATTTCACTAGGATGACCTAGGCAATTTAGTCTGAATTATGAGTGGATTATGGACTCCTATTCACGAGGGATTGTCCTTTGATTTGTATGGGTGAGAGTGGCCAGTACGCCGACTCAATAAGCCTACCATTTTGGGGACAAGACCGAGTGAGGAATTGGGAACATAATCACACAAGATGGAATTCACTCCTTTCCGACTTTTGAGGAAGTAGATGAGTGTTCCCTTAAATGGTGTCTCCGGGTTTTGAACAAGGGCCCTACCCTCTCACTGGCCTGAGAGGGGTTTCTGTTTGATGGGTAAATATGGCCCGAGAGGGTTCTGAACAGGTTGTTCATTACATGAGCATTGGTACTTAAGGAGGTAGAGGTAACTCAAGGGTAAAACGATAATTTGACCCAGCTGGAGTTACGGACACTCGTGAAGGACTAACTTGCCGTTATTGGTCGATATCCGTGGACACAGAAATATTCTTCAGTGAGAAGAGTGCAGCTGTGGGTCTTAAGTGGAGTGACCCACAGTTAACGAATGTTGACTAACTTGGTTAATGAGTTTAGCCAATTAGTCTCGTATCGTTGGAGCTTCTGATCTGTAGGTCCATTAGGTCCCACTAGTAGCTCGTAAAAAGACTTGAAGCAATTAAATATAAACTGTAAATTGAAAGTGTTCAATTTATTTGGGGAATCGTATAATGTATATTGATACACTATATTATAAAGTTTATGAAACTTTATAATATAATTTTTGAATTAATTTCAAAAATTAATTCTTGAGAGAAAATATTTGAAAGAGTTCAAATAAATTTAATATGAATTGGATTCATATTAGTTTTAATTTTAATAAAATCTCTAAGATTAAATATATGATATTTAATTGGGTAATTTATTAATTATTTATTAAAATTAGATATTATTCAGATAATAGATTTGAACTTATTCATAGACTTTTTCCTATTAGGAAAAAGTCTTGACCTTTACCTATATATAGAATCCCTGGGGTGGGGTGAAAGACATCCCATTGATTCTCCTTCTCTCAGAGATCTCTCCCAAAAGACTCCCACCAGTCTCCTATTTCAAGAAGTCTTAGAGATATACCTGTGTAACCAATTGGTGGTGTTCGCACAAGAAGGTTGCTGCGTTTTCAATCTTACTAGCAAGAAAAGGCGAATCGATCAAGGCTTTCTACAAAAGTAAGTTTTTCTTTGAAATCCTTGATCACTAGGATCGTCTAGATTAGATCTAGTTAATTATTTAGCATGTTTATAGCCGTTGTACAACCCGTTAAATATAGATTTACTGTTGTAATATTTTGCAAATAGTATTGGTTTTTCAAATTAAAAACATAGACTCTGAGTAGGTTTGGTAATTCTTTCCGCTGCGTAGGGCTTTTATCCCTTCATTTATGTGGTCTAGCTTCTTAAGGGCAAGGTTGAGGCTCTGATGATGGTGTCAGCCCTGAAACGGGTGAGACAGTGGGTGGAGATGAGGTGACTGTAGGTCTCGGTGGAGGAATAGCCTAAGAGGTTGAGGCTTTGTCTTTCATTTGTGTGTTGAAGTACTTCAACCTCTCAACTAGCGGGAGATCGATGGTCGGTCGGTAGAAGTGTTGTTCCTTCTCCTTTCCAGGAACGATCTTTGCCCGATGGCAAAGCTTTGTGATGAGCGACCCAAAGAAGAGTTTCCCCATTCTCTTCCTACCTGGAGAGGATCTCGCTTGATCTTTTTCTCTTTTATGAGCAACTGGCCAAAAGAGGGGTGTTCTCTGTAGTGGAGCTTTGAGCTCTAGCTTTTCGTGTGCAAAGTGGTTTTAGCTATGTATACAATGTTTAAGTTGGATTGTTGTATCCTGGAGGGGATAGGCTAGTGAAGATCTGTTGTACCAGTGGTTGATAAATAAATATATATACACTTCAGAGGTCTTGAATCTCCCTGAAAGAGAGCGAGATACTCATGTCTCACCTAATTATTTACGTATTTCTTTCTCAATTTTCCTCTGTTATTTGTAATTTCCCAAAATTTTTTCAATGAATTAATTTATTAGACTTTATTAACTCTTAAAATTGTAATCTTTTTTAGTCCAACAACATTTTGATGTGGGGGATTCGAACCTCAAACCTCTTGATTGAGGGTTCATACCAATTACCATTGAGTTATGCTCATTTTAGCTTAAAATCATAAATTTAAAAAAATCATAAATTTGTTGTACTACAAAATATTATAAACTTTATGAATGAAGTTGGTTTTTCTTTTATTTAATTACTAATAGAAAAGCTAATATAACAAGTATATTATTTACAGGTGGATGAAGGGCAATAATATAAATTATGGACTTGATATTTAACTATCGTAAAAATAATAAGTAAATTGGATTAACTTTTTTTTAGTTCAACAACATTTTGAGGGGAGGGTTTCGAACCTCTAACCGCTTAGTCGAGAGTACATGCCAATTACCGTTAAACTATGCTTACTTTGATAAGTAAATTGGAGTAACTTAATCAAGTTTGATAGGAATTTAATCTCCCCCATCATTTCATTTAGTTTAGAAAGAGAGAGACCATTTATAAGTGGCAATAACTGATTTGGTTGCATTGATTTCGGTTGATTTTTTAAAGATAGAAAACAAAAACAAACAAAACCAAATACAACTCACATTAAAAGGTCGTTTGTCCGAGAAATTATCTTCCATGGTAACTTCTCCATCTCCTCCATTGATTTTTTTTAATACTTGAGGGAAAAGAAAAACCGTTCTCCAAATTGCACCTATATTTAATGACCCATTTCAATAAGGACACCATAGCTATAGAGAAAGGGAAAAGGAAAGGAAGAGGGAAGAAAATTTGTTGAAAATGGCCCATTCCAATCCCAATCTTGGAGTCTTTAGCTTTATCCAAGTTTTTCGTTATCCTCTTCTCTTCTTCAACGTCGTTCTTTTGTTCACCATCATTTCACATGCAACATCCACAAATGATGTAATTTCCACCATTTGCGTGAAAACCAGAAACCCACCATTTTGTACTAGTGTGTTGAAATCTACAGGGAGCACAGACCTGAAAGGATTAGCCACTTACACCCTCAACCTTGCCCATACAAATGCGGGCAAATCTCTCACCTTAGCCAAGTCAATGGCAAAAGTGGTGACCAATCCTCAGCTTAAGAAACGATATTTGTCATGTTCTGAGAACTATGATGAGGCCATTGGTGACATTGAAAATGCTGAAAAGAATTTGGCCATTGGTGACTTTAATGGTGTCAATATTGCAACCTCTGGTGTCATGACAACGATTGATGACTGTCAAGATAATTTTAAGCAGCCGCCGACAGACAAGTCATCACTTTTGAAGAACGGAAAGACTCTCAATGATATATGTAGCATTATCTTAGTTATATCTAATCTTCTCCCTCAACCTGTGTAATAAAAGGCAACTTTTGTATTTGGAAATTGTAATGGAGGAATAATATGAAGTTTTAAAGAATACAATGTTTGCTAAATCTTAATAATGCTTTGATGTTGATTATTTTTATTAGCTATTAAATGTATTAAAAACTTATGCATAAAAAATGTTGGCATTCGCCCGCACTTGAGCCCCTAGGCACATGAGTCGCACTCTACATGCACACCAAGTCCCCCAGCCCAGCCCCTCCCCGACGCAAGCGATGTCTTTTTTTTTTTTTTTTTGCACGGGTAGGGGAGGGGGCTGGGGGACATTTTTTTTATTAATATTGGTATTTTTAAAACCTATTAGAGGAATATGATTAGTTTGAAACTTTTTATTAGAATATTGTTGTTTATAATCCACGTTTGTTGTCGTTTAAAAAAAAACATTTATCAACCACCAAGAGACAACCTATGCATATTTTTTAATATATCCTTAGGTTGCCATATTGGAATCTTGGTGGTTTATAATCTTGAAGGTTTTGTGTTCGAGGTGTATACAACGTAACTTTTTTTTTTTTTTTTTCCTTCGTTTCCCTTTCCTTGCATGCTTTTCCTTTCTATTTTTTTTTTTATAATATTGTTTTAAGAAATCAAATAAGTAATATTTTTAAAAATATTTTTGAAAAATCGAATTTTTAGATTAAATTTTATTTCTTTTTCTGGTACTTGAAGTATTAAAATAGTATTTGTACTGTTTCTTTTTTGTAATGTTTTAAATAAATTGAATATCATATTATATTTTATTCTTTTTTTAGTTAATTAAAATTTAAATAGTTGTAAAAAAAATAGAAGCTTAAATAAGTGTTAAAATCAAATGAGTAATTGCATTTTTCTAATATTTTAAACAAATTGAATATTATATTAGAATTTATTTTATTTTCTTAAAACAATTGAAATTTAATTAAGTATTAATTATTTAAACATTTTTTTTAAATTCACATATATATTGATGCAATACAGATATACGTACTTGTCAATCAAAATTAATTCTACTTCAAAAAACTATAATAGTTAAATTTAATTTGAGTAATGTTAATTTAATTTTACTATATTTATAAAGTGTTTAAATAATTAGTACTTAATTAAATTTTAATTGCTTTGTAGAAAAGAAAATAAATTGTAATATAAAAATTCAATTTGTTTAAGAAATTTTAAAAAAATGAAATTACTTATTTGATTTCTTGAAAAACAAATATTAGGGAAAAAAATGATGGAAAAAAAGGGGAAGGAAACGAAAAAAGAAACAACATTCAGGAAATGTGTTTTATCTGGATTGAACTTGGGACCATTAGTTATTAGACTAGCCTAATTTCCACTATGACAATGCACTACGTTGTAATATATCTCGTAGAGACGACCCACGTTAATAAATGTTTTTTTTAAACATCTGTCGTTTAGCGCGTTTTTTGAATTTCAAAATTTTGCCACGTCAGCAAGTCGTCTCTTAGACGACCTGCAAACGTGGATTTTAAACAACAATATTCTAATAAAAAGTTTCAAAATAATCATATTTCTCTAATAAGTTTTAAAAATACCAATATTAATAAAAAAAATGTTCGGGAGTTGGGCGGGTGAGGAAGCCTTATTTTAATTGTTAAATTTCAACGGCTTTTTTAAATGCAAACAACTCTTACCTATGAGAGAAAGGGGAGATAACTCCCCACTCACCACTAAGCCACTCCCCTGCCATGCAGATAAGAAAAAAAGCATGAAAAACAGAACAAAGAAATTAATGAGGGTCTTCACCATGACCCTTTGTCTTCCTCCCTTTCTGTCTCGATGAACAACATTTTGCGCCCAAATCAAGACTTCTTCAAGCCATTCTCCACTTCTTCAATTTCATCGAGCATGGATTGCTAAGGTGTACGCTGCTTGGTTTGTCATTTTGGAGGTTAGTAACCATTCTTCTAGCTCTCCAATTTGCTAGTAATGTCGAATGTCATGAGTTAAACCCCAAATTTCTCTTTCATATGAATCTATTCCGTGAAAAAGCTGCCAAACTATGAGGGAAAACCGGTTTCCATCCATATTGGGTAGATTCCTATGGATTTGGAAAATTCAACTCCTTCACGGATTGTTAAAGCCTCGACCATTTCTACTAATCCTATGAAAGGGCCATTTGATTGAGTTGCTGTCATGACTTCATCAATCTCTTTTCGAATGATTATGCCTCTTCCGATCGAGCCGTCTTTGACCGACGCATCAGTTTTCACCTTGTAAGTATTACTTTCCAGCTCCTTCCAATATATTCTCTCTGAGTTGCTGAGTTATTTGGATTTTTGGAAGTTGCATCTGTTGTACATGTCGTGTTGGATTTCGATGTAAATGTGTGAAAGAAAGTGGTGGCTAGTTTGTCAAAGTTTCAAAATAGTTGCTTAAATTATGAATTTAATGTCCAGAAATTAAATTCGTAACTTGTGTGGACATGAACAACTTATGACATTTTGTGTTCTGAAACTGCTGTAATTACTCATTATTACAAAGTAAATGAATGACCTTTTGTATTCTGCATCTGTTGTAAATACACATAAATACACTGTAATTACAGAGTATTTATTTTTTGTCTTTTTGTTTTTTTCCAGAGAGTTACTATTCGTATAACTATAAGTAGTTAGATGGTTTCTTCATTTCAGATTATCCCATTTTCGAGATTTCTAATCTTTTTCCTTATTTTCATTTTGGTTTTGTTGAGAGCGAGTATCCAAGAGTTCTGCCAAATCCGTTCCAAGGCCTGAGGATAGTAGAGAAGATCCAAGTGGTTGTCCAAAAGTTGTTCGTGTGAATTATAAAGCATCAGATTATACGAATTGGGAGCTTCATGAGGTAGATACCTTATTACTCTGTTTTTTGTTCTTATGAACATCATGACTTCAAGGATTAAATTAATCAAATTGTGTGCCTAAGATCCAAAATTGCTTCCGCATGTGTGATATTAACACCTTCAATTGGTATCAGAGCATGGTTTGGGCACCCAATTGTCATTAAATTGATCATGGTGGGTAGCATTTGCATATTGATTTTTTTTGGGTGCTAGAATGGATATATTACGATTTTGGCAATTTATTTCTCTCAAATTTGTTGAAATAATTTGTAATTGCCTACATGTTTATGGGCATAAACGAGTTAGTATCGAGTCTGTAAAATTTGAGAGTCATTAGAGTCCATTTAGTACTGTAATTACTCGAAAGAAGAAGAAGAACTCAAGCTGGCCAAAGAACAGCAGGCTAACCAGAGGGGCTGACCATTCGGGGTGACAGATGGTTGACTGGCTGAGTGGCTGACCATTCGGGCTGACAGATGGTTGACTGGCTGAGTGGCTGACCATTCGGGCTGACAGATGGTTGACTAGCTAACTGATAGCGGGCAAAAATGTCGCTATTTTAGCCCTAAAATATTAAGCTTTTTAGTGCTTTAATTGTGTTTTTATTGAAGATATTTAATATATTTTGTTATTTAGTCTTTAGGAGCAAAATATGAATTTTGGTAGAAAAAATGACCAAAAAAGAGTCATTCAAGCTCAAATTCCATACATGGGTCAAGGGGGAGTCCAAAGAAGTCAACCATGAGAAAGAGGCCCAAAAGAAATGAAGAGAGACCTAAATTCAATCCCAAAAACGCACCTCAAAGTTTTGGAATTCGCCTAGCGTCGAGACGCTGTCCCATTTCTTGGTCGGCAAGTCGATGATGTCACAGCGTCGCGACGCTGTCCAATTTCCGGGCCTATAAATAGCGCACCTTGGTGCCCATTTTTACCATCAATCATCATTTCCTTCATCCATTCCCTTCCTTCCTTGGCTCCTTTGGAGCCTCTCTCAAGGCTTTTTAGCCTTTTTTAGAGTTCTTTTAGTGGGAAAATTTTTGGGAGTTTTGGGGAGCACTCTAGGAGGCTCAAGGTTTGCTTGGAGGGACTCCAAGCGCAAGCGACGGGGTCTTCGACGGTCAATTCCTTCCCTTTTATTGTGCTCATATTTATGCTCTCCATTGTAAATTTTGTGAATATTTTAGCTATGTATAGCTAAACCCCAATTTGGGGTCTTGAAATGAAATTATAGTTAAATGTTGTTATAATTGCTTATCTCTTGCCCTGTTTACTATTTATTTGTGTGGATGCTCGTAATGCTTTATGCAATATGGCCAGTTGTGTATTGATTCGATTCTTAACGGAGACTCGACGGAGAGAAGTTAGGATAGATCATAATCCATGCAACTAGTTTAATTGCCCGTAGTGACAACGAGATTAGTTGATTAAACTTAGATTCCTAAAATGAATCAGAGCGTAATGATTAACGAATTTTAATGGCGCTAAGGACACTTAGGTTGTTAAAATGGATTAATTATAATTAGGGGAGAGCGACAGGAGATCCTATGTGATTAACGAAGATTCTAGGAATATGATTAGTTGGGCAATGAGATAGGTTAATTATAATAATTATTTAGCTATTAATTAAGTTTCAAGACCCCACTTCCCATTTAAAAACTCTTTCTCCATATTTTTTATTTCTTGGTTGATCAATTTCAAACCTTTAATTGCTTTAATTTTTAATTCCATTTTAATTGCATTTTAATTGCATGTTTTGGTCCCTAAATATTATTTTTCCCAAGTATTTTTAGTGTTCAAGGAATTTTTGCTTTGCTTAATTTTCGCTTCGCCTCCCTGTGGATTCGATGCTCGGAATATTTTCGTTTTATATTATTTGCGGCCCGTGCACTTGCGGTATAGCGGTGTGGTCCGACCAACGCTAACCATTCGGGCTGACAGATGGTTGACTGGCTGACCATTCGGGCTGACCAGACGGCTAACCAGACAGGGATAATTTAAGCAGTTTTTTAATTATTAAATGCAATAATTTAGTTGTTGCTTGCTAGAAATTGCCAAAACCGGTCCATTTTAGTGCGATTTAGTTAATTATGCATGGATGGATGTATGTTTTAATTAAATAGCCGATAATATGCATAAAGCATGTCATATAGATTTAAAATCCCACCATAGGAAGCACATTACATGTATTAAGTATATTATAATTAAGTTATAATATTAAGATGCATGTTTAGGTTTCATGATAGATGCATGTTGATTGAAGTAATTATGTTTAATCAATCGATAACGAACAAAGCATGCTGCATGAAACTTCCTTAGCTCGATTTAAAGTGTTTCAATAGAATACATGCATGTTATAGGTGTAGGGATAAACAACCCTAGGCAGCGGAAGACGTCAGAGACTTTTTCGAATAAAAACGCCGATTGGGATACCAATACGACGGCAAAACAAATTTACAGCAGAAAATAAATTTAACATGCTGTAATACTGATATAAAAAATGCTATAAACCGAAAAGATAAACTAGATCTCATCTAAAATGGATCCTATCGATCCTAGATCAAGAAACACTTACCCTTGAAGAGTTCTTTGATCGTTTCGCCAAGATTTTCCCCGGAATGGTTAGAAAAACAGCAGCGAAAGCACTTTGATTTCGCTGTAAAAGCCTCACGAACACCACCACCAAGGATTCACCGGTATTCTCTTGAAGGTTACACGTAAGGGGCTTGTGAGAGCACAATCTCTAAGGATTTCTCTGGAAAAATTTTCTGTGTTCACAGAGAGAGAGCAAAAACGAGATAGGGCGAGGGAGATGGAGAGTTTGCGTGAGAGTTGGATTATTGAAACTGAAAGAGTCCCCTTTCTATTTTACCTATCGATGAGGAGAGGAAAACCAGGGCCACTTCACGCAAATTATCAGGTAACTGATCAAATCAGTTACCTGATATTTTAATTAATTATAAATTAAAATCCAAAATTCTAATTATATTTAATTAATCAATATTAATTAAATCAACATTAATTTAAATCCTATTTAAATTAATATCCCTCTTTAACCTATAGTTTAATTAAATCAAATTTAACTAAACTAAATTAATTAATTAATTAAAAAATTAATTAATTAAAAATTAATAAAATTGAATATCATATATTCAATTATTATTCTCTCTCATAAAACTATAGTATTAATGTACATCCAATGCACATTAATTATAACCTATAGTTTGAATATGAATCAAATTCATACTTTAGCTTAATATTCGAACACCTTCGAATATTCATTCCTTCCTTAGAAATTTACCTCAACGCCCTTATAGAGCTACCGCTGGGACCTGATGGACCTACAGATCAGAAGCTCCAACGATATGAGATTAGTTGGCTAAACTCATTAACCAAGTTAATCAATATTCGTTAACTGTGGTTCACTCCACTAAAGAACCACAGCTGCACTCTTCCCATTGCAGATATATTTCTGTGTCCACGGATATCGACCGTCAACAGCAAGTTAGCCCTTCACGTGTGTTCGTATCCCAACTAGGTCAAATTACCGTTTTACCCCTGGGCTACCTCTTGATCCTTAAGTACTAGTGCTCCTCTAATGAACAACCTGTTTGAGGTCCAACCAACAAACAGAAATCCCTCTCGTGCCATAAAGAGGGTAGGGCCCATTGTTCAAGACCCGGAGACACCACTTAAGGGAACACACCTCTACTTACCCTAATATTGGGAATGAGTGAATTCCATCTCGTAAGACTACGTTCCCAGCTCCCCACTCGGTCTTGTCCCCAAAATGGTAGGCTTATTGAGTCGGCGAACAGGCCACTCTCACCCGTACAAATCAAAGGACAATCCTCATGGACAGGAGTCCATAATCCACTCAGGATTAAGGCCAAGTTGCCTAGGTCATCCTAGTTAAATAGAAACCAAGCTAACTAACGGTGTTACAGTTAGTGGTTAACTATTTCGCAGTCCGGTCTTTGTGCAAACTCATTGCACAGGATAACCCCACTCGCATGTCAACTACACGAACGCGTTGGATCATTACATTTGTATCAATATACAAAGCGGGCCGTATCCATAGTGTCACCAGGATAAGGTACCCAGCCTTATCCCTATACTACAGACCCTTTAGGCTAAAACTTGAACATTGATCCCCGTATGTCCCTACATACTAGTTCAAGCCTCATTCTATTAGCCTTGGATGTTTAGTTTATTGGATTAGGGTTAATAAGACAAGATATAATACAAACATTGAATAATACATCACTTTTATTAATGTTCGGTCAAATGTACATTTACTATCTACAAGTTTTAGGGCATAAAACCCAACAATAGGTTAATGTTGTTTTAATTTATATAAAACCGACATAAACATTTAAAATCTATAACAAATATAAAAGCATGCTCACTTAGGGTTAAAAGGATCTCAAAGATCAATCAATGCAAAATAGTTTTAGGTCAATAACTTGTAAAGCTAAGGTTACAAGAGAACTCACCCGGTTAGATGCTGTCTAAGGCTGAAGGTATTTAAGTTGACGGTTTACGGAACACCTCCTACCTGGGCATCGAGTCGGTACTTGAGTTAAGTTAACCCGAGTTTTATGAGCATGCGTGAGCGATGTAAGGTTTAAAAGAGTTTATCACTTAGACATCATAAGTATAAAGTCGTTATACATACCTAGACGTAGGTTGCTTTTAAATGGTGCTTTATATAACTTGAAAACTTGTTTGTTATATGCTTTCATCACCATTAGAAGCATGTTATAGGTCTAATTCATTAAAAGTTAATGAATAGAAAACCGTCAACCTATAACAAAGAATTGCATGCTAACATAGGATCTTAGGAAATGAGTTAAAATTTAAATGGTTTAAAATTTTATTAGACCTAAGATCACAATTCTAATAGGATTAGAATGTCCTACTTAGTATTTTAAATAGATTTAAAATATGATTAAGTAGGATATAAGACTCTTGGTTATAAGGGAACTCTCCCAGCGCCCAATCCGGAACGTAAGTTGAATTAACCACGGTCTTATTAGCATGCAATGTCACTAGGAATTAAAAGGTTTAATTCACATAGACAATAGTGTAAAGACCTTTATAAGAGTTATAAAAGGCGTAGACTTAGATAGATTCATTTAGCCGAAATTTACCTAAGTAATAAAAAGACCCAAAAATTTTAGAATACTTTAGTGGGAGGAAAAATGTAAAAACGAGATATTAATATCAAGATTTTACTCTCACGTTCCCCTGTGTTCACACCGTGAGATCCATGCTTGGCCTCGAGGCGCCCTGGATGCGTCCTCCTACGGATGGTGTTTGCATGGGTCAATAACAAGGTGAGTGGGGAAAGTGTTCATAGTAAGGGGGTGAAGGAAGCGTGCCAACATGTCCTGTGGTCTCTCCCATTAGGTTGCACCGTGAGATTCCCATGCACCGCCTGCAGGTTTCCAATAGTGTAACCATAGCTAACCATCCCTACGGAGGGCTTGTGCATGGTATTCGGAACAACGCAAACTCTAGAAATGGATAGGGTTTCTTAGGGCCATTCCTAACATTAGCTCTTCCCTACGGTGGCATTGTTAGGACCGTCCTCTGGAATCCGAAAATGACGGGTCACACTTACAAGATTGTCTTGACCGAACCGACGGTAGCTAAGAACTATTGTATAAAGAGTTATTGTGGGAATAGTAATTGGCCGAGATTGTTTCGATTCAGAGGAGGAGTAGCTGACTGCCCTACGGTAGCGGTTGTTCTAAACCTCTGAAGTATCGTTGCAAAATGTATCAAATAATGTATACTTGGGTCGATGATTACTTTTGCTAAATTTGATTGGATAATATGTATACTGGGTTTAGTGCAAATTTTAAATACAAGTTATTTATTTATTTCAGCAATATGTCAAATTATGTATGAGCTTTGTCGAACGCCAAATTAAACGGTTCAAAACATACGACTAAGAAAAACTTAAAACACGTGGCAAATCATTTAGGTATGGTTTTTACTGAGGAACGTCCTCAGACTAACTGCTTAGCCAAAAGGAACGTAATCCACGACTCTAAATTTGATTTATTAGTCTTGGAATCGTGTATAGTGGAAAACGATAGTTCTGCCTGGATACTCGATTCAGGTGCCACTAATCACGTATGTTCTTCATTTCAAGGAATGAGTTCCTGGACACAGTTACAGGCTGGTGAGATGACCCTTAAAGTTGGAACAAGAGAAGTCATCTCGGCTATTGCAGTGGGAGACATAAAGTTATTCTTTTCAAAGGAACGTTACATGATATTAGATAATGTGTATATAGTTCCAAAAATTAAAAGAAATTTGATTTCACTATCTTGCTTAATTGAACAAGGTTATTCAATATCATTTTCTGTTAATGAAGCATTCATAACTAAAAGAGGTATTGAAGTTTGCTCTGCAAACATGGAGAATAATTTATATGTTTTAAGACCATTTGAGTCTAAATCTATTTTAAATCATGAGATGTTTAAAACCGCTGAGATTCAACCTAAAAGACGGAAAGTTTCTCAAGATACCTATCTCTGGCACTTGAGGTTAGGCCATATTTATCTCAATAGGATTGGGAGATTGGTTAAAAATGGACTTCTAAACAAGTTAGAAGATAACTCCTTACCTCCTTGTGAGTCATGCCTACAAGGCAAAATGACTAAACGATCTTTTACCGGAAAAGGTTATCGTGACAAAGAGCCCTTAGAACTCATACATTCGGACCTCTGTGGACCGATGAACGTTACAGCTCGAGGAGGGTATGAATATTTCATCAGTTTCATTGATGACTATTCGAGGTATGACTATCTTTACCTAATGCATCATAAGTCCGATGCCCTTGAAAGATTCAAGGAGTATAAGGCCGAGGTTGAGAACCTATTAGGTAAGACGATAAAAACACTTCGATCCGATCGTCGTGGAGAGTATATGGACTCAAGATTCCAAGACTACTTGATAGAGCTGCAAGGGATAAACAACCCTAGGCAGCGGAAGACGTCAGAGACTTTTTCGAATAAAAACGCCGATTGGGATACCAATACGACGGCAAAATGAATTTACAGTAGAAAATAAATTTAGCATGCTGTAATAGTTATATAAAACATGCTTGAGACCATAAAATAATTACAATAACTCTAGATCTAATCTAGATAAGGATCCTAATGATCCTTGGGTTCAAGAATCCTTACCCTTGAAGTGTTCTTGATAATAACCGCCTTTTCCCTCGCGAATTCGCAGAAAAACAGCAACGAACCAGCCTTGATTTCGCTGATTTCGGAGGACACTACCACCAAATTTCACCAGTATTCTCACAAGGAGTTTTGCGTTGTTGCTTGTGGGAACAAGGAAACTTCAATAGGGATTTTTTCTCTGTACTCTAGAGAGAATTTGCACACAAATGCTCTAACCGAGAGGAGGCCTCTTCTGCGTGAATTGAATGAGCGAGAGCCAAATCGATTCTGTAATCCCAGCCTTAACAGTCTAACGACTCACGTAAAAGACCCCTAAAATCTCTCTCAACCACGCAGCATTATAGGTTAGTGGGCATCCATCAGTTTTAATAACTGATAACCAATTAAATAAATTAATAATTAAATTATTAATTAATTTATTTGAATTTAAATTAACATTTAATTTAATCACTTTATATAAAACAATTTTACATAAAATGAACCACATAACCTATAGTTTTAATGCAGTTTAATTAAATCAAATTTAATTATACTAAATTAAAACAACAATCAATTAATTCTACAATTAATTCTTCATAATTAAATATCACATATTTAATTATATTCCTCTCTCAAATAAACTATGGTCTTAATATACATCTAATGTACATTAATTATAACATATAGTTTTAATATGAATCAAATTCATATTATGGTGTAATATTCGAACTCATTCGAATATTTAATTATCCCATAGAAATTTACCTCAACGCCCTTAGTGAGCTACCGGTGGGACCTAATGGACCTACAGATCAGAACCTCCAACGATATGAGATTAATTGGCTAAACTCATCAACCAAGTTAATCAATATTCGTTAACTGTGGTTCACTCCACTAAAAAACCACAGTTGCACTCTTCTCACTACAGATATGTTTCTGTGTCCATGGATATCGACCGTCAACAGCAAGTTAGCCCTTCACTTGTGTTCGTATCCCAGCTAGGTCAAATTACCGTTTTACCCCTGGGCTACCTCTTGGTCCTTAAGTACCAGTGCTCCTCTAATGAACAACCTGTTTGAGGTCCAACCAACAAACAGAAATCCCTCTCGTGCCATAAAGAGGGTAGGGCCCTTTGTTCAAGACCCGGAGACACCACTTAAGGGAACACACCTCTACTTACCCTAATATCGGGAAGGAGTGAATCCCATCTTGTAAGACTACGTTCCCAGCTCCCCACTCGGTCTTGTCCCCAAAATGGTAGGCTTATTGAGTCGGCGAACAGGCCACTCTCACCCGTACAAATCAAAGGACAATCCCTCATGGACAGGAGTCCATAATCCACTCAGGATTAAGGCCAAGTTGCCTAGGTCATCCTAGTGAAATAGAAACCGAGCTAACTAACGGTGTTACAGTTAGTGGTTAACTATTTCGCGGTCCGGTCTTTGTGCAAACTCATTGCACAGGATACCCTCACTCGCATGTCAACTACACGAACGCGTTGGATCAATACGTTTGTATCAATATACAAAGCGGGCCGTATCCATAGTGTCACCAGGATAAGGTACCCAACCTTATCCCTATACTACAGACCCTTTAGGCTAAAACTTGAACATTGATCCCCGTATGTCCCTACATACTAGTTCAAGCCTCATTCTATTAGCCTTGGATGTTTAGTTTATTGGATTAGGGTTAATAAGACAAGATATAATACAAACATTGAATAATACATTACTTTTATTAATGTTCGGTCAAATGTACATTTACTATCTACGAGTTTTAGGGCATAAAACCCAACAAGAGCATGGAATCACGTCCCAACTCTCAGCCCCTGGTACACCTCAACAGAACGGTGTATCAGAAAGGAGAAACAGAACCCTGTTAGACATGGTTCGCTCTATGATGAGCTATGCTCAATTACCTAACTCTTTTTTAGGTTATGCAGTAAATACTGCGGTTTATATTTTAAACGTAGTTCCCTCAAAGAGTGTTCCAGAAACACCGTTTGAGCTCTGGAAAGGGCGTAAAGCAAGTTTATGTCATTTCAGAATTTGGGGATGCCCGACATACGTGCTTGAGGCAAATCCAAAGAAATTGGAACCACGTTCAAAACTATGTCTATTTGTAGGCTACCCCAAAGAAACGAGAGGTGGTTACTTCTTCGATCCTGAAGAAAATAAAGTATTTGTATCAACAACTGCTACATTCTTGGAAGAAGATCACGTTAGGAATCACAAGCCCCGAAGTAAAGTCGTTTTTAAGTGAATTATCAAACGAAGCTACATAAACATCAACAAAAGTCATTGATGAAGCTGGCACCTCAAGTCAGTCACGTCCTTCTCGCGAGATACGAAAGCCTCGACGTAGTGGGAGGGTTATTAGACAACCTGATCGCTATTTAGGTTTAACAGAAACACCAGTCATACCTGATGACGGAGTCGAGGATCCATTGACCTACAGACAGGCAATGAATGACGTTGACAAAGATGAATGGATTAAAGCTATGGATCCTGAAATGGAATCCATGTACTTTAATTCAGTTTGGGATCTTGTAGATCAACCTGAAGGGGTTAGACTCATAGGATGCAAATGGATCTATAAGAGAAAACGAGACGCTGCTGAAAAGGTACAGACCTTTAAAGCACGACTTGTGGCAAAAGGTTTTAACCAAAGGGAGGGGATTGACTATGAAGAAACCTTCTCCCCGGTTGTCATGTTAAAGTCGATAAGAATACTTCTATCCATTGCTGCTTTTTATAATTATGAAATATGGAAAATGGATGTCAAGACTGCTTTCTTGAATGAAAATCTTGAAGAAAGTATTTTTATGTCTCAGTCAGAAGGGTTCATTGCCCGAGGTCAAGAGCAAAAGGTTTGCAAGCTCAAACGATCCATTTATGGATTGAAACAAGCATCAAGATCCTGGAATATAAGATTTGATACTGCAATCAAGTCTTATGGCTTTGAACAGAATGTTGACGAGCCCTGTGTATATAAAAGGATCGTCAAAAGTTCAGTAGCTTTCTTAGTTTTGTATGTAGACGATATCCTACTCATCGGGAATAATGTAGGTTATCTGACTGACATTAAACAATGGCTAGCAACTCAATTCCAAATGAAAGATTTGGGTGAGGCACAGTATGTTCTAGGAATCCAAATTATTCGAGACCGAAAAAACAAGACACTAGCTATGTCTCAAGCATCTTATATAGACAAGTTATTGATTAGATATAAGATGTAGAATTCCAAGAAAGGTTTATTACCTTTCAGACATGGAATTAATTTGTCTAAGGAACAATGTCCTAAGACACCTCAAGAAATTGAGGATATGAGACGAATTCCCTATGCCTCTGCGGTAGGCAGCCTAATGTATGTCATGTTGTGTACAAGGCCTGATATTTGTTATGCAGTAGGGATTGTCAGTAGGTTTCAATCTAATCCAAGATTCGATCACTGGACTGCTGAGAAAAATGTCCTCAAGTACCTTAGGAGAACGAGGGACTATATGCTCATGTATGGTTATAAGGATTTGATCCTTACAGGATACACTGATTCTGATTTCCAAACCGATAAGGATTCAAGGAAATCCACATCGGGTTCAATATTTACTCTGAACTGAGGAGCAATAGTCTGGCGTAGCATCAAACAAGGATGCATAGCAGATTCGACCATGGAGGCCAAATATGTAGCTGCGTGCGAAACAGGGAAAGAAGCGGTGTGGCTTAGGAAGTTCTTGACCGATTTGGAAGTCGTTCCAAATATGCATCTGCCCATCACTCTTTACTGTGATAATAGCGGTGCAATTGCAAATTCGAAAGAACCTAGAAGCCATAAAAGAGGCAAGCACATTGAAAGAAAATATCATCTCATCAGGGAGATAGTGCACCGAGGAGACGTCATCGTCACAAAGATAGCGACGGAGCACAACATTGCTGATCCATTCACAAAGGCTCTCATGGCTAAAGTGTTCGAGAGTCATCTAGATGGTCTGGGTCTGCGATATATGTATAGAAAATAATCTAGGGCAAGTGGGAGGAATGTAACTGGTATTAAAAAACCGTGATGTATTGGGTATTATAATGCCCTAGTTTATTGTATTTATAAATTGATATTAATACAAGTATTTATTCACTCACTGTTGTTATAGATTATTGTACATCCCACTAAACTAGAGTTTTAGTGCAAGTGGGAGATTGTTGGGGTTGGTGCCCTAAAACTCGTAGATAGTGAATGAAACAAATAGTTATATACTTGTTCGATAAAGTCGTTATGGAGTTTTTGTTCACTCAAGTTATTAAATGAGTGAATTGAACGTTAAATAACCCAAATCCAATAAACTAAGAACCCATGACTATATTACGTAGACTTGAAGTTTATGTGTGACATAAGTATGGATCAAGTTCAAGTAAATAGTCTAAACGATCTATAGTATATGGATAAGGTTGGGTACCTTAATCCTAGGGACACTATTGGCGCGGCTCGCTTTGTTCTTTAAAGACAGACGATGTGATCCTAATCGTTCATGTATAAGACATGTGAGTGAGGGCGTCCTATGCAAAGAGTTTGCATAGAGATCGGACCATGAGATAAGTCACTTTCACTTTACAACACCGTTTACTGTTGAAACTAAACATCTCATACTTATAACCTAGGTAACTCGATCTTAATCCTGAGCAGCGGCGGAGCTACAGTAGGCCCAGGGGGGGCTCGAGCAACCCCTGAACTTTACTGTATATTATACTAATATTAAAACGTTCACTCATTTTTTCAAAATTTCTATTTGCTTCATTGGTAATAACACATGAAGCCCCCCTGCGGTGAGCTAGCGTTCGAATTCGAGCCAGACGGAAGTTGTTTTCTTTGTTTTTTTGGCTTTTTAAGTCCGTTTTTGAGTGTCCGAGTTCGAGCCAACCGGAACGTGCTTTTTTTTTCGCTTTTTAACTCTGTTTTTTTTTAATTACCGCCCAGTGCCCGAGTTCGAATCCACTGAAACGTATGTTTTTGTTTTTCTCGCTTTAAGTCCATTTTTTTTCATTAATAACTTGTTTTCTTCTTTTTTTGTTAAAATTAAACCTATAATATTTTAAAATGCTAGTAGATTGTTTTTTAATAATTAATTATATTTGAAAAACTATCATTCTTATGATTTTCATTTTTATATATATTTTTTAAAAAATAAGTAAAAGATATCATTTTTGCCTTTTTTTTTTAGATTTGTTTTATTTTAGTTGTTGTGTTTACAAATGTCCAAATTTAGTTCTTGTTAACTTTTATTTATTTTTATTTTTTTTGTCTATAACTCCTATAAATTTTAGAAACAAATTCACATCTTGTCTTCTTAAATGGAAATTATTATCATTACTTTTACCAAATTTAATACAATTTTGCTTCAAACTACCAAAATAAGTACTAATTTTAATGTTTATTGAAAGTACGCGAACTAAATTTGGACATTTAAAAGTATACAAAATAAAATGAAATGAGATAAGTACATTGACCAAAATTGTATTTTAACCTAAAAAATGTCGATAATTTTTTCTATTGAACAAGCCCCCCTAACATAAAGTTCTGGATCCGCCACTGATCCTGAGCTAACTATGAACTCCTGTTTATTTAGGATTATCCTTTGATTTGCATGGGTGAGAGTGGCCAAACATCGTCGACTCAATAAACCTACCATTTTGGGGATAAGACTAAATGGATAGCTGGGGACATAACTTTGCAAGATGGAATTCACTGCTACCCGTTTTAGGGTTAGTAAAGGCTGTTCTCTTAAGTGTTGACTCCAAGTCTTGAACAAAGGGGCCCCGCCCTCTCATAACCTTGAGAGGGACTTGGTTCAGTGATTGTATCACGAACTAGTTGTTCATTAGAGGATCAGTGGAACTTAAGGAACGAGATGTAACTATAGGGGTAAAACGGACTTTTGACCTAGCTCTAGTTACGAACAACCGGTGAAGGATCGGCTTACTAATCATGGTTATCTAAAGTGGACAAGAAATATATCTACATTGAGGGGAGTGCAGCTTCGGGCTATAGTGGAGTGTCCCGTGAGCTAACGAACGATGAATGATTAGGTTAATGAGATTAATCGGTTATCATCATTTCGTTGGAGCCCATGATCTGTAGGTCCATTTAGGTCCCTCTACTAGCTCAATAGGAATAAAACTTGGAACAATATGATAGGTTAATATTTGAAACGTTCAAAATTTGGAAAAGGATACAAAAGTCGCTTATATACGATATTTAACGACATATTAGTTTAATTATGAATTAAACTTAAAATGAGAGTTATATATTTAAATATGATTTAAATACTAAACACGTGAATATGGATTCATGTTCGAGAAAATTCGTTGGGAGAAAGAAACCAAGATTGCACAAATGGTATTAATTTAATATGAGATATTAAATTAAATAATTTTATTTTAATTAAATAAATGATATTTAAATTAAAATAAAAGAAAGTGAGATTATTCAAAATTTTGGAGGTAGTGCTTAATGACTAATCACTTGTAATTAGCCTTATTGCACCACCTAATCTTGTGACTCAAAATGATCCCTATTTGTTGTCAATTTTTTGTGCAATTCTTGTGCATGATTTTCCTCTATATATAGAGGATAAGCTGATGAGAATGGATGGATTTCTTCAACCTAAAATGATGCCGAAATTCTCCCAAGAACTTCCATGTTCATACTCTCAAGTTTGCTTATACCCATAAGCTTTCCTTTCCAATTCCTATCAATTGAGGATCCCACAATCCGTTCCAAGGCCTGAGGATAGTAGAGAAGATCCAAGTGGTTGTCCAAAAGTTGTTCGTGTGAATTATAAAGCATCAGATTTACGAATTGGGAGCTTCAAGAGGTAGGTACCTTATTACTCTATTTTTTGTTCTTATGAACATCATGACTTCAAGGATTAAATTGATCAAATTGTGTGACTAAGATCCAAAATTGCTTCCACATGTGTGATATTAACACCTTCAGTTTGTAATTTCCCCAACACTTATTCATTGAATTAATTTATTAGACTTTATTAACTCTTAAAATTGTAATTTTTTTTTAGTCCAACAACATTTTGATGTGAGAGATTCGAACCTCAAACCTCTCGATTAAGGGTGCCTACCAATGTCCGTTGAGTTATGCTCACTTTGACTTAAAATCATAAATTTAAAAAAATCATAAATTTGTTGTACTACAAAATATTGTAAACTTTATTGATGAAGTTGGTTTTTCTTTTATTTAATTACTAATAGAAAAGCTAATATAACAAGTATATTATTTACAGGTGGATGAAGGGCAATAATGTAAATTATGGACTTGATATTTAACTACACAAGTAGTTTTAGTAATTTAATGTAGAAATGATAAAGTAAATTGGAGTAATTTTTTTTTAGTTCAACAACACTTGGAGTGGAGGGTTTAGAACCTCTAACCTCTTGGTCGAGGGTAAATGTCAATTATTTATTTATTTTTTTTTGAAAATATGTGGGAAGGGGGATTCGAACCACAAACCTTCACTACAACAAATATATCTTTTTATAGCATTTGAAGATAGCTTTTTATAAATCATGCTATGAAAAGAAATGAAAAAAAAAAAAAAAGCGGAAAAGGAGGCGCTAAAAAAATTTTAGTCGCCCGCTCAATTTTACAAAAAGGTCCGATGTCATGTCATTCCCATTAAAACATTCATCCTTCTCACTATGGCTAAATTATAAAAAATACCCCTGAACTTTGAAAAATGTTTCAAAAATACCCTTGCCGTTAATTTTTGATGGAAACCGTTAAAATTTGAGTTTCAAAAATACCCTTGAACTTTAAAAAAAAAGTCAAAAATACCCTTATTGAAAAATGTTTTTTTTTTCTTTCTCCCACCATAAATTAACTCTTCTTCCAAAAATTAATGAGAAACTTTACTTATTCGTCATGTATTCATAATCTAGGAGCTTTCTTTCTCTTTCAACACATCCAAGGCACTTGGCAAGATTTTCATATCAAATCTTCAAGATGACTTTTGTTTTGTTCTTGAAATTCTACATGTGTTTGACTTCATTTATTGGTAGTCTTTTCAATATTATTTTCTCACCAACTATTACCTCATTAGCTTTCTCAATATTTCTTTTATGAAAAATAAATGAAACTATTGTTGTATACGGATTCTAACAATTCTTAAATATCAATAAGAACAAAATCATATATAAAATTTTTGATTGATTAATCTGATAAATTGGACCAAACCCACAGTCTTATAAACATTTCTTCTTCTTATCATTAAGACACACAAACAGCAAAAGAGCAGAAAATGAAATAGTATATATACATATAAATGTTGTTTTCTCACATTTATCTTCTTTACACTTTTTAAAAGAGAAAACTCAATTTCAAAGTATGTTTTTATCTGGTATTGAGTTGCACACAACCTTTATAAGCAAAGTTTTGCAGTAATTTTCATGGAGAAATAATTTACAGTGAGAGAGGAGGAAAAAAGAAGAATCATTTTTCAACAAGGGTATTTTTGAAATTTTTTTGAAAGTTCAAGGGTATTTTTGAAACTCAAACTTTAACGGTTTCCATCCAAAATTAACAACAAGGGTATTTTTGAAACATTTTTCAAAGTTGAGGAGTATTTTTTAAACTTTTTAAAGTTTAGTTCAGTGGTCTTTTTTATAATTTAGCCTTCTCACTGTCTGCTTTTCACTTTCCCTTCTCTGTTCTCTACCATCACGCTCAAGAATGGGAGGTAAAAATGTGTTCTCTTCTTTACCTTTTTTTCTTTTTATCTTGTTCTTCTCTCCCATTTGCTTTCATGCTCAAAATTTCTCATCTCCGAAATTTGTTATTCTTCTACTTCAGTGCCCTAAACCTAAACTCCATTCCCTTTGTGAATCTTCGATTCCTTCCATTGATTTGATTCTTCAGATACACTCAATCTTGCAAGCTAGTAGTAAAAGAAAAACGGTAGTTGAAGCCACGATCAAAGCTATCGAAAATAAAAACCCAAGGGGATGAGGCGGTGAGCAAGATAAAAAACGTGAGGAAGATGAGATTGTTGGTGACGACGACCTGAACTCGTCCAATTTATCAGCGATGATTGTGCACCAGCCTCATCCTCTGGAGCACTCTCTTTGACCCTCTGGTTCGATACCCCTTCCGCCAAGTTCAAGCAAGCTACTTAGGGTGCGTCTATTCAATCAATCTATACCCTCTCTATTATTGAGAAGTTTCGGAGGTAGAGTTTCTTTTCAAGTGTTTTACATCTTGCTTTCGTTTCTTATGTTTTTTTTTGGCATTTCTTTGTTCGTTTTTTTTTTGGGAAAATTACGAAACTTCAAGTGAATGGGATTTGGTTTAGTTTTAGGAAATTAAAATTTCTTCTATGTTATATATTATTTTAATTGTCTTGGTCTTGTATTTAATTCAAAGCTGAGACAAAAATGATTATGAGGGCTGGAGAGAGGGGAATTATTGATGAGAAAATTTTAAAGGCTCAGCCGCGTTGGTGAAGACCAGAATCAGCTCTCTTTGGTTGGTGTTCTATTGACAGTTTTAAGAAGATTCTAAGCGTTGTTTTGTGTGCCCGGTGAGGTGTTTTCTCTGTTTTTGGTTGTTGGCTGGTCTTTTTTTAGTTTAATTTGGAGATTTTTTTTGTTGGGTTTTTTCGTTTAATTTGGGAGTTTCTAAGTGGCTGTTTTTATCATTGAATGGAGCTCATGGTGAGACTTGAATTTTGGCCCTCTGAGTTTGCTTGGTTGGGTTGCCAATTTTTGGGCTCAATTTTGAGCATCTTGGTTGGATTTTTAGTTCCCTACTGCTTTAATTTTCTGATTCCACCCTTTTCTCTTCAATCTTCTCTGATGCCTCTTCTATCGACGATTTACTACTACCAATTTCTTAGTAAACATTCGTTTCGTTGAACCTTTAAAATCTCTCTTTATTTTCTGCCCTTGGATTATCTGTTGCAATATTCCCCTCTTCTGAGGATTTTTGCTGTTTTTCATAGAAATTTATGTCTGCATCTGCTTGTCGATGTATGCTAGTTTAGAAGATGGAGGTATGTCAAAGATTGGATGTTTTTATTCATTTTTTATGCTTAGGAATTTAAGATGTATTTGCTCCAAAGAAGTCCAGGTGCTCTGATTTTTTGGGATCTGCATTAATATTGTGGATGATAAAGAATGTAAAAGGTTAAGTTTACCATGCTTCTTTTAGAAGATTATTTGACACATTAGGATCAATGAGAATGTTCTTTTCTGGTTAGTCGGCTTCCTTTGAGAGTTATGAATTAATTTTTGTTTTTCCAAATGAGAAAGCGTTGTTAGTACTTGGTGGTGGTCGAAGGAGTAATCCAAGAATTAGTAACTTGTATTATGATTTCATATTAGTCTGAACTGCAACCCCTTTGAGAGAGAAGTTTGAGTCTTACCTAATTGTTTTGGATCAATAAAACTAATATTGTTTTATACACTTGCCTGAGAAATTAAATAATTCCCCTTTGGTTTCCCTTTTCTTTTAGATGACAACAAACCAGAGTAAAAGGAAATAAGAAAATGTGGGGTTGGTGAAGCTGAGTGGGAATGTTCAACACTATTGAAAGAAAGAAAATAGTATGATGTTCTTGCTTTTGATCGTTTAGAATCTAGTTGCTTATATATGGTGATCAATTTTATGTCAATGTAACATGAATAAAAGATTATCATGTGCATAGGTTCCTTCTGAGCATGGTTACACACCTCATTAATTAGACTTGAATTAAGTGAACTCTAGTCTGATGTGTATCGCATTTGGAACTCAGATTAGCAATATAATGTAGGACTGGTCAGTATGTTAGGCTTCAAGTCATACTTGAAGTAAGTGAACTCTAGTTAGACTGGTCAGTATGTAAGGCTTCAAGTCATACTTTAAGTGGCTGCTATGCTTATTATTGTATTTGAAGCTTTCCTCAGTAACTTGGTTTCTTTATAATTTATCTAGGAGCTATTAGTAAACAACAACTTTTGACTCTTGATTAATTTTTTTTGATTCTATATCATGTGTTTTCTTTCTTTTGTGCATACCAGGCTGGGTTCCAATCCAAAACTTCCAATTTCTATTTTCTGAAATAGTTCTTGCAGATGTTAAAAACTCCTAATTCAACCATTCTTCTGATTAAATATGCTTTTCTCCTTTCCCGTCATTGGGAGGCTAGCTGACTCTGCATAATATATATATATATATATATATATATATATATATATTGTTAGGCCCCCAATTACCAAGAATTATGAGCGCAGGGGTAAAAAGGGAATTAGGGCAGCTGAAGCTTCCAATAATGGTTTGGACCAGGGGAGTGGGGACCGTTAGGTTCGTGGGATCGTGGTTGGTGGGGTCGTCTGTTGTTGTTGGTTGCGGAGGTCTTTTTAGGCTGAAGGGTAGTATGTTTTTGTTTTTTGTTTTTTGGCTATAGGCTTCCCTTGTGGGAGAGGATAACCGAGCTCTCGAATTCTCGGTGTGTTTGTTCTTGTTCTTGTTAGTATTTCCCTGTATTCTGTATCAAGGATTATCGTGGGCTGTTTTCACTGTGTATTTGTTCCTCCAGATTAATACCAGTGCCTGTGTTGCCCTGTTTCTGTGTTGTTTGGGTTATTTCTATTGTTTTGTGCAGGTAAAACTTGTTAGATACCTAACAAATTGGTGTCAGAGCACGTCATCCTGGGGAGAACATGGAGTATGGCTCAAAAACAGGTTGAGGAGAGAGTGGAAGCGACGGAGAAGAAGGTTGTCAGCCTGGAAGAGGCGATTCAACGGATAGAGAAAGGAATGGAACGAATGATGATGGTTTTGGCAGACCTAGCCCCAAACAAAGGCAAGATGGTGTCTGAAGTTACGGACTTCCGGTCAGAAGAAGGACGGAGAAGAAATCGAAGAAAGTGGCGAGAAGGAGGAGGAAGGGAGCTGGGTCGGAGCTCCAAAGACAACCAGCGATCGGAATAAGTTTAAACGCCTGGAGATGCCCGTTTTTTCAGGGGTGAATCCCGATGCTTGGCTTTTCAGGGCGGAGCGATACTTTGAGATACATCAGTTATCAGAATGGGAGAAGATAACTACCGCCATTATCAGTTTTGACGAGTACGTAGTCGAATGGTATCGATGGTCCCGTAATCGGAAAAGAATAAGGACGTGGGACGACCTCAAGGCTCGTATGTTTAAACGCTTTCGCCCTTCACAGGAGGGGAGATTATGCGCGAGGTTCCTAGCGATCAAGCAAGAGGGTACCGTTGCTGAATACAGGAAGATGTTTGAGGTTTACTCGGCGCCGCTGTTGGATATGCCGGAGACGGTTTTAGAAAATACTTTTCTGAATGGTTTGAAACCAGAGCTGAAGGCAGCCGTGGTTAGCAGACGGCCCGTTGGGCTGGAAGAAATCATGACGGAGGCCCAATTGATAGAAGACCGAGACCTAGCAATTTCAAAGGCCAGTGAGGGGTGGTCAAAGCCCATTACAGAAGGAAAGGTTAGCCCTAGTTCCCATCAGAAAAGTGGTTATGGCGCGGGATCCAAATCGACAGATAAAAAAAATGAGGGTACACCTGTGCGGTCCGTGACATTGCCGGAAAAGGGAATTCTGGGAAAAAGGGATCTGAACCAAAGAAGGATGACAGATGCAGAGTTCCAAATGAAGAGAGAGCGAGGACTTTGCTTTAAATGTGATGAAAAATACAGTCCGGGACATCGTTGTAAAAGCAAAGAAGTAAGAGAGTTGCGAGTCTTGTTAGTGAACGGAGCAGAAGAGATTGAGATTGTCCAAGGGGGTAGTGAGGAAGCTGAGTGCGAAGAACCCCCCGTCGACACTGAGATAGCCAACGAGGTAACGTTCGACCTGAAGTCAGTCAACGTAGTCGAGCTCGATTTGAAGTCTGTCATCGGGTTTTGCATGCCTGGGACTATGAAACTGAAAGGGACCATACAGGGGAGGGAAGTGTTGGTACTTATCGACTGCGGAGCCACGCACAACTTCATCTCCATCAAGTTGGCTGAAGAATTAGAACTACCCACAGTCAATACCACTCATTACGGTATTGTACTAGGCAATGGAGTCGCCTCAAGAGGAAAGGGGGTTTGCAGATCAGTGATGTTAACTCTTCCGGAAATCACCATCACAGAGGACTTCTTGCTGTTGGAACTCAGTGGAGTAGAGGTTATTTTAGGGATGCAGTGGCTACGGACCATGGGGACTATGATTATTGACTGGTCAACTTTGACCATGAAGTTTGAAGCTGGAGATAAGAAGGTCACGATTAAGGGAGATCACTCCCTCACCAGGGCGGAAGTGTCCTTAAAGATGATGGTGAAGAACTGGCAAGCGGAAGACCAAGGGTTCTTGGTGGAATTAAGAGATCTGACCTTGAGTGAGAAACAAGGGGACACCCGCGTAGTGGAAGAAGAGATTGGGGCTGAGTTTGCCGAAATATTGAATCAGTACAATGATGTGTTCGAATTGCCCCCAGGGTTACTGCCTACACGGGACATTGATCATCAGATAGTGTGCTCCAAGAAGGCCAAGGACCTATCAACGTGCGGCCTTACAAGTATGCGCATGTGCAAAAAGCCGAGATAGAGAAACTAATTCAGGAGATGTTAACCACAGGCATCCTACGCCCCAGTGGAAGCCCTTTCTCCAGTCCAGTGTTACTGGTCAAGAAAAAAGATGGCGGATGGCGTTTTTGTGTTGATTATCGCGCTCTAAACCAGGTCACCGTGCCCAACAAGTTCCCAATCCCAGTCATCGAAGAACTCCTAGATGAACTTCAGGGATCCCGCATTTATTCGAAGCTCGATCTGAAGTCAGGGTATCATCAAATACGCATGCGAGAAGCTGATGTTTCAAAAACTGCTTTCCGCACCCACGAAGGGCATTATGAATTCTTGGTGATGCCATTTGGGCTGATGAACGGACCGGCCACCTTCCAATCGTTAATGAACCAGGTATTCCGACCCTACCTTCGAAAATTTATATTGGTATTCTTTGATGACATCTTAGTGTACAGTCCATCGCGAGAGACCCACCTTCAGCATTTGGAGGTTGTCATGAGACTGTTGAAGAAGAGATTGGGGCTGAGTTTGCCGAAATATTGAATCAGTACAATGATGTGTTCGAATTGCCCCCAGGGTTACTGCCTACACGGGACATTGATCATCAGATAGTGTGCTCCAAGAAGGCCAAGGACCTATCAACGTGCGGCCTTACAAGTATGCGCATGTGCAAAAAGCCGAGATAGAGAAACTAATTCAGGAGATGTTAACCACAGGCATCCTACGCCCCAGTGGAAGCCCTTTCTCCAGTCCAGTGTTACTGGTCAAGAAAAAAGATGGCGGATGGCGTTTTTGTGTTGATTATCGCGCTCTAAACCAGGTCACCGTGCCCAACAAGTTCCCAATCCCAGTCATCGAAGAACTCCTAGATGAACTTCAGGGATCCCGCATTTATTCGAAGCTCGATCTGAAGTCAGGGTATCATCAAATACGCATGCGAGAAGCTGATGTTTCAAAAACTGCTTTCCGCACCCACGAAGGGCATTATGAATTCTTGGTGATGCCATTTGGGCTGATGAACGGACCGGCCACCTTCCAATCGTTAATGAACCAGGTATTCCGACCCTACCTTCGAAAATTTATATTGGTATTCTTTGATGACATCTTAGTGTACAGTCCATCGCGAGAGACCCACCTTCAGCATTTGGAGGTTGTCATGAGACTGTTACAGGAACATCAGTTGTATGCCAATAAAAAAAAATGTGTATTTGCCCAAGAAAGAGTGGCTTATTTAGGCCATTGGATATCGGAAAAAAGGGGTGGAAGCAGACCATGACAAAATCCAAGCTAAGATCAGCTGGCCAGTACCGAGAACCATCAAGGAACTTAGAGGATTCCTGGGCTTAACCGGTTACTACCGAAGATTCGTGGCCAACTACGGGACTATTGCGGCTCCGTTAACCCAATTACTGAAAAAAGACTCCTTCCAGTGGAGTGACGAAGCAACAGCAGCTTTCAATGCTCTGAAACAGGCGATGGTCACCATTCCGGTACTGGCACTCCCAGATTTCTCTCTTCCCTTCGTGATTGAATCGGATGCGTCAGGGACTGGACTGGGTGCGGTACTAAGTCAAAAGCAACGACCCATCGCCTATTTCAGTCAGACTTTATCGACGAGGGCAAGACTGAAGTCGGTATATGAAAGAGAACTAATGGCGATTGTTTTATCAGTTCAAAAGTGGCGGCATTACCTGTTAGGGAAGAAGTTCCTGGTGCTTACCGACCAGCGGGCCTTGAAACACTTGCTGGAACAAAGGGAGGTGTAGCTTGAGTACCAAAAATGGCTGACCAAGCTCCTGGGATACGACTTCGAAATAAAATACAACCCAGGGCAACTTAACAAGGCAGCGGATGCTCTTTCTCGGTTACCTCATGAAGCTGAATTAGTCGTGATAACAGTCCCAAAGACCCTCGACTTAGAGGTCATTCAAGAAGAGGTGAACCAAGACCCGTATTTACACAAGTTGATGGAGGAACTCCTTCTAGATCCTCTTCTGCATCCCAAATTTTCATTAGAGAATGGGCGGTTGCTTTACAAAAATAGAGTGGTCATCTCAAGTAAGTCTGTCTTAATACCAGCTATATTACACACGTATCATGATTCTGTGATAGGGGGCCACCCTGGGTTTTTGAGGACATACAAGCGTCTTACAGGGGAGTTATACTGGAAAAATATGAAAAAAGATGTCAAGGAATATGTGGAACGCTGCCAAGTTTGCCAGATGAATAAGTCGAATACGTCGTCTCCAGCTGGTCTCCTCCAACCACTGCCCATTCCGGATCAAATCTGGGATGATATCTCCATGGACTTCATCGAAGGGCTACCTAAATCTCAGGGATATGACTCTATTTTTGTTGTAGTGGATCGGCTCAGCAAATACGGGCATTTCATTCCATTGAAGCACCCCTACACAGCTAAAGAAGTGGCTGTTGCGTTTATAAGAGAAGTAGTAAGGCTTCACAGGTTCCCTCTGTTGATTGTTTCTGATCGGGACATGATATTTCTGAGTAACTTATGGGATGAGTTGTTCAAGTTGCAAGGCACCAAGCTTATGAGGAGCACTTCATTTCACCCGGAAACAGATGGGCAAACAGAGATAGTCAACAAATATATCGAAAATTATTTGCGTTGCTTTTGCATGGAACAACCAAAGAAGTGGGGGACCGGATTAATTTGGGCTGAGTATTGGTATAATACCAACTTTCATTCGGCAACAAAGACCACTCCATTCCAGGTGGTATATGGCAGGTCTCCACCTCCGTTAATTTCGTATGGTGACAAGTAGACAGTGAACAATACGGTCGAGCAGCAGTTGATGGAACGAGACCTGACTATCTTGGCACTGAAGGACCAGTTAGCCATAGCACAGAACCGGATGAAAAAGTATGCAGATGCCAAGCGAAGAGAGTTGAGTTTTGAAGTGGGTGACATGGTTTTCCTCAAGCTGAGGCCTTACAGACAACGATCCTTAGCGAAAAGACGTTGTGAGAAATTATCCCCAAAGTTCTTTGGGCCTTATGAGGTGATTGAAAAGATTGGAACGGTGGCTTATCGACTCAAACTACCAGCTACCACGTCCATTCACAATGTTTTTCATGTCTCCCAACTCAAGAAGGCATTAGGGGAATGGGAGTTTCCTCAGTCTAGGCCACCTCATCTCACTGAAAATTTCGAATGGCTCGTGGAACCGGAAGATGTCCTTGGTATGAAATGGAACGAGGAAGAAAGTCAGGAAGAGTGGTTAGTCAAATGGAAAAACAGAGACTATTGCGATGCAACATGGGAGGCAGCGACTATGATCCAACGACAATTCCCTGATTTCCACCTTGAGGACAAGGTGAGTTTTCCGACCGGGGGTATTGTTAGGCCCCCAATTACCAAGACTTATGAGCGCAGGGGTAAAAAGGGAATTAGGGCAGCTGAAGCTTCCAATAACGGTCTGGACCAGGGGAGTGGGGACCGTTAGGATCGTGGGATCGTGGCTGGTGGGGTCGTCTGTTGTTGTTGGCTGCGGAGGTCTTTTTAGGTTGAAGGGTAGTATGTTTTTGTTTTTTGTTTTTTGGCTATAGGCTTTCCTTGTGGCAGAGGATAACCGAGCTCTCGAATTCTCGGTGTGTTTGTTCTTGTTCTTGTTAGTATTTCCCTGTATTTTGTATCAAGGATTATCGTGGGCTGTTTTCACTGTGTATTTGTTCCTCCAGATTAATACCAGTGCCTGTGTTGCCCTGTTTCTCTGTTGTTTGGGTTATTTCTATTGTTCTGTGCAGGTAAAACTTGTTAGATACCTAACATATATACCCGTAGTAAACAAATATTTGGTCCAAATAATACTTAATGTGTGTCTGCAATGTGTTCCTAAATATCCCAAGATGTATGCTTTGGCAGGGAAGCTTTGCTTTCTCATATTACAACTGGGGACGATGTACAAATCTTGGGTTCTTTAAGCGTTCTAACTACACTATTGCAGACTAAAGGTCAGATCATTATAGATATTCAGCTTCTTTCACTCAATTTTCCTGTTTCTCTGTAGAACTAGATGAGTAAATGCTAGATGCTCTCGGAATCCTTCCTCAAAGAAAACAACATAAGGAATTGTTATTGGTACTCTTCCATGATGATCCTATATTGCAATTTTTTTACTCTGTTTGAATAGATAGCATATGTTGGTCATTTTTCATGAAAAAAGTTGCATCCAGTTTTCTTTCCTAAAAATTATAATTTGAGTAAATAACTTACCTTCTACTAATATTTCATCTTGACGTGGTCTACCCATTTATTTAAACTTTCTATTTACATTTTGAATAGCTATTTTGATCCCTTGTTAGGCTCTTTCTATTTAGTCTTAGGTGAGTAGTTACATGTATTGTTATTTTTCCTTCAAAAAAGACAACTAGAGCAGCAAACATCTTAATGCAACTTTTATTCTCTTCCTATTCTAATATCTTCAGGTTATTTGCACTTGGTATTCAATTTTTTTTTTTTAACCATGAATTCCACATAACATTTTATTATTATTGGAATGTTATAGTGAAAAGTAAACTTGAATAGAAATCATATCATGGATGTGGAAGCCAAGTATGGTCATTTTAAGATAAATAATTAGTTGAATCTTTGTGACTGATTCCATTGTTTGAACCCTCAAGTCACTTGAGATTTCATTCTAGGTAAGTGGTGTCGAAACATCTCAACATTGCTACCATCTATCATTTGAACCTTCAACGAGGAGAACTGTCAAGCAACCAAGATTAAGAAATAATGTCTATCAAAAATAGAATCTACCTCTTCACTCTATTATTTTTCAATCCTTTGGTCTTTTTTTGTTGTGAAGTTTATTGATTTTTCTTTCAAAACTCATATTATATATTCAAGTAATCTAGGTGAAGTTGGGAGGCTACAGATAAAGGATTATTTTCCAGACGGATTAGAGAAATTGGAGTAACAAGGATTGCTGCCAAGATTAGAGGAGATTTGATAATTAATAATCCATTTTCTTTAGGTGTGTTTTATTTGTTGTTTTGTTTATACTTTGAATATGCTCTAACCATGCATTTTGTCTCCATATAATTGCCCTAAAAGTTAATGACATAAGAAAAAAAACTACAGAAGAACTTTTGACTGTAGTTTCTCATTGATCCTATAATAGTAATGCACTCTCCTCAATAAGATTATGGCTACTGCTCTGGAAGAAGATTGTGAAAGTAGATTAATTGCATTTTCAAATAACATTTGACAATAATTTTGTTTATTAGTTATGTTTCTTGTCATTGTTTTGTATGTTTCAATTAAGAGATGTTGAGCCCAGACTTCAAAAGCTACTTCACTTAAGAGGCTCTATTCTCCTCAACCTCATACACACTAACAATGATCTGGTCTGTCTCTTCCTATTTTCTTTCTCTACTGATTTTTCTGTGTACGTCTCTTTTTTTTTCTTTTGTAACATTGTGTAAACTATCTCTTGCTCAAATATAATTTTGTAAATTTGTAGATTGTATGTTTCAAAGAAAATATTGAAGATTGAGTCAAATGGATTTTTACAGCAACATAAATGAGTTGAGAGCAACACAAACTTCAAGGTAAGTGTTTTTTTTTTTAAAAAAAATTGATTTATTCTTTGTGGTTTAGTCTGGAAGGTTCTGCTTTTGCTTTTACATTTTCCAAATCCGATGTGGTTTAGTCTGCAAGGTTTTGTTTCTGCTTTTGCATTTTGCATTCTTTAAATGATGCAATTTTGGCAACTCAAATATGCTTAATGAAAACAAAAGTTTGTGTCCGTGTCGTGTTGCATGTTCGTGCTTAGATTAGAGATAATATCCCTAGTTTGAGTTTTTAGGAGTTTGTTTGGACCTCAAAGTTAACTTTGACTTTTTTAATTCAAATTTGAGTTTAGGTAATGTTCATGTTTTTTGTTGGAGTTCTCGTTTGATTTGCTTGTTCCTAGGGTGCCAAAATATGGTTTTGAGACTTTTGAGTTTTCAAAGAAACATGATTTCTAGTTTGAGGGTGAATTTCAAAATGGGGAGGGGTGGGGATCTTAAGTTTGAGGAGAAAAGGGAAGTTTATTGATCTTTCTTTTCTTTTTTATTGACCTCTTCTTTTCTTCAAGTTTGAAGTTTCATTTAATTAATTTATTGTTCCTTGTTTCAAAATGATTTATTTCATAATCTTATTATTTACATGTTTGTTCATTTTCATCTAGGAGCTATATCTTTTTGTTGTTCATTTACGAGAAATGTAAGTTTGATCCTCTCCATTTAAGGTCAACCATAGCCCATAACAAAAACCAGTTTTCCCTATAAACTGTGCACATTATTCGAATTGATCTTTATCGAGCAAAATCAGGAACCATTTGGCTTATGCCTTGGACTAATTACTGAATGTTGTAGTGTAGGAACTTTTGTGAATCATTTGGGTGATTTGAATGATGTATTGGATTGAACTCTTTTGCATTGTTGCTTGAGATATGGATATCCTTTTTAGGAATCAAGAAGTTCATTATCAAAAGCTTTAACTTTGCAACTCTTATGGGTATAGATTTTTTAAATATGTATCGATCATAACAAATCAGAAGTTTTTTAGACTGATAAATGCTCATTCGTTAATGTTAGGTATGAGATGTGGTTGGGAAGATTAGCTGATGTGAGCTTAAGACAGAGGGTAGGATATGACCTTTGGAATTTTAGCTTCAATTTTCTTTATCATGCGACACAGGTTTAGTTCTTTTGTTATTTTTACTCTGTAGAATTGCAAAATGAATATTCCCTTTTTTTTTCATTCAATTGATAACTTTGTTGTAAGTCTTTCCAGTTAGCTACATGACAATTCGCTCATCTTTTATCTCTTTTCTGATAAACATTGGACTATATATATATGTATGTATGTATGTATGTATGAAGGAAAAGTTTTCTATTTGTTATGATGTATTTGAAAAATGACTTGCTAAGTAGAGTCTTTTAAAAGAAATCTATCAATAGGTACTATTTGATGGGAATCTTGTCTGCCTGCTCAAACTTAGTTATTACCCATATTCCAACTGCAGATGGAGAAGGTTAATTTCAGTTTGATGTCTGAGTTTTTCATTCAGCTATCTGTTATACGTTAAAGGCTTAATTAGTACGGGTGGTAGAGTTTGTTAGAGAGAAGTATAGTGATAGTTTGCAGGGTAAGGCAATTTTATGGAAAATGAGAGACTAAGAGTGTTAGCTTTGTGACTTTCTTCCTGATTTATTGTGTTTTTAGTGGTAGTTTAGTTTATGACATGGTAGTTTTTCTTAAAGAAGTAAAGTTTATAGTATTGTGGTTTGTACTAATTACCCACCACTAAATTTTGCAGGTGATGAAGATTACTACAAATTGGGTGATGCTGAGGAGGAATAACTCTCTAAGTCTTAATTTCATTCTTATCTTTTACTGAAATAGTGGTTGTTAGAAGGATTTAGTCGTTTTATTCAGTTGAGTGTTATTTAATTTGAGGGATTTATCTTATTCTTGTAGTTAGCATTGTGTTAGACTTATAAGATTATTCGAGTTATTGAAATGGAATTTGTTACAAGATCTGACTCGTAATTCTATTTGGAATTCTCTGGAGTTATTTGTTGTCTTAGTAGGTGGTTGAACTTTTAGGTTAGCTATAGTTATGTTATTATGTTGTCGAAATTTTTGGTAGTCTTTAAGTGTATAATATGATTAAGTCTGGTAATGTCACTTATAGTAAGTAAATTTTGTGGGTGTTACACTATACATTATAAGACAAGTGACTTCGATAGATATATATGTTTTTACTTCTAAAAATGTATTTAAATATATTATAAACTAATTTAAGTTGATTTTTTTAATATAATAACATTTGAAAAAAATGATATAAAACAACATAATATTAAAAAAAAAAAGAACCTATTAAAAGTTAATTAGTGTGTCTATCATAGCAAGATTAAAAATGCTATGCTATATTTTATAGCATTATTTCAATGTTATAAAAAATGTTATTAAAAACCAATCATAACATTTTTCTAATGCTGTGAAAATCTTTCATAACATTAGAATTACGCAATAAAAAATAGACTTTTTATAGCGTTTTCTATAGCGTTGAAAAAACGCTATGAAAAGTTAGAGATTTTCAATAACATCGGCTACAACAACGTGGCAAAAAACGTTATGATATGTCTTTTATAGCATTGTTTTACTGCTATAAAACACACTATGAAAGAGAATCCATAGCGGTATTTTAACGTTATGAAAGGTTTCCATAACATAAGAATAATGCAATAGATATGGTCTTTCTACAGCGATTTCGATAGCGGGAAAAAAACGTTATTAAAAGTCTCAGACTTTCAATAACATGGGCTACGACAGCGTTTCATAAAACGCTATCGTAGCCTTACGATAGTGTTTTTTGAATGCTATCATATGTGATTTTTCGTGTAGCCAGTTGAGCTAAGCTCTTGTTGGTACATGTCAATTACCGTTGAACTATATTCACTTTGACAAGTAAATTGGAGTAACTTACGAGGGTGTAATAAATTTTGATAGGAATTTAATCTCCCCCATCATTTCATTTAGTTTAGAAAAGAGAGAGACCATTTATAAGTGGCAATAACTGATTTGGTTGCATTGATTTCGGTTGATTTTTTAAAGATAGAAAACAAAAACAAACAAAACCAAATACAACTCACATTAAAAGGTCGTTTGTCCGAGAAATTATCTTCCATGGTAACTTCTCCATCTCCTCCATTGATTTTTTTTAATACTTGAGGGAAAAGAAAAACCGTTCTCCAAATTGCACCTATATTTAATGACCCATTTCAATAAGGACACCATAGCTATAGAGAAAGGGAAAAGGAAAGGAAGAGGGAAGAAAATTTGTTGAAAATGGCCCATTCCAATCCCAATCTTGGAGTCTTTAGCTTTATCCAAGTTTTTCGTTATCCTCTTCTTTTCTTCAACGTCGTTCTTTTGTTCACCATCATTTCACATGCAACATCCACAAATGATGTAATTTCCACCATTTGCGTGAAAACCAGAAACCCACCATTTTGTACTAGTGTGTTGAAATCTACAGGGAGCACAGACCTGAAAGGATTAGCCACTTACACCCTCAACCTTGCCCATACAAATGCGGGCAAATCTCTCACCTTAGCCAAGTCAATGGCAAAAGTGGTGACCAATCCTCAGCTTAAGAAACGATATTTGTCATGTTCTGAGAACTATGATGAGGCCATTGGTGACATTGAAAATGCTGAAAAGAATTTGGCCATTGGTGACTTTAATGGTGTCAATATTGCAACCTCTGGTGTCATGACAACGATTGATGACTGTCAAGATAATTTTAAGCAGCCGCCGACAGACAAGTCATCACTTTTGAAGAACGGAAAGACTCTCAATGATATATGTAGCATTATCTTAGTTATATCTAATCTTCTCCCTCAACCTGTGTAATAAAAGGCAACTTTTGTATTTGGAAATTGTAATGGAGGAATAATATGAAGTTTTAAAGAATACAATGTTTGCTAAATCTTAATAATGCTTTGATGTTGATTATTTTTATTAGCTATTAAATGTATTAAAAACTTATGCATAAAAAATGTTAACATTCGCTAGGCACATGAGTCGCACTCTACATGTAGTCCCACCAGCCCAATCCCTCCCCGACGCATGCGATGTCCTTTTTTTTTTTTTTTTTTTTCACGTGTCGTGGGGGGGGGGGGGGGGTGAGGAAGCCTTGAAATTTTAATTGTTAAATTTCAACGACCTTTTTAAATGCAGACAACATTTACCTATAAAGGAGAGAAAGGGGAGATAACTCCCCACTCACCACTAAGCCATTCCCCAGCCATGCAGAGGAGTTTTAATTAATTTAATTAATTAAAAACAATTTATATTAAATTTAATCAATTATCATATACTTTTATTAATTCTTTATTTGAATCATATTTAACTGCACATCTCTCTCATAACCTATTGTTTTAATATGAATCTCAGTCAAATTAATTTTAACTTATAATTTTAATATGAATCCAATTCATATTAATTATTATTTGAATCTTATTCAAGTATATCTCTCATATTATATAGTTTAACTTTGAATCTAATTAAAAATTAACTTTATATTATAATGTATCTATAATCTATATACAGTATATTAATTGTATCTCATACAATTAACCTGCATTCCGTTACATAATTTGAACAATTCAAATTCTTTCAAAACTCTTGATCATTGTTTTACTCGTTGTGAGCTAGTAGGGAGACCTAATGGACCTACATATTATAAGCTCCAATGATTCGAAATTAATTAATTAAGACACACAAGAATTGTAAAGAAAACACAAATTATAGGTAGTGATGTTATGTTACGTTATCTGCAGTAGTTTATGTTTGTCTATATATAGTTGTTGGGCAAAAAGGGACTGGATTCATTAAAAAAGTTTTAGCCGAAATTTTATAGGAGTTTGTGCCTAAAGAACAAATATTGTTATTTTAAAAACTTCATATTATTCCACTATGACTAGGGTTGTTCATCGGTCGGTCGATATTCGATTTTGAGAAAAACCAATCTATTGACCAATTAGTCGATTTTGATGGTTTAAATTTGAGAAGTTGTCCAAAGACACCTCAACATATAAAGAAAGAAAGAAAAACGGTAATTTGAGGGAGAAAGAAGAGATAGAGACTAACTATATGAGGAGAAGAAGAGGAATAAAAAGGGAAAAGGGAGAAAGATTTGAAGCTCAATAGGAGAAAAGAAGGGAAAAGAAAAGAAAAATGGAAGCTTGGTGAGGAAGAGGGAAGAAGAAGAAACAGAGGGAGAGAGAAGGGGAAAGAGAGAGGAAAAAAAAGTGAATCAGTGGTGGAGAAGATGGGCGGAGAAGAGAGAGGAAAAGAGAAAGTAAAGAAGAAACAACACTACTCCATGCATCTATAGTTGGTAAGTCCAACGTTTTTCATTTTTCTATTTTTTTTTCTTTTTTTCTTTTTTTCTTTCTTCCTTTCTTCATTTTTTCTTACAAATTTAAAATTCTCCTAGTATAGATTCTTTTTTGTTAAAAAAAAAAGACTTTCAATTGAGCATCACTGGAAAAAAAAATACAACTATTTTTAACAATCTTTGAAGAGATCTTTTTATATAAAAAATTAAGATATTTTTCCAAATCTTCTTGTCTTAATTTTGGTATTTTGAATTACATTTTATATGTATATATATAAACTCAGTTTTCAAAACACAAAAAACCAAAAACCAAAAACCACGTAAATGGTTATCAAACGGAGCAAATAACCTAAAAACTAATGAAAATAACATCAAAACTTACCAATTACATTAAACTAAGTTACTAAAGTTTCAAAATATTACAACAAAATTTATCTAAATCTTCTCAAAACTAATGAACACAACGTCTAAACCTCACCTATCATGAACATAAATATTTAGGTTTACAAATAGATCCAATTAGAAGACAAATAATCATTTTTTTTTTAGTGCAGATAAGAAAAAAAGCATGAAAAACAGAACAAAGAAATTAATGAGGGTCTTCACCATGACCCTTTGTCTTCCTCCCTTTCTGTCTCGATGAACAACATTTTGCGCCCAAATCAAGACTTCTTCAAGCCATTCTCCACTTCTTCAATTTCATCGAGCATGGATTGCTAAGGTGTACGCTGCTTGGTTTGTCATTTTGGAGGTTAGTAACCATTCTTCTAGCTCTCCAATTTGCTAGTAATGTCGAATGTCATGAGTTAAACCCCAAATTTCTCTTTCATATGAATCTATTCCGTGAAAAAGCTGCCAAACTATGAGGGAAAACCGGTTTCCATCCATATTGGGTAGATTCCTATGGATTTGGAAAATTCAACTCCTTCACGGATTGTTAAAGCCTCGACCATTTCTACTAATCCTATGAAAGGGCCATTTGATTGAGTTGCTGTCATGACTTCATCAATCTCTTTTCGAATGATTATGCCTCTTCCGATCGAGCCGTCTTTGACCGACGCATCAGTTTTCACCTTGTAAGTATTACTTTCCAGCTCCTTCCAATATATTCTCTCTGAGTTGCTGAGTTATTTGGATTTTTGGAAGTTGCATCTGTTGTACATGTCGTGTTGGATTTCGATGTAAATGTGTGAAAGAAAGTGGTGGCTAGTTTGTCAAAGTTTCAAAATAGTTGCTTAAATTATGAATTTAATGTCCAGAAATTAAATTCGTAACTTGTGTGGACATGAACAACTTATGACATTTTGTGTTCTGAAACTGCTGTAATTACTCATTATTACAAAGTAAATGAATGACCTTTTGTATTCTGCATCTGTTGTAAATACACATAAATACACTGTAATTACAGAGTATTTATTTTTTGTCTTTTTTTTTTTTTTTTCCAGAGAGTTACTATTCGTATAACTATAAGTAGTTAGATGGTTTCTTCATTTCAGATTATCCCATTTTCGAGATTTCTAATCTTTTTCCTTATTTTCATTTTGGTTTTGTTGAGAACGAGTATCCAATAGTTCTGCCAAATTCGTGTAGCTCGAGGTTGCTGCTCTACGGAGTTAGTCGTTGTATCCTGCTAAGACAATCGTTGTAGTCAGCTAATAACCCGTGCAGAGCGAATAATTTTCTTCAGAACAGTGCTTTAGAAGCGTGCCTCGACTACCAATCATCACATTCTTTTGTTGTATAGGTTATGTTCTTGTTTGATGTGGCTATCGTTGTCAACTGGATGATCTAACGACCATTAGAGCACTTTTGATCTTTTGATATGGTTTAATTATGATTTCTATAATTTTTGTTATATATAGTGTCTGGAGATATATTTACTCTAATTTGTTTGTAGCGAATTGCATTGTAATATGTTTGCTAGTGTGTAACAGTTCTTATATACAATGTATTTCCAACAATCTGAAGACAATTAATTGATTGATGGCTACAAGTACCAACACTAATATTTTTGCTCCTACCATGATGAGATCAACCATTACCAAAACTCATGTTGAAAAACCAAAGAAGTTCAATGGCAAGAACTTCAAAATATGGCAACAAAAGATGATCTTCAACCTCACTATGTTGAACCTTGCTCACATATGGAAGGAAGAGTGTCAATTAGTTCACAAGAATCCTGAAGCTAAAGATGATAAGAAAAAGAGGATGCACCCAGACATCCTATGCCACAATTACACTGTATTTGGTCGTGAAAACACTTTTGGTAATGTTTATTGCAATGCCTGGAAAACTTCAAGGTTTTTTATGAGAGGCATTGGCAAGATGTACAAGCTAAGAGATGTTATATGAAGAATTTCCTCTATGGAAAATTCTTGAATTGATACCAATTTAGTAGTCAATCAAATAAAAGAATACAAATTATCATTAGTAGGTTGCAATGTGAGGAATCGGTCATGACCCATTCTGTTGTTGGGTTAAGCAATTGTCTCATTTATGGAAGAACTCTTAAAAATTTCTCAAGCATATGTAAGAACGTCCATATGGATATCTTGTGGTAAGACTCCATATCGAAAATGATAATAGAAAGGGCAAAAAATCAGACAGTTGAGATTTGGGATTTGCTAAAATGGGCAATGCCTTATCTTGCATTAATTAAATGAAGCCAAAATTACACAAACTACTAAAACTCACGTTGTTGAAGCTTCAAGGAATGACAATGTAATTGTTGTCATTGATAAGGTATTTATGCCCTTGACGCCAAAGATTTGTGGATTAATATTGGTGCTCCTAGGCACGTTTGTTGGAATCACTACTTATCACATATGGTAAGCTAGATGACAGAAAAATGCTTCAACTCTCTTTATAAAAGGCAAATAGAAGGTCCTACTGAAATAGACTTTTGGAGATATAATTACCCCAATGATGTGCGACACATGCTAGAAGTTCAAAAGAATTAAAAACATATAGATTCAAACTTGTATTTGAGTCAGATAAATTTATTTTGGTAGAGGGGGTATGTATGTGGAAAAGAGCTATCTGAATGATGGCATGTTTGAATTGAATGAATTAGCACAACTGTCAAAGAATAATAATAATAATAATAACAACTCATCTATTATGTTGTTGAGTTGTGTGATGTATGACCATTTAGGTTGAGACATTTTAATTATCATTCTTTATGTGGAATGGTAAGTTTAAGACGAGTAGCTAATTTTTGACATTGATAATAGACGTTGATAACTCTCCAAAAGGGAGTTATTTAGGCCTTATTTCTATAGTGATTGGTGTGTCATTTGTGCCAAATATGTGTGGTTTTAGATGAATATTATGTATTTTATCCTATTTAGAAGAATGGATGCTTTGGAAGTTATTTTGTAGAGAAAATAATGTTGAGCGACTTGAGGGAGAAAATTCCATGATCCAGCAAAGCTAGGAGCAAAACTGGCCACGTGAGCTGCACGTGATTCATTAATGAGGTGGCGCTTTCTGAATCAATCTCGAATCTAGGAAGCTTGGAGAGCCCTCCACGTGTAATATTTGACCGAATTAGGGTTGACTCCACTCTATAAAAGGAAGTAGCCGTCTCAAGTCAATTCATTCCAAGTTGGTGACTCACTTTCCATCTTTGAAAGCCGAATAAAGGAGGAACTATTGGAGACTTCAAGAAGACCATCAGCTACGGATTGTTGCAAGGGAATTAATCTTTTCTTGTAAAAGTCTTGTAGTTATGGATACACGTACTCAGATTGTGACGTGTGTTGCTTTTTATTAAATTAACTAAATTTACTTAGGTGTTGGTTAGGATCTATGTAATTGTCATACTTCATACTTTAACAATTGATATTGATTTGAGCATCTTGATTATTTGTTGTGTTTATTATTATTTTGTGCCCGCCTGGCCAACCGGTATGAATACCATCTCTTAGTTTCAGGGATGATTTAAGAGGTGTGTGACATTTAATCACACTAGACCAGTATGTGTTGGTGGACGCCAGTGATTGAGTTAGTGATAACCAGTTGCCTAGTGCTTGATCGGTAGAACGTCATTGGAGTTGAAACACATTCCAAAAAATCCAGAGTTTCGGGAGGATCCTGCTGATAAGACTAAAAGAGAATGCCTAATCAATATTATTGCTAGAGCATCCTTTTAAACAATTATAGAAATCTTAACCAACGCCTGTTTCCAATCCGTCTACTTTATTCGTTTACATTCTGCTTTGTTATTTCTTTTGCTTCAGCATTATTACAAAACCAATCATTTTAACAAACCTTGAAATCTCTAAAAAGTTACATAAGATAGGTAGAGTGAAAGCTATTCAAAACCTCGTGGATACGATAAATTATTTATCACTTGCTGCAGACTATGTGCACTTGCATAGTATTCTAGATATCATTTTTATCATATTTTTAACCCACTCTAGAAGGCAACAGACGCAAATGCAAAGTTTGTGTCAATCAAAATTTACTAGAAAGTCATTTTCATATGTGGAAAGAAGTAATGAGTTACTTGATGTAATCCACATTGATGTATGTGACACGAAAAGTACCCCAACAAGAGACGATAAGAGATATTTGATGCGTGTTGGGTTGAATGTGGATGTTAGAAAAGATGATAAATAAAGAATAAGAATAATTTCACAAAACCAAGTGCAAGTATACACTATCGCATGCTGTAATAAAATCTCTGGAAGTGTTCCAAAGGTATCGATCCCATAGAGACTAAGTTGGAAACACAGATTTGAAGAAGAAACTGCTCAAAGATTGCTTTTGAAAGGTAACCAAAAGAAATAATTGATGTTGGGTTTTGAAAAACAAATAAACAAGCAAGTAAATAAATAACAATAATAATAAAGCGAGGTATTCAATATAGCTTCAACCCTAAGGCAAATAACTCTAATAATGGCTTATTTAACCTAAGTCTATTCATGCATTGGGTCAGATTTAACTTCTATTTGGCCTTGCTCCCAAGAACCGTTAGAAGGCTAAGCGAGTACCGTTATGCACATTCTGTGACTTGACTCCGACATAGATAGTTCGTGCATGTAACCTATAACCCTATAGTTGTTATAAGGCGACTTCCCCTATAACACCCAATACACTCTCTTGAGCCCTTTCTCCTATATCACCTTTATGAAAATCGATATTGCTTGTCCCTTTCAGGATCAAACTCACATAACATGCAAAGTCTTAGTGATCAAGTTAAACTTAGCAAGATTCAGAATGATATTCAATAAATAGTGACATGCAGTAAATAAGACTTAGGCAAATAAGCACTTTCAAGTCATTTAAACCATAAGGGAATTCACTATATCGAACCCCTCAATGGAACTTAGCTACGCATGATGGAATATAATGCAAATGAACAACTTTTCATTGACATAATGAAGAAAGAATACAAAATAATGAAAAGAAACAAGTGCTGGAAAAATATAGTGCAGTAGCTAAAACTAGGATTTTTTCACTTTTATCCAATCCTTCTAGAGTTCTCACGACACTCTACTCTCCTTTTACAAGTGGGAATAGGGTGAAATCTCTACAAACACTCGGGTTTGGTGTCTAACTAAGTGTTAGAATTTAGTCTTCTAGCAAGGACTTCGGGCATCTCTACTCATGGGCGTCTACCAGGGTTCTGTCACCACCCTCTTCTTCCCAGTGAATTCTGCTTGTGTTTCCTCTCGATTTATGGCCTTTTATTGAGTAAAAAGTGGTTGGGGAGTCACGAAATTCATGCTAGCAGGTAGCCCAGTCAGTTTCGGAGTCAAAACAGTCGGTTAGTTGCGTGAAAACCTCATTTAAAACGACCCGCGATGGACTCAAACTTCTCTATTTCTACCCAGAAATGCGGTCGCATTTCATTTTGGCTTGGCAAAAATGCGGTCGCATTTGAATAGCATTTGAACAACATTTGTCTATTTTCCTCTGTTTTCTGCAAAACACCGAAACTAAGTCAAGTTCACACCAAAATGAGTTATTTTGAGCAAAAATACATACAATTTGACACACATGACTCTCAAAGTCCTAACTCATCAACTTTAATACTTTTTAGGCTCAGGAATAGCGATTTTGATCTAAAACATACAAGTTTCACAAGAAAATGAGCTAAATATAAGGACAAAATAGGTATATTTTTGACACTTATCAATATTTTGTCACATTTATTGATGATTGTAGTAAATATTGTTATGTGTATTTATTACATAGTAAAAGATGAAACCTTAGATGTTTTAAAGCATATAAGGCAGAAGTTGAAAATTTGGCTTGAGAAGAAAGTGAAGGTGCTTAGATCATATAGAGATGGTGAATTTGAATCATCATTGCTTTATGAATTCTGTGAAGTCAATGGTATAATCAATTAATCTAAATCATCTCCACAATAAAATGGTGTAGTTGAATGAAAAAAAAACGAACTTTGAATGATATGGTTAATTGCATGTTAAATAGTTCAAGTTTACCTCATAATTTGTGGCGGGAGGCGTTGCTACAAATTTTATACTAAATAGAATTCCACATGAGAAGAGTGATGAGTCTGTTGGATTTTATGCCCTAAAACTCGTAGATAGTGAATGTAAACAAATTGTATACTTGTTTCAATAAAGTGTTATTGAGTTTCTACAATAAAGTGTTATTGTTAAATATTGCACATTTGACCCAAATCCAATAAACTAAGATCCAAGGTTGTTTACATGTGACTTGAACTAGTATGTGGGGACATACGGGGATTGGTGTTCAAGTAACAACCTAAAAGGTCTATAGTACAAGGATAATGTTGGGTACCTTATCCTGGTAGCACTATGTGATACGGCCCGCTTTGTATTCGATACAGACGTATTAATCCAAGGCATCCATGTAGGAGACATGCGAGCGGGGGTATCCTATGCAATGAGTTTGCATAAGACCGGACCACGAAATAGTAAACCACTAGATGTAACACCGTTAACTAGTTAGTTTACTGTTTCAATACGATGACCTAGGTAACTCAGTCTTAATCCTGAGTGTGTCATGAACTCCTTCTCATGAGGGATTGTCCTTTGATTAGCATGGGTGAGAGTGGCCAATACGCCGACTCAATATGCCTTCCTTTTTGGGGACAAGACCGACTGGGAGGCTGGGGACATGACAACACAAGAAGGAATTCACTCCTTCCCACATCTAGGAGAAGTAGATGAGTGTTCCCTTAAGTGGTGACTCCGGGACTTGAACAAAGGGATCCCGCCCTCTCACTGGCCCGAGAGGGACTTTCTGTTTAATGGTTGGACCATAAACAGGTTGTTCATTAGAGGAGCACTGGTACTTAAGGAGACAGATGTAACACAAGGGTAAAACGGTAATTTGACCCAGCCGTGATTACGAACACTCGTGGAGGATTGACTTACCGGTATAGGTCTATATCCGTGGACACAGAAATGTTCTACAGTGAAAAGAGTTCAGTTGTGGGTCTTTAGTGGAATGACCCACAGTTAATGAATATTGGTTAACCTGATTAATGAGTTTAATCGGTTAACCTCATATCATTGGAGCTTCTGATCTGTAGGTCCATTAGGTCCCCTTGCTAGCTCGTAAAGAGTAATTAGGAACAATTATATCATGAGAGAATTTGAATAGTTCAAATTCATATTGGAAATTAAGTTAATTGTATGAGATACAAATTAATATAATGTATAATGATACATTAAAATATAAAGTCTAATTTGAAATTAAACTTTATTATTATGAGAGAAATAAATATTTGAAGAAGTTCAAATATCAATATGAATTTGATTCATATTAAATTTATAGGATATAAGAGAATTGGAAGGAGTTCCAATTTTAATATGAATTTGATTCATATTATAGAATTAATTAATTGAAGACCTGAAATTAAATATATGATATTTAATTGGGTAATTAATTAATTAACTAATAGAAGGTCTGAAATTAAATATATGATATTTAATTGGTGATTAATTAATTTAAAGAATTAATTTATTGGAAATTAATCAATTATGAAAATGATTAATTACTTATGGAAGTAATTAATCATTTATGGAAATGATTTAATCACTTATGGAAGTGATCAATCATTTATGGAAAAGATTAATCAATTATGGAATTGATTGGTTATGGAATTGATTAATTATGGAAAAGATTAAATCAATTATGGAAATAATTGATTTTAAATGAATATTTTATTCATGGCCTTTCTCCTATAAATAGAACACTAACCCTAGGGTTTATGTGATACAACATATGGCCACCATAAAACCCTCTCATATTCTCTCAACTCAAGAACTCTAGGGAGAATTTTCTCTCTAGAGTTTTTCCCATTCAAGATTAGGTAGTCCCACAACTACGTTCCTAATCTCAGAGTTATAGCGGGGAAGATCAAATGGTGGTGTTCTTCGTTGTTGCAGAGCAATCAATAATCATTCTTGAAGTATTCAGAGTCGTCAACGGAGGTATGTTTCTCACCGCTTAACCTTTTGCCAATGTATTGGTATTTTGTAGAACAAAATTAATTTAAGAACGGTCCAATTGCTTCCGCTGTAACGGAATTGGGAATTCCAATCCTATAGAGTCACCTTATGAAGTTTGGAATAGAAGGTTAGCATCATATAAAATGCTGAAAGTGTTGAGGTGTTTGGCAAAGGTGTAAGTTCCTTGACCAAAAAGAACCAAACTTGGGCCTAAGACAGTTGATTGTGTATTTATATAATATGCAATGCATAGTGCTGCTTATAGAATTTTGGTGATTAAATTAAAAATATTTGATATTAATAATAATATGGTTATGGAATCTATTGAAGCATAATTCTTTGAGGATATATTTCCTTTGAAAGAAGAAAAACCCAAAAGTAATGGTGTTGAAAAGAATTTTGAAGCTAGCTCTTCGAAAGGTTAAGATGATCAAAAAACTGAGTTTGAACCGAAAACAAGCGAAAGAGCTAAGAAAGTTATTTCTTCTGAACATAATTTCAATGAGTCTGAAACGTTAAAGGAAAGTTGTGTCAAGACGAAGAAATCTATTTGGAACCACCTATAGGGTTTGTTGTAAAAAGGACTTGAAGATAAAGTTTGTAAACTTGTCAAGTCACTTTACGGGTTGAAACAAGCTAATGACATGAAAAGTTTGATCACACTATGTTATCAAATTGATTTAAAGATAAATGGGTGTGATAAATGTATCTATGTTAAAAACATAGATCAAGATTGTGTCATTGTATTATTGTACCTCGAATCCCTGTACCACAACCTGAAGCTGATGACTTAGTGGTTTTAAGAAGAGACTTGGAGAAGATGAGGAACCAGTTTAAAGAGTACCTGACCTACGCTAAATAGAGAGATGGAGTTGTTAGGTGCATCTTTGGAGAATGTGGTGGAGGACCTTGATGAATACCTTCCACCATTCCCCGAAATAAACTGGAATCCAACACCAGGCGATGGAGCAGACCCTTCTAACGCCTAGGGGAGTCTTTCTTTCACCCTTCTATTCTTTAATTCTTTATTTTTTTTCATTGATAGATGATTGGAAGTAGGGTCTAAGTTATCTTTACTTGTTTTTTTGTTTGTTTTTAGGTTAGTTTGTTTTCTTTGGTTGTTGTGTTTTGGGTTTTTAGTTGTTTCATTTTGTTTGAAATTGGAAAAATTCTGAAAATATATATCTCTTTTAAAAGAAAATAATTCTAAGAAAAAGTAAAGAGAAGCGTGCTTTCTAGGTTTGTTTTTAAGTGCCCTTAATGATGATAACTAAAGCTCTCTCGGTACTTTAAATGCTTTGGTAACCTCAAGTTTTGAAAATAGGAAGCCTAAATAAACTCTTCTCTCCATAACACATTCAAGTCCAAACTCACCTTAGGCTTTGACTATCGATACCTTTAGGAAGGATAAACTTGATCTTAACTTGCCAATCCCTTTTAAGTCTCACCTTTTATGATCTTCATGTTAGTCAATGGGGACATTGCCTCGATTAAGTTTGGGGGGGACAGTTTTGTATTTATACTCTCTTATGTATCATATTGCCTATTGCTAGTGCTATATATAGAAAAGCAAGGAGATACTTCTCCTTCTTCGATAGACCAAGTAACCAGGGGCGGTCGTGACACCCACGATTTCCACTACATAAAAGGTTAGTTTGGGAAGTGAGTACGCACTACAATCATAATGATGAGCTATGCTTGTAGTCAGCTACTTTCACCACAAAGTGTTAGTATGTTGGAACGAAGTTATAGATGATCGTGAGACTCTCCTTAAAAAAAAAAAAAAAATAGCAGCATCTTAAATAAGTTCAGGGGAGGGAAGTTAGCTTTTCTTTTCCATTGTTAAGAGTTAGGATGGCTAGTGAAAAAGATAGGATAAAGGTTAGGTAGAATAACAGGCGAAAAAAGGTGGGAATGCACGAGTATGTTTTATCTTGAGAGGTGTGAATGAAGACCTAATATTGGAGAGACTTTGTGGTTAATCTAGAGTGTTAGGAGCCGAGTTCTTTCCTGAAAGACGCACACACAAACTAAACTTTCTTATGAAACGCACATCCTTTCTTTCTTGTTTTTATTAGCTTGTTAATATTGCTTGAGGACAAGCAATGGCTTAAGTTTGAGGGTGTGACAATCATTTATATGTGTTATTTAGCCCTAAAAGCTTAAGTAATTGTTTGGTAAGCAAGAACTTTATACCTAAAATCTTATCATTTTAAGTCTTTTTAGCAAAAGTGGTAGAAGCATGAAGAAAATCTTAGAATTATAGAATTTAAGCATATTTTGTACAAAAAGAGATTATTTTGTAAAGAATTTATCCAAGTAATGCTTTTGTGCAGTAGTCTTTGAAAGGAGAATGCCCCGCAAGAGGAGATAAAGGTTCGCGGAACAAAAGGAATTAAATGATGCAAGATTGCGCCTGCATCTGAACTTGTAGATGTGGTGAATGCGATCAAGTTGCGCCCGTAAAGCCATACAAGGAAAGAAGCCCCATGCTAAAGACAAAACTGTCAAAGTAGAACACACAGTAAATTGCGCTCAAGATGGGCCGCAACTGGGCTTTCCGACAGAATTTCGACATTCGCAGGATTTGCACAGAATCATCTAAATATCCCCCAATCCAGCATCAAATCTCCGAGGATCGTGGATTCTTACCTTCTAAGGCTTTCTCACACTGATCTCGGCAGCCAACCTTACCTTCCATGGTCTATAAAAGGGGACCAAGGTGCAAGAAGCAAAGAAAGCTCGGTGCTTGGGAATTTTCGTCCTTAGGATTTTATTTTCAGTTTCTCTCTTCTCACCTTGTAACCACTCCAAGTTTCGGATCCTTCAGTCTCTGTCGGATCTTCCATTCAAAAGAAGAAGAGAAAAACTTGTCTCTCCTTGAAAAAAGGCAAGAGCTAGCTAGATAGAGAGAGAGAGATCCTTAGTTGAGTCTTGTCTTTATTTATTGTTTTTAGTTTCCAGCAACTTGTTTTCATTTATCATTTACTTTTGATTGTAAGTTAACTTTTTGTACTCGAGTTATTCTTTAATAATAATTCATTGTTTTTCTCCATGTCAAATTTGTCTTCATTATGTTTTGCAATTTATTTACTATCATGAGCTAAGCATCTATTTAGGGGTTCAAATATGTGGATTCCTTGAATAGAAGTAAGCCTCGCCTATGTAAAAGCAACCTTGCTCCCTGATAACTCTCCAAAAGGGAGTTATTTAGGCCTTATTTCTATAGTGATTTGTGTGTCATTTAAGCCAAATAGGTGTGCTTTTAGATGAATATTATGTATTTTATCCTATTTAGAAGAATGGATGCTTTGGAAGTTATTTTGCAGAGAAAATAATATTGAGCTATTTGAGGGAGCAAATTCCATGATCCAGCAAAGCTAGGAGCAAAACTGGCCACGTGAGCTGCACGTGATTCATTAATGAGGTGGCGCTTTCTGAATCAATCTCGGATCTAGGAAGCTTGGAGAGCCCTCCACGTGTAATCTTTGACCTAATTAGGGTTGACTCCACTCTATAAAAGGAAGTAGCCGTCTCAAGTCAATTCATTCCAAGTTGCAGACTCACTTTCCATCTTTGGAAGCCGAATAAAGGAGGAACTATTGGAGACTTCAAGAAGACCATCAGCTACGGATTGTTGCAAGGGAATTAATCTTTTCTTGTAAAAGTCTTGTAGTTATGGATACACGTACTCAGATTGTGACGTGTGTTGCTTTTTATTCTATTAACTAAATTTACTTAGGTGTTGGTTAGGATCTATGTAATTGTCATACTTCATACTTTAGCAATTGATATTGATTTGAGCATCTTGATTATTTGTTGTGTTTATTATTATTTTGTGCCCGCCTGGCCAGCCGGTATGAATACCATCTTTTAGTTTCAGGGATGATTTAAGAGGTGTGTGGCATTTAATCACACTAAACCAGTATGTGTTGGTGGACGCCAGTGACTGAGTTAGGGATAACCAGTTGCCTAGTGCTTGATCGGTAGAACGTCATTGGAGTTAAAACACATTCCAAAAAATCCAGAGTTCTGGGAGGGATCTGGTGATAAGACTGAAAGAGAATGCCTAATCAATATGATTGCTAGAGCATCCTTTTAAACAATTACAGAAATCTTAATCAACGTCTGTTTCCAATCTGTCTACTTTATCCGTTTACATTCTGCTCTGTTATTTCTTTTGCTTCAGCATTATTACAAAACCAATCATTTTAGCAAACCTTTAAATCACTAAAAAGTTACATAAGATAGGTAGAGTGAAAGCTATTCAAAACCTTGTGGATACGATAAATTACTTATCACTTGCTACAGACTATGTGCACTTGCATAGCATTCTAGAGATCATTTTTATCATATTTTTAACCCACTCTAGAAGGCAACAGACGCAAATGCAAAGTTTGTGTTCAATCAAAATTTACTAGAAAGTCACATAGTCTGTGTTGAAATTAAAGTTTAAATGTTGGCTTAAAATGATCACTTAGGTTAGCATAGTCTGCATTTAACTAATGGCCGAAAGGTTGGATTCTCAAAGCAATAGTAGAAAAGATTCTAGAAATAGGACTTTGACTTCTTGCATCCTAGAAATAGGACTGGAACCACTAGGGTTTTAAAAGTCTTGAGTACTAATTATCTAAGTTTCAGCTTGCCCTAGAAATAGATCTCTAGCTGGCTTAGTTTCCTAAAGGCACCTACAGCGGAGTTGAATAGGAGTTGAACTTAATTCACTGTCTGGTTGTCAGGGGATTGCAGGCGCAAACTGAGTTATTCTATCTGCACCATGTCTATGTGGGCAACATAGATAGTGTGGCTCAACCGTCTACAAGACCTAAGCAAATTGCAGGCGCATAGGTTGCAGTGATTTAATACTCAAGGTTGAAAGTGTTTGAATTTCCCTACTTATCTCAATGATTTTTCTGTCTTTTTTATTATCTTTTTGCTTTTTTTTTTTAAAACCAAAACCCTAATCAATTGTTCTTCTTGGTTACCATCCATGGCTGCAAATTTATCTTACCATTCAGGATATGTAATAGACCTATCAACTACTTGGAGTGTGACTGTGATAGGCCTAGCTTCACCAATACCTAGCTTTCGATAGACCGAAAGAGACATAAGGTTAATGCTTGTGCCTAAATCATAAAATGCTCTCCCCAACTCCTTTCCACCTATAGAGACAGGAATAGTAAATGACCCTGGATCCTTAGCCTTGGTTGGTAGCCCATTCTTAAGAATAGCACTACATTCCTCAGTAAGAGATACAGTTTCAAATTATCCTAACCTCTTCTCTTTAGTCAAGATATCCTTAAGAAGTTTTGCATAATTTGGCATTTGCTCTATAACCTCTACTAAAGGAATATTTATATGCAACTGCTTAAGAATTTCTAAAAACTTTTTAAATTGACCATCCTAGTTCTTAGGTTTCTGCCTTTGTGGAAAAGGTAGAGGTGGTACATAAGGTGGGGGCGGTACATAAAGTGGTTCTACATCTGGATTAGAACTAGTTGCTCCAGCATTTTTATTGTTGCCTCCATCATTTTTATTGTTGCCTCCATCATTTTTACTGTTGCCTCCATCATTTTTACAAGACTCCAACTCTTTTTCAACAACATGATTTTTATCACTACTCTTCTCTTCATCTTGGGGTTTACTAGGCTCTCTTCTCTCTTCTAGTGGCTTACCACTCCTTAGAGTCACTGCCTGCACCTGCTCCTTACCTTCCCTTCTGGGGTGCTCAATATCCTAAGGAAGTTTCCCTTGAGGTTGTGCCTTCAGCTCATTAGCTAGCTGACCCACTTGAAATTCCAGGGCTCTCAATGAAGCCTGATTACTTTGAACTGCATCATCATTACGAGCCATATATTCTTTCATCAACTACTCCAGAGAACTCTCTGAATTTTGTTGGGGCATCACCGACTTGTTTTGTTGGAGCATTCCCTGCGGTTTAGCAAATCCTGACTGGATCGCCACCTTTTGTGCTTGGGGGGCTTGCGAATTGATTCCTTGCCCTCCCCATGCAAAGTTAGGGTGGTTACGCCAACCTGGATTATAAAAATTTGAATATGGGTTATTCCTTTGATTACCTACAAAAAACACACAAGCTGGATTGTTAGGGCAAAACTCATAATTATGCTTTTCACCACAATAGACACAAGATTCTTCTTCCAGTTGGTTTACAACTGTTGCAGGCTCCACCACTAGCGGCTGCTGAACATTTCTTTCCACAGTTATGTTTTTAAGAGCGTTAGCTAACATTGCAATATCGACCCTAATGGTAGACACACCATCAACTTCTATTACACTCTTAACTTTCTTACTAGAGTCTCTAACATCTGACCACTGACAACTATTGGTTGATATTCTCTCTAAAATATCATGGGCTTCATTAAAGGTTTTTGCCAAAAGGGCCCCTCCCGCAGAAGCATCGACCATACCATGGGTTGTTAAGTTTAGCCCATTGTAAAATGTTACCAATTGGATACAATGTGGTAAACCATGGTGGGGATACTTTCCCAAAAGCTCCTTAAACCTTTGCCAAGCCTCACTAAAGGTTTCATCTTCATTCTACCTAAATCCCACTATCTCACTCTTTAACTTGGCATTCCTAGTTGGTGGAAAATACTTACTAAGAAATTTTTTCGCTAACTCATTCCAAGTACTAATTGATCCTGGAGAAAAAGAATCTAAAGGCATCCCTCGGCACTCCCTGAATAACAAACGAATCACTAACTCCTAGAAAAGACTGAAGATGTAAATGGGGGTCCTCTGATGGTAAACCATGAAATTGACCCATGGTTTGCAACATCTGAAACATTACCAGTTTCATTTCAAAATTTGCTGCCTCAATTTGAGGACGCACAATTCCTAGATTTAACTCATCAAACATCGGAAAAGCATACTTTCGAATGGCTCTAGCCCTATCATTCGCTACCAGAATAGGGTTCTCAGTCTGGTTATTTTGTTGTCCATTTTGCTCCATCGATGGATTTTGCTGCAGCACAAGGTTCTGCTGGGGATCAGCTTGATCTTCTGCAATATTTGGAAGACGTGGAAGGTCAGCCATTGGATTGATATTTCTTTGCTGCTCTCTCCTTCTCCTTCTGAATGTCCGCTCAATCTCTGGATCAAGTTCGAATCTCACCCCAGGAGAATCGCTCATACACCAATCTCACACCTACAAAACAAAAAGAAACAATCAAAAAGTTCACGCACCAAATCACTAAAACACATACACAAAACAGATCAGATAAAAACTAATTCAAGCTCCCCAACAACGACGCCAAAAACTTGTTGCCTTCTATAGTGGTTAAAAATATGATGTAAATTGACTCTAGAATACTATGCTAGTGCACATAATCTGCATCAAGTAGTAAGTAATTTATCGTATCCACGATGTCTTGAGGAGTCTCACTTTATCTATTTTGCTTAGTCTCTTAATGATTTCAATTTTGATAAAATGGTTTGGTTTTGAAATAATGCTGGAAAAAAGAAATAGCAGAGCAGAAATGTAAACAGATAAAGAAGACAAAATGGAAACAGGCGTTGGTCAAGACTTCTGCAATTGTTAAGAGATGCTCTAGCAATTCTATTGATCAAGCAATCTCTTGCAGTATTATTAGCAGAATCCTACCAGAACTCTGGATTTTTTGGAATAGGTTTCAATTCCAATGACGTTCTACCGAGATTAAGCACTAGGCAACTGGCTATCCCTAGCTCAATTACTGGCGTTCACCAACTCATAATGGTCTAGTGTGATTACAAGCCACACATCCATTAAATCATCCCTGAAACTAAGGGAAGGTATTCATACTGGCTGACCAGGCGGACACAAAATGATATTAAGAATAACAAGTAATCAAGATGCTCAAGAATCAATACGAATTGCTAGATTATAAAAATATGACAATTACATAATCTCAACCAACGCCTAAAGTAAATTAGTTCATGAAATTGGAAACAACACACGCTACAATCTGTTCAAGTGCATCTATAACTACAAACTCTACAAGAAGAAATGATCCTCCTTGAGGGAATCCGTAGATGATGGTCTTCTAAGGTCGGCTTCCAAAGATGGAACTATCTTCCCAATTTTCTTGACTTGAGACGGCTACTTCCTTTTATAGAGTGAAGTCAACCCTAATTAGGTCAAATATAACACATGGAACTCTCTCCAAGCTTCTTAAATTCGAGATCACTGTTGGAAACGCCACCTCATTAATGAATCACGTGCAGCTCACGTGGCCAATTTTGCTCACAACTTTGCTGGATCATGGATTTTGCTCCATCAAGTCGCTCAACATTAATTTCTCTGCAAAAGAACTTCCAAAGCATCAATTCTTATAAATAGGATAAAACACATTATATTCATCTAATAGCACACCTATTTGGCACAAATGTCATATAAATCATCATAGAATAAGGCCTAAATAACTCCCTTTTGCTGAGTTATCAAGCGCCTCAGAACGATCTTTAGAGTCCACAAAAGCTTTGAATACTTCTTTTTCGTGCTAGACTCTAACAGTGAGCTCCCTGCGCTCAATGTCAATAATAACTCGCCCAATAGCAAGGAATGGTTTCCCTAGAATGACAGGTACTGAAGGATTTTCCATAATATCCATAACAAAGAAGTCAACATGAATAAAAAAAATCTACCTACATTAATCAAGACATTTTCAATAAATCCATTTGGACTAACCACAGATTGATCAGGTAATTGCAGTTTAACAGGAGTAGATTTAATATCACATATATTCAACTTCTTACATAAAGATAACGAAATAATATTGATACTAGCACCTAAATCACATAGTGCACGAAAAGAATAAGTACCAAAACTACAAGGAACAGAAAAACTCCCTGGATCTGCTAATTTCTCAAGTACCTTCTGATGTAATCGAGCACTGCATGTCGAGGCGAGGTACACCGTGTCTACCTGTTTTTCCTTTTTCTTCTTTGAGAGTGATTCTTTCATGAACTTGTTGTACTGGGGCATCTCTAATGCTTCTGCAAAAGGTATATTAATATTTAGATTCATAAAAGCATTCATAAATTTTTGAAATTGAACTTGATTCTTCTTTTTCTTTTTCTTTTTTCTTCTTTTTGAGGACCAACATAGTAGGAGAAGGGATAGGGGGCTCTGGATTAAGCTTTTCAACTTCGTTTGAGGTTGTGCCTTCTTCATCTTCTCCAGTGGGGATGTCCTGCTCGTCCGTTTTAGGTTCCTCAACTTCTTCGATCTCTTCCTCCTAGTGCACAGTGATGACTTTACAATACTCCATCTGAGGTCTCTTCTGCTTAGTTGGAGCCTTACCTTTCTGCATGGTGTTTACAAGTTGCCACAACCGAGTTTCAATGTTTTTATGGTTGCATCGTGGCCAGTCACCATGGTGTTAATAGCGATCACGGCCTCCTCAAGCTAGTCCTGTTACTAGATTCTACAATAAAAGCATCAACAAGGTCCTTAAGAGATTGTTTATTTTCTTGCTTTTGAGGGGTAAAAACAGAAGGATTTAAAACTTTTTTTTTTTTAAGAAAAGAAGGATTTAAAACTTTTTTATTATTAGCATAAAAAAATTTTCATGGTTTCTATTGTTATAAGGTGACAGTGTGTAGGTGTAGAATTACTGTATACCCTAAAATTAGAATTTGATACGTACTGAACCTATTCTATGGTCTCCTCCTAAGACTGAGATGCAGTGGCAGCAACTGAATTCATGGATTGTGCACTCTCTGTACCTGAAAATTTCAAGAAAGCATTAGCAAGGGAGGACATCTAGGCTTGTAGAGCACTTACATCATCAATCTTGAACACCCCAGCTGCCACTTTCTTTGATGTAGACCGTTTAGATGGCCACCGATAGCTATTGGTGGTTGTTGCCTTCCAGAGTGGTTAAAAATATGATGTAAATTGGCTCTAGAATACTATGCAAGTGCACATAATCCGCAACAAGTAGTAAGTAATTTATCGTATCCACGAGGTCTTGAACAGTCTCACTTTATCTATTTTGCTTAGTCTCTTAATGATTTCAATGTTGATAAATTGATTGGGTTTTGGAATAATGCTGGAACAAAAGAAATAACATAGCAGAAATGTAAACGGATAAAGAAGACAGATTGGAAACAGGCATTGGTCTAGACTTCTGTAATTGTTAAAAAACTGCTCTAGCAATTCTATTGATCAGGCAATCTCTTGCAGTATTATCAGAAGGATCCTCCCGGAACTCTGGATTTTTTGGAATAGGTTTCAACTCCAATGACGTTCTACCGATCAAGCACTAGGCAACTGGCTATCCCTCAATTACTGGCGTTCACCAACTCATAATGGTCTAGTGTGATTACAAGCCACACATCCCTTAAATCATCTCTGAAACTAAGGGAAGTTATTTACACTGGCTTGCCAGGCGGGCAAAAAATAGTATTAAGAATAACAAGTAATCAAGATGCTCAAGAATCATTATGAATTGCTAGATTATATAATAATGACAATTACATAATCTCAACCAACACCTAAAGTAAATTAGTTCATGGAATTGGAAACAACACACACTACAATCTGTTTAAGTGCATCCATAACTACAAACTCAACCAGAAGAAATGACCCTCCTTGAAGAAATTCGTAGATGATGGTCTTCCAAAGTCTCCAATCGTTTTCTCCTCTATTCGGCTTCCAAAGATGGGAAGAATTCGACTGCCCTCTTGGAATGTTTTGACTTGAGACAACTACTTCCTTTTATAAAGTGAAGTCAACCCTAATTAGGTCAAATATAACACGTGTAACTCTCTCCAAGCTTCTTAAATCTGAGATAACTATTGGAAACGTCACCTCATTAATGAATCATGTGCAGCTCACGTGGCCAGTTTTGCTCACAGCTTTGCTGGATCATGGATTTTGCTCCCTCAAGTCGCTCAGCATTAATTTCTCTGCAAAAGAACTTCCAAAGCATCAATTCTTATAAGTAGGATAAAACACATTATACTCATCTAATAACACACCTATTTGGCACAAATGTCATATAAATCATCATAGAATAAGGCCTAAATAACTCCCTTTTGGAGAGTCATCAGTGGCCATATCCTCCAGTAGTGTACGTGCATTCTCCATGGTCTTGGACAACAGAGTCCCACCTACAACATCAACTATAGTCTTTGTACTTGGATTTAAACCGTTATAAAAAAAAAAAAAGTTGAATTTGCAACCAATCAGGATATCTATGTTGGGGCACTTTCTCAGTAGCTCTTTGTATCGTTCCCAGGCCTCGAATAGTTATTCATCAAACTGTTGTTGGAATGTTCCAATTCCTTTCCTCAGCTTGACCGTCTTAGAAGGAGGAAAGAATTTCTTCCAAAAGGCTTGGACCAAAGCATCCCAAGTGGTGATGCTCTCAGGTGGAATAGACTGCAACCAATCCCTCGCTTTATCCTGCAATGAAAAAGGAAATAAGCGTAAGCGAATGACATCCTCAGTAACACCATTAATTTTAACAGTCCTACAAATATCAAGAAAAGATTTGAGATGGGAATTGGGATCTTCAGTAGGCGATCCTCTACAAGCGCAATCTCGAACCATTTCAATTAGTCTGATCTTCAGCTCAAAGTTGTTGGCATTGATCGGGGCATAGACAATCCCCAACTGTTGCCCTTGAAACATGGGCATAAAATAGTCTCTAATTGGCTTGGGCTCCTCATGTGGATTTGGGTCAGCCATTTGGATAGATTCTTTAGTCTCCCTTTGAAGCCTATGAATAGTTCTTTCAGTCTCGGGGTCTAAAGGTACTAAGGTCAAATCCCTATCATTTTGCATACACAATCTAACCTAACCTAAAAATGAAATAACATAAAAGGAAAGAAAACAAATAAGGAAAGAAAATAGGAAAGGAAACAACTAAAACAAAAAGGAAAAATTATTCTAAGAAAGGAAACTAAAACAAATAAGGAATGCAAACTCAAATAAGGAAAAGACAATTAAGGAAAATATCAATTAAGGAAACAAAACTAACTAAAAAGGAAAAACAATCTAAGACAAATAAAGAAAACACAAATAAGGTAAAAATCAAATCAAATAAGGGAAGCACCTAAAATAAATAAGGAAAAGAATAAAAATAAGAGATATACCCTAGCAAATAAGGAAAGAAATAAAACAAAAAAGGAAAACACTAAAATAGGAAATTACAAATATGGAAATCAATAATAAAAGGAAAAAACAAATATGGAAAGCAAATAAATAAGGAAAAATTTGCAACTACCTAAAAGAATAAAAATACACCCTAAATTAAGACCGAACAATTTTTCCACAATATTAATCTAACTAAATATGTCAATCCCTGGCAACAACACCAAAAACTTGATGTGCAAATTGCTAAACGCAAGTGTACGGGTCAAGTAATAATATAGTGATATGAAAATCGAATGTCGTCCTCTGAATTGTTTTTGTAGTTAAACTAATTACCGTGAATATTTTTGCCCAATTTTATTTAGAGATAAAAAAGGAATGAAAAATTGAAATCAAAGGTAATGCAAATTAAAGGTTGGAAATTCAATTGGAAGAATTCTGAGGGAATTGATTACGTCAATTTAGATTAGGATTAATTAAAGGGAATGGATTTTTAACGAGCAATTACTTTATAAGTCTAAGAACCGCAAATCACAACTATCTCTCCCAAGCATAATTGATTCTCATGCATACAATAAACTTGATATCCCTATCTAAGTTCATTAACATGTAAGGCTTTGAGTTTCTTTCTTTTAACAACTTCTAAAGTTATTCTAGATCTCTCGATCTTAGAATTCTACTTTAGTCATGCAATTAGTAAAGTCTAAGCTAAATCCTCTCCCGAACAAGATTCAACACTTAAATCATTCAACTAGTGGCCAATTAATTGAAAGCATTTAAACATAATTGCATAAATAGAATAAAAGCACAAAACATCCCAATAATCAATCCATAATCTCAAAAGACTACATCAATTCCTAAGAAACACGTCTAGCTACTCATACATGGCGTAAAGATATAAGCTAAACATGAAAAAGCCATAAAAAATAACTAGAGATGAGGTAAAGAAGGGAAAAACTCTTAAATCTGTTGAAACCGCCACGTCCCCGTCACGATCTCCACGTCTTCAAGCTTGGTTCCCACTCCTAGGCCTTACTTCAGCTCCCACAGAAGGTCCCTTGTCGAAATTAGGGCTAAAAACCCTCCAAATTGAACTCTTTTGGTCGTGCAAGAATATGTTGTATTTATAGAAATCTGTCGACAGCGTCGAGACAGCTCTCGGGTTTCCAAACAAATATGGAAAATTCTTAACAATGTCGAGATGCTAGCTCTCGGGTTTGCCCACTTTGCTAAGCTTCCAACTTGATTCCTTTTCCGCTTCTTTTTCTCTTCTTTAAGTCCCGGGCACCTGATCAACTCCAATTTCTCTATTTTATCTTCAAAACTCAATTTCCTACAAAATAAACATTAAATTGCATAATTTGGCCAAATAATACTCAAAGACTAACTAAAATGAACTGGAAAAAATAGCTCCTTGTGTGTGCTATCACTTTCCTAATGTCATTGAACCCATATGATGAAGGTTTGCAACAACTGTTGAAAACTGACATTGTATGTCTGAATCAATGATAGCTTGAAAACATCTTCCCTCAACCTGATCACAGAATCTATGATTACTGTTTGTTACAATGATGTTCTATAGTTGTCATTATAGCATTATGAGATGACAGCTCTAAACGGACATCTTTCCTAATTCCACCTGCAATATATAGCCTTGTATAAAACCTATAGCAATGCAAAATGTTCCTACAATTAATTTTATTCCAACCCATACATATTTTAGCCAAACATTTCAATTTATTATTTCGTTCCATCCAAACACCACACAGTTGGATCTCTTTTCATCAAATCATATATTTCATTCGATTTAAATAATCCAACCAACACAATTCTATCCAAACTGTAAAATGTCATAAACCTATACATTAAACTAAAACATTTACAAGATAATTATTTAAAAAAAAAAACATTTACAAGATAATAAAATGCTTGGCATGATTGTTTTTTATTCAGACAACCAAATTGTCATAAAAGCTAAGCTACATTCCATCCAAATGAAACATTTACAAAATTATCAGCAAAGCTAATACTGTTGAAGTATAAACATTTACCACAAGATACTCAAGCTTGGCACACACTACAAGAAAAAACACTTTCAGTGGCGTATAAAACACGTCGCTGAAACAAAAAATGCGTCGGTAACACTTTCAGCGGCGCGCACCACTTTGTCGCTGCATCCGTCGCTGTTTCTGCGTAGTCGTAAGTATTTGTGACATCTACTGTAGACGTGGCTGAAAGTAATCTTCAGTGACGTCTACACGCCGGTGTAAGCGATAGGTAGGGACGTGGGGACACGTCACTGAAGATCACTTTCAGCAACGTCCGACCCGTTGTCGCTGAAAAAGATGTTCAGTGACACTATTAGCACGTCACTAAAACCATATACTTTCAGCAACATCCGGCCCATTGTCACTGAAAAATATCATGAAAGTCATTTGCAATCAAACTCAACTCAACAACACCATAACAACTAAACATATAATTGAAGACAACTAAACATCCCAAATAATACCAAGTCATTAGAAAGAAATAAATGAACTAATTTCAAGCTATGACTACCATAACTGCAGGATAGCCATAACAATCAAGTAATACCAAGTCATTAGAAACAAATAAATGAACTTCAATAATTGAATTAGAGAAGATATAACTCAAATCGAGATAAACAACTCATCAAAAGCTATGAAACTAAACTTACAACAACAAAATCTTGAAACAGCTGAAACTAAATTTATAAAAACTTAATAAAACTAAACTTATCAACATCACAACAACTACACTAGTTAAAATACTTAAGTGCAAATAGGTATCGACCTTTCTATACACTTTATGCAGTGTTCCATATTGATATCACCCACCCGCCAAGTTTGTGCTTCTGATGTGTGGTTTGTGCATCCAATGCATAGTGATTTTTTTTTAGTTTTGGTTGGTTGTTATCCACTGATGGTTGTAATTTGAAGTGAATGTTTGATTAATGTGTTCTATAGACATAAACATTAAATAGAACTAGGAAGTGAAGTCTATGCTCGACATGGTAGTTTAGTGTAAATTAGGGAGCATTTGGTTCATGGAATGAGTTCATACATCTAGAACTAGGAAATGAGGGATGATGTCTGCACTAAAAAAAATCACCTCCAGACTATAGCAACAAACAAAAACATATTTAGTAGAAAATTTATAGCAAGATATCAATCCAATTACAAAATAAAGATAAGGGAATCAAACGTGGCCAGTATAGAACTACAATCTGTAAAACGTGCAATCACGACAAATGGTCAAAAATCTGAAAGGAACACCATTAAATCAAAGTTTCATATCATATGCCTTCTACTTTGAGCATATTGGTTTGGTATAGAATACAAAATTGCAAGCATCGTTACCGCTAATCCTCAATTTGATCACTACCCATCACGAAGTTGAAAATAGGTGTCTCAACAGGGATTTGCTTAGAACATTTGCAAGGAACAAATCCCCAATGGAAATCTCCTTCAACTTTTTCAAATTTTAACAAGTTCTCAGAAATTAATTTAAGCTCTTAAAGAAGTGAGACTAAACTTATGACAACTAAAACTTATAAACTTATCTCAAATCATTAGAATTTTGAATGAAACGACTAAACTTATCAACATAAACAACTAAACTTGTTAAAACAACTAAATGGAACAGTGTAACAAAAACTTCATCAACACAATAACTCAATGGAAAACAAGAGAGATTAAACTTATTACAACTCATTAAAACTAAACTTATAGCACTAATAGTGACGATGGATCAAAATGTGTTATAACTTAATGGAAAAAAACAAATCAACAATCCTAAGCAATCTCATGCCCAATGGAACTAAACACAAGGTCATTAAAATCTTAACAAAAGAACTAAAAGCAAGAACATAACAACTCAATGAAAAAACAATTTTATAAACACAAACAACTAAGATTATCAAAAATAATGAACACAAACAACTAAGCTACTACCATAAGTGCAGGATAGTCATAGCACTCCAGTTATTCCAAGTCAACATAAACAAATAAGTGAACTTTCATGCATAGTTTTTTATGTTCAATCTAACTTTGAGTTATGACTACCGTAGCTGCAGGATAGTCAACATTCCAACACTTAATTTAATCCTGTTGGGTTTTATGCCCTAAAACTCGTAGATAGTAAATGAAACAAATTAATCGATCTCAATAAAGTGTTATTTGAGTAATTCAGTAATTTGGTTATTGAATAATCGAGTTTGCATTAATAAACCCTAAATCCAATAAACTAAGATCCAAGGTTGTTTAAATGAAACTTGGACTAGTATGTGGGGACATACGGGGATCAGTGTCCAAGTAACAACCTAAATGGTCTATAGTATAGGGATAAGGTTGGGTACCTTATCCTGGTGACACTATGTGATACAGCCCACCTTGTATTCGATACAGATGCAATGATCCAAAGCATCCATGTAGGAGACATGCGGGTGGGGGTATCCTATGCAATGAGTTTGCATAAGATCGGACCGCGAAATAGTAACCACTAGATGTAACGTCGTTAACTAGTTTAGGTTTCTATTTCAATAGGATGACCTAGGTAACTCAATCTCAATCCTGAGTCTGTTATGAACCCCTTTCAGGAGGGACTGTCCTTAGATTTGTATGGGTGAGAGTGGCCAGTTCGCCGACTCAATAAGCCTACCATTTCAGGGGCAAGACCGAATGGGGGCTGGGAACATAACAGTACAAGATGGAATTCACTCCTTCCCCTATTGGGGTAAGTAGATGTGTGTTCCCTTAAGGGCTGATTCTAGGGCTTGAACAAAGGCGCGCCGTCCTCTCCTAGCCTGAGAGGAACTCCTGTTTAGTGGTTGGACCCTAAACAACTTGTTCATTAGAGGAATCAGTGGTACTTAAGGAACCAGAGGTAACCCAGGGGTAAAACGGTAATTTGACCCAACTGGTGTTACGAACACACGTGAAGGATTGACTTACTGCTTGGTCGATGACACATAAATATTCTATAGTGAGAAGAGTGCAGCTATGGGTCTTTAGTGGAGTGACCCACAGTTAACGAATGTTGACTAAACTTGGTCAATGAGTTTGGCCAATTAGTCTGGTATCGTTGGATCTTCTGATCTGTAGGTCCATTAGGTCTCACTGGTAGCTCGTAAAGAGACTTGAGGCAATTAAGTATAAATTGTAAATTGAAAGTGTTCAATTTATTTGGGGAATCGTATAATGTATATTGATGCATTATAATATAAAGTTTATGAAACTTTATAATATAATTTTTGAATTAATTAATTCTTGAGAGAAAGTATTTGAAAGAGTTCAAATAAATTTAATATGAATTGGATTCATATTAATTTTAATTTTAATAAAATCCCTAAGATTAAATATATGATATTTAATTGGGTAAATTAATTAATTATGGAATTAATTAATTATTTATTAAAATTAGAGACCTTTTCCTATTAGGAAAGAAAATATTTGAAAGAGTTCAAATAAATTTAATATGAATTGGATTCATATTAATTTTAATTTTAATAAAATCCCTAAGATTAAATATATGATATTTAATTGGGAAATTAATTAATTATGGAATTAATTAATTATTTATTAAAATTAGAGACTTTTTCCTATTAGGAAAAGGTCTCCCTTTTCCTATTAGGAAAAAGGTCTTGGCATTTACTATATATAGGACCCCTGGGGTGGGGTGAAAGGTATCCCATTCATTCTCATACTCTCAGAGAATTCTCCCAAAGGCTCCCACAAGTCTCCTGCCTTTAGAAGTCTCAGAGTCATACCAGTGTAGCCATAGTGGTGGTGTTCGCACTAGTTCGTGATTAATCCACAAACAGTTGGTGAATTTAATCTGAGTCGTCAACGAGAGTAAGTAATTTGTTACTTTATAAATTAGATTTAGATCTAATATTTTTGTATGCTTAGCCTTAATATATATATTAGAATAGTTCTAATATTATTGCCAATATATTGGCATTTTAGATTAAACAAAATTAATTACGAATCGGTCCCAATCACGCTTCCGCTTTACGGAATTACGGAATTCCAATCCTTCAGTTGGTATCAGAGCCGATCGTAGATCTAATTTTGTTTCTCTAAAATTTACAGTGGCTATTGGTGGGATTGATTTATACATTATGAATGTTATGGTTTGCGTATAAATGGTTTCGATTAATTTGGCCATAGATTTACGCTTTCTTGAATGGTTCAATGTAAAAGCCCCTGCGTTTTTGGGCATATTTTGTAAATCTATTATCTTCTGTAAGTCTGGGTCTAGATTAGGGTGTTTCATGATGAAGATCGTTGAAAATCATGTCCAAAATCGAAGCCAAACACGAAGAATAGTAGCTGGAATTTCCGAATTTTGCCTCCAGACGCAACAGCGTCGCGACGCTAGCCATCAAGCGTCGCGACGCTATCGCGATTTCGCGAAAACAGGGGAATTGCGCGGAATGGATGAATTTATATATATATATATATATATATATGTAAAACGGGTTAATAATAGAAACGTATGCAGCTGCTGTGTTGGTTTGATTAGTTTCTTATGAAACCAGAGGTTTGGGGTTCGAGCCTAGCCTTATGCAATTTTGGCGAATTATTTTTATTTTCCCACGGTTCTTCAGTTTTTGACCGGTTCGTGATATGTTTGACTGGTTCAAGGAGATTTGACCCGGTTCATGCATTATTTGCACGGTTCAAGCATGTTTTGGCATTTTGGGGTCCGGTTTGAAGCAGTTCGGGTCGGTTCGTGCAGTCTAGTCCTGTTCTGAAGCTGCAGAAGGATGTTTTTAGGATAAAATAGCTTAAATTATTGTAATTTATGTGCTTTATTTTATCCTAGGGGCCAATTAATCGGTTTATACGCTATTTATTCGCTTTATGGATGTCATATAGCTTAAATTCCCACCATAGGTTAAGCAAGTTTTCATGCATATTTATGTTATAATTGTTATAATGTATGGTAATTATGCAAGAATTTAATTTCATGAGTTATTTAATATAATCGTTATATTAAATATATGAAATTGGTGAAACATGATGCATGACATTAATTTAGCTAAATATAATTGTTATATTTTATTAATGTAGCATGCTGCTTAGGATTATTTTCACGAGAATTAATATAATTAGTTATATTATGAATGAAAATAATCAATATATATCAATGCTTGTTTTCATGTATGATTTAATATAAAATGTTATATTAATTAAATGAAAATGGAATAGCATTGAGCATGACATTAATGAGATTAATATAAGAGTTATATTATATTAATGTCAAATTTCATGTAATTTAATTTCATGGATGTTTAATTAATATAATCGATATTAATTAAATGAAATTGAAATTGCATGAAGCATGACACCACTTTAGATTAATATAATCGTTATATTATCATTATCGGCGTCATAATAATATGGTGTTGAATAATTAGAATATGATTGTTATTTTTCCAACACCATAGAAGCATGTTATAGGGCTAATCATTAAAATTTTATAATAAGTTATAAAATTGATTAAAAACCGTCAACCTATAACAAAGAGTTGCATGCAAACATAGGACCTTAGGTTAAAATGAATTAATTTTAAATTGTTTAAAATTAATTAGACCTAAGCTCATTATAATTCTAATATGATTAGAATTATTTTCTTACTTAGAATTAAAAATAGTTTTAATTGACTAAGTAGGAAAAACATTACTATGATTATAAGGGAACTCCACCGGTTAAGTTCTGTCTAAGGCTGGGGGTACTTAAGATGACGGTTTACAGAACACCTCCTAGCTGGGAACTAACCCGGAATACCGGAGTTGAACTAATCATAGTTAAATGTTAGCATGCAAGGTTTATTAAAAGAGTTTAATTCACCTAGATCTTTAGAGTAAAGAGTTTACATTACTATGGTTATAAGGGAACTCTCCCGATAAAGTTCTGTCTAAGGCTGGAGGTACTTAAGATGACGGTTTACGGAACACCTGCTATCTGGGAACTGACTCGGAACTTGAGTTGAATTAACCATAGTTATGTTAGCATGCAATATCACTAGGTCAATTAAAAGAGTTTAATTCACCTAGATCTTTAGAGTAAAGATTTATCATAACTATTGGTTATAAGGGAACTCTACCGGTAAAGTTCTGTCTAAGGCTGGAGGTACTTAAGATGACGGTTTACGGAACACCTGCTACCTGGGAACTGAGCAGGAACTTGAGTTGAATTAACCATAGTTATATTAGCATGCAATATCTCTAGGTAATTAAAAGTGTTTAATCCACCTAGACATTAGAGAAAAGACCTATATATATAAAAGTTATATACAGGCATAGACTTAGATAGATTCACTTAGCCGGAATTTACCTAAGTAATAGACCCTATAATTATAAAAATACTTAATAGGAGGAAATATATCAAAACAAGATTTTCATAAATCAAGTTTTGCTCTCACGTCCTCAAAAGTTCACAACGTGAGGTTCATGCTTGGCCTCGAGTCACCCTGGGAGTGACCCCCTACGGATGGTGTTTGCATGGATCAATATCAAGGTGAATGAGGGAGTATTTTATAGTAAGTGGGAGCAGGACACGTGTCAACGTATCCTACGGTCTCCTCCATTAGGTTGCACCGTGAGATCTCAATGATCTGCCTGCGAGTCGACCTGGGAGCGATCACCTTACGGAGGGCTTGATCATGGGAGTCGGAACAACGCAAACTCTAGAAATGGATAGGGTTTCTTAGGTCCATTTCCAACTTTGACTTTTCCTACGGTAGCATTGTTGGGGCCGACCTCTGAAATCTGAAAAATGGAGGGTCACACTTATGGGAAATTGTTAAGGTGTTAATAATTTCTTGACCAAAAAAACGGTAGCTAAGAACTATTGGAATATGAGTTATTCCGGGAATAGGGATTGGCTGAGATTGTCTCAATTTAGAGGAGGAGTAGCTGACTACCCTACGGTAGCTGTTGTTCTAAACCTCTGAAGTATCGTTGCAAAATGAATGTTTATTCTATGGGTCGATCATTACTTTTGCTAAATTGATTGAATTAAAATAATATTATTATTTTGTGTAATGGGTTAATGCAACAATACGTATTAAGTCAATTTGTTTGTTCTCAGCAATGAAACATTCTTTGTATGCCTCGAATAACGCCAACTACAAAACTGACATTTCTAATACAACTAAGAAAATGAACTTAAACATTAATTGCGTGGAATTGGTCTTAACTGAGAACGGTCCTCAAGCCCACATGTCTAATTCATCTGAAATTGTTCATGATGAATATGACATAGACTGCTTAGCACATCTCAATGAAAATAAATTTGATTTATTGATCATTGAAACGTGTATAGTGGAAAATGATGATACAGCCTGGATCCTTGATTCAGGTGCCACTCATCACGTATGCTCTTCCTTTGAGGGAATGAGCTCCTGGCAACAGTTAGATGCTGGGGAAATGACTCTCAGAGTTGGGACTGGAGAGCTCATTTCAGCTAAAGTAGTGGGAGATATTAAAATGTTCTTCTCCAGGGAAGGCTATATGTTATTAGATAATGTATATATAGTTCCCAAAATAAAAAGAAATTTGATTTCTATTTCTTGTTTGCTAGAACAAGGGTATTTAGTGTCCTTTTCTGTGAATGAAGCTTTCATTACTAAAAGGGGTGCTGATATATGTTCTGCAAAAATGGAGAACAATTTGTATGTCTTAAGACCAATAGAGTCTAGGGCTATTTTGAACAATGAAATGTTTAAAACAGCTGAGACTCAACCAAAAAGGCAAAAAGTTTCTCAAAGTACCTATCTTTGGCACTTGAGACTTGGCCACATAAATCTCAATAGGATTGGGAGATTGGTTAAGAACGGACTTCTAAGCCAGTTAGAAGATGGTACTTTACCTCCATGTGAGTCATGTCTCGAAGGTAAGATGACCAAACGACCTTTTACTGGAAAAGGTTATCGTGCCAAGGAGCCCTTAGAACTCGTACATACGGATCTCTGTGGTCCAATGAATGTAAGAGCTCGAGGAGGGTATGAATATTTCCTCTCTTTTATAGATGATTATTCAAGGTATGGTTATTTATACCTAATGAGTCATAAGTCTGAAGCCCTTGAAAAGTTCAAGGAGTACAGGACTGAAGTTGAGAACTTGTTAGGTAAGACCATTAAAACACTTCGATCTGATCGAGGTGGAGAGTATTTGGACTTAAAATTCCAAAACTATTTGATAGAACATGGAATATCGTCCCAACTCTCAGCACCAGGTACACCTCAGCAGAATGGTGTATCTGAAAGGAGAAACAGAACCTTGTTAGACATGGTTCGATCTATGATGAGCTATGCTCAGTTGCCTAGTTCTTTTTGGGGTTATGCAGTAGAGACTGCAGTTTATATTTTGAATGTTGTTCCCTCAAAGAGTGTTTCTGAAACACCATTTGAGCTTTGGAAATGGCGTAAAGCTAGTTTACGTCATTTTAGAATTTGGGGCTGCCCTGCACATGTGTTAGTAGCAAACCCAAAGAAATTGGATTCACGTTCAAAATTATGCCTATTCGTAGGCTACCCAAAAGAAACAAGAGGTGGATACTTCTTCGATCCAAAAGAAAATAAAGTGTTTGTATCGACAAATGCTACTTTCTTGGAAGAAGACCACGTTAAAGAACACATACCACGCAGTAAAATTGTGTTAAGTGAACTTTCTAGAAAAGCTACAAATGAATCAACAAGAGTTGTTGATGAGGCTGGACCTTCAACAAGAGTTGTTGATGAGCCCAGTTCAGAGGCTGGACCTTCAACAAGAGTTATTGATGAGCCCAGTACATCTGGTCAAGCCCATCCTTCTCAAGAGTTGAAAATGTCTCGACGTAGTGGGAGGGATGTTATTCAACCTGAACGCTATCTGGGTTTAGCAAAACTCCAACTGTCATACCTGATGATGGGGTTGAGGATCCATTGACCTTTAGACAGGCAATGAATGATGTGGACCATGACCAGTGGGTCAAAGCTATGGACCTAGAGATGGAGTCTATGTACTTCAACCAAGTCTGGGATCTTGTAGACCTACCTGAAGGGGTTAAACCCATAGGGTGCAAATGGATCTACAAGAGAAAACGAGACGCAGCTGGGAAAGTACAGACTTTCAAAACTCGACTTGTGGCAAAGGGTTATACCCAAAATGAGGGGGTGGACTATGAGGAAACCTTCTCCCCAGTTGCCATGTTAAAGTCGATAAGAATTCTCTTGTCCATTGCCACCTTTTATGATTATGAGATTTGGCAAATGGACGTCAAAACTGCCTTTCTGAATGGCAATCTTGATGAGAACATCTTTATGTCTCAACTAGAGGGGTTCGTTACTCAAGGTCAGGAGCAAAAAGTTTGCAAGCTTAGACGATCCATTTATGGGTTGAAGCAAGCTTCCAGATCTTGGAATATAAAGTTTGACACTGCTGTCAAATCTTATGGCTTTGACCAGAACGTTGATGAGCCTTGTGTTTACAAAAGGATTATCAACAGTTCAGTAGTTTTCCTGGTGTTGTATGTAGATGATATTCTTCTCATTGGGAATGATGTAGAATATCTAGCTGACGTTAAAAAATGGCTATCGACTGAGTTCCAAATGAAAGATTTGGGTGAAGCTCAGTATGTTCTAGGGATTCAAATTATCAGGAATCGTAAGAACAGAACGTTAGCTCTGTCTCAAGCACCATATATAGACAAGATGTTGTCTAGATATAAGATGCAGAATTCCAAGAGGGGTTACTACCCTTCAGGCATGGAGTTCATTTGTCTAAGGAACAGTGTCCTAAGACACCTCAAGAAATTGAGGATATGAGACGCATCCCTTATGCTTCAGCTGTGGGCAGTCTTATGTATGCCATGTTGTGTACTAGGCCTGACATTTGCTATGCAGTTGGGATAGTCAGCAGGTACCAGTCCAATCCAGGGTTAGACCACTGGACTGCAGTTAAAAACATCCTCAAGTATCTTCGGAGAACCAGGGACTATCAGCTTGTGTATGGCTCTAAGGGTTTGATCCTTACAGGATACACAGACTCTGGCTTTCAGACTGATAAGGATTCTAGGAAATCCACATCAGGGTCAGTATTTACCCTCAACGGGGGAGCTGTAGTCTGGCGTAGCATCAAGCAAGGATGCATTGCAGACTCCACCATGGAGGTCGAATATGTCGCTGCTTGTGAAGCAGCTAAGGAGGCTGTATGGCTACGGAAGTTCTTGATGGATTTGGAAGTTGTTCCAAATATGAACTTGCCAATCACCCTTTACTGTGATAATAGTGGTGCAGTGGCAAATTCTAAAGAACCTCGCAGTCACAAAAGAGGCAAGCACATAGAGCGCAAATATCATCTCATCAGAGAGATCGTGCAACGAGGGGACGTGATCGTCACGAAGGTAGCCTCTGCGCACAATATTGTTGATCCATTTACGAAGGCTCTCACGGCTAAAGTGTTCGAGGGTCATCTAGAGGATCTAGGTCTGCGAGATATGTACATAGAATAATCTAGGGCAAGTGGGAGAAGTGTAATGGGTATTGTGAATGCCCTAGTTTATTGTATTTATCTGTATTTGTACTTTTCATGTATTATACAGTATTAATACAAACTACTATTCCTACTTCAATGATTATTCATTTAATTTTGATTGTAGATGTACATTGCCCACTAGAGTTTTAGTTCAACTGGGAGTTGTTGGGTTTTATGCCCTAAAACTCGTAGATAGTAAATGAAACAAATTGATCGATCTCAATAAAGTGTTATTTGAGTAATTCAGTAATTTGGTTATTGAATAATCGAGTTTGCATTAATAAACCCTAAATCCAATAAACTAAGATCCAAGGTTGTTTAAATTAAACTTGGACTAGTATGTGGGGACATACGGGGATCAGTGTTCAAGTAACAACCTAAAAGGTCTATAGTATAGGGATAAGGCTGGGTACCTTATCCTGGTGACACTATGTGATACGGCCCACCTTGTATTCGATACAGATGCAATGATCCAAAGCATCCATGTAGGAGACATGCGGGTGGGGGTATCCTATGCAATGAGTTTGCATAAGACCGGACCACGAAATAGTAACCACTAGATGTAACGCCGTTAACTAGTTTAGGTTTCTATTTCAATAGGATGACCTAGGTAACTCAATCTCAATCCTGAGTCTGTTATGAACCTCTTTTAGGAGGGATTGTCCTTAGATTTGTATGGGTGAGAGTGGCCAGTTCGCCGACTCAATAATCCTACCATTTTAGGGGCAAGACCGAATGGGGGCTGGGAACATAACAGTACAAGATGGAATTCACTCCTTCCCCTATTGGGGTAAGTAGATGTGTGTTCCCTTAAGAGCTGATTTCGGGGCTTGAACAAAGGCGCGCCGTCCTCTCTTGGCCTGAGAGGAACTCCTGTTTAGTGGTTGGACCCTAAACAACTTGTTCATTAGAGGAATCAGTGGTACTTAAGGAACCAGAGGTAACCCAAGGGTAAAACGGTAATTTGACCGAGTTGGTGTTATGAACACACGTGAAGGATTGACTTACTACTTGGTTGATATCCGTGGACACAGAAATATTCTATAGTGAGAAGAGTGCAGCTGTGGGTCTTTAGTGGAGTGACCCACAGTTAACGAATGTTGACTAAACTTGGTCAATGAGTTTGGCCAATTAGTCTCGTATCGTTGGAGCTTCTGATCTGTAGGTCCATTAGATTCCACTGGTAGCTCGTAAAGAGACTTGAGGCAATTAAGTATAAATTGTAAATTGAAAGTGTTCAATTTATTTGGGGAATCGTATAATGTATATTGATGCATTATAATATAAAGTTTATGAAACTTTATAATATAATTTTTGAATTAATTTAAAAAAAAAATTAATTCTTGAGAGAAAGTATTTGAAAGAGTTCAAATAAATTTAATATGAATTGGATTCATATTAATTTTAATTTTAATAAAATCCCTAAGATTAAATATATGATATTTAATTGGGTAAATTAATTAATTATGGAATTAATTAATTATTTATTAAAATTAGAGACTTTTTCCTATTAGGAAAAGGTCTTCCTTTTCCTATTAGGAAAAAGGTCTTGGCCTTTACTATATATAGGACCCTTGGGGTGGGGTGAAAGGTATCTCATTCATTCTCATACTGTCAGAGAATTCTCCCAAAGGCTCCCACAAGTCTCCTGCCTTTAGAAGTCTCAGAGTCATACCAGTGTAGCCATAGTGGTGGTGTTCGCACTAGTTCGTGATTAATCCACAAGCAGTTGGTGAATTTAATCTGAGTCGTCAACGAGAGTAAGTAATTTGTTACTTTATAAATTAGATTTAGATCTAATATTTTTGTATGCTTAGCCTTAATATATATATTAGAATAGTTCTAATATTATTGCCAATGTATTGGCATTTTAGATTAAACAAAATTAATTACGAATCGGTCCCAATCACGCTTTCGCTTTACGGAATTACGGAATTCCAATCCTTCAGTCATAACACATGTCCCTAAAAGTTATATTTTTAGCGACGTTGTTTTTTACGTTGCTGAAAGTATTAGTGATGTCAATTTGTACAACGTTTCTAATAAAAAAATTTTGCGACATGGATTTTACGATGTTGCTAAAACCTAACTTTTAGTGACATATTTTGGATGTGTCACTAAAAATTTGTCACTGAAAATAGATTTTCTTGTAGTGACATGTCTGATCCATTCAACTTTTACCTCGTCCAATTGTTTTTGTGTAAATGAGACTTTTTAGTATTAAACTGCACAGAAACAACAAAAAGTAGATATTATGATATATTATAACTATATTATGAAAAAGTATGGTATATATATGTAAGAATAGTTAAGAGATTTAACTTATTTAATTTACTTAATTTATTTTATTGATTTTCAATTATTATACATAATTTGTTGAATACAATATAAAATAATCAATACAAAGAATATATATTTTTCCTTTTTATAGTTTCATGCTAAGAATGTAATTATACTGAAAGAAATAATATATCTATACAATTTCTTTATAAGAAATAATTTTCATTCAAATCAAAACTTGTTGCTGCAAACTAAATTACCTTGACAATGGGTGTTAGATCCCATCAATGTTTTATTATTTTAATATATAAAAGGAAAAAAATATTTTTTATTATTTTAATATATAATTTCCTTTTATTAATTTAATATATTTTTATTTTAAAAAATTAAAAATAAGTTTTTTAATTAAAAAAAAAAAAGTAGTGTCCACATCAGGTTACAGTTAGTAATTGACAAAAATTTGGATGGAGAGACCAATAGTGTAACGAAATGCAAACCTCAGGGGTAAAAATGTTGAGCTTGAAAACTCAGGGACAAAAATGAAACCTAACTCAAACTTCAAGAACCAAAAGTGTATTTTTCCCTTGATTTTTCATGTCAATTTTCACAATGGTGTTGGAGCAAGAAAAAAAACTAAAATGAATATAAATTTAGCTCTAAACTTTTATTCTCTTTGCCTAGTCTATTATGCTTTATCTTCTTAATAGATTTGTGAATTTTGAATTTTTTTTTTACTAAATTTTATATTATTTAAATATTATAAGCAAGTTGATTGTGGATAAGTTTAATTTTAGTTTGAGATTGCATTAGCTTTTAAAATAATGGCTGACAATTGTGCTTTTAGAAAAATCAGTTGTAATATGAAGCAAATTAGTGCTCAGTAAATTTCAATTTTTAACCTAAAAGGGGAAAATACAATGTTAGATAAATTAATACTAAATTATTATGATTTAGTTATAATGATTGAAGCAAACCTATTGTTTTGATTATTTTTATATTGATATTTAATATTTAAATTTGTTATAAAGATCATTATTTTTATATGTTGTAAGTTAGATAAAATATTAGAAAAAAATATATAGAAAATCTGATAGATGAAGATTTTGTTTCAATTTAAATAAAATGGTAAAATACCTTTTTGGTCCCTCGAAACATGAGGGACCAAAAAGGTATTTAACTCTAAATAAAAAATATATAGGAAAGATATAGGAGGGAAATAATAGCCGGTGAGACCCTAGATTCTTAGAGAAACTACTATAGGTAAGAGTAAATAAAAAAGTGATTATACGTGGATTAATAAAAGAAATTAGTTTTATCAAACATAAAAAAGAACGGTTAAAATTATTTCCAAATTGCTTTTGACACCTCCAAAAGCAATCGTAAATGGACCCTTAGACTTAATTTGGGATTGTGGTAGCTTTTAAAATAATTGTTGTTAGTTGTGCATTTAGAAAAATCAGTTGTAGAAAAAGTAAATTAGCGTTTGGTAAATTTCAACTTTAAACCACAACAAGTAAATTAAAGTGTTTGGTAAATTGATACTAAATTGTTGTGGTTTAGCTATAATTACTAAATAGATATATCATTTCAATTGTTGTTATATTAATTTTTTATATTTATAATGTTAGAAGACAATTATTTTAAAATTTTATATGATTTCAGTTATAAAAACCATTTCAAATTACACTAAATTATTTGATAAAATATTACTATATAAAAGAAAATTTAGAATTAATTAATAGACCAAGCAAAAATAAATAAATTGTTGATATAATTTGTATCCTTAAACAATAAATATTAAACTTAAAACTTATTGGTTGAATAATAAAATTGTTGGTTTGTAATTGTGCTTGAAAATAATGGAAAAAAAAAAAACATATAATACCTTTGTTTCAAGGAAAAAAAAATAATTGCCAAATTGTCAAATAGGAAAGTAACCATATCACACATACATCAACACATAAGCTAATCAGGGAATGATATAATAGTAATTTTTTTAAATCTCCTGGATGAGGTGGCAAATTATACTGGAAGCTAATTTCTAAAGTGCGCCGCCCCCACCAGATTCTGCAAGTCAGGTAACTAAAAAGTGATTGTATTTAAATTAATAAAAAAAATCAATTTTACTAAACACCTAAAACGGTTAAAATTCTTCCATAATCACTTTCACTCCTAAAATCAACTCCAAAACGCACCCTTAATCACTAATAACCTAAACTAATTGGAGTTATAATTCAATAAAGGAAAAAACTTAAAAAGGAAAAACATCTCATACTTTATACAAAATTGATCTCTCAATATTTCCAATAAAGGTATTTTGATAAATGACAATCCATTAATTACATATTAATTTCTTTCCTTCAAAGAAGGGTCATTCTTCCAAATTCCACCAATATTTAAACGACCAATCATCCATGAAGTTGAATACAACCAAAGAACACAAAGAAAAAACCATCATATATTTTCTTCAAAGAAAAATGGCCAACTCCTCTTCCCTCTTAGCTTTTTCACTTCTTTTATTCATTGTGGTTTCACATGCAGCATCCACAAACGACGTCGTTTCCACCATCTGTCCAAAGACCAAAAACCCACCATTCTGCGCAAGCGTGTTAAAATCTGCAGGTACCACAGATCTGAAAGGGCTAGCCACCTACACCCTCAACCTTGCTCGTACGAATGCAGGCAAATCTTTGACCCTAGCCAAGTCATTGGCAGCGGCAGCGACCGATCCTCAACTTAAGGAACGATATTCATCCTGTTCTGAGAACTACGATGAGGCCATTGGTGACATTGAAAATGCCCAAAAGGACTTGGCCTCTGGCGACTTTAACGGCGTCAATGTTGCGACTTCCGGCGCCATGACGTCCGTCGACGACTGTGAAGACGACTTCAAGCAGCCACCGGCAGACACTTCCTCGCTTTTGAAGGATGGGAAAACTCTAAATGATATATGCAGTATTATTTTGGTTATATCTAATCTTCTCCCTAAACCCATGTAATAATAATCTTCTAAACTTGGAGAGATGAATAAATCTAAATCTAAAGTTTTTAATACTACAATATATTTTGTCTACTCCTTGTGATGTTTTAATGAATCCACTCGTCCTGTTAAATGCAATAGATCAATTAGATCGATGAAAAAATGTCACCACAAAAAATAATAGCAACTTTATTAGATCCAATGTGTGGACAAGTATTTTCCTTTTTAATGCTGATAAACGGGTAGTAACAAGATGATATTTATTTTGAATGAGATTTCAATGTTTTAATTTAGCAAAACTCCTTCACTAGGAGTTAATTCGAGCATAGCTTAGTGAATAAAGACATTATTTTTCATTCAAAGGTCAATGATTCGATCTCTTATACCATAATTTTTTTTTAATTTTTTAACTAAAAAAAAATTTGGGAGTCAATCCGTGCATATAATTAAACTTGCAATAATTAGAAGATTGTTACAAATAAATTGTTGTAAGACACAAGTTTGCAATGGTTTTTTTTCAAATATTGGTATAAAACTACAGCAATTTAAAATATACTTGCAAATATATTATAATTATTTACCATAATAATATTATTCTTATATTATATTATATTACTAATAACATTTTATAAAGGTTTTTTTTTAATTCTTTAAGTTTGGGTTTATTGTATCGTTTAGTTTATATTTTTTAAAATTTATAATAAAAAATGTTTAACATTTTAAAAACTAATTATTTAAATAAATATAATACTAACTTTAATATAAAAGTATATATAATTTTAATATATTTTTTTATTTTTAATTAATTTTTGTTAAAAAAAATTAAAAACAGGGATTTTCTCCATGGGGACCCATCCCCGAATGGGGATTCTCCGACCTCAACCCCAATTCTCCAAAACGGAGAATGGAGCGGGGTTGGGGATGAAAAATCCCCACAGAGACGGGGATGGGAAGTGCATCTCCGGCTCTGCCCCGCTCCCGTTGCCATCTCTAGACATTACCCACCCACTAATTATTCATTTTTTTTCTATTTTTATGGATGCATATTAAGTTTTCCAACTCTCAATGTAATTAACAGATATGTGGATTTTAAGATTTTGAAATAAATTTCTCAATTTTCAAGTTTCAATTTTGTCTTGAAGATCAATATTCTTTTTAAAAAAAAATTGATAGATCTATTAAATATAAAATTAATTTTTTTTATGTAATAGGATCCTAAAATTTCAGTTTTACACGTAGCAGGTTTATGGATTTTAGAAAAGGTTAAATGTCAAATACTTATTAGATATAAAATTGAAATTTTGTGAACCTATTAAACGCTCATATACAAGCGGACAATTACAATAATTACAACAATTTGAAACTTAAACTGATGCCAAAATCGTAACATATCCACTTTAGCAACCAACAACATTCATCTCATGAAATTGCACTCACCAATCTAAAATTGATGCAAATTAGGTGTCCAAATCATGCTCTGATACCAATTGAAGGAGTGTATATCACTCATGCATGCAGAAGCAATTAGGATCTTAGGCACTCTAATTACATCAATTTTAGGATCTAAAGCATGTTGTCCAAAAGCGTAAAAACAGAGTTTAGAACATCAACCTCTTTGATGATCTAATTGAAGCTTCTCGTTGGTTGTTTTTTTATCACGAACTCAACATGGACCACTGCTAGGATCCTCCCTGCTATTCTTCGGCCTTATAACAGCTTCTGGGAACCGTTTTTTATGGGAATTCTTGGGAGGAATGGAAGAATGTAAGAGTTTGAGAGAGTTTGGGAACTTTGGTCTTTTGAGAGAAATTCCAGCAGCATAATAGTAAGATTAACCCTTAATCTTCCATCATCCCATCCCTCATTTATAGAGGATTTCGGGTATGTTTGGTTTAACTTTCCAAGTGTTTAATTTTGAAAAAAAAAAATCATTTTAAAAAAAATTCTAGTCTTTGGCAACCACTAAAAATGACTTATTAAAAATTGGGAAAAATACACTTTTGGTCCCTGAGATTTGGATTAGGTTTAATTTTGATCCCTGAATTTTCAAACTCAACGTTTTAGTCCCTGAGGTTTGAGATTAGTTTCATTTTGGTCCTTCCATCTATTTTTCTGTTAGTTACTAACGGAAAGGTGAGGTGGCATTTATTTTTTATTCAAAAAATATTTATTGTTATTATTATTCATTATTTTATAATTTTTAATTAAAAAATATTTTTTATTCTTTTTTTTTATTTTTCTCTCTCCACCTTCTCCATCTTCTTTCCCCTTTTCGTTTCTCCTCTTTCCTTCTTTCTCTTTACTCCTCCACCGTCCACGCCACCGCCGATCGCCGACAATGATTTTTTTTCCTTTAATCTTTTCTTCTCCTTCCTTTAATCTTTTCTTCTCCTTCCCTTAAAAAAAACACCCACAATCACACACACACTTCAACTACAGATTATCAAGGAAAGAAACCCACATAAACACAACACAAAGTCCAGTGTGAGAAGAACAAGTTCAAACATCAGAAAAAAACCCAAAAAGAAAAAGAAAAGATCATCCGAACTCGATTCTTTCACCTCCTTCAATCAAATGACTGAAACACAACAAGAATCAAATTTCAAAAACGAAAAGCTCAACGATCGAGAGAGAAAACTGAAGAAAAAAGGGGAGGGTTCATCGAAATGTCATCGTTTCCTTTCGTTCTGGTCTGAAACAAGGGAAGTTTCAGATCTGGAACAAAACCCAGATCTGGGTTTCATTCCAGATTTGAAACAAAGGGCCGAAATCGAGATGATTTGGTAACGGCGACTCTAAAGGCTCGAAGATAGGCGTTGAGAGTGGCGATGTCGTTGGATTCAAGGATATCGGAGTTGATTTTGAGACGAAGAGAGGACGCTGGAGGGAGGTCGAGAGTTGCAGAAGGCTCTGTTTCATCCTTCCTCCACCGTTCGCCATTTTCTTCTCCATCTCCGGCGAGCTATTGACAATTTACAAGCGGTCGAGAACTACGGCGGCGAGCGATTAACGAAAACGGCGATATAAATGGCGGACGACGGCAGTGTGGACAACGACGGCGGCACGGACAGTGGACGACGAATGGCAGCCATGGAAGGAGTAAAGAGAGAAGGGAAGAGGAGAAAGGGAAAGGGGAAAGAAGAGGGAGAACGTCGAGAGAGAAAAAAAATAAAATAAAAAAGAAATAAAAACTATTTTTAATTAAAAAATAGTTTATAATAAATAATAATAATAATAATAAACATTTCTTCAAAAAAAAATAATAATAATAATAAACATTTTTTTAATAAAAAATAAATGCCACCTCACCTTTCCGTTAGTAACTAACGGAAAAATTGATGGAAGGACCAAAACGAAACTAAATTCAAACCTCAGGGACTAAAATGTTGAGTTTGAAAACTCAGGGACCAAAATGAAATCTAACTCAAACCTCAGGGACCAAAAGTGTATTTTTCCCTAAAAAATGAGATTGAGAAATAAACCATTTTGAGAGAAACACTTGAAAGCAAATTTTTTAAAAAGAACTTTTAAGTATATATAACTTGTGTATACAAACACTTATAAGGAAATGTAACCAAACATATGAGTGTTTAAATTCTAAACAATTTTTATACAAAATGTTTAAAAGAAAATGCATTCTTAGAAACACTTAAACTAAAATGTATTCCAAACGGACCTTTCATGCAACTCAGATTAAGCACAATTAGACACCAAATCATGGTGCAATTTGGTGGGAATTAAGGTGTCCAAAGAAAGCTAATTGCATGGGATTACTCGATCTCCACCATGGCCTAAAATTCACCTATTTTTTTATTTCTTAAAATTCAAATTTAAATGAATTTTTTTAATTTAATTTTAAATAAATAGATTCAAATAATTAATTTTAAATAATAAATTAAACATTTTAATTAATTATATTAATTTAATATCAAATATTAAATTAAGGGTAAAATACCTTTTTGGTCCCTCATGTTTCGAGTTCGTTTCCAATAGGTCCCTAGGTTTCAAAATCGAACAATCAAGTCCCCACTGTTTCGGAAATAGTTCAATTTAGTCCCTCTACCGTTAATTTTTTTAACGGTGCTGACGTGGCAAACGTTTAATAATAAAATAATAATTTTTAAAATTAAAATAATAATATATTATATTAATATAATAAAATAATAAATTAAAAATAATAAAAATAATAAAAATAATCTCTCCTCAGTTCTCTCTCCCCGATTCCCCCATCCTTTTCTCTTCTTCTCCCCCCCTGCTCTTCTCTCCCTCTTTTGCATCTTCTCGGCAGCCATGGCCGCCGCCGCCACCCTCCAACACCGCCCCCTCCTTTTCTCTTCTTCTCCCTCTCCTTCCTCTCCACCGTCACCATCCCCTTATCTTCTCGACAACCATTTACATCTCGACGGCGTTTTTTTTTTCCCTCAGATCTGATGATGGGAGAAGATTTTTGCTTTAGATCTGAAGATGGGGTTTATCTTTTTTGGCTTAGATCTGAACATGTATGTGTTTTTTTTCTTTTTTTGCTCGTGGGTTTTTCTTAGATTTGAAGATTGAGGGGAGGGGGGGAGAGGGTTTGAGATGGGAGGGGTGAGGGAGGGTTTGTTGGGGAAGAAGAAGATGGGAGAGGTGGTGGTAACTGTTGGGCGGCGGGTTATCGACGGCAGCAGCGGCGACGAGCTATTGCCGGCGAGGAGGGTGTTTTTCTCAGATTTGAAGATTGAGGGGGGGGGGAGGGGGGTTGTTAAGGAAGAACTAGATGAAAGGGGTGAGGGAGGGTTTGTTGAGGAAGAAAAGATGGGAGGGGGGTGGTGGTTGTCGGCGATGAAGAAGAAGGCGGCGGGTTATCGGCGGCGACGGGTTATAGCCGGCGAGGAGGGGAAGGGTTTCGGGTAGAAAGAGGGAGGAGAGTGGAAGATTATGTTTTTATTTTATTATTTTTATTACTTTTAATTGATCTTTATATTATTTATTTTAAATTAAAAATTAATATTTTATTTTTTAACTGCCACGTCAGCACCGTTAAAAAAATTAACGGTGGAGGGACTAAATTGAACTATTTCCGAAACAGTGGGGACTTGATTGTTCGATTTTGAAACCTAGGGACCTATTGGAAACGAACTCGAAACATGAGGGACCAAAAAGGTATTTTACCCTTAAATTAATTATTTCTACCAATCCCGATTTCTCTCAAAATCGATCTTTCGATGAATCCCTATTCATATGTGCAATATTTAAATCATATTTAAATATTTCCAACTCTCTCCGTACTTCAATTCTCAATTAAACTATAATACGTTAAGTATATCGTATATAATTAACGCTTACTTCCTAAACCGAATATGAACGATACAAATTTTCTCATCACACTGTTCTAAAGTTTAGCCCAATATGAGCTAGCAGGGGGACCTAATGGACCTACAGATCATGACTTCCAACAATCAGAGATTAACAGGCTAAACTCTTTAACCTAGTTAACCAACATTCATTAACTACCGAGACATTCCACTATAACCCCGCGAGTACACTCTCCTCATTGTAGATATATTTTTGTCCACTCGATATAACCATGATTAGTAAGTCGATCATTCACAGGTTGTTCATAATTACAACTGGGTTAAAATTACCGTTTTACCCCTGTGATTACATCTTGTTCCTTAAGTCCCACTGATCCTCTAATGAACAATTGGTTTGTAGTCTAACCACCAAACCGAGTCCCTCTCAGGCCAATGAGAGGGTGGGGCCCCTTGTTCAAGACCTGGAGTCAGCACTTAAGGGAACAACCTCTCTATTATCCCTGAAACGGGTAGGAGTGAATTCATTCTTGCAGGACTATGTCCCTAGCTATCTACCCGATCTTATCCCCAAAATGGTAGGCTTATTGAGTCAGCGATCTCGGGCCACTCTCACCCATGCAAATCAAAGGATAATCCCGAATAAACAAGAGTTCATAGTTAGCTCAAGATTAAGATCAAGTTACCTAGGTCATCGCATGAAATAGTCAGTTTTAATAGTAAAATTGATTATCTCGCGGTCTTGGTCTTATGCAAACTCATTGCATAGGACGCCTCTGTTAGCTTTAGGGCTTCAATCAAACCAAGTATTTTGATGATAACAAACTCTGATTTTTTGTACTAACATTTTCAGTGTTTCAAAGTCACTATCTTGTAGAGCTCGAAACAACGATTCCAACGCCTTTCGAATCACTCAAATCGGAGCTCAAACGAAGAAGTTATGGCCAAAACAAAACTGGTGGAGAAAATCCAACGTGGCATGACACGTGGCATCCGACGTGGCGCTGACGTGGCACGCAAACCGATCAAATTGGTGACGTGGCAGCTTACGTGGCGGATGACGTGGAAGGTGCGTGGCTGCTGACGTGGCAATCGTGGACCAATAGAAAACGGACACGTGGCGAGCTGTTAAATAAAAAAAAGGGAAAAAGAGGAGAAATCGTTGATTGACGCGCGGCCCAACCAGAAGACGACACATGGCGCAATTGCAAATTTTCCAGCCTTTATTTTGTAATTAAAAAAAAAAGAAAGAAAAGAAAAGAAAATTCACCGGCAGCACCTTCTTCACACGCGTAGTCGCGCACGCGCCTGGGATTTCCTCACAGATTTGCGCGCGTGACCGTCAGTTTCTCTATGTGCGCGTGGGCTTCGTTTCGTCCGGCTATTTTTAAATTTTCTTTTTAATTTTCTTAATTTTCCTGATCAAATTTTCACCAAAATTCTCCATATCTTCTCCAAATTTCATCCAATTCAAATTTTATTCTTTCCAAAATTCCATTCCTTAAAATCCTTGATTTATTCTCATATCTCCATAATTCCATATTTTCAAAATTCACCCTTAAATTTGAAATTCTTTCCTTTTCTATTTTTAAATTCAATCTCCACCATCCATCCTTAATTTGATCCAACGGCCATTATTCATCCTCCTCGCCTATAAATTGGACTTGATTTTCACCTTTCATACACACACCAAAAGCTATCAAGTCTTATTCTCTAGTCTCCCTACTCTCAAATTCTTGTCCTCCCTTGCTCCAAAATTTGCTAGTTTTATTTTTTGTGAGGTTGCTTTTTGAGTGCTCAACTTGTGTATTTAGCCTTCAAGAGGCAATATTGTGAGGTTCTCTTGTATTTCTTTTTGGGATTTGTATTAAGGTGTGGGTACACCTTCGGTTGTGAGAAAATAGAATTGGTTTGATCCTGAACCAGTAAAAAGGATCTTGGGTTTCTCTTTAGCCTAGGAAAAAGAGGGTCGTGTGTCGGTTTGTTTTTCACCCGCAAGAGGATCACTTAGTGAAATACCCAAGAAGGAGTCTTGGGGAGTGGAGTAGGCAATTTGCCGAACCACTATAAATTCCCGGTGTTTTCTCTTCCTCTCTCTCTCTTTTATTTTCTGCTCTTAATTATTTCCTTTGTTTTATTGTCTTAATTTCTAATTTCTATTTAATTGCAAGATTTAATTTTAGTGGGTTGTTTAAATTTCTCTTTGATTAAATCATATTTAAATTCAAAGTTATCTTAGTGTGCATGCTTTAGGTTTTATCTTGCTTAATTTTTCTTAAATTAAATTTGTGTGTTAATCTTTAATTGAGCATATTTCATAGATAAAATTATTTGCAAAATTTGGTAGTCAACCCTATTCACCCCCCCTCTAGTGTTGCCTTTAGATCCTACTGCCCCCACTCGCATCTCTCTACATGAACGATTTAAGATCATATCATTTGTATCATTCACAAAGTGGGTCACGTCCATAGTGTCCACAAGGTAAGGTATCCAGCCCTATCTCTATACTATAGACTGTTTTTTGCTATTACTTGAACTTGATCCTCTTTTATGTCTCCACATATACTTCAAGTATACATTCTATAGCCAGGAGTTCTTAGTTTATTGGATTTGTGTTATATAACGTGCAATTCACTTATTATTCAATAACAATTTTACTGAATAAACTTCCAGAAAAATTTCATTGAAAATAAAATATGTTGATGTTTACAAACTAAGAATTTTAAGACATAAAACCCAAAATTTACATGGTGCAACAGACGTGGTCTGAGTGACCAGCTTAGCTTACGGCTTGATTGGTTTCTTCCTAATTCCACATTTTGTGATCTTTTTCAGGATTATCATGTGAAGAATCTTGATTGGACAAAAATTAGATCATCGCCTAATTGAATTAACTATTGATGGATTGCCACAACAGTATTCGAAAAAAGCGTATAAGAGGCGCTTCAGTTTTGAAGAATCCTAGACGAGGCGAACTGAGTGTAGAGAAGCTCAATTTGATCATTCATTGCATGTTGTTCATGAGAATAAAAACAGAGACATTTTACCAACCTCTTTTAAATGGAGAAATTGGTTGGATTCTTTTGTTGTTTTTCTTCACCAATCAATCACGAACCACCACTGGATCTTCCTTGTTATCCTCAAGCCTTTGGAATGGATTGTGGGATCCTCAAGTGATGGAATTTGAAGGGAAAAGCTTGAAGAACAAGCTTATGGAAGTGGGTTTCTTGTGTGATTATTTTGGCAGCAATTCACCATGAGAATGCATCAGTTTTTCCAGCCTTCTTCTTCCCTTTTATAGAGGGATCAAAGATGAAGAAAAGCTCCTGAGATTGTCACCAAATTAGCACCAATTTAGTGGAGAATGGTGTGGCTTAAGAGAGGGGAGTGCATAGGTTTAGTCACCATGCACTCCACCTCCAAAAAATCAAATTCATTTTGATTTTAATTAATTCAAGATTATCTTGAATTAATTCTTAATTATTTAATTTTCAATAATCTGAAAAATGAAAAATCAATTTACAATTTTTTAATTTTAAATTAATTCAAAATTAATTTAAAATAATTATTAATTAAATAATTAATAATTAATTTAATATCTAATATTAAATTAATATTTTGCCATCAATCCCGAACGTTTCCAAAATGTTATTTTTTAATCATGAATCCCTATTCATGTTCTCGATATTTAAATCATATTTAAGTATTAAATATCACACAAACCTGGTTTTCACAAAACCAACGTCAATCACCTCTATCCATTTCCTTAAACATGAATATATAAATTAATTCACATTCTATCCATCATATTATTCCAAAGGTTAGTCTCGAGCTAGCAAGGGGACCTAATGGACCTACAGATCATGGGCTCCAACGGTACGAGGTTTAACCGGCTAAACCTTTTTAACCTAGCTAACCAACATCCGATAACTACCGGGACACTACACTATAGCCTAGTAGTTGAACTCCCCTCACTGGATATATTTTCATTCACTCAATATAACCATGATTAGTAAGTCAATCCTTCACAGGTCGTTCTTACTATAGTTAGGTCAAAATGTCCGTTTTACCCCTATAGCACATCTTAGTTTTTTAAGTCCACTGGTCCTCTAATGAACAATTTGTTTATGGTCCAACCACTAAACAAAGTCCCTCTCGAGCCAATGAGAGGGTGGGGCCCCTTGTTCAAGCCTTGGATTCAGCACTTAAGGGAACAACCTCTCTACTATCCCTGAATTGGGTAGGAGTGAATTTCGTCTTGCTTTACTATGTCCCCAGCTATCCATCTAGTCTTATCCCCAAAATGGTAGGATTATTGAATGGCAATATTGGACCACTCTCACCCATGCAGATCAAAGGATAATCCTAAATGAACAGGAGTTCATAGTAAGCTCAGGATTAAGATCGAGTTACCTAGGTCATCGCATGAAATAGTCAGCCTTAACAGTAAATGGCGTTATAAAGTAAGAGTGACTTATTTCTCGATCCTGTCTTGGGTAAACATATTTTACACAGGATGCCCCTACTCGCATGTCTCTACATGAATGATCCAGGATCACGTCGTTTGCCTCATTCGCAAAGTAGGTCGCATCCATAGTGTTACCAGGATAAGGTACCCAGTCTTATCCATTTACTAAAGACCATTTAGGTTATGTACTCAAACTTGATCCCTGCCTATATCCACGATATAGTTCGAGTATTTCATATTATAACCATGGATGTTTCTATTGGATTTAAGATACAAAACTTGAGTTCTGAGACATAAACCCCAACAAATATCGCGTATTCAATTAAATTCATATTTGAATCATATTCAAATGCATTCTCTCATATACTATAGTTTTAATATGAATCCCTATTTATATTATTTTTAACCTATAGTTCAATATGAATCTAATTCATATTTAATATTTGAACTTCTTCAAATATTTAATTCTCTCTTTAATTAATTTTGAATCACATTCAAAATTAATTTTATTATAAAGTTTAATTCAATAATTAAACTTATATTATAATGTATCTTCCATACATTATATTAATTGCATCACATACAAAGCCTATGATGGGGTGGAATGGGGCTTTATAAAAGAAATGCTACAAAGAATGGGGTTTCGAAGCAGATGGATCAAAAACATTATGAAATGAATGGAAACGGTATCATTCTTTGTTCTTATCAATGGCTCGCCGCAGGAGGAATTCAAACCATCCAGAGGGATCAGACAAGGAGACCCGCTATCCCCATACCTATTCTTGTTGTGCTCTGAAGGCTTTTCGAGACTGCTATTCAGGGAAGTTGAAAATCAAAACCTCAAAGGCTTTCGTATTAATAATTTTAGTCCAAGCATCACCCACTTATTCTTCGCTGATGATAGTCTTTTGTTTTGCAGGTCTAACAGGGAGGAGTGTCAGACATTGAAAGAGATTTTCAACATGTATGAGAAGGCCTCGGGACAAGCCATAAACCTAGAGAAATCTATGTTTATGGCTAGCAAAAATGTGAAAAAGGAGGAAGTCCAAGAGATTGGCAGGATACTAGGTGTGAGACAACAAAGGAGTTAGGAACATATCTAGGATTGTCATCTCAAAGCCACAGAAGTAAAACCAAAATGTTCGAGAACATCAAAGAAAAAGTTGCCAAAATCCATCAAGGTTGGAACGAGAAGCTTTTCTCAGCAGGGGGTAAGGAGATCCTAATCAAGGCAGTTATACAAGCGATTCCAACATATTCTATGAACTATTTCAAACTCCCCAAAAGTACCTGTGACAAGATCAACAAAATGTGCGCGAGATTCTGGTGGGGGGCAGTTGGGGATAAAAAGAAGTTACATTGGGCTAAATGGAAGAAATTATGTAAAAGCAAATCCTCGGGAGGCATGGGCTTTAGGGACCTAAACCTCTTTAACCAAGTGATGTTGGCCAAGCAAAGTTGGAGAATCCTTAAGCACCATGAAAGTCTCCTCTACAAAATACTACGTGGCCGTTACTTTAGGAATGATGATTTTCTTAAAGCCCCGATAGGATCCAACGCATCCCAAACATGGAAAAGCATTGTGTGGGGGCGAGAACTCTTTAAGAAGGGGTATAGATGGAGAATTGGCAACAGAGAGTATACGTACATAGACCAAGACCCGTGGCTGATCAGACAAGGCAATAGTTCCCCCATGTGGGTCCCGGAGGAGCTAAGAGGCAGAAGAGTCAAGGAAATCATTAGGGAGGATGGGGAATGGGATGAAGATCAAATCAAAAGAGCGTTTCTTCCCATGGAAGCCGAAGACATCTTGTCAATTCCCTTGGGCAACAAAGAAGAAAAAGACGAGATTATATGGAGCCTCGACTCAAAAGGGTCATTTACCGATAAAAGTGCCTACCAACTCACCCTAAGCTTACAAAATTACTCAACAACTTCAGGATCGTGTGATAAGGCCAGCGGCAAATGGGGAAAGCTATGGAAATTGAATGTCCTTCCAAGAGCCAAAATATGTCTATGGAAAATTCTAAACAATTACATCCCCTCAAAAGAAAATTTGATTAAGAAAGGCTTGGATATTAACCCATGTTGTGTGTTTTGCAGGAAAGCTAGGGAGACTACAAGCCACTCACTATGGTTTTGTAAAAAGGTAAAAAACATCTGGAATGAATTTTTCCCATCTCTTACAGAACTTGTTTGGTCTTGCAGAGAGGATGAGGAGATGTTCGAGATTTGGGATGCAATTTTAGAAAAATTAGACAAGGAGAGAGCTGAGCTAGCGGCGATTCTGCTTTGGTCTTTATGGAATGGGAGAAACCAAGCAGCGATTAACAACACCAGAGCAGATTTCAAACAGATTATTAGATCAATCAATCGCAAGTTTGAAGAGCAGAAGAAGAGACAGAGCACAAACCTTGATCTGTTAAGCTTGGAGAACCTGCGGAATTAGGGATCTTGGAGCCCCCTGCAAATTGCTTCAAACTAAATACTGATGCTTTGTGGATTGAGGAGCGAAAAAAAAGGAGGATTAGGATGGATTATTCGTGATTCAATAGGGTCTCCTATAGGCTTTGGCTATAAACAAATTAATAGGAATTGGTCGATCAAAAATCTCGAGATTATGGCCATTAAATAGGGGCTAGAAGCTTACCGGAGGAATTTGCGGAGAAGGCAATGTCCGATCATCGTCGAGGTAGACGCTTCAGAGATGATTAAGGCGTTGAACCACGAAATCGAAGACCTCTCGGAATCAAATATTTTGTTGAATGAGATCGTGAATTTGGCCCCGTCGTGTGAAATGGTAGTGTTTGTCAAATGCCCGAGGGCTGGAAACCGAATCGTGCATCACCTTGCGCGAGCAGCGGCAAGTGTGTCGCCGACGAGAGTTCCATCGTCCGATGTTGTCGATGGGGAGTTGTCGTTTTGGGTCTCTTCCACGCTGGAAGACGACATTTTTGTAGGGGTGTAAATATCCCATCTTGGATTCCCTCCATTATTTATGAGGAGGTGGTTGTGAACGGTTCTTTTTCTGGTTAATGAATTTATTTCCTTTTCAAAAAAAATTGCATCACATACAATTAACTAGAATTTCCTTATGAATTTGACCACTTCAAATTCTATTCAAGACTTAATTAATCTTAGAACCCTTTACGAGCTAGCAGGTGGACCTAATGGACCTACAAATCAGAAGCTCCAACGATATGAGATTAATTGGCTAAACTCATTAACCAAATTAATCAACATTCATTAACTGTGGGTCACTCCACTAAAGACCCACAGCTGCACTCTTCTCACTGTAGAATATTTCTGTATCCACGGATATCGACCCTACCAATAAGTCAATCCTTCACGGGTGTTTGTAACGTCAGTTGGGTCAAATTACCGTTTTACCCTTGGGTTACTTCTAGATCCTTAAGTACCACTTATCCCTCTAATGAACAAGCTGTTTAGGGTCCAACCACTAAACAGAAATTCTTCTCGGGCCAGGAGAGGACAGCGTGCTTTTGTTCAAGATCCAAAATCAACCCTTAAGGGAATACACATCTGCTTACCCCAATAGGGGAAGGAGTGAATTTCATCTTGTATTGTTATGTTTCCAGCCCCCACTCGGACTTGCCCCTAAAATGGTAGGCTTATTGAGTCGGCGAACTGGCCACTCTCACCCATACAAATCTAAGGACAATCCCTCCTGAAAAGGGGTTCATAACAGACTCAAGATTCAGATTGAGTTACCTAGGTCATCCTATTGAAATAGAAACTTAAACTAGTCAATGGTGTTACATCTAGTGGTTACTATTTTGCGGTTCGGTCTTATGCAAACTCATTGCACAGGATACTCCCACTCACATGTCCACTACATGGATGCTTACCAGGATCACATAGTGTACCAAGATAAGATACCCAGTCTTATCCCTATACTATAGACCATTTAGGTTGTTACTTGAGCATTGATCCCCATATGTCCCCACATACTAGTCCAAGTTTCATTTAAACAACCTTGGATCTTAGTTTATTGGATTTAGGGTTAATTAATGCAAAACTCGATTATTCAATAACAAATTACTGATCACTCAAATAACACTTTATTGAGGTTAATTACTTTGTTTAATTTACTATCTACGAGTTTTAGGGCATAAAACCCAACACTCTGCTTTTCCTCCATTCTTCTGCAACATGTAAAATGGGTCAAATTCATATCAAATTAGTTCATTTAAACACAAATCAGCACTATCTGACAAAACATGACTCTCTAAGACTTGACTTACCAACTTTGACACTTTTTAGGCCCGGGATAAGATAAATTGATAAAAAAACATACAAGTTTAACAAGAAATAAGCTAAGAATAAGGGGCAAAATAGGTATATTTTTGGCACTTATCACATTCTGAATAGATTGCATTGATTTTAGATTGTATTATCACTGCCACCTTTTCTATCATTATTAATGGCGAATCCATTGGTTGTATTTATTCATTCTCGAGGTTTTCGTCAAGGTGATCCTCTATCACCATATCTTTTCCTACTATGCTCTAAGGGATTATCTTCCATGATATTTGTTGCAACTCAAAATAGAGCTCTTTCAGGTATTTCAATTGCTAGGCAAGCAATGTTCGAAGGTAACACATCTATTTTTCGTTGATGATAGTTTGGTTTTTTTGAAAGCATCGGCTACCAAGTTTGGCATGTGTAAGGCTATCATTCAGGATTATGAACGAGCATCGAGCCAATGTATTGATTTCAATAAATTTGTGATGTGTTTTTCGCCAAATGTTATCTGAACCTTAATGGCTATTCGACCAATATCCTCAAAATGAGGGTTGTGGAGAATTGGGGGACTTACCTAGGATTGTCATCTATGTTTTCTCAAGGAAAATGTAAGGAATTTAAGTATCTAGTGGATAAAGTATGGAATATTATGCAGGGATGGAAGAGTAAATTGTTCTTAGGTGGTGGTAAGGAGATTTTGATTAAAACTGTTACTCAGGTGATACCTACTTATGCGATGAGTTGTTTCCATTTGCTGAAAACTCTTATGTCTTAATTTGCATCTTTGTGTGCTAAATTTTGGTGGAGTGATACAATGGACAATAGGAAAATACATTTAATGCGTTTGGAGAATTTGTGTAAACCAAAGGAAGTTGGAGGTTTGAATTTTAGAGACCTTGAAGGATATAATCAGGCAATGTTAGCTAAACAGGTTTGAAGGGTATTCAAAAATCCAAACTTGGCTATTTCACAGGCCCTCAATGGTCGATATTATCTTCATTCATCTCTTCTTGAGGAAACTTCAAATTCTACATCGTCTTATTTTTTGAAAGGGTTTGTTTGGAGTTTGGAGTTATTAAAGAAGGGATTAAGGAAGAATTGGGTAGCGGGGAGTCAATATGCATGTTTAAGGATCCATGGCTCCCAAGACTTGTGTCTTTTAAGTAGGGATGTTCATTTTGATGGAATGGAATTCCTAAAGAAAGCGATTTTAATCGTGTGTAGTTCAATTAACGTTTCTTTGAAACCAGTACATTGGCCAAAATTACAGAGAACTAAATTCTAAGTAATTAAACTAAGCCTACATGCAATTGTCTACAATTAAAGGATTCAAGAAACCTTACTTGTTTAGGCTCTGAAAATTACTGCAAAGACTCCTCTCGGTCTCAATGTCATGATCATAGTAACTTCACAGGGACCAAAAGTGTTGAACACCATCACTAAGATACCTTTCTATCCTCTGAGTAAATAAGATATGGTTTGTGGGAACCAACTTTTGATTGAAGGGAGAAATTCAGGAAGAAGAATTTTACTTCTTTGAATTTTGCAAAGAGACTTTTTAAGAGAGAGAATTATGTCTTGGATTGAGCAAAAACGTGAAAATGCCAAAGAGATCTTCTTCTCTTCTTCTTCTATTATTGCCGGCAACCACTGACCGTCGCTCGTCGGTGGCCAGCCGCCGCCGAAAACTTTTTTTTTCCTATTCTTCTTCTTCCTTTCTTTTTTTACTTATCCTTCCTTTCTTCTTTTCTTTTTCTCTCTTCATTTTCTTTTTTTTAAATAAAAAACAGACCTTCGATGTCCAACGAGCACCAGCCGCCGGCGTCCCTCTTCCTTCATTTTCTTCTCGCCAGCGACACCTTCTCCCAACAATAGCTCCCCCTCCGACCACTTCTCTTTCATGCGTGTGTTCCATCATTGCTAGAAATTGTTCAAAAAAGTTCAAAATCCACGGATTTGAAGTCGTCTGGTCGTGGATATCGTCGATCGTCGTCTGGTCGTGGGTATCGCGAATCTGGAGTGTTCAAGAAAGGTCACGCCATTTCTGGAAAAAAAAATGCCATCGTCGTGTAGTCGTGGGTATCGTGGATCTGAAGTGTTCAAGAAAGGTCACGTCATTCCAGCACAGTGAAGGTCGCCATCGTTCGAAACTCCGAACGGTGAAGGTCCTTCCTGTCGCTGCACGACACGTCAAAGGTCGGAGTTTGTGTGGGTCGCTACACGACACGCCGCCACCGAAAACGGTCTTCCTCCCTCCCTCTCTTTTCTATTTGAAAAAATAAATGAATAGAAAGAAGAAGAGGAGAAGAAATGAAGGGGAAGAGAAGGGGAAGGGGAGGAGAAAAAAAGGAAAAAAATTGACCACCAGTGGTAGTGACGGTGGTCGGTGATTGTCGGCGGCAGTTGCAATGTGGTGGTGGTGGTGATGGTGAGGAGGAAGGAGAAGGAGGAAAGAAGGGAGGGAAAAATGTGAGGGAAATGAAATTAAAAAATTATTATTATTATTTTAATATTATTTTATTTTAAAAAAAATAAAAAATAATTTTTTTAATAAAAATGGTGCCACGTCAACAAACTATTAGGATTTAACGAAAAATTGGATGGAGAGACCAATAATGTAACAAAATGCAAACCTCAGGGGCTAAATTATCGAGTTTGAAAACTCAGGGACTAAAATGAATCCTAACCCAAACCTCAGGGACCAAAAGTGTATTTTTTTTCCTTTTTTTAATATATTTTAAAACACTTTTTATATTATACTATCTAGATAAACATCTTTGGAAAAAGTCGAAGTGATCATAGCCTAGTGATAATTGACATGTATCTACGACCAAGAGATCAAAGGTTCGAATCTCTCCACCCTCAAATGTTATTAAACTCTAAAAAGACCCCTCCATATATACCTAACTATTGGTTCCATAATAAGGTGGGAAATGGGAGGAGCATACGGGTGTATGGATCTAATTGGGTTCCAGCGGAGGCATGTCTCCACATTAGGTCTCTTGCATCCTTGCCTTTGGACTGTTGGGTGGCAGACTTGTTCACTGAGTCAGGACAGTGGGATGTGAATCTACTTCGGCAACACTTCTCACCGGAATAGGTGAATGTTATCCTTACTATCCCTCTACATCATGGCCAAGTGGAGGATAGAGTTATTTGGCACTTTGAGGAGAACGAGTTGTTTTCGGTTAAGAGTGGTTATCGCTTGGGCATGTCGCTAGTTGTAGTTAATGATCCTTCTCCATCCTCTTTTGAGTAGGTGCAGAGATGGTGGAAAGGTTTGTGGAAAATGGCTATTCCGAACAAGATCAAAATATTCTTGTGGCGACTGTGTTTGGATCGACTCCCTACTGTTGATAACTTGAACTGGAGAGGCTCGGATGTTTTTAACCTGTGTGTTTTATGTGGAAAGCATGGGGAGTCGAGTGTCCATTTGTTCTGGATGTGTAAGTTTGCAGAGTGTTGGAATTGTCAAAGTTTGACGGCCTTTTGCAGGCTCCTATGTTTGCCAGTATGTTGTTCTTCCTGATGGATATGAAGGAGAGAATGGATGGGGAATCCTTTGAGGAGTTTTCTATGATTCTATGAGCTGTTTCGGGCTTCCGGAACAAGTGTAGAAGTTCGGGTGTGGCAACGGCGGTTGATTTGTCGGATTGGGTAGTGGCGTATGTGGCCGCTTTTCGGGATGCAAGACGGGCAGGGGCTGGAAGTTTTGAGAGGTGACTGAATCGGTCTTAGGTTAGGTGGGTTCAGCCGGCGTGGAATCAGTATAAGGTGAATGTGGATGTTGCCTTCTCACCGGAGTCGTCGTTGGCTGGTGTGGGGGTTGTCGTACGAGATTCGAAGGGGCTGGTTATGCTCTCTGCTATTAAGTTTGTGGCCAGAATTCGATGCTCTGATTTGGTTGAGGGACTTACTGTTGCTGAGGGGATGAAGCTGGCAGTGGAAATGGGTTTTAGGCCGGTGGTTGTTGAGACGGATTCGAGTAGAATTTTCCAACTAGTGCAGGACAGTAGGGAGGATCTGTCGGAGGTGGGGGTGTTGGTGGCTATGGCCAAACGTGCAGTGTCGTCTGAGTGGCCGATTTGCTTCAACCAAACGTTTAGAGAGGGGAACCAGTTAGCCCATCAGCTTGCTCGTATGGCGTTGGATGTCCGGGAGTCTGCAGTTTGGATGGAGAGTTTTCCTCTGAGAGTTGAGTCTTGTGTCCTGGTTGAACTTACTGATGGTGAGTTTGTTGCAGCTCGATGTGATTGATTCAGGGGAGGTGATCATTTTCTAAGCAATTTCAGTCACCACTTCCAACTGTTGCGCCTGAACTCAGGGAAGGTTTTCTGTTCCTTTTTCTTTTCTTTATCCTTATGCTTGCATGTTTTAGATTACTTTTGAGGATATTGTATGATTTAGGTTGGGGGGTGGGGGCATGTGTATGTTAGTGGGCGTTGAGGTTTTGAATCTGGCTGCACCTGAGCATTAGACAAATTTTTATGCATGTTGTGCCTTTTATTGTTTTGCCCTGTCTTGGTTGGATTGAGGCCATGCATCTGAGCATTGGACCTATTGTTTTGTTTGAACAAAATTTTCTCAAATGTATTGGGCCTTACCTGGTGGAGATGAGGTGTTGGTTTTTTCAGTCATGATGATGTCCTCGTGTGTATTTATGCTTTTTCTTATGTTTTTGCTGAAAGTGAAGTGTTGTTAGCATATGTTGGGAGCTTCTTAAGTTTTCTTGGAATTTCTTGCATGGGTTGAGTTTTTGGCCTCTTCCTTAGGTAGTTTTGAAGGCTTAGGTCTGCTTTATGAGTTCTATAGATCTGTTGTCACCCCGATAGGTGTAAGGTTTTGCTGGAATGTCTAAATTTAGCAAATTAGCATGTGAGCCATGCCTAGGTGAAAGAAAAGAATACATGCCTGCTAAAATATGAGTGGTAAAACGAGGAGCGAGCATGAGCTTGGAAGTTAAAATTATATTTCTTGTTACTTTCCATTAAGAAAACATGATGGCAAAAGCCTTGAGTGATATGGGGTAAAAAGCGCTGCCTGCAATGTGAACAGTTAGGCCAACCAAGGGTTAAACTCGGGTTATGGGTCTTTGCATTGTAGTGTGAAAGCTAGTACCCCGTTTTTTGAGAGTATGGAAAAACCAAGTAAAAGAGTTTTTTATATGTAAATTGATTGCATGAAATAATGCTATCTTTTTAGCCCTAAATTTGAGCTTATTCCATGCTTAATTTGGTATTTAATTGCATTAGTTTATTGATTTCATAATTCTTAGCCCCAAAAGGAGCAATTGATGCAATTTGGAGAAATTGATGCAAATCGGGCCCAATTTGGAGATTATTTGATGAAGCCTAGCGCATGGAAAGCTTGATGTTGTAGAAATCTAGTGCATGGGATGCATGATCAGCTAGAGCATGAAAAGCTTGATGAGTTGGTGAATAGTATTGAGTGGGGAGCAAGTTTCTATCCATGTAATGATCCTTTGGCTCTAAGTATTCTCCTTTGGCTCCAAGAAAGAAGAGATTATAAATAGAGGGGAGATGAAGAATCCAATCATCCAAGGCATTACTACATTTTTATGTTTTATTGCATTGTGTGCTTTATATTGTAGCTTGAAGTAATTTCTTTTTTATCAAGGCTTAGCCTAGGCGGCCATGTGGCTTTAGGATTATTTTTGTATGCGCTACAATGAATTAATGATATTGATGCTTTCTACCTAGATGCGCTAATTCTTTCATTACTAATGTCCGACTGGCCAGCCGGTTGCGGTAGCAGCATGATAAATCCCTGACAGGTAACGCAAGTGGAAATATCTAAGTAGAGCAAAATAATGCATTACATGTAGTCTGGCTGCGTCTAGTAATAGTGTGACCGCAAGAGATAGTTCATGGATATGTTTAGGTTGTCTTAGGAATAATTCAACCGTCTGCAAGTAAATAGAGAACTGTGCTAACGCATGAATTAAGTGAACAGAACGTTCTTAATTCTACGCCAATCGCATGTGTAGTACCGGAAGGGAATCGCATGATTATTTCTCGCTTAGGCATCAATATTCTATCGATTCTTTGTTATGTGCTGCACTAATATCTTATTTGTCATATGTGGTTGCTGCGATGAAAGCCTTGATAGGTCATCTTTCACTGTTTTTCCTTTGTCGCATAGCTTCTATTTTTATGTTATCGCATAATTATTTCACCGCATCTCTATCTCTTTTGTATTTCCTAACGTCCATGCATTAGAATAGGATTTAAGGAAAGACATTTTTACTACTCGCCCCTTCCCTGTGGATTCGACCCTGGAGTACTCTAGGTATTACTTGGTAGTGCATAATTTATACTTGGATTAATGCACAACAACGACATATTCTTTAATGAATTCAATATAATTAGAAGTGATTACAATTCCAACCAAGTTTTTGGCTTCATTGCCAGGGAAGGCAACAGTAGTTCTAAATTGTCTTGTATTATTTCTCATTTTGTGTATTGTGCTCTTTTCCAGGAGTGTTAGGTGTATGCGTGCCTCTCAAGCAGTTAAATCAGGGACGCATTCTATCGTTTATTTTATGTTTGTTAGATAGTTTATTTCTTGCATTTATTTATTTTTTCCAAAAGTTTAAGTGAAAAGAAGAAAGCATTAGGTTAGAAGTCTCAATGTTGATGAGTTGGGTTAATGGGCTGGGTTAATGGGCTAGCTTTGAGTAAAGAGCATGCTTTACTGATGCAATTTGCATGTTTGATAATGTTTCTCAATGCACTTACTTTTTAGTACAACATGCCTCTTTGATGTTTCAATCTTTATGAGTTGATTTGCATGCGCTTAATATTTGTTTAATGCCTTAAAATATTGGATTTTCCCTGCAGCATTAGTGTTATCTCATCAAGTTTTTATTGCTTTGCCTCACTTGCGTTTCTCTCGCATTGTGCTAAAATTTTGAAATACTAACCCATTCTTAGAAACCCTTCCCCAAATTTGGGGGTCCAATGAGAACATTGTCCATTTTAAGTTTGGGGGGATTGGCTTCGCTGTTTTGACAAAAAAAAAAATTAAATGGTTGCACGTTTTGGAGGCAATGACGGCCTAGGATTTGATTCGTTTGTTTTTTGAATAATATAGTTTATATAAATAGTGGAATTTGGGAGCATCGCTGAAATTTGAGAAATTTTAAAATTTTTTGCTTAGAATTGTTGTCTAGAGCATGTGATTAGCTTATCTGTTGTGAACTTTGAAAACTTAGATTTTTCTTAGGGCTTTTATAAGTTTGTTCTGACTCCGATAGGCTTAGTACCTAATACTAAGAATCGATGCTTGATTGTGCATTTAAGAGTTAGGTGAAAGAAATAGAAAAATATATTATGCCTGCAAAAGAACAACTAAAAAGAAGAAAGTCTGTTGAAAAAAAAAAAAGAAAAAAAAATCATGTTAGCTTGCAAAAAGAATTAAAATAATTGGGGGTAAAAAGAGCTACCTCTGTTGTGATCAGTTAGGCCATCCAAGAGTTAAACTCGGGATATGGGTCCATGCAGCGGTGTGTGAAAGCTAGTGCCCTTAATATTCAATAAAATGCAAACCCATATATAAATTTTAAAAAAAAATTAAAAAAAAAATCAGGTGCCCTAAGCTTCTTTGTTTTGCATGATTGCTAGGTTTTGAAATATTAGGTTTTTAGCCAGTATAGGGGGGAAACAAATGAAAAAAAAACCATAAAACTAATCTACGTTAGTAGGAGTACCTTTAGATCATTTTTTAGCATGTTATTCATTAATTCTAAGTTTTATTTGAAATTTCTCTTGAGTATGCTATGTTTGCATGATTCACACTTATGTTTCCTATCTTGTTCTGAAAATTGAATCAAAGAGGTTTGAGTCGATTTTTTCTATATCCATTCAATTTTGCTCGGGACGAGCAAAAGTTTAAGTTTGGGGGTTGATTGCATGAAATAATGCATTATCTTTTTAGCCCTAAATTTGAGCTTATTCCATGCTTAATTTGGTATTTAATTGCATTAATTTATTGATTTCAGAATTATTAGTCCCAAAAGGAGCAATTGATGCAATTTTGAGAAATTGATGCAAATGGGGCCCAATTTGGAGATTATTTGATGAAGTCTGGCGCATGAAAAGCTTGATGCTATAGAAGTCTGGCGCATGGGATGCATGATGAGCTAGAGCATGAAAAGCTTGATGAGTTGGTGAATAGTATTGAGTGGGGAGCAAGTTTGTGTTGAGTGGGGAGCAAGTTTGAGTAGGGAGCAAGTTTCTATCCATGTAATGATCCTTTGGCTTCAAGTATTCTCCTTTGGCTCCAGGAAAGAAGAGATTATAAATAGAGGGGAGATGAAGAATCCAAGAATCATCCAAGGCATTACTACACTTTTATGTTTTATTGCATTGTGTGCTTTATATTGTAGCTTGAAGTAATTTCTTTTTTATCAAGGCTTAGCCTAGGCTCTCATGTGGCTTTAGGATTATTTTTGTATGTGCTACAATGAACTAATGATATTGATGCTTTCTACTTAGATGCGCTAATTCTTTCATTACTAATGTCCGCCTGGCCAGCCGGTTGCGGTAGCAACATGATAAATCCCTGACAGGTAACGCATGTGGAAATATCTAAGTAGAGCAAGATAATGCATTACATGTAGTTTGGTTGCGCTAGTAATAGTGTGACCGCAAGAGATAGTTCATGGATATGTTTAGGTTGTCTTAGGAATAATTCAACCGCTTGCAAGTAAATAGAGAACTGTGTTAACGCATGAATTAAGTGAACAGAACGTTCTTAATTCTACGCCAATCGCATGTGTAGTACCGGAAGGGAATCGCATGATTATTTCTCGCTTAGGCATCAGTATTCTATCGATTCTTTGTTATGCGGTGCACTAATATCTTATTTTTCATATGTGGTTGCTGCAATGATCGCCTTGATTGCTCATCTTTCACTGTTTTTCCTTTATCGCATAACTTCTATTTTTATGTTATCGCATAATTACTTCACCGCATCTCTATCTCTTTTGTATTTCCTAACGCCCATGCATTAGAATAGGATTTAAGGAAAGACATTTTTACTACTCACCCCTTCCCTGTGGATTCGACCCAGGAGTACTCTAGGTATTACTTGGTAGTACATAATTTATACTTGGACTAATGCACAACAACGACATATTCTTTAATGAATTCAATATAATTAGAAGTGATTAAAATTCCAACCACAGGCCCTAGGTATGAGTTTGCAGATTTTTGTTTCCATTTAGCCTTCTAGGCGAGGCCTTAGTGCTAGTGTAGGGGGAAGATAGGTGGAGGAGCTTTTAAGTCAGTCCCGGGCTAGTAGGGGCTGCTTTAGGAGAGGCTAAGCACACTCACACGTGTGAGGTTTTCTTGGAGAAATCTTGTTTTGTCTCATATTTTGTTAGCATGCTTTCGTTTCTCTTAGGCATAAGTCTTAACATTTGGAGCGTAGGGTTTCGACTGTGATGAATTTCAGCTTTTGAGTCTCTTCCATCCATATTATGTTGGTCTAGGCTTGCTTGAGGCCTAACAGGTCGTAGGTTGGGGTGTTTTGATGGAGTGGGTTTTGGTTTTATATGTTGGGTTGGAGTGTTTTTGTGTTTTCGTGTGATAATTGCTGTATTTTGACGGTAATCTTGCAGGCCTAAGTCACTAGTTGGAGGCCGACTTAAGGTGAAAAAGAGCCAAGCTGAAGCAAAACTACTAGCTAGTTTGGTTTTAGGATGTTGAGGAATTGGAAAGCTAGCTGCATAAGTTCTGGCTGTCTGCTTAGTTTTGGTCCATTTTTTGGTTGGGTATATCATTCCCTTTGTCTCAAAAAAAAAAAAAAAATGGTTCCATAATCAAAATTGGCTCAAATTGACAATAATCTCTTTACCATCCATTATTTTTTTTAATTCAACAATGTTTGAAATAGGAGATTTGAACATCTGATCTCTCGATCAAGAGTTCATGCCATTGACAATCAATTCTTTACAATCCATTATTTTTTTTTTTAGTTCAGCAATGTTTGGAACATGAGATTTGAACATCTGATCTCTCGATCGAGAGTTCTTGCCAATTATCAAACTATGCTTTACTTTGGTCAATTATCTTTTCATATATATGATTCAGTTAAAAAAAAAAAAAACTTTTTAATATAAAATTACATCTAAACGTGATTAATATAATTGCTCGAAGAAAGTTTTTAAACGAATTATTGTTAAATGTCCCCAATAATGTAAAGTTCATGTACTTTCAGTAATCATAAAAATAGTCCCTACTGTTAATTTATGGTTGACTTTTTTAAGAAAAATATATATAGTTTCTATTAACCTTATCTATAAGGTTTGGGAATACATTGACACTAAATCTTTTTTTGCATGAAACAAATTATTACTATTGAATCAATTTCGATTAAAAGAATAAATAACTTCATAAACTAATTTTAAGATTTGTTCATTCGAAAATAAATTAATTAAAATAGAATCAAATCTAAAGTACATAAAGGAAATGATATTTTTTTTATTCTTTTCTTTTTTCCAAATTGAAATGCATTGTTGAATGGAAGGGTTGATGCTGCAACTTTCCCATTTCAAACTTCAGAGATCACACCAGGTGCCAGGTTGTGGCCGGCATTTCTCTTTTGAAATAAATCAATAATTATTTATTTTTATTTTATTTTAAAAAGAAAAATGTATTTTTTTTTCATATTTTTTGAAGAGGTATAATTATTCTTTTATTATGAAAAGGCTTTGCAATTTTAAGATTGCTTTTCAAGTCTGAGCAGTTTGACCTGAGACATTCAGGAAGGTGAAAATACATGTATATATAAGTAACAACAACTGACCTCTGACGGCGTCGCTTTGGCTTTTAAAAAATCCAAAGTATAGTTTAAAATTAATAAAATGATGGAATAAAATTAGCTTAGCTGCCTTTTGAAATTGACAATTTCTAGTCCTTAATTTTCTTTAAAAAAAAAAAAATCTAGTCCTTAATTTCAGCAAGAATCATGAAATATTTAAATGATCATTCAATGTTGCCCTAGTCTTTGCCTAATTTGCTTTCGTAAACTATCTCACTGATTTTAAATACATTAAATTTATCCTAGATTAGGACCAAACATTGTTTTTTAGATGATTTAAAAGTTACAAGTTTAGATGATATATATATACATTTATATCCTTTATTTATATATATATATATATATATATATATATATAAATATAATTCAAAGGTTAACATCAATTCTTCTAAAAATAGAAAGTTAAAGACATCACTAAAGTTTTTTTTTTTTTTTATCAAAGCTTTATATTTCACTCCACTAATTATTGTAACATATTTTCTTTATAAAACAATTTTAATATCTAAAAATACACACACCCAAGTTTGATGAGGTATATTCAAATAAACAGTAGATCATAAAATTAAAGGGATTGGTTGACACTGTCTCTCGTAACAATTCATTATATTATATTATATTATATTAGAAATGTGGGTAGCACTTAATAAAAGATGACATTTAAAAAGATGTAGTAAGGAGGACTAAGGACTATATCATATATTTTATGTTTGAATAAAAGATCGGTCCATCAATCAGAATTTCCCTTTCAATAATTTATGGTATAAATGCCCAAAACTCGTTGATCGAAGAAACAAAAGTTCACCATTTGATTTCAAAAAGACCCATTTAAAAAGAACATTTCTTTGATATCAATTTAAATTTACCTCGTTTAAATTTTAAATCTATTAATTTAAATTATAAATATGGTCTCTATTGATCGAAAAAAAGTTAAGAATTTAATCTTTATGATGATTTTAAAATTAGGATGTCATCTCTACAGTTTCATAAAACTTCATTATATGGCTTGTGTATTCAAACAATTAAAAAAAAAAATTAAATCCTATACATACTCAATCGATTAGTGGCTTTTAACATATAGGTATTCAATCTATCAATAACTTTTAACCGTATAAACTATTTAGTGATATTTTATCAAACCATATAAACAAATTTCTAATTTTAAAACTATAGAAATCGAATTCTAACTTTCTCTAAAATATTTGGATGAAATTTATAATTTATCTAAAAATTCACGAGTGGAAAGATTTTAAACATGGTGCGAAATTACGGCGACCAAGTAGGGGTGTTCATCGATCGATCGGTATCGGTTTTGGGGTAAAACCAACGCTAAACCGGTCATGGAAATCGACCACTTTTTGCTGCATGTAGTAGCCAGCTGATCGACCGATCGGTTGGTTCGGTCAGTTTGGTGTAAATATATATATTTTTTTATTTTTTAATACTTTTAATACTTTTTTTATTTATAATATTATTTATTATTTATTTTTTTTAATTAATTTTCAGTAACATAGCAACAGGTCTTTTCTTCATACTTTAATTAAAGAAGGCAATGGGCACGGTTTTTTTCATAATTTAATTAAAACTTATATATTTTTTATTTATTATATTGTCGGTCAGATTATTACATAATTAGCAAACCGACCGGCCGACCGACGGTTTTATCATTTGGTAAATCCGACTTCGACCAACTGTCGTCGATTCGATCGATTGGATAGATTTTCGGTCTACATTTGAACATCCCTACGACCAAGTCTTGAAAAAATAAACTAATTGGAAAGGCAATATTAAATATTGTTTTTTTTTTAATTAAATTGTTGAATCTTGAAGATCTTTTATTTTATAATTTGTCAATGTTGTGGACAACCCTCCCCCCATATCAAGCCCTTTGAATACCGCAACTAATTAAAAATTAAATCATCACCCTCACGCTATTGGACAGTTCAATTTTTAATAATATTTAATACTTTCCCAAATCCCATTTAATCATTTATTTCAATTTCCACCCCCCAAATATTTGACTAAGTCGCTTTTAATTAAATCTTCACGGGCTATGCAAATAAAATTGTATTTTATTTATACTTGTAAAAAAAAATTGTATTTTATTGTGCAAGGGTGTCTGTTATTTTTTTTTTTTTTTTTTTTTTTTTTTTTTTTTTTTTTTTTTTTTTGAATCGAGTGTCTGTTAGATGTAATCATAGGCATTTTCAAAAGGTAAATGTTAATTGAATTCCTTAATTTATAAATAGCTGGAATCCTTAGTTTACCATTGCACACGATTTACATATTATATTATTTTTATAAGCTGCAAAATAGAATAATAAATAAGAAAACAAAATTTATGATACAACTATATTATCTGGATGTATTAATATTTAACTATGCTCTTCTTTAATTTGACACAACATAATTTCTTAATTTTGATGGTTACCTATAATCTTGTAAAATTTATTTTCATCTACACTTTTATCGTATTTTGAGTTTTTTTTTTTTCTTTTAAGAATATTACATTAAACACGTGGATGAGATTATATTTTCAAACGTCAATATCAACTATTTGAGTGTCAAAAAAAAAAAATACAATATTATAATTAAATAAATCTCAATAGAATTCCTATGTTTTAATTTTATTATACTTTTATTTCACATGTTAACAGTACATATATAAATGACACTAGTGAGATCGGGACCAACTAGGCCTACTATTTCTACTTCGTACATATCACAATGGAGTTCTGTTGGACTAGGCTCTGAAAATTAAATCTTCCATTAAACTTTAAAAAAAATATGAAGAGGATATATATTTTTATTGTTTTTAAAAGTTATTTTTATTAATGTATATGATTTTGAATTCTTCTTACTTTAATTTACCCTAGAAAACATCAAACTATTAGAATATCACGTTTGTATGTGAATTTAGTCGTCTTTGAGATAAGGAAATAATAGTTTAAATTCATAATTTTGTTGCCACCAAATTATTTAGGAAGAGAGACCAAGGGGAAAAAATATATCATCCAATTTTAATGTACAATATATTAGTTGGTAATTAGATCGACAAAGAAGCCTATATTAGACAATGGAATGTATTATGAATGGCAATAAAGGAAAATACAAAAAGTTTTCCTCTCAAACCCTTTTATAGTATACATATAAATATAAATAATTAAATTGATTATAAATATTTATCTATATATTTTATTCATCTATTGGAAACCCACAGATGGAACATTTCTAATGTACTAATTCAATATTGAATAAATTATTAAAATAACTCAACGACCGAGGCAAGAAGTTATAAAATTTTAATTAAATGAAAATTTTCTTACCACATTCAATCGAGAAATGTCACCGTTGATATATATATATATATATATATTTATATATATATATTTAATTCAACCATGTCCAGTGTGAAAGTTTCGATTTTTTTTTCCATTATATAATGTTTTAACTAGTTAAATTGAGTTTAAGTTGGTTCCTTAATTGATTTTATTAACCAACGTAGATAAAAGATTTTTTTTTTTAAAATTTAATCTAGGTTAAATTACGAGTTTAGCCTTTAAACTTTTAGGTTTGTGTCTATTTAATTCATACTTTAAAAAAATTGTCTATAATAGGTCTCTGAAATTTTAGATTTGTATCTATTTGATCCATGAACTATAAAAAATGTTTAATAAATCCTTAAACTTTCAATTTTGTGTCTAATAGGCAATTGACCTAATTGACATTTTTAAAATTTAGGGACCTATTATATATGAAATTAAAAGTTTAAAATTTTTGAATATGTCAAGGATCTAATAGACACAAAATTAAAAGTACTGAGACCCAACAATTAGATACAAAATTGAAAGTTCGGAAACTTATTAGACGTTTTTTTTTTAAATTCAAGTAGCAAATTGAGACAAACTTAAATATAAGGACTAAACTTGTATTTTAACCTTTAATCTAATCCTCTTCGATTTCAACGGTCAACTCTCGAATCCTTTTCTTTTTCCTTCCGATGCATAAATGCCCTACACGCCATACATACAAGACGCCCGAGTACGGCAAGTTTCAACAATAAGGTGTTGAGTTATACTTGTGACAATGACAATGACTTTTTTTAAGGGACTTTAAAAAAGATAATAATAAATTTTAAATTGTCCTATTGCATGGATTTAAGTTTGTAAAAATGCTTTTCAAAATATATAAAACTACAGTACTTTTTCATTGAGTTCTTGTTTGTTTCAATGTGACAAAAGATGTGGTATCCTTTTAATAGTTATTTTATATATCACTTTTTGGTTCGATTTTCACTTATGAAACACAATTTCGAAATTTTAGTCCACTTTTAAAAAGTAAAAAAAAAAAAAAAAAAAAAAAAGAAAGTTTTTTTTTGACAAAGAAAATAAAAGTTTTGATAGCTGTATATGTAATTTTTTAATTTTTAATATTTAAAAGGCATTTAAAAATTATGTTATGATTTAAAACAGAATAACAACTATATTTTTCAAAAATAAAATTACCATAAAATTCTGTCGTCAATTTATTGCTAATAAATAAATTGCTTTGTGTATGACTAACTTGAATGGTAGGAAATAGAAAAATTTATAATTTTTCATGAAAAATTTAATAATAAAAAATTCGAGTTATATAGACCTCAACTTAATTTGCATAGGTGATCTTAAAAAAAAAAAAAAAATGCATAAGTGAGAGTCAATATATATCCTCCCTACCAAAAGGTCAAAGGTTAAAATCTCTTAATTGTCATTGAATTTTTTAAATTATAAAAAAATAATAAATAAAAACTATTAACTTTTTTTCTTTTCTTAGTTCAATAACATTGGAGGTTGGGGGATTCAAACCTCTTGGTTGATGATACATGTTAATTATTATTGAGCTATGTTTATGTTGGTAGGAAAAGAAAGAGGATTCAGATTCAATATATGATATTGTGGTAATAAATTAAATAAATAAATACTCCAAAACCCAATATTTTGCTCAACTAACATATCAATAAATTGATTGCATATTATTTGAATTGAATGATTTTTTTTTTTTTTTGATAATATGTGGAGGTGGGAGATTCGAACCACAGACCTCGTGGTTATCAGTACAACTTTATGCCAGTTAAGTTATGCTCTTGTTGGCTAATTGAATGACCTTAGTCACCCAATAGAAGCAAATAAAAATAATTGCAAATTGGATTTTATTTGTTTTGTTTAATATTTGTTGCTTTGGACGTTACAAAAAATTCCAACGATTTTGATGAACATAAAGCCAGGTGACGCTGGTTTACCTAACATTTAATTTATTGTCCAATAGCCTCATCCCACCAAATTGCCAAACTATAAGGCAAAACATAAGGCAACTAAGTCAAATGCAAAAGGTGAAGCTCAACATACTTGAAATTTAGATCAACACGTCAAAAATTTAAATCATTTCATTCTCAAATGTTGTTGAACTAAAAAGACGAATGAAAAAAATTGATTACAATAGAAATTTAACTTCTAAAATGTGTATTATTAGAAAATGTGTGTTTTTTCTATAATAATTATAATTATGACATGTGATATTTTATAATTTGTTAGTAACTTACTCGCTTTTTTTTTTTTCATAAGTTGGATTGAGAATTGAATTCTGTGATTTAGTATCGTTGCTATCTTTTTTACATGTTTTGTTGTTGCTGGTCGACCATCGATTTAAGGCGAGTAATTATTTTGTTTGTCTATTTGAATGTATGTAACTAACCAATTAAAATATCATGATTCGACTTTTCTGAAAATCAAGAAGTTCAAATCTCTATTTTACCATCTTGTTTTAAGTTAAAAAAACTCTTGCGTTGTTTTTCCAAAAAGAAAATTGGGATTATTTTTTTTTATTTTTTTTCCAAAAAAAAAAAAAAAATTGGGATTATTTATATATATGCAAAAAAGACAATTACATCATTCATGTTTGGAATTTTCAGAATTTAAAGTAATGCTTTTTTCTATATATTGAACATTTTTCTAAAAAAAAATTGAAATGCTTTTATTTTATATGACATTTGTTCTAGCACACATTATTAAAGTTTTTTTTTACAACATGTAGAGATGAAAAGATTCGAACCACAAATCTTTTTGTCATTAATACAAACCTTATGTTAGTGTAAGGTTCATGTTGGCACAAATTATTAGAGTTATATTGATTTATTTTGCACTTTATTTACTTTCTTCCATCTTCATTAGTGTTTTGGGATGAGTTGGATAATGACTATAGGTGCTATAAAGAACATTGATATATATATACACACCATACATACATATATTGTATCAAAAAAAAAAAACCATACATACATATATAAATATCCATATCTATATTATATTAAAAAGGAATGATTTCTAAAAAAAAATTAGATCAAGATATCCTTCAAATTGTAGTTAATTATATAAATCAAATCTTATACTTGATTATAATTTAATTTCGAATTCAAACACCAATAATGAGATAATTTGAATCATAATGAATTTGAATCGATTAAAAAACATTAAATTGAATATGCATTTTGGTTCAAAGTCAAAACTAGAATTTAATCTAAATTCCTTCATCTGTGTCTTTCATTAAATCTTGAGGAATTATATATTTATTTTTAGAGAATAAGTAAAAGTGTATTGTTTAATTTAATAATTAGAAAAGTTAGAATACAAAGACTTAGAAGACGCCTATAATTCATGGTTTTGTTATTGTTTGTTTGTTTTTTTTTTTTTTTTGAAAATTGGTTTTGTTATTGTCAATCAACATTTATTTATTTTTTTTATTTTTATTAGAGGGATCCCAACACACCTAGCTCGTTGAAATCTCGACAACTAAGAAAGAGAAAGGTAGAAAATGAATTTTTTTTTATCACTCATAATTGTCAACATTTTAATGGTGGTATGTAGCAAGGGAGATTCCTGATATACATTAAGTATTTTTTTTAAGTCACCAAGAGCATAGCTCAACTAACATAAAGTTGTACTGATAACGACAAGGTTTGTGGTTCAAATCCCTCACCCCATATTGTAAAAAAAAAGATTTTTTTATATGAATGGTAAGATAGTGTTGTCTATGCAATCATGTACGTTACAGTATAAAGGATCAGATTACCTGAACATAATAAGCAAGCGATCCAAGCGATCTGACTAAGAAGAAAACTTGCCCGGTGTGGTGTTTGCGTAGTCCACACCAAAGTTTAAATCCGACCACAAAATCGATACAATTATTAATTTAAGATTTTAATGGATACATTGTCCTCATTTGGTATAAATTGAGTTTTTTTTTTTTAATTATTATTTTTAAATCTTAAATTTATAATTTTGTTCCCGCCCCGAGCATGATTGGAGTTGCTAAATGATGCAAAACATGAGAATCACGTGCTAATGGTCATGATCTAACTAACAGAGGCAGCGACCACGTGCCTGGATCACCCTCTTCGTTCTTTTGTCGTAGTTCCCTTCAACGTTCTCCCAAGTTTTACCATTCTCCCTTTCTCTATATAAATCCCATTTCATTTCCCAACTTCCAGTATTCAATTTCTGTTGATCCGCCATCGCCCAGTGAGCTTCCAGGTCCGTTTTCTCTCTTGCATTTTTACTCTTCCACTGCTCATCATTACGCCTCTATTTGCTCTTCTGGATCTGTTTCTCACTTCTCTTCGATTTGAATCCCTCTTTGCCTCTCTTACATTGTGTTCCTTCGTCCATCTTTTACTCCTAATCTTCGAACTGTCGCGTTTTACGATCTCTTCGGAGCTTGATTTCTGTGTGCTGTGAGGTTTTTTAGATTGAACGTCTTGTTTATCGGCATTTTGATTTGCTGATCTGCTGGATTAGGTCGTCGGTTTGTGTTTTTTAAGGCATTGAGCTTATGAATATGTCTGGTCAAATTGCGAGGGTTTAACTCTCTCGCTGTTTAGTTTTGAATTTGAATTTTAGCTGATGCGTCATATGCTCTAGTTGTTTCGAGGTAGTATGCTTTTCTTTTCTTCTTCCGTTCAGTTAATTCGATAATAATACAATTGTTTGGATCTCCTTCCGTTTTCGGAAGTGATTTGTTGAGTAATGTATGGATTGAATGCAGAACTGTTTAATTCTGCAAATGTTATTCCCCTTTTTGTCGTCCTCCTCTACTTGTCAACCTTAGATCGCCTCTGAACAGGTGTCTTCTATACACGAAGGGCCTTTTTTTTGGTAGAAATGTAATAAAAGCGAAGAATCGTGTAATTAGTTAATTAGATTTTATATAATCGACTTTTGTGATGGGGGAGATGTATTGGGGAAGTTCATTTATCTAACCTGTCTTGCTAATTGTGTCCATTGAACCACTTGTAGAAACTAAAAACCTAATTTCAATTTTTTTTAAATTTTTGTTGTAATTTCATTTAAGTCTTTTCTTTCTGTAAAATTTATATATATAAAGATCTAGTGAAAAAGGTATGAAGAAACATAGTTCCTATCCGCAGGTTCCTTCGACGCTCACCATGGCCACCGGACAAATATTTTCTCGTACGACGCAAGCACTATTCTACAACTACAAGCAACTGCCCATCCAACGGATGCTTGACTTTGACTTCCTTTGCGGTGTGTATCAATTCTAATAGTTTCCTCCTTTTGTATCTGTTATCTTCTATTTCGAGCACCACATCAGTAATACAAAACTAAAGTTTCTGAGTGTTTGGAATTGATCATCCTTTTTGTTTGGTGTGGATTGTAGTTAGTTGCATTATTAACTTTTCCTTTTGACTTAATTATTCAGGGAGGGAAACACCATCAGTTGCTGGAATCATCAACCCTGGTTCTGAGGGATTTCAGAAACTCTTTTTTGGTCAAGAGGAAATTGCCATCCCTGTGCATTCTACGTGCGTGATGAATTTACACATTCTCTTCTACTCATTATGATTTTTCACATCTCACCTTTATTGACATCTAATTGTAGACAAGATTCTAAAACCATTGCTCTATGACTTTTTAAATGGCTTTTAGTTCCAGAAGCTGCTTATAAATTTTGCTTTTCTAACGTGTGTCTTTTTACAATACCATTACATTACGTTATCTTGAAATTCAATTAATAGTTTGAAGTGGTATGTTTATTAATCTTCTTAAATTGAATTATCATTGCCTAGTATTACTTCTTTTTTTAACAATCTTTTTCTTAATCTCATTTATAGAACTTGTTTAGAACAAATAGATTAACTTCCCAACTTCTTTTTTATGCATTTTCAGAATTGAAGCAGCTTGTGCAGCACATCCCACAGCCGATGTCTTCATCAACTTTGCATCCTTCAGAAGGTTCGTGTTCATTGATGCAATTTTATTATGAGAGAACAGAGTTTTCTGTTTCCACTCATAACTAATTTCTGCTGTCATATCTGCAGTGCTGCTGCATCATCAATGTCTGCTTTGAAACAGCCTACCATCAGGGTTATAGCTATCATAGCTGAAGGCGTTCCAGAATCAGACACCAAACAGTTGATTGCATATGCACGGGCTAACAATAAGGTGAGAAAATATTTGATGCTTTCAGTGTGCTTCTAGCGTCAGTAACACACAAATCATATACTTATCAGACAAAAAGGCACATACATACACCAAATGACGAGTGAACTGAAATACACCATAAATGGAATAAAATCTACAAGTAATGGGGTATATTGATGAAATTGAACCTTTTCTCTCTGCTTAATTCAAATGCAGGTTGTAATAGGCCCAGCTACTGTTGGTGGCATTCAAGCTGGAGCTTTTAAGATCGGTGACACTGCTGGAACAATTGACAATATAATACAGTGCAAGCTATACAGGCCTGGATCTGTGGGCTTTGTCTCTAAATCAGTATGTGACTGTTGCTGAACTCTTCGTCTAGTACTTTTCTTAACTTTTGTCATTAACTTAGTTTTTTTAACCAAAAGTGTGCGCTTATGCATTGTAAAGATTGTTTGGTAGATTTATCATGCACCACTAATTCGTGTTGGCATTCTGGATTTTATTTCTATGTTTGTGATAATGTAATGTGTCCTTGTTATTTAATTAATATGCTCTTTGCATTGTTTGGCTTTCTCAAGATGACATCAATTTGTTTCTTTTACTTTTTGTTAAATAAAAGAAATGCCACAACCCGTTGCCACCCGCTAAATTATTTGATTTACTGAGAAATGATACGAGTATGATAATGTTTTATGATATCGCAGGGTGGAATGTCTAATGAGATGTACAATACTATTGCCCGTGTTACAGATGGAATTTATGAAGGTAAATTTCACTAGCTTTCCACTGATCTTAGTCTGGGACAGTTTTGAAGTATTCAATCTGGTGTGTATTCTTAAATTGCACAGGTATTGCAATTGGAGGTGATGTGTTTCCTGGTTCAACTCTTTCCGACCATATTTTGCGGTTTAACAACATCCCACAGGTATTTTGATTGACACCTCCTGTGTTGTTTGTTGCCTTTCAGCTTTATTTCTAGTTAGAAAATCTGATCAAGTAGATGAACTGGCAACTCTTTGTGCGTGCCAGAGTCATTAGTCTTTTAAGGTCCCTAGCCACACAGGGACCACTCCCACCCATCACATAAACTATAGTATGCGTTGCCTCCGTATGATGGATGGTAATGATGATAACAGGCTCCTTATGTACTTAGTTCTCTGCATTTAATATGCTCTTTTTTTTTGCCTCCTATTCCTTAGGTTAAGATGATGGTTGTACTTGGAGAACTTGGTGGTCGGGATGAGTATTCTTTAGTAGAAGCCATGAAACAAGGAAAAGTTACCAAACCAGTGGTTGCCTGGGTTAGCGGTACTTGTGCAACACTCTTTAAATCTGAAGTTCAATTTGGACATGCTGTAAGTTGACACTGGACTCATCCCGCACAGTGTATTGTTATTGTATGATAGGATTTGCAGACACATTATTTAATCATTGACCTTCTCTGACGTCAACTACAGGGAGCAAAAAGTGGTGGAGAGTTGGAGTCTGCACAAGCCAAAAATCAGGCTTTAAGGGATGCTGGAGCAATTGTTCCTACATCGTATGAAGCCCTTGAAGATGCAATTAAGGAAACATTTGGAAAATTGGTAAATTTATTAACTATAAGATTCATCTTTGACACCCGGAAGAGCTATTCTATACCTTCTTGTCCTCTTCTTCGTAAGGAGAGGGATAATGATCATCGAAATTTATCTATGACTACCAAATAATTTAATTTTTCCATCTGATTTATGCCTAGGTCGAAGAGGGGAAAATTACTCCAGTAAAGGAAGTGAAACCTCCACAAATTCCTGAAGATCTTAACTCAGCAATTAAGAGCGGGAAAGTTCGGGCTCCAACCCATATTATTTCCACCATTTCTGATGACAGAGGTTTGTTTTTAACCTAGTACCAAAATTTTCTTTCAGTGTCTTTTGGGGTTTAACAGCATTATAAGTTTTAATTGGTTTTTGAAAAAAAAATTAATAGGTGAGGAGCCCAGCTATGCTGGAATTCCAATGTCTTCAATTGTTGAGCAAGGTTATGGTGTTGGGGATGTTATCTCACTATTATGGTTCAAGCGCAGCCTTCCTCGGTACTGTACACATTTTATTGAGGTAGGTAACTTACGTCTTACAGTATGGAACTGAGGATCTCTTACTGGTTGCTTAATTGTAGTTAAATTTCTCCAAGAGTTTATTATAGCCCCCTCCGCCCCCCAAGGAAAAAAAAGGAGGTTGTCAGGTGAAGATAATTGGAATCTGTGGCTATGAACTAGTATCCACAGCTTTGTGCAAACCTTTTCAATTTAATAAATTTTATTCTTTTGCTTTTCCACTTTCACGAACACGCAGGTGAATGTTGAAATTATAGTATTGGATCCAAGTTTGACAAGTTTCATGCTCTTTTCAGATATGTATCATGCTCTGTGCTGACCATGGTCCTTGTGTATCTGGAGCGCACAACACTATAGTGACAGCTAGGGCTGGAAAAGACCTCGTGTCTAGCCTTGTCTCAGGTTGTAATTCATCTTATTTGGAAAAGGATGTTCCGAGGTCTATGTTTGATGTGCATAATCAATGACAATGATATTCTGAAACAGGTTTGCTTACTATTGGCCCTCGATTTGGTGGTGCCATTGATGATGCTGCTCGGTATTTTAAGGATGCATATGACAGAGTCAGATTTCTTCATAGCTGAAATTTAAAATTAAGTTGATGTGTTGCAAGTCTTTTTTCTCTAAGATTTTGCGTTGCTTCCTGCCTTTTACAGAACCTTACGCCTTACGAATTTGTTGAAAGCATGAAAAAGAAAGGGATTCGTGTGCCTGGAATTGGCCACAGGTATACTGACGATAGTCTGAGTTTCCTATCGTCAAATGTTATGGCTTTACTTAGATTGTTATCAGTTTGGATTGCTGATTCGTTATTCGAGTGGTTAATCGATGGTTTTATTTTCATGAAATAAGGATCAAGAGAGGCGACAACAGAGATAAGAGAGTGGAGCTACTGCAGCGGTTTGCACGGACCCATTTCCCATCTGTGAAGTACATGGAGTATGCAGTGCAAGTCGAAACTTACACACTCTCAAAGGCAAACAACTTGGTTCTCAATGTAGATGGTGCAATTGGGTCCCTTTTCTTGGATCTTCTTGCTGGTAGTGGAATGTTCAGCAAACAAGAGATCGATGAGATCGTCGAGATTGGCTATTTGAACGGCCTGTTCGTGCTGGCACGCTCCATTGGTCTGATTGGGTAAGTAGGAAATACTCTAACAACCATTATTATCCAAGCTTTTCTGCCAACTCTTGAAGTTTTTGGACCTCTTTTTTTCCCCCCCACTCAACCTGATTGTTTTCTTGTTGTGATTGAAACTGCCAGCCATACATTTGATCAGAAGAGACTGAAACAACCACTTTACCGCCATCCTTGGGAAGATGTTCTCTACACCAAATGATGAATTTACAAGTAGCACAGGTGTAACAACTATCAGTCTCTAGAAGTATGTTTCTTTGCAATATTATTGATGCTTTTATTTGGTGGAATCCCTTTTTTTCTTCTTACCCTCTCCTCCTTAGATCACTGTTTGTAATGCCTTAGTTTCTTTAAATTTCATTCAGGTTGTCTAGTTCATAAAAGGAAAAATTGTAGTTCAATTTTGGAATAAATTATGTCTCCAAAAGTGTCAATCTACAGCTATCCTGATTGTATAATTATCTATCTTATTCTTATATGGGTCAGAACATTAAAAGCAAGCAATTTCTGTCCTGATTTTTTTTGGTTTTCCATCGATGAAATGATCGGGGGAATAACAAAATGCTTCAGAAATGAGTTAAATCTATAGTAGCTACCTATCTAGGATTTAATATTCTACATATATCTATGGCAACCAAATGTAATAGGGTCAAATGGTTGTCTCGTGAGATATGTGTAGGTTAGCTTTTATATATATATATATATATATGAAAACATGATTTTTAGATGCGCTTATTCGTAAAGAGGTTCTTTTTGGTAAAATTGTTGTGCCAATTTGGAAGGTTTAGAGTACCAATTTGATGGCATTTATTTCCGAAGCTGATTGCTGAAAAGTAGGAACTTTAAAAATTAATAAAGGTTCGTTGGTGTACATGTTTTGTTTTGTGTATATATATATATTTTTGGGAATGCATGTTTTTTGTTATTATTCCATGGAAGAAAAGAGGGCATCGCCATCGAGAATTAAAGCCAAGGACGTACAATTCAACTTTATAAGTGTAAAATAAAGAATGGAATTTGATTGGCCTTTAGAGTTTCTCACTCTCTCTCTCTCTCTAACGATTGTCATATAATGAATTTGGCAAAATAAAATAATAAATTAAAAGAAAAAAAAAATTATTATGGTTGCTGTGTCTTTGTTCGCAAGTTGCAGAATTGGAATGCGGTGCACGCCCTTAGTCATGTTTTGCACGCAACCAATGTTCAACTCTCAAAGAAACTAAAAGATAAAATTCCATAATTACCCCGTTTTCAGCTGTGAAAGATGCCCAATTATCTCCACCAGAAAGCATCTTTTTATTTGGTAATTTCCATTTTAACCAACCACTTGATCCTTAAAAAATAGTTTAAATACGATGGATTCTTCCATTTTCGATTTTTTCGGATACCAAACTTAAAAAAGTGTAAATTTAAAAAAAAAATGTCAAATAGGTTAGTGATCTATTAAACCATATATTTATTAAGATCTTTTTAAAATTTTAGAGATATATTTGGTACATATATAAAATTATATTTCAAGGACTAAATTTGTAATTTAACTCAGAAATATAAGTCAAATATTTCATTTCATCTATGAAATATAGCATATATACATATACTATTATCTGTTAATTTCCCAGGGATGTATTACTGATAAATTTTTAATTCGAAGTAAAACTTTTAAATTTGTAGATTAGATTATGTAGGGGCATGATGGACATTTACTTGACATTTAAAAAGCTATCAACTCATATTAAATAATATTGTTTTTAAGTGTCATACATCATCCTTCTCTCATTTAATTTCACCAAAAATTATTGAGTAATAATTTGGTTGAAATTTGAAACTTATATCTAATTCAAAAAATAAATAATATATTTAACTTTTAAAAACGACAAAAAAGGATTAAAAAAAAAAAAAAACTGACAGACAGAGAAGAAAGTTTCAAGGTTTAAGAAGGGCCATGAGTTTGGTCCAAATGTGGTAAAAACAAAGTCTAACACTTTAAAAGAGGTTGTGTTTTCAAAAACCCATAATCATCAAAGGATAAATATTGTCTTTATAAAGAACTAAAAATAAATAAATATATATCGTCTTTCTAAAGAAGCAAAGTGTTCCTTTATCTTTTCTCTATTTTAGGTATATTCCTCAAACAAATCATTTCAAATACCTTGCAAAGTTTAAGATAAAAATTAGACTGAAACAACTCTCCAGTGATGATTTAAACAGTTTTATGAAGATGAAACTTGCAATATATTCAAAACAAAGTAAATAATTATTCTACAAAATGTAGATAAGAGAAATTTGATTAAAATCAATAACACTTTTTTTTTTTGGTATTAACAGGTAATAATATAATTATCCATCTAATTATGGCTAAAAGTTATATAAGGAGCAAAACAATTTATTAAATTTTAGGTAGCTTCAAAAATATGATATTTTCGACAAGTACCATTACGTACATATTGAAAACAAGTACGATCGTAAAAATTCAAACATACAAAACTTCTACACAACCTTCTCATTAAATCATCCAACCTTCCGAAATTTAAGTAACATTAAGTAATCCAACTTGAATTATCTAATTTCGTACAGATCAAAACAAGTACGACTACATGTAAATCTTCGTTACGACTTTCTTATCAAATTATTGTCACTTTCAAAAGGATTAAGTTATCTACTCTTAATTATTCATTTATATTTTAAAAAACTCATAATTAAAAAAGTCAATGGCATTAATTGGGCACACAAATATGAACCAATAGCAATTTTAAGCAAACGGAAATTGATTATTCAAACCCCATAAAAAACACACAAATAATTTATTATAAAGTTGAAAAAAGAAAATAGTGGAAATCGCCCACAATTGAAGGGGTTTTTTTTTTTTTTTTTTTTCCCTGGAAAAAGAAAAAGAAAACAAAATATATTAATAAGGAGAAAAATAAGGGTAGTTTTTTGAAATTCCGACCAGAGGCAGAGAGAGAGAGAGAAATTGGGGGCGTAATAATAAAAATATAAAGTGAAAAATTGGAGGTGTGTGATTGGCCACGACAGTGCACTCGCTATTGTCGCGTGTGGAAAGAGCATTGGAGGCCATTGGAGGTGTATGTGTATCTCATTTTTTATTTTTATTTATTTTTATTTTTATTTTTCTGCTCTTAGAAGTTAGAACACACTTTATTAGATTCAGATGATAATGATAAGATAGAAAACCAAACCGCCCAAATTGAACGAATAAGAGACAGATAAATTCAAATACCACCAATTTTTATTAAACCCATCCTCAAAAATTAAAAAAAAAAAAAAAAAAAAGTTAAAATATCATTTCAGTCTATGCAGTTTAGAATTTATGGTTAATATTTAAAAAACCCCATTTTCCATTTTCTATTTTCCAGTTGAGATTATTATTATTATTATTATAAAAAGAAAAAAGAAAAAAGAAAAAAAAGGCGGAGGTCTGGAGGAAGGAAGGCTAAAGTAAAAGGGTGAGAAACGAAAGTTCTTGACCCATCAGGAGGAAACCCTTCATTCTATCAATTCAGCCTCAGCGATTGACTCGGCCACCAGTAAGAACATGGGGGATGGGATTGGATTGGATTCAATTCAATTGGATTGGATGGAATTCCTAGTTTTTTTCCTCAAACATTCCTCAATCACAATTCCTTGATTTTTGTTCTGTTCTTCCTTCTTTTCTTTTGCTTTTGCTACACACTCCAATCTCTCCTCTCTCTCCGCTATCAATTTCCACTTCTGCTTCTTCATTTCATTCTCGTTTTTTCCAAGATCAGAGCTAGACTCAGGGGGAAACTCACTAGTAAAGACTACACACTAGTTTCTGAATCTGGTGCAGGGCCTAGAGACAAGCATTATTTGTTCTAGTTTCTGTCTGTTTTCTTTCTTTCGTCTTGTTTTTTTTTCTTTTAATCTTCAAGATTACGCTGTCGGAGTGTTGTGTATTGATTCATCCGTTGTTGTTGGTTTTTATGGGAACTCCACCAGCAGAGGAGCTTCTCAGGAAGATCCAAGAGCTGGAGGAGGGTCAAGCCCATCTCAAGAAAGAGATGTCCAAACTTCTTCTCTCTGGAACTGCCGCTGATTCGAATACAGACCACCAAATCCACCATCATCACCATCACCATCAGCGCTCTCAATCGATATCGCCTCAGCGTTCTAGATTTGCTACGGCTCGGAGGAGAGGCGCCGCTGCTGGAGGTTTAGACGGCGCCGCCGCGGCGTGGAAGAAAGGCTCTTCCTCCTTTCGACATTCTTCTCCACTTCAGAGAGAGAGTAGGACTCGTGACCCTTTCAATGCCGCCGCCGGAGTCGGAACCGCCGCCGGCTCTGGCCCCGCCGCTGTCAATTTCACCAACAAACAGTATCTCAATATCTTGCAGTCAATGGGACAGTCTGTTCATATTTTTGACCTTAAATATCGCATAATTTATTGGTACGCTGCCCCTTTTCTTCTCTTTTAGTTCCCTTTTCATTGGCTATCTTCTCGTGACAGTTCTTTCTGTTTTTAGGTTAGGATGAAGTTTCCTTCAATAGCTACGTGGATATTGCTTCGTTTTCTTGCTTCTTTTAGTAATTTTCTTTGGGAAGTGAAAGTGTTTTTTCAAAATCTTAATCTATGTAGGAACCGAGCCGCTGAAATTGTGTATGGATATTCTGCGGCAGAGGCTCTTGGCCAGGACGCCGTTGGACTTCTAGTAGATCCCGAGGACTTTGCCATTGCCAATGACGTAATTCATCGTGTCATGGCGGGGGAGAATTGGACTGGTCACTTCCCTGTAAAGAACAAAATGGGGCAGAAATTTATAGTTGTTGCCACTAACTCTCCGTTCTACGATGATGGCACATTGGTCGGGATTATCTGTGTATCGAGCGATTCACGGCCGTTTCAAGAATTGAAGATTCCTTTAGCAGCAGGTTCTAAACAGCAGGATGCAGATTCAAGCATGCTCCGATCAAGAAGCACGGTTTCAACTAAACTTGGTCTTGATCCTCAGCAGCCTCTTCAAGTGGCAATTGCTTCAAAATTATCGAACTTGGTTAGTCTTTTGGTTTCATTTCCCTGTGATTTGTTGTAGTGTGCGTATCTTGATAGTTTGTAGCACTGAGACAGGCATCAAAGGTAAGCAACAAAGTCAAGTCCAAAATTCGAACCGGAGAAAACAGCTCGGATCGTGAAGGTGGCAGTGGAGATAGTTATCCATCTGATCATGGCTTTCCGGATGGAGTTCTTTGTGACCATCGGGAGGACGCAAATTCGAGTGGAGCTAGCACGCCTCGAGGAGATTCCACAACTCATGGTGCTTTTTCCCAGGTTGAAGAGAAGTTATCTGGCAAACTGATCAGGGATTCTGGTGATGAGATTAAAGGAAAACCTACCATCCAGAAGATCTTATCCTCGAAAGCAGAAGAGTGGATTGCTAAGAAAGGGTTATCATGGCCGTGGAAAGGGACCGAGCATGAAGGAGGATCTGAAGCAAGGGCAGCCCGTTTTGTTTGGCCCTGGTTACAAAATGATCAAGAAGCTGAACCAGCTAATCATAAGAGTTTCTCTTCATCTGGGAAACCAGAAATGCAGCAAAACGATGGTCATCGAGCAGTCAATAACGAGGCCTCAGGATCCTGGTCATCGTTTAATGTTAACAGCACTAGCAGTGCCAGTAGCTGTGGAAGTACCAGTAGTAGTGCTGTCAACAAGGTTGACACGGAAACAGACTGCTTGGATTATGAAATCCTGTGGGAAGACCTTACTATTGGGGAGCAAATAGGGCAAGGTAAGTGATGGTCTTTGGAATGAATCCTGTGTACACCATTTTGTTTCCGCTTTACCTATTATTTTCTGCTCTTTTTCCATCTAATGTTACATTACATAGTCAACAAAATATTGCTGGAAATTCAGATTAATTTTTTAAACCCATTTTCACGGCTTACCGCTATCTCTGGTTCTAATTCTCCATCTGTCTAAAGGGACACAATGCAGGAACTCATGAAACTGTTCTTTCTGTTTTGTTTAATACTCGCTTATAAATCAATTGTTAATGCGTGACTTGCCTTCATCTCTGCAGGTTCTTGTGGAACTGTTTATCATGCGCTGTGGTATGGATCAGTATGTTCACTTATCCTTTCAATTGCTTCAATTATGCTGTTGTGTCAACTAGGATTCTGAGATTCTGTAGTTTTTTTCCTTTGTTTTATGATCACGTAGGAACTAAAGAAGTACAAATCATAAAGGAAATATTATGATATCTATGTTTGAAAGATGATTTAAACTTTTTTTGCAGGATGTTGCGGTCAAAGTGTTTTCCAAACAAGAGTATTCAGATGATGTGATTCTCTCCTTCAGACAGGAGGTATGCTTTCTGCTTCTCCCTTTACTCCTATGTCCCTATAACTTTCTGCCATGTTAACCCTGCCTCCACCTCCGCCTGCTGACAATAAAAATGTCTATTCTTAGAGCTAACTTCAACTTTATGTTTATGAAGGTATCCTTGATGAAAAAGCTTAGGCACCCCAATATTCTTCTCTTTATGGGAGTTGTGACTTCGCCTCAGCGTCTCTGCATTGTCACAGAATTCCTTCCACGGTTTGTTCCTGACCACCATTCTTGGTTTAATTATTTTGATTTATGTTTCCAAAAGAAGCATTCTTCATAGGCTGATTGAAGTGTCTGGTACCTATAAAAAACAGTGGAAGTTTGTTTCGTTTACTACAGAGGAACACAGGCAAATTAGATTGGAGACGCCGTGTTCATATGGCTTTGGACATTGTGAGTATTTCCAGACATTTTGCTATTTCTTCTGTCTTAGAGACGGTTGTTCAACGCAAAGCATGAACCTTTCCTGGCATAATGACAGTGGTTCTGCTTTCAAAATTTTCTTCTTGCCATGCTCTCTAAGTTTTCCATATTGCTAACTATCATGAATTCAACTAATTCTTGATAATTCTTATTAATCTTTAGTCATTTCATGCTATTTCATCGTTTACATATACTATTCTTTTAACAGGCACGGGGAATGAACTATCTTCATCATTGCAATCCACCTATTATTCACCGAGATTTGAAATCTTCGAACCTGTTAATTGATAAAAACTGGACTGTGAAGGTATGCTGTTATTTCCTGTATTCTACTTGTTTGAATCAATATACATAATACAACTACAATTTAGAGTCCTTCTAATTTTTATTACTCCCGCAGGTTGGGGATTTTGGTCTATCTCGTCTTAAGCATGAGACTTATCTAACAACTAAGACCGGAAAGGGCACGGTAAGCCTGGCATTTTCCTGTTTTCTTAGTTGCATGTTGGCCATTCGATTCTAGAATTTCTGCTTTGTGCTGCAGACATTAATTACTCCGTTCATTTTCCTTTTATGTAGCCTCAATGGATGGCGCCTGAAGTTCTTCGTAATGAGCCCTCGGATGAGAAGTATGTTCTTTTCCTTTTAGCTAGCGTTAATCTGTTTCAAGCTTAATTCTATTCTGAATTATGAAACTCAAAGATAAGTACTCTGATTGTGATTGCAATATACAGGTCCGACATATACAGTTTCGGAGTCATATTATGGGAGCTTGCAACCGAGAAGATCCCTTGGGAAAATCTCAATTCAATGCAGGTACTAATTTCTAGTCAGTGACCATATGCTAAAATGTACACAGAATGTTTTTCCATTTGGGTCTAAGCAGCAGCAAGTTTCTTGTGTTTGTTCTTTGCCAAACGCTGGCATTGCGGATGATGTTATGGCATTGCATATTTGACAATTTTCAGAATACGTAGGTAATTGGGGCTGTTGGATTCATGAACCAACGACTTGAAATCCCCAAAGACGTGGATCCTCAATGGGCTTCTATAATTGAAAGCTGCTGGCACAGGTACATAAAGTCAGGTTTATAGATTCTAGATGGATGGTTTAAATTCTAATTTCGCCTCTGATTTTTTTACTTGTTCCATTATGGTTGCTAAATTCATTAAGTTGTCTATGTCATTCTTATTTCTGTGATGAAAGGTCATACCAGAAATAGAAACATGAGTATGAGTAGGGTAAAAAACTTGAGTTTTTTACTTCATGGCGTATATGAATTATTATCAAACAAAGTTACTTCTTAAGTAAAATTAACAAAACAAAATGATTACCAAACGAGTTTGCAATCGTTTTTAAAACTTTGCTCTTTGTTACGTGTGAACAACAGCGAACCTGCAAACCGGCCATCATTCCAGGTTCTGATAGAAAGGCTTAGAGAGCTGCAGAGGAAGTTTGCTATTCAATTACAGGCAGCTCGTTCTGGTGGAGATAGTACTCCTCAAAAGGAAACATGAAACCAACAATTCTTTTGGGTTTATTTTTGTGTTGTTTTTTTTCTCCATCATACACATTGCCAATTGAAGAAGCCAAGACACAAAACCTGTACCAAAAGATTTCAACTGGTTCATAATTGGTGAGCAGAGATGGTGGGCATAGGTTTAAAGGACTGGACTCTCACATTATTTGAACCACAAAGTGGAATGTAAGTTAATGGCTGGAAGGGTTTGCCATTTGAGAAAGGAAAAAGACTCCTCAGAGTGGCAGTGTCTCAGATCAACTGGGCCGAGCTTGGTGGTGGTGGGTGGGGGGTGGCATTTTTTTTGCCCTTTTTATAAAAGTAAAGTGTCATAATAAAAGACTTTTTTTTGGTTGGTGTCGGTAGTGCTGTTTGATTGGGCATGTTCGAATGTCACCCACTTGCTTCATTTGCTGTAAATGAGTTTCGGACCACTTGTCAAAAGTTGTACAAAGATGAAAAACACCACAATTTTTTGAGAGTTTAAATTGTGAAACGTAAATCTTTTTTGATTGCTTCTCTCATGGTGGGGGAAACAGCCTTGTCATTATCATCGGATCTGCCATAATCCTTCTGTCATCTGTTTTGATACGATAATAAAGCTCCCAATCGTTATTCTTCGAGTTCTTAAGGGGGCATTGGAGAATGTACAAGCGCTTTTTAGGGATATTTGAACTTGGACCTTTTGGTCAAGAGTATATGTTAATTGACGTTGAACTATGCACACTTTGACAAATGTATGAGTTAAATGAAACAATACAATTGAAGAAAATTTGATAGAATATGATCATTTTGATTTGATTTGATTCGATGAAGTTGCATTGGTTAAATGAAAGTTTCTTATCCTTGAACTTGTATGCAAGTAACAATTTAGTTCTTAAACTTTATTTTGTAATAGTTTTAACTTTGTAATGATTTAGTTCCTGAACTTCATTATATGACAATTTATGGAACCTAATTTCATAAGTCAATTACATGTCTGCCCCTTAGTATCTATTTTATATTTTAATATTTTTTTTTTTTAAATTATAAAAGGAAAATTCGGTTTCTATTCCTCAAAAATTTCAAAATTTGGTCCCTCCCCATTTTTCAAAAAATCTCTAAAATCACTCTCCATTAATGGAGGAAAAAAACAAAAAATCTAAAATCACTCTCCATTTTTAAAAAATCCATAAAATTACTCCCTCCCCTTCCAATCTCTTGCTTAGACATTCACCTCGATATAAGAAAAACAACAATTCATCTCTTTATCATTCCAATAATCAATCCTTATTCATATCAATGTTCTTGTCTTCTTACAGTGAACAACGACAATATGGTGATACTGGCAAGACAAATATAATTTCTTTTTGCCCTATTTTTGTTCAAAGGTTTTTTTTTTCAACATCTTATTGGTTCTTTATGTCCTATGTCCTAATAAAATAATCATTTTAAAATATTATTTATGCTCGTGTCGTTGTTAGTGATACAGTTGATTGTCGTCGCTACAGGGAGGAACTCATGCCATGGGTACACAATCGTTGAAGAAGAGGGTCGCTGAGGGCCCGTTTGATAACGTTCTCGTTTCTTGTTTCCGTTTCTTCATTTTTAATAAAGAAAAATAGAATTTCATGACCCTAACACCTATACATTCAATAATAATAAGCCTATATTCTTATTTATGTTTGGAAAAAATTGGAAACAAGAACAAAAAAAAGAGAAACTAGTTTTAGTTGTTCCCAAAAGTTCTATACAAATTTTGGGAGTGTTTCTAAAAAATGAGAAACAAGAAACATACATAGTTATTAAATGCTTAGATTTCTTAATAAAATTGGAAACAAAAAACAAGAAACGAGAACGTTACCAAACGGACCCTAAAGGTCACGTTGCTGCTAGAGATGAGGGAATAAGGCGTTTGTGTCTACTCCTGTTCAAACAAAGCAGTGAAGGAGAGGATTGTCAAGTTGCTCAACAAAGAGACTTTTGAATGACACTCAGCCACTCGAGAGCAACTCTAACGGACATGGTAGAGTTTTTGTGAAGAAGGTATGTTGCAGCAGCATCAATAAAGTTATTTATGGTTTTATATACAACTTTTTTTAAAAAGAATATATATACTTAAAAAAATATTTGCAAATCATATGATGGTCACGGAGAACAAATATATCGAGTATATATTTGCAAATAACTAAATATAAGTGCATATGTTAAAAATCGTAATAGGTGGAGTAATATATATTATATATATATAGGCTAACCCTAAACCCTAAAAAAATAAAAATAAATTTTGTTAAAAAAAAAAAAAACCCTTATTATATGTGGCTACAATGAACAAAACAAAAGACTTTACGTTGTATATACTTAATAAATTAAAGCAAATATATTAAAATTAATTAAAGTAGCAAAAAAAAAAAAAACATGATTTTCGTTGTAAATGGAGGGATGTAAATATAGAATTGGAAAAAAGTACAGACAGGTCGGTAGTTCGAATCTCCCACCCCCACATGTTGTAAAAAAAAAAAAAAATCATCTAGTGGCAAGGTGTCACGTCTAAAAACAAATTAGAAATTTTTGTTTTCTTTCTATCGAGAAATTTCAGCATCGAAATTTGCCCCGTGACACAAGGTCATATTTGTGGAATTAGGCTACAAAACAACCCATCCACCATAATCTCTAAATTCTGGAAGGTCTTTTCATCTCGAAAGGGAACCATTTATATGGGCATGAGCCAATCCCGTGAAAAGATTGAGTCATTTTCCAATACCTACCAGGTTATTTGGCCATCAACAAATGGCTTGACGGCAAAGCCACTTTGATCGAATCCCCTTCAGCAAAAAGATGTGGTGTGTTTCAGTTAGACCAAGATAAGAAATAGTGTTTAAGGTTTAAGTAATTTTTTTTTTTTTTTTTTTATTAAAAAGAAAAGAAAAAAAACTTCCACACAAGTGCATTTCCATACAATTGGAGTCACAATTCTCACTTGTGCACTCAGAAAAGTTTTCCCAGTAATACTAGTTTCACTGAAATACACAGGTCTCTTCAAAGTCCTGCTCAGCGTAGTAAATACCGTATAGCAGCAACAGCATCGCCTTTGTGCTCTCGCAAGGTTCTCTCAGCAACCTTCTTGTCCAACTAAAAACAGTACATGAAAAGATGGGAATGAATTAGAACTTGGAAGCAGTTGATGGTATGAAGCTATAAGATGTTATCTACATTGATGATGGGAAACAAGGCATATGTCATTTACGAAAGTGAATACAACCTCGAGTTCGTTAGCGATTATGTCAACATCAGCTGCATTTATCTTGACAGCAGATAGTTCTTTCTCTCTGAAAGAAGCAAAATACAATGACTCCTTAGGAAACACTCCATGCTAAATATTCAGCAAGCATCGAAGCTGGAAAAACTTAGCAAAGAAGAAAGACGTGTATTGTCCAAAAGTTTTCTATCTCAAGAATGGAAATTTAGTTGTCACAATTATCGGTTCCAACTCAGATATACTTCAATCAAATACTGCAATAGAGTTTCATATCTTATTACGGTGACAATGTTACTACATAGCCAAATTTATGTAAATACTCGTTACATTTTCACAAACAAATGATGGTTTGCAGTAGATGTTTGAAAATTCACAACTTCGCAGTTTCGTTGATAATTATTGAAATTGGAAACAAAACAAGAAAGGTATTGAATATGGAAGCAAGACAAGAAATGAAATTACCGAGAATGAATATCGACCACAAAATTTATATGCATCAACATTTAAGTTTGGTTGCATCATTGACGTAAGTGGCATAAGATATAACACAAGGGGCACTAGAGAAAGAAAACTTTTAGTTAAATAAACAGAAAATGGGCAAAGTTATTATTATTTTTTATACCACGAGTGTTTGGACTAGTTTGCATGCATCTTGAATAATCTCGTGAAACAACAATCTCATCCTACTACATTTAATTGCCGAGAAAACCTGGATGGAACCATTCTCTTTTGAGTCTTTTATTGGCCCTTATTGACCACCACGCCTACCACAACGGTTCAAAGTTCAAAATATTTCAAGCAATAAAGATTCCAAATGATCTGAAGGAACATATTGTTTGCCAACAATTCCAATTCTCTTAAAAACCAACAAAGTATCATAACATGGCCTTCACCATTTTCTATAATAAAGGGTTTAATCCAGGATTTTTAAACTTACCTCAACATCATAGCATTCCAATCGGCTTCTGCTGATGCAGCAATAGATGCCATTGCCTGCCACGCAATCGTAAAACAAAACTATTAAATTGAAAAACTTGCTCACGCTATTAGTTTCTTCATGAGAATCTAAACAGCGTAAATTCGAAGAAACTGATAGAAAAAAATGAAAATATAAAAGTAAAATTAAAATGGAGAAAAATACAAAGTCCCTCTCAACTATCGAGTCAAGATAACATTAATTCCCAACTTAAATCCTTAGGCCAGCTAAAATGCTAATCAATTTCTTCCAGTTCTAAGCAAAAAGGCAGAAGCAAGGAGTAATTACCTCTTGAACACGAGTGGAATCGAGTTGACGGTCTTCAACGCGATCAGTGAGCTTATCGAAGGCCTTGCTCTGTTGCTGCATATCCTTCGAATCTACCAGCCTCTCGACTCCATCATCTCCACCTTCCATTTTCTGTAAATGTGAGTTGCAAATTGTTCAGCGCTCTGTATTCCGGAACGAACAACGTAACAGAATTTCTGGTGATTCGTAACGAGAATCGATAGAACTTGGTGCGTCGCTGCTGAGAATCGGAACAAATCGGCGACGGCAAGGAGCTAAGATCAGCAAACCCTCAGTTCCAACTCGTCGACCATGGGGCAATTTGCTGAGACTTGTACGGAGAAAAGAGGCGTCCATTGAAATAGAAAGCCCAAATGAAAGCCTAATCCTAGGAGCGAGCCCGAGTACAAGCCCAATTCTCACAGCAAGCCCAATCTTACAGTCAGCCCAAATTCGAGCCCAATCCTTAGAAATTATGCCAAGAGAAATTTTGGTAGATAGGCTGTTTTATATACATATTTTCATAAATGTCCATAGTTTTGTAGATTTCCAAGATTAGATTTCCAGCATTTTTTCCTTACCATTTTACCCTTGTCATATTTTATAAGATTTTATAAGATATTATCTTAACTAAATCCTTAATATTTTGAAAATATGATTCTTGAGATTTGATTTCTTGTCATAATGATTCCAACTTATTTTCCTTTTATTTCATCCATTTTTGTTCTCTTGTTTGGTAATTTTCGGTTGATCCATTTTTTTCTTTTTCTTTTCTTCTTTATCGATTTATTCCTTCACATTTTTTTTCTTCGTGGCAGCAGTTTTCTATTTTCTTCATTAACCGAACAAAAGCTAATCGATTTTTTTCTTCCCTTTTTTCTTCCCGACAGCAGTATATATAACATATTCGCTGGAATATCTAAAAAATGTGTATATATTTCGATTAATATTCATTTTACTGACATAACTATTTCGGTTATTTTATATATATATATTCCCAGTAATATACCGTTTATAATCTATGCATATATTGCATTGATTATTATATATTCTGGTTAATATTCAATATATAATAGTTTAGTATATATATCCCATAGTCTATGTACTTTTTTTTTTTTTAGATTTTTGCATTTTACAGAAAAACATTTATATTCATATATAACTTCATATATACCAGCTTATATATACTATGTACATAAGTTTTCCTTTTTTTACTCATTATTGTAGCCACGTATACCGAGTTTTTTTCTTGTCTCATTACTATAGTATTAAATATATACACTTGTATATTTAGTTATTTGCCAATATATATTATATATATACATGTATGTATGTATATTAAAAATATACCAATGCATTTAGGAGAAATATAGATATTGGGAAAAAAAAGTCTGTATATAACTATAAAAAAAAACTTTATTTTTTAAATAATATATACATATGTATATATTAAATATACCACGGAGATGAAATTCAACGATACCCACGATAAAACAAGAGAGACCATGAGGGAGAAAGATCATGAGGGAGGAATGAAGGGAGGGAGAAACCGTGTGTGAATTGGGAAAAATAGTGAGTGGTTTTAGGGATTTTTTTTTTGAAAAATTGGGAGTGATTTTAGGGATCTTTCAAATTTGAAAAGTAATTAAAAAAATCTCTTTCCTTTTCCGTTCACTATCTCTCACCCACGTTTGTGTTTCCTTTTTTTGGTTTTATTTTATTTATTTTATTTTTTTAAATAGCTAGTAGTGGATATGAGGGCTTAATCGTAAAAGGACCATGATTTTTATGAAAAAAAGTTGAGCCATTAGGCATTTTCTGTAAAAAGTGGGAAACTTGGACATTTATGAAATCAAGGGTCCAAATTTGGGCTATCTATATACTTTTCCCTTATGCCAAATAGCCTATTTTAAAACTCATATTTCACATGTGTCAAGTTTGTCATACTTCATATGCTACATCAACTCTATTTTATCTTCTTCTATTAAAAAAAAAAAAAAAAAAAAAAAAAAAAAAAAAAAAAAAAAAAAAACCTATTTTATATCCCTTAAAATTCTGCATATTTATTATTTTATTGTATTGGTTTTTTTCCATAATTAAATTGTTAATTTAAGACAATTAATAAAGGATTAATTACATAGACCTAATCTTAATTAAGAATTAATTACACATGCCTAATCTCAATGTTTAGGTTCAATTGCTTGAAAGTTAGAAATTGGAGCCAACCTTTTAATTTTTTTTTCCTTTTCCACAAGCAAATGTCAACAATGAGTAATTGGATCTCATTTAATTTTTTTTTACATGAATATTTTTTTTTTTGTCTTTTATCCAAGTAATAAAGGTGCCTTAATTTTTTTTTTAATTCTTTTTTTTATAATTGTTAGTTCCGGCTTGAAAAAATAGAATGATTTTTTTTTTGTTTGTTCCGAATGAATGAAAAATATGCAATGAAAAAACATTGCTAAATCTTTTTAAGTATTCAAAATTATTCTTTCTTAACTTTTGGTTTTTTTTTTAAAAAAATTTATTATAAGTATTTTGATTTATTTTTTACTTAATATCATAAAACATTTTGTTTTTAATTATTTTGTCAGTTTGTTCTCATTTTTCCTTGTCCCAATCTAATGTCCCTAATCCTTCCTAATCCTTCTATAAATTAATTTTTATATTTTTATTAGATCAATTATGTTCGATTTTTTTTTTGGAAGAAATCAAAAATTTGCATAGTATATTGTACAAATAAGTATATAATCCTGTTAAAGTCAGTACCTGAAAAACGGTTGAAACCAACCAAGATCAGAGAAGTTTGTTTGTCCTGTCTTTCAAGCTCCAAACCTATATAAGCTCTTCCAAGCATCCTGATTCGATGATGGAAAACACAAGAGAGAAAATCAGTGAGAGATTTTGAGAGTTTTTGTATCTCTGTAATTCTGAAGCTTCAATAAACATACCTCCTATCATAGTGGATGTAGGCCTAGTTGCCGAACCACTCTAAGCTTGTGCGTTCTTCTTCTTCTTCTCTGTTCCTCATTTGCCTCTTTATCTTCTGTATTTTGCGATTGAATTCTTGCTGATCGAATCGCCATTGTTCTTTGATCTCGGTTTCTTGATTTCGTGGTTTTGGAGAAATTTGCATGTTTGAGAGTAAGTGGCCTGAAGACATAATTCGTGTAAAAGATTAGTTGCGATACACGTGGTCAAGCACTTACACGCACTAACAGTGGTATCAGAGCAAGGAAACTAATCAAGAACTGAAGTCTTGAAAAGCAGTCATGGCCTTGGCAAGATTCGACATTGAAAAATTTGATGGGAAGAGTGATTTTGACCTATGGAAGGTAAAAATCAAGGCCATTCTTGGACAACAAAAGGCCCTTCATGCTCTTACTGATCCTGATAAACTTCCAGCCACGCTGACAGCAGACGACAAGGAAAATATGAATATGACTGCTTACGGTACACTTATTCTGAATCTAAGCAATAATGTACTAAGGCAAGTCATAGATGAGGAGACACCTTACAAGATTTGGGAAAAGTTGAACAAACTTTACCAGATGAAGGATACTCATAACAAAATGTTCTTGAGGGAAAGGTTTTTTACCTTCAAGATGGATGCTGGAAAGTCTTTGTCAGAAAACCTAGACGAATTCAAGAAGATGATTTATGAATTCAAGAATCTCGGTGAAAAAATTGGCGACAAGAACGAAGCCTTTATTCTTTTGAATTCCCTCCCTGAGGCATATAAAGATGTAAAAAATGCGTTGAAATATGGAAGGGAATCGATCACAACTGATGGGATTATCTCAGCCATAAGAACAAAGGAACTTGAGTTAGTATCTTTGAAAAAGGAGACTTCAGAGGGGCATTTTGTGAAGGGAAAGACCAGAAATAAGGAAACTAAAAACCAGCCAGATGAGAAGCCAAAACAGAAGGTAAAATGCAATTATTGCCACAAGGAGGGACATATCAAGAGAGAATGTTATTCCTTAAAGAGGAAAAATCAGTACAATCGGTCGAAGAAGAATAAACAGTCGGAAGCTTCTATTGGAGAAAATTCGATCACTTACTCAGATGCTCTAGCTACTTCAGACAAGGCCTGTGATCAAGACACTCTTCAAGAGAAGTATGACTAGGTGATAGACTCCGGATGCTCATTCCATATGACTCTCTCGAAGGATTGGTTCAGTTCTTACAAGGAATGGGATGGGGGAATAGTGTATATGGGAAATAATCACACCTGTAGGGTCATTGGCATCGGGTCAGTTTCTCTAAAGATGAAGGATGGATCAGTTAAACTTTTGAGAAACGTTCGTCATGTACCAAATCTAAAGAGGAATTTGATCTCTTTAGGCATGCTTGATTCAATTGGGTGCACCTATGGAGGCAGTGATGGCACCATTGAAGTCAAGAAAGATTCAAAGACAGTCCTGACTGGGATAAAAATAAATGGATTGTATGTAATCCAAGATGTGCAGATGGTCCAATCCGCATTAGTAGTTTCAGAGAAGGGAATGACAAGCAGTGATTATTGGCACAAAAGGCTCTCACATATCAGTGCCAAAGGTCTCCAAATCTTAGCAAAACATGGAATTCTACCACAAGGCACTGGAGATGATCTTACCTTCTGCGAGTAGTGTGTAGTGGGGAAAGCTAAGAGGCAGAGCTTTACGAAATCATAGCAAACAACTAAGGGAATTCTGGATTATGTCCATTCGGACTTATGGGGACCAACTTCTTCAAACTCCTTGAGCAACTCAAGGTATTTTCTCACATTTACAGATGATCACTCTAGGAAAAGCTGGATCTTCTTTTTGAAAACCAAAGACCAAGTATTTGACAAATTCAAGGAGTGGAAAGCTCTAGTGGAAAAGCAAACTGGGAAGTCCTTGAAGTGCCTGAGAACCGACAATGGTCTTGAGTTTTGCAACGAAATTTTTAATGAATTTTGCAGAGAGCATGGAATCTTTAGACACCGGACAGTGAGGTACACCCCACAGCAGAATGGTGTTGCAGAGAGGCTGAATAGAACCATCATGGAAAGAGTGAGATGTTTGTTGACTGACGCAATGTTACCTGAGAGATATTGGGCAGAAGCAGCCTCATACACGGTGTATACCTTGAATAGGTGCCCTCACACATCTCTAAACTTCCTCACTCCAGAAGAAAAATGGTCAGGTAAGCCTCCCAAACTTGAACACTTAAAAATATTTGGCTGTGTTGGATTTGTTCATCAAAATCAGGGTAAATTGAAAGCCAGGGTAGTGAAATGTATGTTTCTTGGCTTCACGGAGGGAGTAAAAGGCTTCAGGTTGTGGCATCCAATCGAAAAGAAATGTATCAACAGTCGGGATGTTGTTTTCAGAGAAGAATAAATGTTTATGATGCAAAATAAACCTGAAGAAAGCAATTCTACAAGTCTTAATCCTCAAATTGAGGTGGAGCACAATCTATTACCTTCTACTTCAGATAATAGAACAGAGGAAAGTCAAGAAGGGAATGAGTCATCTGAGGAAGAAGAAGGTAGAACCACACCTCAAGAGACTCAAGACTTGCGAAACTACTCCCTTGCTCGAGACCGACAGAGAAGACAGATTGTGCCACTAGCAAGGTTCAATGAGGCAGACTGTATATCATTGGCCCTTCATGTGGCTGATTCTCTGAGCTTTGATGAACCAAGTAGTTTTGAAGAGGCTGTTAATGGACCAAATAGTAGAAATTGGGTTGAGGCAATGAATGAGGAAATGAAATCCTTGGAGGATAACAATACATAGACCTTGAAATCATTACCAAAGGGTTATAAGCCTATAGCCTCTAAGTGGATATACAAGATTAAAGAATGAATAGAAGGAGTTCTCAAGCCCAGATTCAAGGCCAGATTAGTAGCCAAAGGTTATACACAAAAGGAAGGCATCGACTACAACGAAGTGTTTTCTCCTGTAGTCAAAATGACCTCTATTAGATTACTTCTTTCTCTTGTGGTCCAAGAAGATCTTGAGCTAGACCAACTTGATGTGAAAACCGCATTTCTAAATGGGTTTTTATCGGAAAAGATCTATATGAAGCAGCCACAAGGATATGTAAGGAAAGGGGAAGAAGATCTGGTTTGCTACCTTAACAGATCTATCTATGGTCTGCAACAATCACCACGGTGTTGGTATCAGCGTTTTGATGACACCATTTCAAAACTAGGCTTTCAGAAAAGTTCCTATGACAATTGTGTGTATGTGAATGCCAATACCTTTAAGGAAAGAGTTTTTCTTCTACTCTACGTCGATGACATGCTGCTAGCTGGGAAGAACAAAGATGACTTGCAGAAAGTAAAAGTTCTTCTAAAAGAAAATTTTGATATGAAGGACTTGGGAGAATCAAAGAGGATCCTAGGGGTGGAAATTCTCAGAAAAAGAAGCGAATCTCTACTACAAATCCATCAGGCTAATTACTGTAATAAAGTTCTCAAGAGATTCAAGCTGACAGAAGCAAAGTCTGTCTCTACACCTCTTGCGCATCATTTTAAGCTATCTGCTTTGAATTCTCCGAAAGAAGATGAGCCCGAACATCAGTCCTTCATGTCCAAAATTCCTTATTCACAAGCCGTGGGTAGCCTCATGTACCTTATGGTGTCAACTAGACTAGACCTAGCATATGCTACCAGTTTAGTCAGCCGCTACATGTCAAACCCTGGCAAGAGGCATTGGGAAGCGATTAAGTGGATACTAAGGTACCTCAAGGGTACATCTAAAGCCACTCTATGCTACAAGATGAATAATCAATCAGAGAATGAGATTTTTGGGTATGTAGACTCTGATTTTGCAGGTGATCTAGACCGTAGAAGATCCCTATCAGGGTATTTCTTTCTATTGGGACAAAACCTATTAAGCTGGAAAGCAAACCTACAAGGAGTAGTAGCCCTATCTACAACTGAGGCAGAGTTCATAGCCCTCTCAGAAGCAATAAAAGAAGGGTTATGGCTAAAAGGACTACTCAGTGATATGGGCTTAAAGCAACCATCAGTCAGAATATTCTGTGATAATCAAAGCACAATATTCTTGACTATGAACCCACAATTCAACAATCGAACAAAGCATATTGATATAAAGTACCATTTTGTCAGAGAGCAAATAGAGAAAGGAGAGATAGAGGTGCTAAAATTCCATACCTCAGATAATGCTGCAGATCTCCTTACGAAGCCACTGACGCAGGTAAAATTCCAGCACTGTTTGGAGTTGGTAGGGTTTCACCTGCCAGAAAATGGTTAGTTCAAAGTTCGATTAAAGAAGGGAGGAATTCATTCCAGATCATGCTTGATTTCAAAGGTGGAGATTGTTAAAGTCAGTACCTGAAAAACGGTTGAAACCAACCAAGATCAGCGAAGTTTGTTTGTCCTGTCTTTTAAGCTCCAAACCTATATAAGCTCTTCCAAGCATCCTGATTCGATGATGGAAAACACAAGAGAGAAAATTAGTGAGAGATTTTGTATCTCTGTAATTCTGAAGCTTCAATAAACATACCTCCTTTCATAGTGGATGTAGGCCTAGTTGCCGAACCACTCTAAGCTTGTGCGTTCTTCTTCTTCTTCTCTGTTCCTCATTTGCCTCTTTATCTTCTGTATTTTGCGATTGAATTCTTGCTGATCGAATCGCCATTGTTCTTTGATCTCGGTTTCTTGATTTCGTGGTTTTGGAGAAATTTGCATGTTTGAGAGTAAGTGGCCTAAAGACATAATTCGTGTAAAAGATTAGCTGCGATACACGTGGTCAAGCACTTACACGCACTAACAAATCCAATTAAAAAAAAAAGTATATAATCCAGTTTATAATATATAGATGTGTGATTATTTATATTATACATGAGTTAATTTACATCACGATTATCTTCAACAATGTTATCCACCAAAACTTCTCTTTACAACGTATTATAATCTAGGAAATTATATAATCAGAGTACGTATATATTTTGCATATTCTATTTCTTTGAAAAAGATTTACTAATTTCAACAAATGTATATATTTTCATCACTTCGTGAATATTAATTTTAATATAATCAAAGTATATATTTTGTATACTTGTTTTTTTTTAATCTATAATCTATATCTATAATCTATAATCTATATCTATAATAATAATAATAATATATAAAAGTACGAATGTAGAAGAAACTTTTTTGGATGATATTATCCTAGATTTTTTTAGAAATACCTAAGTTGTCCTTCACTTACTTTCATTTAATCACTTTCTCTCCCCCTTAATTATACATTTCTCTCTCTCTATGTTCTCTCTCCCACCCTCACGTGTCTTTCTCTCCCAAGTCTCCCACCTATCCAGATTCCTCCCTCTCCCTATTAAATGATTTTAATTATGTTGTTATTGTCTTGCATCACCTCCTTAATTTTTTTTTAATAACCACCACCTCTCTAATTTGTGGGTTGGATATTATTACCTTTAATTTTTGTGTGTTAAATGTATTGATGAAAGTGAATGAAAGTAGTACTACTTCCCTACAACTTCTCTCCCTCTCCCCTTATAATTCTTCATCTTTTTTAGTTAGCAACTTACCACATACCATATACCATTCCTCCCTCTTCTTTTTATATTTCTAAATAAATAGATGGAACTTGATCATCAACTTCAAAACCGAAACCAAAATGCAAAGGCAAACATTGAAGGTAATTTTTTACTTCAGTCACTTCTTCTAATTTCTCATCATTGTTATTTCTTTACTTATTTGTTTGGTTTATTCTTAAAAAAAAAATCATCAATTATTTCTTTAGTTACCTATTTTAAGCAATCTTTGAACAGTTTCTTCTTGAAATCTGAGTTTCCAATTTAGTCCTCGTGGGATCGATACCCTTGAAATACTTTTAAGGTTTTTGTTACTACATGTGACAGTGTATACTTGCACTAAGATGGGCTGAATCATTCTCATTTCATTATCCATCATCTTTACTAACATATTTATTTCAGCCTGACACGCATCACTAGTTTATCTGAAATTTTGGCCAAGAAACATGAGGGAATGGTCTCAGCAAGGGAGATCATGAATTCACTTCAGGAAATGTTTGGACAGACGTCCTTTCAACTCCATCATGAAGCCCTCAAATACATTAACAACTGTCGCATGAAAGAAGGTCAACCCGTCGAGAACATGTTTTTGATATGATGGTCCATTTCAATGTTGCAGAAGTAAATGGAGCGGTCATCGACGAACGTAGTCAAGTAGCATTTATAATGGAGTCACTTCCAAAAAGCTTCTTACATTTTCGAAGCAACGCTGTAATGAATAAGATTCAATACAATTTGACTACGCTCCTAAATGAGTTACAAACATTTCAATCACTTATGAAAGGTAAGGAATTGAAAGACAAAGAGGCTAATATAGCCCATTCTAAAAGGAAATTCCTGAAGGGTTCATCCTCAGGAACAACGTCTGTACCTCAACTTTCTGGCTAAAAAAATATCCAAAAAAGGTAGGAGTGAAGGGAAAGGCTCCCGCTACTGCTAATCGAGGAAAGAAGAAAGCTAAGAAGGTTGATAAAGGCAAATGCTTCCATTGCAACGTTGAAGGCATTGGAAGAGAAATTGCCCCAAATACCTCACTGAAAAGAAGAAAGAGAAAGAAGGTAAATTTGATTTACTCGTTTTGGGAACTTGTTTGTTAGAACATGATCAAGATGCCTGGATACTTGATTCCGGAGCTACTAATCATGTCTGTTCTTCTTTGCAAGAAAATAGTTCATTTAGGCAGTTAAAGAAAGATGAAATGACACTCAAGGTTGGAACAGGAGATGTCATTTCAGCTTCTGCAGTGGGAGATATCAATTTGTTTATAGGAGATAGGTTTTTGGTTTTGGAAAATATGTATATAGTTCCTAAAATACGTAGGAATCTTATATTTATCTCCTGTCTAATCGAACAAGGATATTCTGTAAATTTTGAATCCACTGAAGCGTTCATCTCTCGAAAAGGAATGTTCATCTGTTCAGCAAAATTAAAAAACAACTTATATGTCATAAGACCAACCATAACAAAAGCGGTTTTAACTCACGAGCTATTTAGAACTGCTGATACTCAAAGAAAAAGGCAACGAATTTCTCCAAATAGTAATGCTTATCTTTTGCATCTAAGGCTAGGCCACATTAATCTTGATAGGATCAAAAGATTGGTAAGGAATGAACTTTTAAATGAGTTAGAAGATGATTCATTACCTCCATGTGAATCCTGCCTAGAAGGAAAAATGACTAAAAGACCGTTTACGGCAAAAGGCTATAGAGCCAAAGAACCTCTAGAACTTATACATTCGGACCTTTGTAGTCCAATGAATGTAAAAGCTCGAGGAGGATACGAATATTTCATCTCTTTCATAGATGATTATTCAAGATATGGTTACTTTTATCTAATGGCGCTCAAATCTGAAGCACTTGAAAAGTTCAAAGAATATAAAGCTGAAGTTGAAAACCTATTAGGGAAAACAATTAAAACTTTTCGAACTGATCGAGGAGGAGAGTATATGGATTTACGATTCCAAGACTATATGATAGAACATGGAATCAAATCACAACTCTCACCACCCGGAACACTACAACAAAACGGTGTATCCGAAAGGAGAAATAAAACATTGATGGAAATGGTTCGATCAATGATGAGTTATGCTCAGTTGCCCAGCTTTTTTTGGGGACATGCAGTGATGACTACAATCGATATATTGAACGATGTTCCTTCGAAAAGTGTTTCTAAAACACCTTTCGAATTATGGAATGGTCGTAAATCTAGTTTGCGCCATTTTCAAATCTAGGGATGTCCGACCTATGTGTTAGTGACGAATCCTAAGAAATTGGAACCACGTTCAATATTATGTCAATTTGTTGGATATCTGAAAGAAACGAGAGGTGGTCTCTTCTACGACCCACAAGAAAATAGAGTGTTCGTTTCTACAAACGCTACTTTCTTAGAAGAAGACTATTTGAGAGATCATAAGTCACGAAACAAATTAGTATTAAAAGAAACTACTGAAAAATCAACTAGTTCATCAGCTTACGATAGTGTTGGAGCTAGTTCTTTTGGTCAACCCCATCCTGCTCAAACATTGAGCATGCCTCGACGCAGTGGGAGGGTTGTAAAACAGCCTGACCGCTACTTAGGTTTAACTGAAACTCAAGCCGTCATACAAGATGACGACATCGAGGATCTGTTGTCTTTTAAACAAGCAATGAATGACGTTGATAAAGACCAATGGGTCAAAGCAATGAACCTTGAAATGGAGTCAATGTACTTCAATTCAGTATGGGATCCTGTGGATCCACCTGTCGGGATAAAACTCATAGGGTGCAAGTGGATCTACAAAAGGAAAAGAGACACAACTAGAAACGTGCAAACGTTTAAAGCAAGGCTCGCAGCAAAAGGTTTTACCCAAAGGGAAGGAATTGACTATGAAGAAACTTTTTCCCCTGTTGCTATGCTTAAGTCTATAAGAATTCTCCTGTTCATAGTTGCATATTATGACTATGAAATATGGAAAATGGAGGTCAAAACTGTCTTTCTGAACGGCAACCTTGACGAGTGAAGAGAATGAGAGCCCTCGGGGCAGTGGAAGACGTGGGCGCGTGGACAGAACGTACTAAGAGTTTTAGATTCTAATTGAAATACCAATATAATTTGCAAAAGAATACAACAATAAAACTATATTTAAGATGTTGTACAGCGGCTATAAACATGCTTAATAATTGTCTAGATCTAATCTAGATGATCCTAGTGATCAAGGTTTTCAAAGGAAACTTACTTTCGTAGGAAGCCTTGATCGATTCGCCTTTTCTTGCTAGTGATAAAAAACGCAGCGACCTTCTTGTGCGAACACTACCAATTGGTTACACCAGTATATCTCTGAGACTATTAGAGGCAGTAGACTGGTGGGAGTCTTTTAGGAGAGATCTCTGAGAGAAATAGAATGAATGAGATGTCTTTCACCCCACCCCATGGGTCCTATTTATAGGTAAAGGCTAAGACCTTTTCCTAATAGGAAAAGGTCATGAATAAGATCAAATATATTATCTTATTCATATCTAATTTTAATAAATAATTAATTAATTATCCAATTAAATATCACATATTTAATCTTAGTGATTTTATTAAATTATTTATATTAATATGAATCCAATTCATATTAATTATTTGAACTATTTCAAATATTTTCTCTCAAGAATTAATTTTGAAATTAATTCAAAAATTATATTATAAACTTTCATAAACTTTATATTATAATGTATCAATATACATTATATGATTCCCCTAAATAAATTGAACACTTTCAATTTACAATTTATACTTAATTGCCTCAAGTCTCTTTACGAGCTACCAGTGGGACCTAGTGGACCTACAGATCAGAAGCTCCAACGATACGAGACTAATTGGCTAAACTCATTAACCAAGTTAGTCAACATTCGTTAACTGTGGGTCACTCCACTAAAGACCCAGAGCTGTACTCTTCTCACTGCAGAATATTTCTGTGTCCATGGATATCGACCAATAACGGTAAGTTAGTCCTTCACGAGTGTTCGTAACTCTAGTTGGGTCAAATTACCGTTTTACCCATGAGTTACCTCTACCTCCTTAAGTACCAGTGCTCCTCTAATGAACAACCTGTTTGTGGTCCAACCATCAAACACAAACCCCTCTCGGGCCAGTGAGAGGGTAAGGCCCTTTGTTCAAGACCCGGAGACACCACTCAAGGGAACGCTCATCTACTTCCTCAAAAGTCGGGAATGAGTGAATTCCATCTTCTGTGATTATGTTCCCAGCTCCCCACTCGGTCTTGTCCCCAAAATGGTAAGCTTATTGAGTTGGCATACTGGCCACTCTCACCCATACAAATCAAAGGACAATCCCTCGTGAACATGAGTCCATAATCCACTCAGGATTCAAACTAAGTTGCCTAGGTCATCCTAGTGAAATAAAAACCTAACTAGTTAACGGTGTTACAGCTAGCGGTTACTATTTCGCGGTCTGGTCTTATGCAAACTCATTGCATAGGATACCGCCACTCGCATGTCTACTACATGGACGCTTTGGATCAATACGTCTGTATCAAATACAAAGCGGGTCGTATCACATAGTGTTACTAGCATAAGGTACCCAGTCTTATCCTTGTACTATAGACCTTTTAGGTTGTTACTTGAACATCGATCCCCGTATGTCCCCACATACTAGTTCAAGTTACATACACACAACCTTGGATCTTAGTTTATTGGATTTGGGTCAAATTGTGCAATATTTAACAATAACATTTTATTACAGAAACTTAATAACACTTTATTAAAACAAGTATACAATTTGTTTACATTCACTATCTACGAGTTTTAGGGCATAAAACCCAACAACGAGAATATGTCTATGTCTCAACCCGAAGGGTTCATTTCCAAGAATGAAGAACATAATGTTTGTAAACTAAAACGATCAATTTATGGATTGAAACAAGCTTCAAGATCTTGGAACATTCGATTTGATACTACGATCAAATCATTCAGCTTTGATCAAAATCCTGATGAACCTTGTGTTTACAAGAAAATCATCAAGAATAAAGTAGTTTTCTTAATACTATATGTAGACGATATTCTGCTTATTGGGAATAATGTAGGATATCTTACCGACGTTAAAAACTGGCTAGAATAGCAATTCCAAATGAAAGATTTGGGAGAAACACAATTTATTATTTGCATCCAGATCATTAGGGATCGCAAGAACAAAACCTTAGTCATGTCTCAGGAAGCACATATCAACAAAATGTTAGCTCAATATTCGTTGCAGAACTCCAATAAAGGATTGTTACCTTTTAGGCACAGAGTTGGTCTGTCTAAGGAAAAATGTCCTAAGACACCTCAAGAAATTGAGGAAATGAGACATATTCCCTACGCCTCAGCTATAGGCAACCTAGTATGTTCTGCACTAGGCCAGACATTTGTTTTGCAGTAGGAATAATTAGTCGGTACCAGTCTAATCCAGGGTATGACCACTGGACTGCCGTTAAAAACTATTGGGTTTTATGCCCTAAAACTCGTAGATAGTAAATGTACATTTGACCGAACATTAATAAAATTGATGAATTTTTCATGTTTGTATTATATCTTGTCTTGTTAACTCTAATCCAATAAACTAAACATCCAAGGCTAATAGAATGAGGCTTGAACTAGTATGTAGGGACATACGGGGATCGATGTTCAAGTTTTAGCCTAAAGGGTCTGTAGTATAGGGATAAGGCTGGGTACCTTATCCTGGTAACACTATGGATACGACCCATTTTGTATATTGATACAAACGTATTGATCCAACACGTTCATGTAGTTAACATGCGAGTGGGGGTATCCTGTGCAATGAGTTTGCACAAAGACCGGACCGCGAAATAGTTAACCACTAACTGTAACACCGTTAGTTAGCTCGGTTTCTATTTCACTAGGATGACCTAGGCAACTTGGCCTTAATCCTGAGTGGATTATGAACTCCTGTTCATGAGGGATTGTCCTTTGATTTGTACGGGTGAGAGTGGCCTGTTCGCCGACTCAATAAGCCTACCATTTTGGGGACAAGACCGAGTGGGGAGCTGGGAACGTAGTCTTACAAGATGGAATTCACTCCTTCCCGACATTAGGGTAAGTAGAGGTGTGTTCCCTTAAGTGGTGTCTCCGGGTCTTGAACAATGGGCCCTACCCTCTCTATGGCACGAGAGGGATTTCTGTTTGTTGGTTGGACCTCAAACAGGTTGTTCATTAGAGGAGCACTGGTACTTAAGGACCAAGAGGTAGCCTAGGGGTAAAACGGTAATTTGACCTAGCTGGGGTACAAACACACGTGAAGGGCTAACTTGCTGTTGACGATCGATATCCGTGGACACAGAAATATATCTGCAGTGAGAAGAGTACAGCGGTGGTTCTTTAGTGGAGTGAACCACGGTTAACGAATATTGATTAACTTGGTTAATGAGTTTGGCCAATTAATCTCATATCGTTGAAGCTTCTGATCTGTAGGTCCATTAGGTCCCACCGATGACTCTTATAAGGTCTTGAGATTAATTTCTAAGAAAAATTAAATATTCGAAAGGGTTCGAACATTAAATGTAAAATATGAATTTCATTCATATTAAAACTATAGGTTATAATTAATGTACATTGGATGTGCATTAATCCTATAGTTTATTTGAGAGAATTATGATTAAACATGTGATGTTTAATTATAATAGAATTAATTAATTGTTGTTTTGATTTAATTAAATTTTGATTTAATTATATTAAAACTATAGGTTACGTGAGGGACAATCATTTAAATATGGTTTAAATGAGTTGGTTATTTAATTATGAATTAAATAACTCCTTTTAATTTAATTTAATTAGTTTTTTACTTAATTAAAATAATTTTAAATTATAATAACTGATATTTTGATCAGTTAAGCGTGAGGTGGGTGGTTGACCTATCTTTACGCTCCCTCACACGCCTACTAAGGAGTTTTTACGGGGTTTTGGTTTCAGACGGTTCATGGTTGAACATTGGATGTTTTTGGTTTTGAGAACTCTCTCAAGGAAATTCCCCAGTGAAAAAAAAAACTCATTCTCTCTCAATTCTTCTTAGAGAAATAGTGCTCCCACAAGCACACTCTAATACAGCCTTTTGAGTTCATCGGTGAATCCTCGTGGTGGTGTTCGTGTGGGATTTACAGCGGGAAAAAGGAGACCTTTGTTGCTGTTTTTTCTGCGAAACGTGAAGGAAAAGGCGAAAACGTACCAAGAAATTCATCCACAGTAAGTTCTCTTGAACTTGGATCAATAGGATCCATTGATACCCTTTAGATTAGATCTAGAGGTTAAATTAGAGTTTTTTAATTCTGTTTTTGCATGCTTTATAAATTTTCCAGCATGATTTAGTCTTGTTTTGTGCTGTGAATTGTTTGTCGTCATATTGGTATCCCAATCGGCGTTTAATATCGAAAAGGTCTCTGTTGTTTTCCGCTGCGATAGGGCTATTATCCCTTCAATAACATCCTCAAGTATCTCCGAAGAACAAGGAACTATATGTTGGTGTATGGTTCAAAGGATATGATCCTTACTGGTTACACCGACTCTGACTTTCAAACTGACATAGATTCACGAAAATCTACGTTAGGGTCAGTGTTTACTCTGAATGGAGGAGCAGTAGTATGACGAAGCATTAAACAAGGATGCATCGCAGACTCCACCATGGAAGCATAGTATGTTGCTGCATGTGAAGCAGCCAAAGAAGCAGTATGGCTACAGAAGTTCCTAACAGACTTAGAAGTCATTCCAAATATGAACTTGCCCATCACTTTATATTGTGATAACAGTGGGATTGTAGCCAATTCCAAAGAGCCTCGCAGCCACAAACGAGGCAAACACATCGAGAGGAAATATCACCTGATTTGGGAGATAGTGCAGCTCAGAGATGTGATAGTCACGAAGATCGCTTCAGAGCACAACATAGCTGACCCATTTACAAAGACTCTCTCGGCTAAAGTGTTTGAAGGTCATCTACAAAACTTAGGTCTACGAGATATGTATATAGCATAACCTAGGGCAAGTGGGAGATGTACAGGGTATAGGAGTGCCCTAGTTTATTGTATTTGTAACATTTCCTTGCTTTAGTATTATTAAATGCATATACGTTTCCACTCACTAGAGTTTTAGTGCAAGTGGGAGTTTGTTGGGTTTGATGCCCTAAAACTCGTAGATAGTAAATGTAACATTTGACTTGATTTAATGAAGTATTATTTCTATTTTTTTTTTTTTTTTTTTTGCCTAAATATAACCACAAATCCAATAAACTAAGAACCCATGGCTATATTATGTATACTTGAAGTTATGTATGACATAAGTATGGATCAAGTTCAAGTAAATAGCCTAAATGGTCTATAGTACATGGATAAGGTTGGGTACCTTAATTCTGAGGACACTATTGGCGCGACTCACTTTGTTTTCTAAAAAATAAATGATGTGATCCTAATCGTTCATGTATAAGACATGTGAGTGAGGGCGTCCTATGCAATGAGTTTGCATAGAGATCGGACCAGAAGATAAGTCACTTTCGCTTTATAACACCGTTTACTACTGAAACTGGATGTCTCATACAAATAACCTAGGTAACTCGATCTTAATCCTGAGCTAACTATGAACTCCTATTTATTTAGGATTGTCCTTTGATTTGCATGGGTGAGAGTAGCCAAACATCGTCGACTCAATAAGCCTACCATTTTGGGGATAAGACTAAATAGATAGCTGGGGACATAGCTTTGCAAGACCGAATTTACTGCTGCCTGTTTTAGGGTTAGTAAAGAGATTGTTCCCTTAAGTACTGACTCCAAGTCTTGAACAAGGGGCCCCACCCTCTCATTACCTTGAGAGGGACTTGGTTCAGTGATTGTATCACGAACTAATTGTTCATTAGAGGATCAGTGGAACTTAAGGAACAAGATGTAACTATAGGGGTAAAACAGACTTTTGACCCAGCTCTAGTTACAAACAACTGGTGAAGGGTCAACTTACTAATCATGGTTATCTCAAGTGGACAAGAAATATATCTACAGTGAGGGAAGTTCAGCTACGAGCTATAGTGGAGTGTCCCGCAAGCTAACGAACGATGAATAACGAGGTTAATGAGTTTAACCGGTTATCCTCGTATCGTTGAAGCCCATGATATGTAGGTCCATTAGGTCTCTCTACTAGCTCAATAGGAATAAAACTTGGAACAATATGATAGGTTAAAATTTGAAACATTCAAATTCTGAAAAAGGATACGAAAGTTGGTTATATACGATATTTAACGACATATTGGTTTAATTTCGAATTAAACTTGAAATGAGAGTTAGATATATTTAAATATGATTTAAATATTAAACACGTGAATAGGAATTCATGTTCGAGAAATTTTGTTGGGAGAAAAACCGAGATTGGACAAGTGATATTAGTTTAATATGAGATATTAAATTAATTGATTTTATTATCATTTTAATTAAATTAAAATTTATTTAAATTAAAATAAAAATAAAAGTGAGTGGGATTATTCAAATTTTTTTCATTTAAAATTACAAAATTTTGAATTTAAAAGAAAATCAAATAATTGGTAATTCTTTGAAGAAGTGCTTAGTGACTAATCACATGGAATTAGCCTTCTTGCAACACCTAATCCATGACTCAAATCACTCCCTATTTGTTGTCAATTTTTTGTGCATTTTTTATGCATGATTTTTCTCTATATATAGAGGATCAGCTGGTGAAAATTGGTGGAATTCTTCAACCTAAAATGTTGCCAAAATTCTCCCAAGACTTCCATAGTTCATACTCTCAAGTTTACATGAACCCATAAGTTTTCCTTACCAATTCCTATCAATTGAGGATCCTACAATCCGTTCCAAGGCCTGAGGATAGTAGAGAAGATCCAAGTGGTTATCCAAAAGTCGTTGGTGTGAAGTTTAAAGCCTCGGATTGCACGTATTGGGAGCTTCAAGAGGTAGGTGTCACTTACTCTGTTTTTGCTCTTATGAACAGCATGTTTTCTAGGATCAAATTGATGAAATTGTGTGCCTAAGATCCAAAATTGCTTCCACATGTTTGATATTAACTCCTACACTATAGGAATGTGTTGGATCATTGTGTTTGTATCAAATATAAAGTGGGTCGTATCCATAGTGTCACTAGGATAAGGTACCCAACCTTATCCCTATACTATAGACCCTTTAGGTTGTTTCTTGAACATTGATCCCCCGTATGTCACCATATACATTTCAAGACACATAATACAACCTAGGATGTTAGTTTATTAGATTTAGGGTTATTAAAGCAAAACTAATACAACAACATTCAACAACCTTTATTGAAATACCTCAACAATACTTTATTGATAATAATCAACCGTTTACATTTACTATCTACGAGTTTTAGGGCATAAAACCCAACAACATATGGCCTCACACTTAAGCAACTGAATTGAATGTCATGGCCAATTTTAATCGATAACTCTGATTGATTTGAAACTTATTTGTGAGAAGACACATTGTGGTATGACATTCCTTTAGATGAAGATTCATGTGTGTCGTTATTCACTCACTTGGCCTCACACTTAGTAATTGAATTGAAACTTATTTGTGGGAAGACGTATATTTGTGGCATGACATTCCTTCGGACTGTAGAATCATGTTCGTTCACTTGCATGGTCTCACACCTAAGTAATTGTAGTGGTCGATTTTTAATCGACATTTATGATTGAATGTATATATGATAGATGTTACCAACGGTTAACCACATATGTCTTGGCTACCCAAGAATACATCTTCCCACTCTGATAAGCGCCAAATATGCTTAAGTTTACAAAACTAGAGGTCCTCCTAGGATCCTTGTAAACGGACACAAATAAGACTAACTTACCGAATGATTCCAACCAAGAGTTTAGTTAGAAGATGAATCACTCTTAGATCAAACTTAGAATCTATGATGGTCACTCCTAGATCCTAAGACGACTCACTCCAGAATTAGATTGATCAAAACTAATTCAATGAATCGATTGAACATCAAACCTAAAACAAGATTTGAAAGAAAAGACAACACCAAAGGGTTTAATAAGCAAAAGCTTTTTAATATTCATAATCTGAGTTTTCAAGAGCATTACAAGCCATTTTAAAGGCCAAATGGTCGTGGATAGACCAAGAAGCTCCAAAGTCATTCAAATACACTTAATTGCAAATTGTAGAAAATAAGACCTAGGAACTTAAAACTTGATTGCACGTCAAACGAGCAGCCATATCTCAAAACTAAAAAGATAGAATTGCTTTAAATTGTTTTAAATGTCTACTATGGGAGGCTCTCCTCATAATGACAACGTTTGACAAGCTTTGACATCACGAAATCCCAAGAGATGCATGCTGGAAAGCCACCTCTTCACAAATTCTGCACATTTTTTTCGTCTCCTGTGCCATCTTCCAAACTACACAACTTTTCCTGTGCCATCTTGACTCCATTCTCTTCTTGACTTGCTGAACTAACATTATACAAAAATTTGGGTTCAAAATTCTTTGCCTCTTCGATGTGCATTTGCTAGCTTTTGAACATGCAATGTGAAAGCCTCTTGTATCTTCTTTGCCTTGCTCCTTGTGATTGGTCCTTCAGGTACATGCAATGGATTATTGATTGAATCCATATCACACTCTTATATAAGAAAATATTGGTTGATTGAAAGTATTGTTTAAATTGAAAATACTGATCAATTAAAAGTTTATAATTGATAGTTTTTGTTTGGTAGTTTTACTATTTGAAAGTTTTTGGCCAAATGAAAGCTATATTCAATTCAAATATTGTTTTGGATTTGAAATCACCAATTGTTTGAAAGTGCTAATTGAAGGTTTTGATTTTTTTTTTTAAAGTCAGACAATTGCATTAAAAGCTTTGCAAGAATTTGTACTTTTTATTACAGAAATTATGATGGGTGGGGGTGTTTTAACACATAAATTTAAAAAATGTCCAAAACTATTAAAAATCTAATTAGTAGGTTTTCACAGATTAATTAAGTATTTTTTTCTTACCAAAATGCCTTTATATGCAATAAATCAAACCAAATTTAATATAATATGTTGTTTAATTATTTTATCCACCACATTTAATATAATATTTTGTTTAATTATTGGAAAAAATACACTTTTGGTCCCTGAGGTTTGGGTTAAGTTACACTTTGGTCCCTGAGTTTTATAACTCAACAAAAATACCCCTGAGGTTTGAGATAAGGAGCACTTTGGTCTCTGCCGTCTATTTTTCTGTTAAATACTAACGGTGGCTGACGTGGCACTATTATTTTAATAAAAAAAATTCTTTTTTAATTTTTTAAATAAAAATATATAAAATAATAAAATATTATTATTTAAATATATATTTTTTTTATTTCTTTCTCCCTTTTCTTTCGTCCCCTCTTTCTTCCACTCCTTCTTCTTCATTTTCTTCTTCATCTCCTTCCTCTCAACTCCGGTGGTCAGCCGGCCGTCGTCGGAAAGTTTAGTTTTTTTTTTTGGTCTTTCTCCCCTTTTATTCTCTCCTTTCTTCTCTCTTTCCTTCATTTCTTTTTTTTTTTTAATAAAAAGAAGGGAGAGGGAGGAGGAGATGGCGCCGGCGACGGGAGGAGGAGACGACACCGACGACGGAAGGAGGGAGGGCCCCTCCTCCCTCTCGATTTCAGACTGAAACGGAGAGGGAGGAGGGACCCTCCTCCTCCCGTCGCCGACGCGAAACAGGAGGAGGGCCTCTCGATTTCAGATCTGAAACCGAGAGGGAGGAGGGGCCCTCCCTCCTCCCGTCGCCGGCTCTGGAGAGGGACCTCCTCCCTCTCCTTTCTTTTTATTATAAAAAAAAAAGAAATGAAGGAAAGAGAGAAGAACGGAGAGAAGAAAAGGGGAAAAGGACAAAAAAAAAACTGAACTTTCCGGCGACGGCCACCGGAGTTAAGAGGAAGGAGATGAAGAAGAAGGAGGAGGGGAAGAAAGGGGAAGAAAGAAAAGGAAGAGAGAAATAAAAAAAACAAATATATTTAAATAATAATATTTTATTATTTTAATATTTTTTATTTAAAAAATTAAAAAATATTTTTTTATTAAAATAATAGTGCCACGTCAACCACCGTTAGTATTTAACAGAAAAATAGAGAGCAGGGACCAAAGTGCTCTTTATCTCAAAACTCAGGGGTATTTTTGTTGAGTTTGAAAACTCAGGGACCAAAGTGTAACTTAACCCAAACCTCAGGAACCAAAAGTGTATTTTTCCCTTAATTATTTTATCCACCACATTTAATATAATATTTTGTTTAGTTATTTTATCCATAGTTGGTTCATCATTTAAGGAAAATATTTTCTATCATTAATTTGTTTTTTATTGAATTAGAAACCCATTTTGATTTTTTTCTTGGGATATCCTTAGAAATGGCCAAAAATTACAGGGTATTTCTGAAAAATGGCCAAACTGGATTTTTTAATGAAAAATGGCCAAACCGGGTTTCTAACCTATTTTCGTGGGATTGGAACTTCCATTTTTACCCTTGAGTCATTCCCCACGTCTCTCCTATATTTTTGCAGCCTTATCTGATGATATTTAAAAAAAAAAAAAATGAAAATCTGTAACCTCCAATTCCATGAATCAAGGAATGATAGTTACAGAATCAATCCTCTTTGTCTTCCCAAAATATACATTTTTTGGCTTTGGTTTTTCAGAATTTACAACATCAATTCTCTCTCTTCATTTTCTTATTAAAATGGTGGGTCCTAGCTTCGGTCAAATTGTCCTATTTGTAAGGAAAAAATAGTTTATATCTATATAAACCAAAAAGTTAGAAGAGAATCGAAGCATGCATACCCTGGAATGTTGACACAACCTCTTCGAGCTTCTGAATGTTCCCTCGAATGTCTGTGTAAATCAGTGTAAATCTGTCGAGTGTCTGTGTAAATACAGTGTAAATCTGTCGAGTGTCTGTGTAAATACAGTGTAAATCTGTCAAGGGGTTTGAATGTCTGTGTAAATACAGTGTAAATTTGTCGAGGGGTTTGAGAATCGGGTTGAGGGTTTTGGTTTCGAGACGAAGATTGAAGGAGAATCAGTTGAAGAAGAAGGATCGAAGAAGAAGAATGATGGGGTTTGCTAAAAGGAATGAGGAATGTTGAAGAAGAATTAGTTTTGGTCTCTCCCGAAGGAACGAAGAATCGAGAAGCTGAAAGGGTTTCTTTCGAAGAACGGTACGGTTTCTCTTTTCTTTTTTTATTTTTTGAAATGAGGGTTTCAAAGAGAGAATATGAAGAGTTTTCGGTCAATTGCTTTTATTTTCTCATTTACAGTGATATTAATGGGATTGGTGAGCCTTTTTATTTTCTCTTTTTGAAATTGGATCCGTGTATTGCTTTTGAAATTGTTCCAGATTATACTTTATTTTTGATATGATGTTTTAGGTGCAACACTTAATGATGTCTACCAAATGTTATCACTAGCATTTTATTCTTGAGCTGATGTTTTAGATGCATGAAGTTGTTCTTCATTTTTTATTTTATCCTAGTTGCAACATGTAAGTTATTAGTTGTTCTTGATTTTTGATTGAATCCAATATACTGTGGTTAAATTTTGAGTTCTCCTGTTTTTTCTCTCTTATTTGAATTTAAAATTCTTGTTTTAAATTTATTCTCTCTTATTTGAATTTAAAATTCTTGTTTTAAATTTATTCTCTCTTAATTGAACTTAAATTTCTTGTTTTAAATTTAAGTTACCAGATTTATTTGTTTAATTTGAAATTCTGTTATTGATTTGGTTGTTGAATTAATTGGTAAGAATCCTAGATTTTCTCCCGTGTATTTTTGGTTTAATTTATTTATGAATTAAGATTTTTGTTGGGTATTTTCGTCCACTTTGTTGCCAAAAGAATTTACTAAAATTAGCTTTTGGTCATTTCTCAGAATGACTCTTTTTCAAAACAGCTATTTTAAAATGGTCATTTATCTGGTTGCCCCTTTTTTCTTTTATGTAACCATTTTTATTTTCATTTTAAATCTATTTTATTTTCATTATTCCATTTTTCCGTCAACCATTTTCTATTTTGGAACTCTTCCACCTCTCTTTTTCAAAGTTTCATTATTCATTTCTTTGTGATCCATTTTCTCTAGATTTTGATTTTTTTTTTTCAAATTTCCATTTCTTTGTCTTTTACTATTTTTTTTTCTTTTTTTGCTTTTTTTTTTTCCGCTATTGAGAAGACCTATATATGTGTGTTTTTTAATCTAAATTCACTGCTCCAAGTTTCTATTTTGGTGTATGGAGCTCGAGATTTGAGGCCACATCATCGGGAGAAACCTTGAAGAAAATGAAAGCTTGTATTTTTTGAAATCAACAAAAGCAGCAAGTTCGTGTAAATTGTAATGTCGTGAATCTTTGAAATAGGTTTTAGGTTACATATTATACAAATTTAACAACAAAAGCATCTTCAAGAGTCGTTTTAAATACTCCTCTTTGGATGTATATAAATTTTGAGACATAGAATAAATATCACCTTGTTTAGATATCTATAATCTATAATATATTTCTATAATAATAATATATTAAAAGGTGAGGATGTTGAAAAAACTTTTTTGGACACTTTTGTCCTTTCTTTGATTTACTAATTTACGAGATATGCCACTAACGATTAATTATAAATAGGAAATTAATTACTTAATAATTAATTATCAATAATAAATACATATGAAATACTAAAGGTTGAAATCTAAAAAGTTTGAAAACCTTTTCACTATCCACCCACAGTCACCCTAAATAGTTTTTTTTTTTAAGTTACTAAATATTAATGGTTTTTTTTTCATTTATTATCATTTTTTATAATTATTTTATATTTATTAGCATTTAGTTAAAATATAAAATTCAATGAACACCTTATTAAATTGTATCTAAATTAATATAAAAAAATTATTAAATATTTTTTTATTGCCACACTACACATCCACTCATCTAACTTATTAAAAAGTATTTATTATTTAGTTGTTTATTATTAATTATCATTTGATTAACATATATGTATTTGAGATATAAGAGTTAGAAATTAGGAGTTTGTCTGAATCCTTTGAAACTGTGGCCTTTAAATATGTTAATCGAGATTCCAATAGGCGGGCAAATTTCTTAGCTAAGGAAGCTTTAGCTAAGCGCACTTCTATGCTTTGGATAGACAATGTTCCATCAGAGCTTGTATCCATGACTGATTCAACTCATGGTCTTTGTACTGTTTCTATTCTTAATTCCAATGAATGAAAATGACTGTGGTTTTTCTCAAAAAAAAAAGAAAACAAAAAAGAGTACTAGAGAAATAAATGTAACAGGAAGCTTTTCTCTCTCTAACAAAAAAAAAAAAGAATATGAAAAGTTTTGTCCCTTTAATTTTCTAAATTAATTCCAAAATTTAATGGGTTTAACTTTAATTATATTTAATGATGAAACTCAAGAGCTTTGTAACTATTTATTTCTATGACTATATAAAGAGCACTCTGTTGAATGAGAAATTTCGGCCAATCACAAATTGTCACGTCATTAATTTAAATTAATGGTAAAATAAATTTGGGACCAATTACAAATTTACACGTGTCCCTAAATTAAATTAATAGACATTAAAATTCGGCAAATCAAACAATGTCACTTGTCTATTATTGATCCATCAGATGACATAAGCCGAGTTCAATCAAATTATGCCACGTGGCAATTGGACCCAAGACTGATGTAACCCTAGATCATTGAAGAAATTGGGCTAAATTAAAATAATCCAATTTTATTAAAAAAAAAAAAAAGAGTTGGATTAAAGCCCAAATATAGCCTAAGCCCAAAGGTTGGGCCCAAGCCCAAACCCATATGAGGTCCATCAAACTCTATAAATAGAGGAGGCCACCATTCATTTTTGGGGTCAGAATTTTGAAGCTCCAAGCCAGAGTCAGAGAATTCAGAGAAACTATTGAAGACTGAAGACTGAAGACTCCTTGAAATCCATAAGTTTCAAAGTGCTGAACACTTCTTGAAGATTGAAGACTCCTTCAAGATTAGAAGACTTCAAGCTTCGAGAATCCATTGAAGCTTCAGACTCGAGATCAAGCGTTCCAGCCCTCGAGTGAAACACATCCACACACAAGAGAGAGAATCAGAGGATTAACATTAGAGATTGTACATCCACACGCATACAAATATTAATACAAATATACGTTTATTCCACGTGTCTCCATCTTCGAAGTTACGTGTGAACACACTCTTCAACATCTTTTCACAAAAATTGGAGTTCATCTTTTTCTTCGGTGTGCTTTCTCCTTCTCCTTCTTTAGGTGTGTTTTTCTTCATTTTCTTCATCGTTTTATTTTCATGACTATATAAAGAACACTATTCAACATTTCTTTTTACAAAACATTAGAGTTTATCTTCTTCTTCGGTGTATTTTTTCTTAATCTCCTTCTTCAAGTGTGTTTGTCTTCATTTTATTCATTGTCTTGCTATATTGATATGCTTATAATTTTTTTTTTAAGTTACTAAATATTAATGGTTTTTTTTTCATTTATTATCATTCTTTATAATTATTTTATATTTATTAGCATTTAGTTAAAATATAAAATTCAATGAACACCTTATTAAATTGTATCTAAATTAATAAAAAAAAATTATTAAAGACTTTTTTATTGCCACACTACACATCCACTCACGTAACTTATTAAAAATATTTATTATTTAGTTGTTTATTATTAATTATCATTTAATTAACATATATGTATTTGAGATATAAGAGTTAGAATATGAAAAGTTTTAACCCTTTAATTTTCTAAATTAATTCTAAAATTTAATGAGTTTAACTTAAATTATATTTAATGATAAAACTCAAGAGCTTTGTAACTATTTATTTTTATGACTATATAAAGAGCACTTTTCAACATCCTTTCATAAACATTGGAGTTCATCTTTTTCTTCGGTGTGCTTTTTTCTTCTCCTTCTCCTTCTTAGGTGTGCTTTTCTTCATTTTCTTCATCTTTTTATTTTCATGACTATATAAAAAGCATCATTCAACATTTCTTTTTACAAACATTAGAGTTTATCTTCTTCTTCGGTGTATTTTTTCTTATTCTTTTTCTTCAGGTACGGTGTGTTTGTCTTCATTTTATTCATTGTCTTGCTATATTGATTATGCTTATAATTTCTTTTTTTTTCAAATTGCATAATCTAACGTTTTTTTTTAGTACATCAACATTTGGGAGTGGGGGGATTTGAACCTCTAACCTCTTGGTCGAGGGTACATGCCAATTACCGCTAAGGTAAGCTTGCATAATCTAACGTTCATCATTATTTTGTTTTGAAGAATATAAACTTGAAAACTATTAATGAGAAAAAAATATGAGATTAAATTAAAAGTTCTTAAATATTAATATGAAATTGAATAAATTAAAAAACACAAGCGTGGTGAAAAACTAGTATGTATGTATATATATATATATATATATATATATATATATATTTTGAGATTTTGGTAACTGACATTTATCTTCACAACGTTTAATGGTTTGCAGTGTTTATGGTTTGTAGTGTTTGAGTTTGTATTCCTTGTAGTACTATGTTCTTATGTTCAGGAATTTTAACATGTTATTGGCACTAGATTAAATACCCCTGAATATATATATCATATTTGGGATGGTTATTTAAATACCCATGTTTGAATGTATATAAATTTTGAGATATAAAATAAATACCACCTTGTTTGGATATAGATATTTTGGGATTTTGGTAATTGACATTTATCTTCGCAACGGTTAATGGTTTGTAGCATTTGAGTTTGCGTACCTTGTAGTACTATGTTCTTATGTTCAAGAATTTTAAGATGTAAATGATGCTAGATTAAATACCCCTGAATTTATATACATTTAAACAGGGGCATTTTCAGCGGTAATTGGCATGTACTCTCGATCATGAGGTCAGAGGTTCAAATCCCCCCACCCCAAAATGTTGATGTACTCAAAAAAAAAAAAAAAAATAAACAGGGGCATTTAAAACATCATCCCAGTTTGAATGTATATACATTTTGAGACATAGAATAAACACCACCTTGTTTGGATATATCTATCTATAATCTATAATCTATAATCTATCTATATCTATAATATATATAAAAGTACGAATGTGGAAGAAACTTTTTTTGGACGATATTAACCTCAACTTTTTTGAAAATACCTAAATTGTCCTTATTTTTTATTAAAAAAATACATTAAGATAAAGTCTCCCACACACACGTTTATTATTTCTATTTGAAAGGTTACTAAATGTTAATGGTTTTTTTTTTCATTTATTATCATTCTTTTTAATTATTTTATTATTTGTTAGCATTTAATTAAGATATAAAATCCTATGAACATTCATTGCTATAGCCCTTATTAAATTGTGTTTAATTTAAAAAAAAAAAAACTATTAAATACACCTCACTCCCACGTAAACTATATTGTCTTTTTTATTTATTTTTTAGTTGTTTTATTATTAATTATCATTTAATTAACATATATGTATTTGAGATAAGAGTTAGAATATCGAAAGTTTTGTTGTAAAAAAAACAAAAAAAAAATATGAAAAGTTGTGTACCTTTATTTTTATAAATTAATTCTGAAAATTTATGAGTTTTTAATTCTATTTAATGATGAAATTGAAGAGTTTTGTAACTATTTATGTTCTATGACTATATAAAGAGAACACTCTTCAACATTTTCCCACAAACATTTGAGTTTCTCTTCTTCTTTGGTTTTCTTTCTTTCTTATTGTGTGTTTTGAAGGTTTGCTTTTATCTTCATTTGTTCATTGTCTTGCTATATTGATTTTCCTTTTTTTTTTTTCAATTCCTTAATCTAACATTCATCTTTAGTTTGTGTTTTGATGCAATGTTGATGTTTTGTAATTTAAAAGAAAACTTAAAGTTATGCAAATAAGAGAGTGCTAGCCAACAACACGTGTTGTAAAAATTACAACTTCCGAAATTTGTGTCTTGTTAAATGGTAGCCAAATTGTACTACATGAATCAAATGAAAATTAAATAGTTTATTTTTCTTTCTTTCTATGAAATAACATGAAGTAGAATAGTTAAATAGTTTATTTTTATTAAATTTAGTTTTAAAAAGAATGAGCCACGTGCAAGACACGTGAGAAAAGACTAGTATATATATATATTGAGATTTTGGTAACTTGCATTGATCCTCAAAGATTCCTAAAATTCCTTTTCTTTTTTTTTTTGAAAAAGATTTAATGACCTATGCAAAGATATATATATATATATATATATATATATATATATATATATATATATATATTTTTGAATAAGTAATAAAGCTCTATAACTTAACCGGAAATGTGGTATTAAAATTGAAAAATATTGCAATATAAAGATAACAAAGAGAAAATATAAACATACCCATTTGTGAAACTGAACACGAAAAAATGAAATGAAAATGAAGAGCAGCAATTTGTGTTTGCGCCACTAAAGTAGTTTGTCTACTCATTAGAAATTAAAAATTAAAAAACTCACCAATAATCTTTGTGGTCCTGCAATGGAGGTTTCAACAATGGGGTCTGGTGGAAGGAAATATTAGGCGTGAAGGAGATTGATGGGGTGGAATTTGGATTTAGGAAATTTTTGGAGTAGATTTAGGATGAAAGGAGATATTTAAGGCTAATTTTAGGAGTTGGTTATGGAGTTAAACAAATAGATGGATTGAACCATTTTTTCCCATATTTTTTTTTGTTTGTTTGTTTTTCCAAATACAATGTTCATTTAATGAAAGTCATATTAGTAATTGGATTTTACAATATCAGTTTTTTTATTCAAGCTACTAGATAAAAATATAATATTAGATCTATTTAGACAAAAGTGAAATAAGGGTCTCTAATAAGGTCTATTTATGTAGTTACCCACGATTGTTTCAAACAAAATAAGTTTCAAAACTTGATATGGAAATTGTTTATTGCTTCTTTTTGTACTATTTTTTAAAAATATTTTCAAATGAATGTCAAGTAGAAAGATTAATCTCTATCCATTTCAGTCTTGTCTGTTGCACCTTCCCAATTGCGCCGCTTGAGGTTAACGTCAAAGATGAGATTTCTACGTTCTTCAAGATTTGCTCGTTTCTCAATACGCCATCATCAAAAATTCCACTCCATACCTTACCCAATTCCAGTGCTGCAACTCCCCTTTAAATTCAATTTCAATTTCCATTTCCCATTTGATCTGACCCACCTCCAATTCTTGCTCCATTCCTTCCCAGTTCCTTGGCCGTAATGGATCGTTCTTCGCCGGAGAAGCTCATCCTCGTCAACCGAGAACCAAATGGGATCGCATTCGTCACTATCAACCGGCCCAAGTCGTTGAACTCGTTGACGAGGCCGATGATGACGGATTTGGCTCAGGCGTTCAAGAGCTTGGACCGCGACGAGTCAGTGCGAGTCATCGTGCTCTCTGGTTCAGGACGAGCGTTTTGTTCCGGTGTAGACCTTACTGCGGCGGAGGACGTCTTCAAGGGAGATGTGAAGGATGTTGAATCCGATCCGGTTGTGCAAATGGAACGCTGCCGGAAGCCGATCATCGGAGCGATTGCAGGTTTCGCCATCACCGCTGGGTTTGAGATCGCGTTGGCTTGTGACATGCTCATCGCCGCCAAAGGAGCTAAGTTTATCGATACTCATGCTAGGTTTGTCATTGTACTAAGTTCACCCAATTTTTTGTGCGCTAGGACGATTCTTATTATTAGCTAGGGTTATGGCGATTACGATTCAGAATCAAGAATGTGTGATTTTCTGAAATCTATTGGCAACGCTGTTCTAGTGGAATTTCTGATTTCTGGACAAATTTGTGGCAGATTTGGGATATTTCCTTCATGGGGATTATCTCAGAAACTCCCAAGGATCATTGGAGTTAACAAAGCTCGTGAAGTATCCCTAACGGCGATTCCTCTAACTGCAGAGGAAGCAGAGAAGAGGGGTTTGGTGAATCATGTGGTCGAAGGAGGTGAATTGTTGAAGAAAGCTCGAGAAGTTGCAGAGGCCATTTTAAAGAACAATCAGGACTTGGTGTTGAGATACAAGTCAGTCATTAACGATGGCCTGAAGCTGGAGCTTGGCCATGCTCTTGCGCTGGAAAAGGTAATTTCCTTGATAACTTCACATACCGAACCTGTTGATCATCGAAACTAGAAATTCTCATTGTGATTTCTATTATACTCGAGTTTATCCCCAAATCTGTATTGATAATTGACTTGGGATAGTTTTTTAGTACTTTTTGGATGACAGAACTTGTGTATTAGCATTCTGCAACTGACTGTTTGTTTTGTTGATTCAGGAGAGAGCTCATGCGTATTACAATGGAATGACCAAAGAGCAATTCCAGAAAATGCAGGAATTCATAGCTGGTCGGAGCTCCAAGAAACCTTCCAAGTTATAGTCTAAACGACGTAGTTTCCTGTCTCTGTTTCTGTACGGTAACAATAATATGGAAAAACTTGCCTCCTCACTGGTTAGTTGATTCCTAGTCCCTACTTTTATTTATACATGTAATTGACTTGAGTGGATAAGAAGTATCTGTGCCGTTAATATATTTATTGAATATAAGTTAACTTGTAGAAATAGATTAGGTAGAAAATAAGGAGGGGATGGGAAGGCTAGTTTAATAAGTGTAGTAATATTTGGTGGCTATTTTGAGAAGAATGCAGTCCGGTTTCTGGGTAATAATGTTGGATTTTTTATGAATCATGGTTTCTTATCTCATGTCGTTTGCTGGAGTTGAGAGTAGATGGGTTAGATATCTACTTTTTGGATGGTAATTTATGGTTCATTTTATAACAATTATGTAAAATTAAGAGTTCATAGACTTTCAGAACAACACGATATCTAAATTTTCAGCATGACCTTCACCCACCAAACTGAGAGTGGTGGGGGCTCATGAACACAAGTAAGAGAGGTAAAAACATTAAGAAGGGAGGACAAAATGGGCTAACTAAGCCCATTCAATCACCAGCTTTAGGATGATTAGATAGATGAGCTACTTTTTATGTCATAGCCATTAAATGTCTCCCTCTTTTCTCTTAGGATTGCCTTTGATCAATTTGCTTCTGGCCCTGGTTCCATTGGTTAGGTTCGGGTGACCTCGATGTTTGACCTTACAATGGGCAATGAGATTAGATATATTGAGGTCTGATTGATGGTGGGTAATCTCAAAGATTATGACTGAGGGAAGTGCCTGGTTCTTACCATGTGCTGTCTGTTGAATTTACTTAGCAAATAACCGGTAGGATATCAAGGCCAACTTAGACACTTAATACAGGAAAGACATGTTCACCGGTTAAGGTTTGATAATTGAGTTAGGAGTAAGTTTGCTGAGATATATCTGCAGTAGGGAAAATTCCCCGTTTTCAGTCTTAATCAAATCGCATACAAAAAGTGGCTATTCTTACTACAAATCCTGAAGTAGCAGAAAAGAATGAAAAAAAGTATGAAACGACAAAAATCAGCAGCAACCTAGGTCCATAAAAGTATGCACGAGTGGTGAAACTAAATCATCATGGGTTGGCTTAATGGTCAATAAGGATCATGAGAATACTGAGGGATTTAGAAGTCCTACGAGTTTTCTTGACAATCAAATGTAGTAACTGTAGGGTTAAGTGGTTGTCTAGTGAGATTAGTCGAGAGGCACGCACATAGTTGGTTCGGACACTCAAAGAAAAGGTAAAAAGTAAAGTGGCTAGGTGGTGTTGTGGTACTTAAAAAGTGTTAAACATGGCGTAATCTTTCACAATTGAGGGAGTAGGTGAGAACACTAATTGATTGTGGCTGAGCTAACTCTATAGATGAAGTCAAGTGATAGTCTCTACTCATATTTGTTCAGCGCAACTCAACTCAGGCTATGCCACTTTTTGACTATGTTTAGCTTCGAGGATTCCCTCAATTTGACATACGTGTTGCTATTTCATTACTCTCTTAGCTCAATTTATCACAAGATTTTACCTATCCTGGAAAAGTAAGCTTCTTTGCCTACATAATTCAAGGTGTGATTTTTGGTCCTTAGATATGAATATTCCTTGCATTTAACCACATGCCCTTACAAATAATCAATTGCATGGTTGCTCGAGGTAACCTTTTTTCTATATAATTTATATAAAAAAAATTATAAATTCTTTTCCCACTTCAGTTATTACACACAACTTGGGCAACAGTATCAATAAATGTAAGAATATTGGACAATTTGAATTTATCAACTCTTCTAAATTAATGTAACCACTAAATCTGTTGGGGTTTCAGACATTGTCTTATGTGGGTTAGAAATAGAAAATATCTTAAATATATCAAAACATTTCTTTTAGTACAAGAATTTGTGGGTTTAATTGTTTAATTTAAAGTGGACAATATAGGTACAAACTCAAAGATACATCAACTATAACAAAATTCATTTGGAATTTATGAAAATTTAAAGCGATATTATCAATCTGGCAAATAAGAGAGGAAGAGGGTGTCATTGAACAAAAAAACGAAAGAATCAATTTTTTGGTTAAATTGCAAGTTTATTATCTGAACTTTCAAGTTTGTGTTTGAACGGTTCTCAAACTCAAAAATTAATTGTATGTAATAAGTTCCTGAATTTGTAATTTAATCTAATTTTTTATTCGAGATTGAAATAGAGGCACCGGCGTGTACTGCAGGGTGCATTCACCACCCATTTCCCATATCTTCAAGTTGGCCAAATCCAGAACTTAAAAAATATATAAATAATTATTGGAAAAAAAAAAAAAGTTTGGCCAAATACATACGAACTACAATGTACAACCGCATGCCAATACAGCAACTATTCATTGGATAAAATTATATGCATCATTCCCCTTTTTTTTATCTTTAAAATCCCCACTTGCACAGCTTTTAAGTTCAATCTTCCTTTTTTAAGCCTTAAAAATTTATGTATATTTCAGGTCGGTTTGAAATACATTTTAATTTAAATTTTTTTCAAGAATGCATTTTTCAAAAGAAATATTTTGTATAAAAATTGTTTAGAATTTAAACACTTATGTGTGTAGTTACATTTCATCATATGTGTTTTTATACATAAGGTATTATATACTTAACAACTCTTTTTAAAAAATTTGCTTTCAAGTGTTTTTCTCAAAATGATTTATTTCTCAATCTCATTTTTTAATCAGTCATTTTTAGTGCTTGTCAAACACATGAATTTTTTTTCAAAAATTAAACACTTAGAAAAGTTAAATCAAACAACATACCCTTAATTTCTATAAGGTTTAAGTGGGTTTAATTTTTTTTTAATTTCAATTTACTTCTTTACATCCAACATTTTGTAAATATATATTTTTTTCCATTAGGAGGCGTTAAATTTGGTTAATGATATAGGGAGTTTGGTAGAAAATTAGATGAAAAATTAGGGTAATTGAAGAAGAAATTTTCTAACTCCTCTTCAAATTTCTAAGGGCCCGTTTGGTAACGTTTCCGTTTCCACCTATACACATTCAATAATAATAAACCTATATTCTTATTTATGTTTGGAAAAAATTGGAAACAAGAACAAAAAAGTAGAAACTAGTTTTAGTTGTTCCAAAAACTTCTATACAAATTTTGGAAGTGTTTCTAAAAAATGAGAAATAAGAAACATACATAGTTATTAAATGCTTAGAAATTAGATTTCTTAATAAAATTAGAAACAAGAAACAAGAAACGAGAACGTTACCAAACGGGCCTAAGTTACTTGAAATCTTGACTTTCTATCTTCTAGGTGATCTAATTTTTCTTTTAAGTTTTAGGCAATGTCAGGGTAGAAACTTTCTATTAGTCACATTTAATTACTAACGGAAATGACATAATTTTTTTTTGGGAAAAATTCATTTTTAACCCTAAACATTAGGGGTTGTATCAATTTTAACCCTGAACTTTCAATTTCATCAAATTGAACCCTAAACTTAACAAGTTGTATCAATTTTAACCCTGAACTTTCAATTTCATCAAATTGAACCTCAAACTTATCAAATCGTATCGATTTTAACCCTAAACTTGCATAAGTGTTACAATGTATACCTTTGGTTAACTTTTTTTTTGAACCATCGTACGTAATTGATTATTTCTTTTTTTTTTTTCTTAATTCACATTGCATCTGAATTGGTTTCTTATAAATAAAATATTGAAGAAACTTTATTTTAGAAGACTTTTTCTCGTTGTTGAGGATTTTATGAGAGTTTTTTTTGCTGCTATTTAAGATTACGAAAACAAAGAAATTTTTTAGGTTTTTTATCTTCAAATATTCGCTGGTTTTTTCTTGTTGCTAAGAACTTTGTGGGATTTTTTTTCCTTCTTTTAATGTTTTTTTTCTTGCTAATTAGAATAATGTACAAATCTAGGAAACGAAAATAAAGAAATTTCGAGTTTTTTATTTCTCATATTTGCTAGATTTTTCTTGTTGCCAATAACTCTGTGACTTTTTTTTTTTTTATGATAATGAGAAGAATTGTCTGAGATATTTGATTTCTTAAGGAGTTTTTCCAACAAATTTCTTACAAAACACTAACTTAGATGCAATGTGAATTAAAAAAAATAAAAGGAAATTGTCAATTACATATTTTAATAGCAATTCAAATGAAAAGTTGACAAAATGTCTACATTGCAACATTTATGCAAGTTGGAGGTTCAAATTGATACAATTTGTTAAGTTTGGGGTTCAATTTGCTAAAATTGAAAGTTTAGGGTTAAAATTGCTACAACCTTCAAAGTTCAGGGGTCAAAATTGATTTTTTCCCTTTTTTTTTTGACAATACGGAAATGACATAATTGAACTTTAAAACAATATGGACTAAGACTTATATTTAGCCTAATATGTTCAGATCAATAAATTAAGGTTAAACTATAGGGAAAAGTACATAGATAGTCCAAATTTGGGCCCTATATTTCATAAATGTCTAAGTTTCCCATTTTTTTACAGAAAAGGCCTAATGATCCAATTTTTTTTTCATAAAAATCATGGTCCTTTTACAATTCAACCCTCATATACACTTCTAACTATAAAAAAAAAAAAAACAAAATAAAACCAAAAAAGGAAATACAAACCGTTTCTTCCATTTTCAATTTGCAGACCGTGGGTGAGAGAGAGTGAACGGAAAAGGAAAGGACGTGCAATCGGGGAGGCAAAAAAACCCACGATTTTTGCTTCAGTTCAACCCACGATTTTTGGTTCGTTTTTCCGGCGACTTTGCGAGGAAGAAGACACATAAATTTTGGGAAGAAGACGTGCCGCTGGTTGTAGAAATCCTCTGGTATATTTCGAACTTCGGAGGTATATTTTTTAGGGCTTTTTTCCTCTTGTTTACATTCAAATAATCTGGTATATTTCTTCGAAATACATAGTTCATGCGCGACATTCCCACGGTTCTTTAGGGTTTTTTCACGCTCATTGTCCCTTAAGCGCCGACACTCTGTTTTTTCGAAGTGTCCTTAGTTCTTCACTGTTGGAAAATGTCTAGGGTTTAATCTTCTTCAACATAGTTAAATACATTTCATTAAAAAATTTTGAAACTAAAAACATTCATGATCATAAGTTGTATTCCACATGCATTCTGATGCAAGCTGAATTAGAGAAATATTTCATTATGATCCTCTGTTTTAGCCAACAAAATAGTTGAATGTAGATATAAAACATAAGACATTTGCACTGATATTAACAATATAAACCATAGGACATATAAACTGTTATTAAGAATATATGAATTAGGGGATTGCTACATAATAACTCGACTCGAAAATACCCATGAATATTAAAAATAAAATAGTTAATGGTATATACACAATGGAATATGTCATATTTGCCCACCGATATATTAACTATTGATATGGCTTTGTATCGTATATATCATTCATATATGTTTATATATATTGACTGAAAATGAAACTGATATTGACTGAAATGAGATATCCCTTGGAATATATTAAATATTAAAATTGAAAGTATCCATAAAAAAACATGTTTATAATGTGTATGAAATATATACGAAACTTACACTGACAAAAACGATATATCCCTCTTAATATATAAAATATAAAATCTTAAAACGTAGCCATATAAAAACGTGTTTATAATGTGTACTGTATACGAAACTTACATTGACTAAAACGATATGTCTCTTGGAATATATCAAATATAAAAACTGAAAACGTACCCATGTTCAAACGACTGGAAAACGGAACGTAAAGACTGAACACAGTGCTGGAAACCTACAGAAAAAACCTAAATACAACAGGGAAACCACTAGAAAAAATACCACAAACCAACACGAAGGAGAGACGGAGAATGAAGGAGAGAAAACCACGATTATGGGAACATTCCTAAATTTAGGGGATTTGGTGAAAATTAACCTTCCTAAGATGTAGCATATTCGGTTGGCTATTATGGAATATATTATTATAATTTTTAATATTATTTGAAAATAAATGATAAGAACAAGGGTATAAAGGTAAGAAAATATATCCGAAAATCTAATCTTGTAAATATCGAAAATTTTGGACATATGTGAAAATATGTCTCCAAAACGGTCTATCTACCGAAATTTCTCTAAACTAAAGTGTAGTCTATAAATTTTTAGGGTTTTGTCCAATAAATCCTTTCTTTTTTTGACAACATATGGGATCGGGGGATTTGAGCCATGGACCTGTTGGTCATTAGTACAGATTTTATGTCAATTTTTATGTTGGCTTGTCCAATAAATCCTTGAACCTTAAAAAGTGTTTAAATATGTTTCTAAACTTTCATATAAGTATGTGACCTTTAGATATTTTAATTTGTATGTATATCTAATAGATTTCTACTCTAGAAAATATAGATTATTCAATTTTATGCCCAACAGAGTTGTAAATTTTAGAAGATGTGTAACAAGTTTGGAATTTATCCAACACAAAGATGAAAACCTAGAAATCTATTAATTCATTTTGTCTAGTAAACACAATAATGAAAGTTAAAAATTCAAATCTCCACCTTTTATGATATTGAGAGGGAGATAGTGGTACAAAAGTAGTTTAACATAAATAAAATAAAAATAAATAAAAAATAATAGGATATAGAGAGATAGTGGATGAAAGTTTAATACAAATAAAATAAAAATAAAATAAAAACAATAGGATTTGTCAGAGAGAGATACAATTTAAGCCATTGATGGGGAGAAGCGATTTGCTTACGCAAGTAAAAAGATGCAGTTGGCTTAAGCTGTGTTGGAAAGGGTACGGTTGCAATTAAAAGAAATTCGACGTGTCTTTCTTGGAGAGGTCCCCCGGGGAGAAATATTTAGAAAAAGGTGCCTCTGAATCTGGCAGATCAGCCTTTCACCACAGTCCAATACCTATTGTCTATCTACTCTCAAATTATTTTACCTCCTCTTATCGCAACTTTATACCTACAAATTAAATTAATTAAAGTTACATACCAGATCCATTCATTTATTCTATATGTCCACGGGTTTGGAATGGATTGGAAAGGGATGTCTATGTTTGGTTGGCCGGGAATGATGTGGGTTTGGAATGAAATGGTGGGCATGTGGATTCCAATCCATTCCCACATTTTGGTGGGTCTCACTATTTCTCTCTCCATTTTTCTTCATAATTTTGATGGGATCCACCATTTCTTTTTCTATTTTAACCACATTTTGGTGGGTCTCACTATTTCTCTCCCCATTTTTCTTTGTAATTTTGATGGACCCACCATTTCTTTTTCTATTTTCCTTATAATTTTGGTGGGTCCCACTATTTCTCCCTCCATTAATTCCAACTCAAATCCAATGCACCAAACATAGGCATGGGAATCATGATTCCAGCAAAATATTCCCATGGGCATCAGATTCCATTCCATTCCATTCCAAACCCATTCAATTCCGACGCACCAAACGACCCTTATATGATTTTAAACTAATGGTTAAAGATTTAATTTGTCGCATTTGTCAAAGTGAGCATAACTCAACCATAATTGACATGTGTCTTCTACCAAGAAGTCAGAGACTCGAATTTTCCACCTCCAAATCTTGTTGAATTAAAAAAAAAAAAAAAAAAATTGGTCGCATTTATTTATTTATTTATTTTTTATCAAAGGATATTTATCTCAACTTATTAGATCAAAACAACCCGAGTAATAAGACAAATAATCTTTTTGTGGGATGATGCTAATGCTCACTAACATTATATTTATTCAATTTAGTTGCTTCTGAATCATTATATACATTTAATAAAATTTAAAAAATCTCATTTTATTAGGATTATAAATTAAGTCTTTTGATTCAAATTCATGTGGATGGCTCAAAAAGCCCTCCCTAACGGTAAGTTGTAGCTACATGAGTGAGAATAGCTTGATGTTTTTGTTTTTTTTTGTTTTTTTTTTTAAATGTCTCCTATTTTGAGATAGAATAATTTCATGAACAAAAAAGTAGATATAACGTTTTATTATTTTTGTCCATTATTTAATTCGAGTATATTTACCTTTTTAAGCAGGTTAAATTAACTTACAAGTTTATTTCTTAAACTTTTATATTTTTGTCTGATAAATCTATAAATCTTAAAAAAAAAAAAAAAAAATTATAGGTCTATGACTTTTAATTTTGTGTCAAGTAGATTCTTAAACTTTCAATGAAATGTCTAATAGATCCGTGAACTTTTCGTTTTATATTTAATAAATCGACTTATTCAACAATTTTTAAAATTGGTAGTTCTATTGTGTACACAATTGAAAGTTTATGGTTCTATTAGACAAACTTCAATTTTATGTCTAATAAATCTTTTAATTTTTTTTTATTAAAATCAAATATGTGGAGGATTTATTACACATAAATTTGAAATTCAGAGATCAATCAAATACTTTTAAAATTTAAGAGAACTAAACTTGTAATTTAACAAACAATATATAAAATGTTAAATTACAAGTTTAGTTCCTGAACTTTCAAAGATGAATCAATTGGATCCTGAAGTTTAAAAAGTGTCTAGTAGGTCCTCGAACTTTCAATTTTGTGTCTAATAAGTCCCTGATATATTTGAGATCTTTACAAATTAACCAATCTATGAGATATAGAATTGAATTTATGCTTACTAATTTTGTATCTAGTAGACTTGTGAATTTTAAGAAAAAACCGAATAGGTCGAAGGCTAAGTAGACACAAAATTGAAAGTTGAGAGATCTAATTGACACAAAAGTGAAAGTTTAAACACCTATTAGATACTTTTTAAAGTTCGTGGATCTATCCTATTTGACACAAAATTGCAAGTTTGAAGATCTATTTGACACCATTTAAAATTCAAAGATCAAATTTACAAAATCTTGAAAGTTGATGGAGTAAACTTGAAATTGAACGTGTATAAAATAAGAATTTTAATGAGTAGTTTTTTTTTTTTTTTTGGATTAAAAACCAATGGAAGAAAATGTTAGAAAATTGCACGTGATAGCTTCAAAATTAGATTCGACTTACTTATAGTAATTACAAAAGAAGAAAGAACCTGTTTTGCAAAAATAATAATAATAATAATAATAATAATAATGCATACCATTTTTCTGCTAATTTTGTAATTCGTCCCCTTTTTCAAAAAAAAAAAACCAATCGAAAAAACAATAAAAACAATCTTCAAAAACTCACCCCGTGATTCTTTTAGCCCATAAATAGCCATTGAACGTTTGGTACTAAAAACTGATTCCTTTTCGAGACACCGCCAAATCGATTAGTTTTCGTGTCACTGTCTTAAAACGACGCTTCCTCCAGCGTTTTGAACCAATCTCTTATCTCATCAACCAAACAAACCTTCACTGTAACTAAAAAATGGCTTCACCTCTCTGCAATTCCCACCACGCCGAGGACAAACACCCGCCCGCCGCCGACGGCCACGAACCTGAGAGATCGCCGCCGTTCAAGCGATTCGATATCGTTACCGACTACTCCGATCACCATTACGCCGACTCGAACTTGTTCGCGAACTGCATTGGATCGGATGTCTCGAAGAAGATCATGCGAGAGTGGAAGATTCTGGAGAGGAATCTTCCGGAATCGATTTTCGTTCGTGCTTATGAAGAGAGGATCGATCTTCTACGAGTAGTGATCGTCGGTCCGGCTGGAACTCCGTATCACGACGGATTGTTCTTCTTCGACCTAGCGTTCACATCGGATTATCCGATTAGTCCTCCGATGGTGTACTACCACTCCTACGGACTGAGATTGAACCCTAACCTGTACGACGACGGCTATGTCTGCTTGAGTCTGATCAATACTTGGGACGGAAAAGAGGAAGAGCGGTGGAATCCGGCGATTTCGACGGTGCTTCAGATTCTAATATCGATTCAAGCGCTGGTGCTGAACGAGAAGCCGTATTTCAACGAGCCGGAACTGGAAGAGGCGGCGGAGGCGGAGATTTACTCGGACGCGTACAATAAGGAAGCGTACCTGTTCTGCTGCAAGATGATGATGCGATTGATACAGAATCCGCCGAAGAATTTCGAGGAATTTGTGAGCGATTACTTCCGGCAGCGAGGGAAGGGGATATTGGCGGCTTGCAAGGCTTATTCGGACGGCCGCGTTAGGGTTGGGCGGTTCAAGGAAATGGACAACTGTGAAAATTGTTGTTGTAGCAGTAGCAGTGCGCATGTTTCTGCCATTTTCAAGGCGTTAATGGAGAAGACGTATCGGGATCTGCACGCAGCTTTCGCCAACAATGCTGCTCTCATCTGCACCTCCTAGAGGGTACGAGCCACTAAATTCGGCCTTTTTTTTTTTTTTTTTTTTTTTTTTTTTTTTTTTTTTTCTTTTTTTAATTTTCTAATTTAATGAAGTCAAATACAAAAATATTTTGGGTGATAATTTGAAGGAACATCAACTCCAACTAGTCCGTGGAGAAAGAAAAATGGATTTTGTTAGTTTTTTTTTATTATTATTATTAATTAAATTTTGCAGTTCAAGTAAAGGCAGGATTTGAACTTACTAACTTTTAAATGGGCAGATCTTATTATTATTTTTTTTTTCATTTGATAGAAATGAAATTACATTAAAAATGAATAAGGATTTCTTATTCTTTGTGGGAACCAAAAGTTTTCCAAATTATTAAAAAAAGAACAATGATAAAATGTAGGAGCAGTGACTGTTTGGATATATATGTGCATGTCTTCCCAAACTCCTTGTAGTGGTTGGTTGTTGGTAAATAAGTATTTTTCAAAAATTAAAAATATATATGTTAAGATACTACTTCATATGATTTTATTTTAGTTCCTATAATTTGAAATTCTTCAAATTTACTATTAGTTTCAAGGCTTTGTGCTTTTTTCTTTTATTAGTTTCAACTTTCAAGTTAAAATGAATTGATTTGGTCTCTCGACTCTCGTTCTGCTTTCTATACTCTTCTCTTCTTTTCCTGAAACCAATTGGTAAAGATAACACTTTTGGACTATTAAAAACCAATCGATAAAGATAACCCTCTCGCTAACGTTGGTCTAATGGTCAATAAGGATCATGGAAAAAATAAAGGACTTAGTGTTGAGGATCTTACGTTGAAAAGATAAGTGAAAACCTCCCCATTTATAAGATGTATGGGTTACTCCTCTTATTGTCAATTGGTTTTGAGATGGATCCTCACGTTATCTAATACTTAGGAATGGGTTCAATCCATGATAGTAGGGTCAAGCGGTCCGTGCTTTATGTTTTTTTATTTTTATTTCATCTTTCATTTGATGAATTGACTATTAAAATTATTTTATTAAATTTTATAGTCATTGAACAAATAAATTATTTGAAATATGGTGTAATATCATTGGCAACCCACGGATACGATAGAAATAATGAAAGATAAATGACTAAAATAAGTATTAAAAAATGTCGAGACAAAAATTTTATCAACTAAAATACAAAATATAATTATATAAATAAAAAAAACGGTAAGTTATGGTTAGACTTGTTTCTTTCTATAAGTGGTCAATTTGATATATATATATATATATATATATATATATGAGATATTATTTCTTTAAGAAGGGTTAAAGAAGAAACTTTGAACTTTCTATTATCAAAAAAAAAAAAAAAAAAAACTTTGAACTTTCAAATATCTGCTATGTGTCATGTGATTTGAAATTAAAAATTAATTAATTAAAAATAAATAAAATAAGAAAAAGACACAGCGTGGCGCTCGGCCAAAAATAAAATGATGACTCAGGCCAAACAGCAAACACGTTGGCTCAATGATCCACATGGTCATTGTCAAAATTATTGTTGTTTTTGTCATTACTTTATATAGGAAAACAAATTAATATGACCAAAATATTTTGAAAATCATTGTAAATTATCATTGCTATTTGATTGATAGAGGAATTAAAAAGTGAATTATTTTTGGAGTTTGTGAGGTAATTTCGTTTATTTATTTATTTATTTATTCCAAAGAAAGGTAATTTCGTTTATGGGACATGAAATAAACAAATCTAAATGTCAAATATTAATTAAGTTTAACTTGAAAACTCAACATCAGGAAGTAGACCTAAATAATGTAGTTAACTTATTGTTAATATACAAAATGAAAAAGAATATAATTTCATTTTTAAGCTACCAAGAGATTTATAGTTTGAATTATCCACCACCTCCATATGTTGTCAAAAAGGAAGAATAAGAAGCTACCAAGTGCTGATTAGTGGTTACCGAATGTATAGGGCTGAAATCACTTCAATTCTAATTGAAAGTCTAAAATTGTCCACCGTTAACTTAAATTGGAGTGGTTGTGCCTTTTAACTCGGTCAAAAAGATTTTATGCTATAATAAAGTTTTTACTGTCTATAGATCTTTATTTCAAACTATAGTTTGATTATATTAACATTTCTAAAGAACTTTGGGATTTTCACTCAAAACTCCTTGGGATTAGTTTGACCTATCTTCCAATTTTGTTTAAAAGATATTTCTGAAAGCACTTAATTAAAATATTTGTGTTTGTTTACATTTTTTTAGAAGTGATTTTAGTTACAAGTTTTTTGATTAAATGATTATTGGTCGGAGGTCACATCTTTGGAGAATCTACTTCAAAGTAATATGGCAAAAAAATATTTTAAACATATTTTATGTTTTCAAAAGTGAGTTTTATTTGTTACCAAACACAATTAAATCTTTACTAAAACACTTTTGGTCCTCCCAAATCCAAGAATTAATCAAAATTTCAAACACATGCTTAATCTAAGACCTTCATTTAAACTGAATTTAGCATATACCTTCTAATTCCAATTTAATTGTTATTGTGAGTGAAAAATACCCTTACACATGTAAAGCTAATCAAATTCCACATAAAAGGGTTAACTTGAGATAGACAACTTAGAAGACAAAGCCTCCAGCAAGACTCAATACCTCAACTTCCTATCAAATTAAGGATATCACCTCACAATGAGATATTCAGCGTGATAACCGTTGTACAGATAAATTTTGTCCATTGCAATCCCCTATAAACAGTGGGACTCACCTCATATACCTAGAAGTACACGAAAAAACACCACATGCTTACCTGAGCACCACCTCGAATTTCATGTTGGTTTGTTAAAGCACCACACAAATATAATGCAAGTTTGTTATGCAAGTACCCACGTAGATGAATCATCTCCACCTAAGATCTAACATCAGCCATATACATTTCAACCGAATTCACACATCAACATATACTATAACTCGTAAGTCGATCGTAACTATTTTTTTTTTTTTTTTTTTGTACTTAAACTTCGATTTGATCCTATTGAATTGAAAGGGAAGGCAGAGCCATAAATGGAAGAGAGAAAAATGGGTCAAATTTTGTTAGTGAAACGCGCAAAGATTGTCTCATTCGAAATTGTCCAACAACCAAAGGTGTGCGAGTGTAGGCAAGAAGGAGACAATAGACGACCCAAGTTTTAGAGGTGTCGATGGCCAAAGCAATTATACCACAGCCCTTGTTTCCCTTACACCTTGCACTTAAGCTTTTTCCCAACAACAAAAATGGCCCTGCTCTTTGCTTCCTTTCCCATTCATTATTTGGACCCATTCCCACCGTTTCTACCCCACCTAACACTTTAGTTTCTTCCCCTCCTTTTATAACGTTTCGAGTAACCGCGGAACGTAATGATTTGTATCGATTTAGGTTGGAGTCTAGAGTTGGGTGACTTGGATGTGTGTTGACGTTTTGTATTGATGCAAGAAGATTGTAAGCCGTTGTGTTTGGAGAACATTTCTAGTACTACGGTAGTATGAAAAATTTTCCATACTACCTCCATTCATTGTTTGCCATTAAATTAGAAGTATTTAAGAATTGTGTGGGATACATGGAATTAAATATTATATCATTAAATGACGTGTCAAATGCTGAATGGAGAGAGTAGGTACTACCGTAATACTAGAAAATTTCTCTTGTGTTTGGGTCAGAAGCGTGTGTGACACCAACCTCTTGCCATATTGTTGTAGTGTCTAGATGGGTATGTCTTTCATGTGATGAAGTGAAAAATTGTTTGCAGGGAGGTACAAGTTTGATGGTTGAAAGAACGTCTTTGGCATGTGGGATGCATGTGTTTGAGAAGCGAATAGACGTGAAGTTGTTGTTCCAAGTTATATACATGGAGTTTTTGCCACATTGTTTGATGTGCTTATTGGGAAAGACATGACATTTAGAGTTGGTGGCATTTTGTACTAGGTTTTTTATGGGTTGAAGTGAGAAAAAAATAGATATGTTTTTTTTAAAAAAAAAAATAATTTTCTTGAAAATGAAGTAAAATGTCAGAGATTGTGTGAATTTTCTTGTTGACTTGTAATTTGTAAATTGAGGACATGATTTAACGGAATTGAAAGTTAGTTTGTGTAAGTTTTTAGTTTCTTTCTCATTATCGTTTGCTCTTCTTTCTTTTGCGAATTGTCTTTCCATATCCTTTTAAAAATATAATTTAAGAATTTAATTTTGACCCTTCAAATTATAACCAATGTAACGGAATATTAGATGGATAATGAAAAACAACCACACATGCTAATCACATCAAATAATGTTTAGCGGGAAAAATACACTTTTAGTCCATGAAGTTTAGGTTAAGTTTCATTTTGGTCCCGAATTTTCAAACTCAACATTTTCACCCTTGAAGTTTGCATTTCGTTACCCTATTGGTCCCTCCATCCAAATTCCTGTTAAGTACTAACTGTAGGATGGCATGGCACATATTTTTTTATTAAAAATAATATTTTTAAATTTTTTAAAATAAAATTATATTAAAATAATACAAATATTTTTTTTTTATTCTTTCTCTCTCTTCTTCTTTTTCTTTCTTTATTCTTCTTCTTCTTGTGCAGCCACTGGAGTCCAGCCACCAATCCGCCGGCCGACATGCCACTACTGTCGGAAATTTTTTTCCTCCACCGCTAGAATCAAAACCCTCTTCCTCGAACCAGTGCCGTCAACAAGAGACCCACGACAAGAGAGAATCAAAACCCTCTTCCTCTCATTCATTCTCCTTCCTCGTCGGCCCGAACAGCAAAAGACCCATGATCTTTCTCTCTCTCTTAGTCATGAACCCGAAGCTTGAAATAGAGCAGCAGCTTCGTTGTTGTTCGCCTGAAGCCACGCCGTGCAATTCCAGCTTGAAACTCAGATCTGGAACGAAACTCATGGATTTTTCGTTGTTTTTCAGGCCGGATCCTCTCCCTCGTTCGATCTCTCTCGCTCTCTCTAATTCGAGCCCAAATCTAGAACTCAGCTTGAAACTCAGATATGGAGGTTGTTGGAGCGTCGATTCCAACTTGAAACTCCGATGTAGAGGTTGTTAGAGCGCAAACCTCGTGGATCTTCCGTGGGGCGAATCCGAGTTGCTAGAGCGTGGGGTGTGAATCTGAGTTGCTGGAGCGTGGGTACTAGTCGAAGATCGCCGCCAGAGGTTTTTCGGAGATCTTGTGGGTCACTTCTTGACTGAAACGGGTAAAGAAAGAGAGAGATGAGAGAGGGAGAGAGAAAGAAAGAAGAAAAAAAAAGAGAAAAAGAAAAAAAAATCTCCAGCGGCCGGCGGCGACAACAACAGCGGTTGGTGCCAGCAGCTATGGTGATGGTGGCTATGATGATAGTTTAGGGTTTGAAGAAGGAGAAAAGAGGTAGAAGAAAGAAATTTTAAATAATAATAATAATAATAATAATAATAATAATATTTTTATTTTTAATTAAAATTTTAAAAAAAATTAATAAAAAATAATGACACATCATCAATCCGTTAGTATTTAACAGAAAAATGGATGGAGGGACCAAAATGAAACGAAATCCAAACCTCAGGGGTTAAATTGTCGAGTTTGAAAACTCAGGGACCAAAATGAAACCTAACCCAAACTTCAGGGACCAAAAGTGTATTTTTCCCTTATGTTTATGTCTACTTGATAATTATCAAGGAAGTTTAATTGGTTGAAAATAGGAAAATTGTGCTAAATGACTACAAAAAAAAAAGCATTCTTGATTTTTGGCTACGGAAGTTCGGATTTTGTAGGCGTGGCTACCGAAATTTTAGGAACCATTTCCTGGCTTTTTTTGGACGTTTTTACCCCTGGTATATACGGCTATATACAAACGCCGTTAACAGTCTTTTTTTGTTGCAAACGTCCCCTTTTTGCGTGGTGGATGGATCCCTACTTACATGGGATCGGTTGGCCGTTTGTTTTGATCCTGATTTACCTATTTTTCAGGCTTAGGCTTTCTAACGGTAAAAAATTATCTTTTTCAGCGGCATGAAGCAGTCAACAGATGGATTACCCCCAAAAAAAATACATCAAACAAATCCATAGTTGTATGTAACAGTTCAATCTACACAGACAACAAACGTACGATATCATAGATGTATATACTAATACATACACGTTCACAGGCAGACAATGGAGGGTATATAACTGTTCAAACACACGTACGTACGAGCATATATGTATATAGATGTACGAGATAGTAGTTGCACATATCAGTATATAAATGTATGAGATCATGGATGTATATACTAATACATACACGTTCACAGGCAGACAATGTACACAGGCTTGCCAATACATAGATTGTAAGGTGCAGGGGGGTATATAACTCCTCTCACACACTTTCATATGACCACACGACAACATACTTTCCAGAGGAGTTTGCAACAATGATGGAATAGTATTTATCAGTACATACCGCTCTGGTGGGTTCGACCTCCTCACTTTCATCCATTTTTGTCCGTCTGTCCTTCCCTTTGGGTCTCTTCGTATCCTGGATGTTAATTAGGGAGTTTAATTCTCTAATTTGTAATTCACAAGGGGGATGATGTGGGTGATCTTTTTTACCTTTTGTCTACCGTTTTCTTTTTCTTGTTATCTCCTTCATCTCCGCTATCGCTTGAGGAGTAATCATCTTCAATAGAATGGTCTTCCCCTGTATCGGCGCTTGCGTCAACTTCTTCCTGTTTTTTAACACAATTACACGAGTAATTACAACATGTTTTACACAACCTAAAGAGTAAATACAGAGTCTTACCTCCACGGGCTTAGTCTTTTTTGGTCTCTGCTTACAATAGAGCGTAATATTCTCGGATTGCATGGAAGAAACAAAATCCCTAAAATCTCGGGGGAATGTATCAGTTTGTTGCTAATATAAGGGAATGAGAATGTAACGACCCGACTTCCTAATAAGCCTTAAAGGGACCGTTACGACAATGCATGCTTTGGAGGCCTTCTTAAATAAAAAAATATTTTAAAACATAAACAACTAATTTAAGAAAAAAAATTTTAAAACAACTTTTATTCGGGATCCCAAATTTTAAAGGTTATAAATAAGCTTAAATAATTTCTAAAATATAAATGTTCATGGCCTCTGGAAAATATCTCAAAACAAATTTACAATTCATGAATAAAGTAAAACAGAGTTCTTAAAGCGGAAGAAAAATAAAATATGAAACTCGAGTCCTCTCATGGCTGTCTATCGGATTCTCATCAATCGCCTTTCACCTGCCTTGCCTATACCTGAAAAAAAATATTTTTGAAAAGAATGAGTATTTTAAAATACTCAGTAAGTGACCCTACTATTGAGATTGGGTCACGCTTTAAAAACATTTTAAAAACCAACAACGAATATAATTTTGGTGGCTCTAAACTTTATTTTAAACTTTAATTGGAGGGAAGATATACATCAATTTCATGCATATCCTAGACACATCAATTTCATATGTCTCCTACGGAGGCCGTCAATTTCACGAAACCTCGAGGTCGTCAATTTCACAAACCTCGACTTAGGTACATCAATTTCATGTCCCTAAGCCCTGTGTAGGCATCTCCGAATGTACATCAATTTCATGTACACATTCCTTTAATGGAATTTAAAGAGACCACCAACTCAACTATTTTAAACGTTAACAAATGCAAGCAATGATAATGAATTTCATGCTTTCAATAACTTTTCATAACTCATACATAATTAAAAATAACAAATTGTCATGCTCGATTTTCATGCTTTTAATAATCACAATAAACCTCAAGAACATCTCATAAACACGAATATTTTAGAAAATCAATCATTCGCACCCAATTAAAAAGGTTCAATAGTAAGTTCACTTACTTGGACTTTTAACTTCTTAATGCGAATCGGGAATTTAGTCCAAGCAAAGCCGATATCGCTCCTAATAGAACTAAGTGATTCCAAAACTCAAGTTAACGGCTGATCGGAATCCCAATAACGCTCCAATTCGATAATTAAGCCTCTAAATGCCAAGAGAACCTTGAAATCGAAAGTCACAATCAATGGGTATACTTGATTAAACGATAAATAGGCTAAATTCGTTCTAAATCTTCTCTTACCCAAAGCCGGAAATCGTTGGAAACTCGCCACCAAAGACCCAACGTTGCTGCTGTTCGCGCGTGTAAAGCTTGCTGGCCGTTATCGGGGTTTGTTCGAAATCGCCGCCGCCGCTAGAAATCGAACCAGCAGAGAGAGACACTTTAGAGAGAAGGTCGACGAGAGAGGGATAGGGAGAAAGAGATCCAACGAGAGGGGACTGTTGCTTACCCGAAGAAGACGCCGGAACCGCCTGCACCGTCGCAAGGAGTCGCCGTCGAAGACCGCTGCTGTCGGCGGAACTTCACCGGAACGCACGCCTGAAGCTGCTCGACCGCCTGCGCACATCGAGGAACCCGCAGAGAGAGGGACCGTGTGGAAAAAAAAAACCCAGCCGTGACGCACTGTTGCGAAGACGCCGCCGTTCGCCGCTTGCTCTCGCCGGAGAAGAAGACCCGCTCGTCGGAAGAGACGTCGCACCGCCGTCACGAGCTGCTGAACCGAGGAGAAGAACAAAAAAAGTTGGCTGAGTTGTGCGGCTGAAGCAAGGAAGAAGAAAGAGGAGATGTGGAGAAGATGAAGTCTTGGGCTGCGTGAGGCTAGGTTAAACAAATGCTAGGGTTTATATGGCTTAGCCCATATATACACTTATTTTACAAAATTGTCCTTCCAACTCAAATTTAAATTCACCAAATTTTTCATTCTTTTAAAATCTCCCTCCAACTCCAATTTGACTCCCAAACTAAATAAATTAGAAATTTTCCTAAATTACGGGCGTTACAGAGAATGAAGTCGTTACCTTAGTTTGAATTTCTGAGAAATTCTACAGTCCTCGCGCAGAAGGAGAATCGATGGAGGATGTGGGGCGAGCAGGAATCTCGACGGAGCGGCGGAAGAAGGTCGCTGGCACGGCAGACGTGGGTCGTCGGCGCGATGCGAGAGGTAGGGATTGGTATACACTCTGTGTTGGGGGTGGAAAATGGTGGGAAATGGAGGATTAAGTCTTTCAAGGTTTTCGAGGGGAGGGAGACGAAGATGGACCGACAGGGGGTGACGCAATGCATGGTGGCGTTCTGGTGGGAGGGTGGGCGGTGATTTGACAGGTCATAATGGCAGCCTTTAAGGTTCTTTTTTTGTTAGTTGTTTCATGGCCAATTTTGTACAACATTTACTAAGTTGTTTTCTAAGGTTTTCTTATTTGCATGTAGTATATCCTCTTATTGAGAGGACTATGTTTTCCAATTAACGTAGTCCGAAGGTGTTTCTCTCTACTGGGGGAGGTTGAGCATTGTATTCCTTCCCCAATAAAAGTATCTACTCCTTTTTCCTTGAAACAATTTTTTTCTAGTAGTAACAATATGATACAACTTTTTCTAGATTTTGAAACTAGTTTTTGTTTCTTTAATTTTTGAATTTCAAGCTTCCTAAAATTTCTCCAATTTATTTTTAGGGGTGTATTTTATCTCTCATAAAATCTGATTTTAATTTTTAACATTAGGAACACGTTAGGCAGTTTGTTGGGGGACATTTGTGTCTTTTACAAATAGGATTTTATTAATCAGTAAAACGTTTAGCCATCTATTTAATTTATAAACTTTTGTAGCCATTTTTCAAGCCACCTATTTATTTTTAGCCATTTTTTTTGTTGCCCCTTCAAAATAAATGACAAAATTATAAATTTAGCCCAAATACTTTAAAAAAAAAAATTAGCCCAAATCAAATGATTGGATGGCTAAGAGGCCCAAAGTCAACCATATAATTGGCCTCTAGGTGATGTCTGGAAAAATAGCACATACATTTTGTTGACTTGATGGTTTGGTTTTATTATTTGATTGAAAATTTTAATTGAATTTTGTTGAGGAATTCTTTTAGTTGTATGAATTAATTTTCTAGCTTTTTTTTAATTCAATTTTTTTTTTTTGGAGTATACTGTTTTCTTTTTTCCTTTCTTTGTGAGAAGTATACTGTATTTTTAAATTAATTTATACTTTTTTTTTTCTTTTTTAGTTTTGAGGTAGAAATTTAAATATTTAACTTCTTAATCAAATGTATATGCCTTAATTGGTTAATCTGTTAAAGTTGAGTTAAATTAACTTATACTTAACCTTCTAACATCATATATAATGTGTTTTATGAGTCATAATGATGGGTTGTTTTCTGAGTATTATTTTGGTAATAGTGTTGTTCTTAACTTTATGTTTTTCTAAATAAATAAAGCTGTTTATTATTATTTTCCCTACCTCTCAAATAATAGTTTAGAAACCAACAAAGCTTAAAACAGCCTAATCAAAGACTATTTAGGCTGTGGTTGTTTACAAATTTCTTTAGAAATTAGAGCAAATCTTCACAAATTTTTTTTTTTTTTTCAACCTATAGTTGTAGTGTGGATAGGAGAATTTGAACCTCTAACATTTTGGTCGATGATGCATTATTAATCGATTAAATTATGTTTAAGTTGACGTATTTTAATGTTAAAGCAAAAAAAAAAAAAGGTTGAATTAAGGTAGGCATAAGATGGACTAGATGCAATAAATTATTAAACGAAGTCAATAGTAAATAATGACCCCTCATGATTTACATGGCTTCTAAAATTGCTAGGCCAATTTATTAGTTGAAAAAGCTTTTTCACCCATTAATAATGACTGTCATTAAATAATTATTTGAATAAGTTGAAAATTTTTATAATAATGATGGTGGTATAGAGGAAAATACCTCTGCACCGGTATACAACCAAATATTGGTTTGATAATTTATGGAGGAAAATACCTCTACACCGGTATACAACCAAATATTAGTTTGATAATTTTAAGCCACATAAACTATAACAAGCATTCATTTTCAAGCTATTTAAAGACACAATAAACAAATCTAATTAACAATGCAAAACTCAATAAATGTCATTAATTTTAGAGTTAATGGAAGATGGATGGTAGGTTCAACATAAAATATTTAAATTAGTGCAAAAAAGGATTTTAGAAACTCTTTTTTTTTTTTTTTTTGGATACATTAAAAAACTCATTAAATCTTCATCAATAAGGTCGTAATCGTAAATAACAAGAAGTAAACTCACATGCGAAAATTTAAACTTCTATATTAAAAATGGTGACACATATATGTGTAGAATTTAGTAATAATAAAAAGTAAACTCATCACATGCCAATTCTTAAAGTTCCAGCAATATATATACAATGACGACATATAGAAGAATATTATAATTTTCCTAGTCCTATCAGCCTAGTCTCTATTTTTTATAATAACCTTGAGAAAAATATGTCTACATAAATCATAAATGTTCTTTCAAAATTTATTCTTTTTCTGATATAATTTTTGTTTGTTTTCAGAAAGTTATACGTAATTAATTAATTAATTAATTAAAATCTTTAACTTCAGTTCCTTTGAAGAATGATGTCGGGAATACGTTCATCTTAATTGTATTTTATTTTCTTTTTTTTACAACACATCCTTTTTTTTTTTTTTTTTTTTTTTGAAAAAACAACACATCCATCTTAATTTTAATAAACTGGCAAAAATATTATTTATAGAATATTGTTTTCCATAAAGAGTTGTGGAACAATTCCGGTAACTTTTATCGTGGCATTTAAAAAAAAAAAAAAAAGCTTGAACTCAAGCTTTTGGTTAAAAAAATTTTAACATTATAAAAATTGTCTAATTTTATGTCTGTTAAATACTCTTTTTTTTTTTTTTTTTTTTGAATGAATGTCTGTTAAATACTTAAACTTAGATTTTTAAAAATGTTTGATAGGTCTTTAGACTTTTAATTTTATGTCGAGTAAATTCATTATACATTCTATTTTTTTAAAAAAAAAAATAACTAATCCATTAAATACAAAATTGAATTTTATATCTAACAAAACCTTTAAGACTCCGTTTGATAATCATTTGGGGCTCGTTTGATAACGTTCTCGTTTCCTGTTTCTTGTTCTCGTTTCTCCTTTTTTAAGAAACATACTTGTTTGATAACTCATCCATGTTTCTTGTTTCTAAGGGCCCGTTTGGTAACGTTCTCGTTTCTTGTTTCCGTTTCTTCATTTTTAATAAAGAAAAATAGAATTTCATGACCCTAACACATATACATTCAATAATAATAAACCTATATTTTTATTTATGTTTGGAAACATTTGGAAACAAGAACAAAAAAGGAGAAACTAGTTTTAGTTGTTCCCAAAAGTTCTACACAAATTTTGGGAGTGTTTCTAAAAAATGAGAAACAAGAAACATACATAGTTATTAAATGCTTAGATTTTTTAATAAAATTGGAAACAAGAAACGAGAACGTTACCAAACGGGCCCTAAATTTCTAGATACGTTTCTAAAAAAGAGGCAAAATTTGAGAAACTACAAAAAGTTGTTTCTCAAATTCTGTTTCTGTTTTTTTTTTCTATATTTCATGCATGTATCCATCTCTCCCTCTCATTCCTATACTAATATTTTCTCTTCCCCTATTTTTTTAACCACTTCCTCGTCTTTATTTTTTTTATTTTTTTTGTTATTTCTTTCTCTTTTATTTTTTAATTATTTATGTTATTTCTTACCTTTTTTCCTTTTTTTATCACCTCCGCCGATCTCTGACTATCGGTCGTCGCTGACCTCCACCGACTGGCCACCATCGTTACCTCCGACTATCGATTGCCGTTGACCTCCATTGACGAGCCGCCACCGTCAACCTCCGACTATTGGCCGTCGCCGACCGACCGCCTCCGTCGACCTATGACTACCGTCTACCGCCGACCGACCACCACCGTCGACCTCCAACTACCGATCGTCGTCGACCCCCGTTGACCTCCGAATACCGGTCGCAGCCGACTGCTACCGTTGACCTCCAACGACCAGTCGCCGTCAACCTCCATTGATTGATCGCCACGTCCACCTCCAACTATCGGTCGTCGTCGACCTCGATCGACCAGCCCTCATCATCGACCTCCGACTACCAACCGCGAATGACTACAACCATCGACCTCCAACGACTAGCCGCCGTCGACCTCTGTCGATCGACCGCCACCATCCTGCAGGGATAAAAGCCCGAGCGCAGCAGAATTTATCAGAGGACCTAATCGAATTAAACGTCGATTGGAATACCAATACAACGGCAAATAGATCACAACAGTAAAACTATATTTTAAAGGTTGTAAAGCATTACAAAACATGCTTAAAAAACATATAAATCACCCTAGATCTAATCTAGATGATCCTAGTGATCATTGGGTTGATAGGGACTTACTATCGTGGACGATCTTGACCAAATTTCACTAGATTCTCCTTTTCGTTCTTAAAAAACAGCAGCCCCTATTTGTTCTTCCACTTGTTGGAAATTTGCACGAACACCACCAATTGCTCACACCGATATTCTCACTGGATTTTGGATGAGGATGCTTGTGAGAGCAATTAATCACTAAGGGTATTGGAGATTTTCTTGTTCTCTGTGATCAATGGAAACGCAGAGAGTGAGAGAGAGAATGGGTTTTTTCCAATTGCACGCAAATGTCTGAATGAGGGAACAAAGATCTAACGAAAGAATAGAAACTCCTTACCAAAGCGAGCTTAGCTCAGTGGTAATTGGCATGTACCCTCGACCATGAGGTCAGAGGTTCGAATCCCCCCACCCCCAAATGTTGATGTACTCAAAAAAAAAAAAAAAAATAGAAACTCCTTCCTTAAAACCCTCCAAATCGTGCAACACCCCCTAGGTTAGTGGATTGAAATTTTCCTTATCAGTTAACATAACTGATAAGATATTTAATTAATTATTAAAGATAATTAAATAATTAAGGGCAAATTGCAAAAGCCACCCCTAAACTATGTTAATTGTTTGGATTCCACCCTTCAACTTTTAATTGTAAAGATTAGACCCTCCAACTTTCATATGGGTAAAAATTAGGTCCTAAACTATGTTAATTGTTTGGATTCCACCCTTCAACTTTTAATTGTAAAGATTAGACCCTCCAACTTTCATATGGGTAAAAATTAGGTCCTTTTGTTAACCATGGTTCACAAATATGGATGAGAGAGAAATGTTTTTAAAATTTTTATTTTTCTTTTTACTTTACCTCTCACCATTATCTTCCTTCTCAAGGAATTCTTTTTTTTTTCTTCAAAAAATCTCTTCTCTCCACCAATAAACCCTCCCCTCTTTCCTCGTTCTCTTCCGCCGCATTTCCTTAACCCCAAACACTTCAAGTCTAAGAATGTAATCAAATGTTATGTTCCAAGGTGTCATCAATTTCAAGCTTTGAACATGGCGGCAGTGTCACAAATTTTTCTTCCGATACTTGAAAGATTTTTAGCCACCACCAGCGAAGGAAAAAATCGACGTCATCCGCTCAAATTTCGTTCAACCTCCGCCAGAATCTCCATTTCCCTCGACAACTCTGTCGTGAACCCAACAAATCTCTGCATTTTATTCACTCTTCTCTCCATTTTCTTCCATCTGTACTGCCAACCAAACCAATCGAATATCGTTCTTCAATGGGTCTCTAACGAAATTTTCAAACTCATGAAGAACAAGATATGAACATTTGGCCCCGAATTTTGCGATGTATTGGAGTTCTTCGGCGATTTCTTTCAAGAAAAGCTTCATTAGAAATTGTTCGTCGTTCAAATTTTGTTTTTGGATTCCGGTTGAATTTGAAGAGAAAGAAGGAAGAGAGAAGAGTTTTTTGGTAGAGAGAAGGGATTTTTTTGAAGAAAAAAAGAGAATTAAGGAAGAAAATGGTGTGAGATAAAGTAAAAAGAAAAATAAACATTTTAAAAACATTTCTCTCTCATCCATATTTGTGAACCATGGTTAACAAAAGGACCTAATTTTTTTTTTTTTTTTTGAAAGAATACTTCATTAAAACTGAAAGAAATTAAAGGAAATTACATCTTTGAGAATTCCTTGGGCCCAAAGAGGAGGGGGCCCAATCCAAAACATAAAGTCTTCTTCTGAAATAGAAGAAGAACCAAAACCAGAAAGGTAACTATCAGAGGGTGGGAAAGTTGCGATTTGCGCCAAACTGTGGGCAGCGCCATTACAAGATCTTGGGCAAAACTCGAAGCTGAAGAAGCCAACTTCTTCCTTAAGCTGGATTGTCTCCTCTGCAAGAAAGGCGGTTTCCGTGAGGTCGACGGCTTCTTTGATGAGGAGACTTATCACACCAGCATTATTCGATTCAACCATGATATGAGGGATGGCTAAATTCGGATGGAAGGCTTTCAGAAGAGGTATACATTTGATTCCCTCCTGAATCGCTTTAATTTCTAACCATTTCACTGACCAATCTTCTTTGATCTTCTTTTTTTTGAAACAGTCTTCTTTGATCTTCTTATACCCCATGTAAATCGGAGATCCTAATGAGTCACGAAGAATCCAGCCGACTCCTCCAAGAGGCGAGGAATTCTGTTTTGAAGCATCAACGTTGAGCTTCCAGACATCTGTCGACGGCGGAGACCAATCTCTATGACTCACAAGGCTCTTCGGGCATGGAGGATGCTGCAATTTCGCATGCGATTGGTAAGAACGATCCTCTAACTTCGAATTTGGAGCATAAATCTCTATATTTCTAAGGATTTGATTGCTGTCTAAATTGATATTCTTCTGATGGATTTCATTCCTATGGTTCCAAATACACCAAAGAATAATGATTGCTTTTTCCAAGTCTTCTTTTCCCAAATTGTTCGACATCCAGCGCCAGTAATGATCTGCTTTCCAAAGCAATCTGTCCATGGAAAAAAGGCTATTAGAAATAGGAAAACTAAGTTTCCAGATTTTCTTTACCTTTTTGCAACACCAGAATAAATGCACTGCTGTTTCTTCCGAGGCCCTGCACAGAAAGCAGCTGGGGTTAGCATTAATTCCTCGGTTTATTATATTCATTTGGGTAGGTAGAGAGTCTTTAATAATTCTCCAAACACAAAGTTTGGCTTTAGGCATTGCGTTTAGGTTCCAGAATTTTTACCCATATGAAAGTTGGAGGGTCTAATTTTTACAATTAAAAGTTGAAGGGTAGAATCCAAACAATCAACATAGTTTAAGGGTGGTTTTTGCAATTTGCCCAATAATTAATTAAACAATTAGATTACCAATAAATCTTTAATTATATTTACATAAATCACATTTATATAAATATCCCACATAACCTATAGTTTTAATGTAATTCAATTAAATCAAATTTAACTAAATTAAATTAAAACCAAATTATTAATTAATTCACCAATTAATTAATACTATAATTAAATATCAAATATTTAATTATATTTCTCTCAAATAAATTAATGTGCATTTAGTACGCATTAATTTTAACCTATAGTTTTAATATGAATCAAATTCATATTTTAACTTAACATTCGAACCCTTTCGAGTATTCAATTAATTCTCCCTTAGAAATTTACCTCAACGCCCTAAATGAGCTACAGGTGGGACCTAATGGACCTACAGATCAGAAGCTCCAACGATATGAGATTAATTGGCGAAACTCATTAACCAAGTTAATCAATGTTCGTTAACTGTGGTTCACTCCACTATAGAACCACAACTACACTCTTCTCACTGCATATATATTTCTGTGTCCACGGATATTGACCATTAACAGCAAGTCAGCCCTTCACGTGTGTTCGTACCCCAACTAGGTCAAATTATCGTTTTACCCCTGGGTACTCTTTATCCTTAAGTCCCAGTGCTCCTCTAATGAACAACCTGTTTGAGGTCCAACCAACAAACATAAGTCCCTCTCGTGCCATAGAGAGGGCAGTGCCCATTGTTCAAGACCCGGAGACACCACTTAAGGGAACACACCTTTACTTAGCCTAAAGTCGGGAAGGAGTAAATTCCATCTTGTGTGATTATGTTTCCAGCTCCCCACTCGGTTTTGTCCCCAAAATTGTAGGCTTATTGAGTCGGCGTGCAGACCACTCTCACCCATACATTTCAAAGGACAATCTCTCATGGACAGAAGTCCATAACCCACTCAGAATTGAGACTAAGTTGCTTAGGTCATCCTAGTGAAATAGAAACCAAACTAACTAACGGTCTTACAGCCAGTGGTTAACTATTTCGCTATCCGATCTTATGCAAACTCATTGTATAGGATACCCCAACTCGCATGTCCACAACATGAACGCGTTGGATCATTGCGTTTGTATCATAATACAAAGCGACACGTATCCATAGTGTCACCAGGATAAGGTACCCAGCCTTATCCCTATACTAGAGACCTTTTAGGCTATATCTTGAACATTGATCCCCGTAGGTCCCTACATACTAGTTCATGTCTCATACTAACAACCTAGGATGTTTAGTTTATTGGATTAGGGTTAATAAGACAATATTACTCAATACAAACAAGATAAATGAACAATGCATCATTTTATTAATGTTCGATCAAATGTTACATTTACTATCTACGAGTTTTAGGGCATAAAACCCAACACGTCCACCTTCGACTACCGATCGTCGTCGACCTTTGTCAATCGGTCACCATCGTCGACCTCCGACTATCGGTCGCGGCCGACCACTATTGTCGACCTCCAACGATCGACCTCTGTCGACCGACCGCCACCGTCGACCTTTGACTATTGGCCGTCGTCGACCTCCGCCAACCGACTGCCACCGTCCACCTCCGACTACTGGTCATTGCCAACCTTTGTCGACCTCTCATTACCAATTGCGACCGACTGCTACTGTGGGGGCCTTCGACTACCAGCCGTCGTCATCGTCGACCTTTGACTCCCGACCGCTACCGTCGACCTCTGACTATCAGCCGCTGCCGTCCTCCGCAGACCGAATACCACTGTTGACCTCTGACTACCGGGCGCCACCGTCAACCTCCGACTATCGGGTCCCGCCGACCTCCACTAATCGGCCTCCATCGACCTCCGACTATCAATCGCCACCGTCGACCTCCAACTACTGGCCGCCGCCGACCAGCCGCCACCGGCAACCTCTAAGTATAATTTTAATGTACCAAATTTTATTTCAACTAAAAAGCAAGAAACAAGAAACAGTTATCAAACACATATATGTTTCTGTTTATTTTTTTAGAGAAACAAGAAACATAAATAGTTATCAAACATGTTTCTATTTTTAGTTCCTAAAAAACAAGAAACAAGAAACAGGAAACAAGAAACCAGAAACGAGAAACGGGAAACAAGAATGTTATCAGACGAGCCCTTGGTATTTGGTTTTTGAAAATTAAACTTAGAAACACAACTTCAACCAAGTTTCTTTGTCATGTTATCTACCTTCTTCCCATGTTTTCAAAAACCAAGCCAAGTTTTGGAAACTAAAAAAAGTAGTTTTCAAAAACTTGTTTTTGTTTTTGAAATTTGGTTAAGAATTCAACTATCTCCTTAACAAGTATGAGAACGAATCGGGAGAAAACAAACATAATTTTCAAAAACTAAAAATAAAAAAACTAAGGTCTCGTTTGATAACTGTTGAAGGAGAAATTTTGTCCAATCACAAATTGCCACGTCATTATTTAAAATTAATGACGAAATTACAAATAATTAAATTTGGGACCAATTATAAATTGACATGTGTCCCAAATTTAATTTGAAGACAAAGTTGGCCAATTATAAATTTAAAGAGCCAAATTCTATTTGATCAATTAATTAGAAAATAAATTATTTTGATCAAATTAATTAATTTGACCAATTAATTAACAAAATAATTAATTGGATCAAATTTGGGTCTTTTAAATATTTGGGTCATATGGTTTTGGGTCAAATATAAACCAAACCAAAGACCAAATAGTCGAACCCAAGTCCAAGTTGTTAGGCCCAAAAGTCACCAGGGCCCATCCAGCGAGAACTCTATAAATAGAGGGGTTCTCCTCCATTTCAAGGGTTGAGAAATTCTAGACTCTCACAAAGACAAGAGTTCAAAATTTTAAAGCTCTCAAGCAGAACCAGAGAATTCAGAGAGACTCCACTAAGTCTGAAGACCGAAGACTCTTTACAATTCATAAGTTCAAGTGTTGAACACTTCTTGAAAATCAAACACTCTTCAAGACTTCAACACTCCTTGAAGATCAAAGACTCTTCAGGACATCAACACTTCTTGAAGACCAAACACTCTTCAAGACTTCAACACTCCTTGAAGAATGAAGACTCCTTCAAGACTGGAAGACTTCAAGCTCCAAGAATTCATTGAAGCTTCAGACTCGAGATTAAGCGTTCCAACCCTCGAGTGAAACACATTCACACACAAGAGAGAGAATCAGAGGATTAAAGTTAGAGATTGTACACTCACACGCATATTACATAAATACAAATATATTGTTTATTCCACGTGTCTCCATCTTCGAAGTTACGTGTGAACAATAACCATTTGATTTTTGAAAATTAAACACTACTTCCACCATTAAAGCTTCTTGTTTTGTAATGAACCTTGTTCCCATGTTTTCAAAAACCAAGTCAAGATTTGAAAACTAAGTCCCCGTTTGGTAACCATTTTGTTTTTGGTTTTTGGTTTTTGAAAATTAAGCCTATAAACATTACTTCCACTACTAAGTTTCTTTGTTTTGTTCTCTACCATCTTCCCATGTTTTCAAAAACCAACTCAAGTTTTGAAAACTAAAAAAAGTAGTTTCCAAAAACTTGTTTTTGTTTTTGGAATTTGGCTAGGAATTCAAATGTGTCATTGACAATGATGAAAACAATAGTAAGAAATTTGGGAGAAAACAAGCTTAATTTTCAAAAACCAAAAATCAAATGGTTATCAAACGGGAAAATGTAGTTTTCAAAAACTTGTTTTTGTTTTTGGAATTTGGCTAGAAATTTAAACGTTTCCTTAAAAAAGACGAAAACATAATAAGGAAATTGAGAGAAAACAAGCTTAATTTTCAAAAACCAAATGGTAATCAAATGGGGCCTAAATGATTATCAAACAGGGGTCTAAGCTTTCAATTTTGTGTTTATATGTGAATTTTAAAAGATGTCGAATAAGACAATGACCTATTAGACCTAAAATCGATAAGAACAATACTCGGTATGTAGAGAACTTCCTACCTACCTCATTAAAATTTTGATAACTAAAAAAGAGAAAGATAGAAAATGAGAAAACTTTTTATCTCTTTTGGTTGTCAACATTTTAATGGATATGCAACCAAATTTTTTCCAATTGATATTCAGGAACCAATTGAAAATTTAAAAACATATTGTACACTTTTTTTTTTTTTAATTTAGAGACTAAATGATACAAACCTATAGGATTTATTAGACAAGCTACAAAGTTTTTAGATTAAATAGACATCGATCTAAACGTTTGAGATTAATGTTGTAATTTAACCCAAAATTTATGTGATTTGATTTTTGCTCGTCCTCGTTGAAATTTGGAAATATAATAGTCAATTTCCACGAGGTTGTTCTCTTTAGAAAAAATAAAATAATAATAAAATGAAATTAAAGGCAATCATTAGCTGGCCGCCAAATGGGGCTTCCACGTGAAACATTCACATGCATACGTATGCCCATACGCACCACATCGATTTAACTACTCATTTTCGTAATTAACAACTAATCCTTTTCTTCTAATATAAGCTGATTATATATTACATATTCTAATTTAAACAATTATTCTGACTTTTATCAATTGGTCAAATTCATGACTTTAATATTAAAAAATCAAACAATATGCCAAAATACTAGGTTAAGGGGTAGCATTTTATTTGTTGTCCCCAATGATATTTTTATGTCTCACTCAAAATCTTGCTTTTTTCATGATAGAAAATCTTGACTCTATCCTCTTTTGTGAATTATAGTAAATTTACTTAGATTTTGTTGATGTGAGATTGTAACCAACTAAGGCTTAGTTTGGAGTTTCTATAGTTTCTAAAATAAATGTGTTTTTAAGAAAATCAGTTGTATTATAAAGTAAATTAGTGTTTGGTAAATTTTAGCTTTATAGACGAAAAATCAAGTTGAGGTATTTGATAAATTAATATTCTAAATTATTGTAACTTAACTATATTTTTTCAATAAATAAATTTAATGTTGATATTTAATTTCAAAATTTTAAAAGATAATTTCAAAAATTATTTTAAGATAATTATTTTTTTGGAAACATATAAGATAATTGTTTTAAATTTCATATGATTTAAAATATAATCTTACGTTTAACCTACGATGTTTTTATATTTTGCTAAGAAATATAATTTACTACTTGAATTGGAAAAAATATTATTTCAATTTAAATAAAAATAAAAACAAATAATTTCAAATGAGTATAAAATAATAGAATAAAAACATGTTAAATTAAAAAAATGATTCACATGAATCAAGTCTAAACAACGAAGATAAATAGTTAGTTAGATTAAATTTTTAGGGAAGCTTGTTATATTTGATAGCTTAAATCATGCTGACCAGCTGGCCATGAGGTGGCATCTCTGCTGACTGAAGTTGCTGAGTAAGGTGATGAATCAACATATGTAGTGTAGCTGAAAATGTCACGTGAGAAGCAACTGAAAATAACGGCCTCCAGGTTATTTTCGTGTGAGAGAATCCACTGTATGAATAGGGGATTTTCTTCCTTGGAGCTTCGACGAGCTGAAGCATCGAATTGAGTGAGATTGAGAGAAAAGTCCGAGAGAGAGAGTCGTTGATTCTTCACTGTAAACTGAGTGAATGTGAGCAGGGCTGAGGATTTTTTTGTATACACTTGGGAAAGAGGTTTCTCTGTAAAGAGCTGATTAATTGCTCTGTTTTTGCCTGAGGTTTCGGTTCGGGGTGAGTTGATCGAGTGTTGTTATTGTTATCTCACTGGAGTTTTGTAATCCTTGCTACACGAATCACTAATGGAAAATACTGAGTGGATGTAGAACATCTTTTTGGGATCGAACCACTATAATCCGGGTTGTTTTCTTTCTTCTCTTATCTTGATTAATTCGTTCCTTGTTACTTTCCAGATTGCTTAAAACTAGTTCATTTGATTGGCATTGTGTTTGTGGTTCTACTCTGATTGGTTTGGTCTCTAGTTTGCTGATGAGTAGTAGATTGTAATTAACAAAGCTAAACGGAAAAACTACAATTATTGGATTTTGAAAAAGAACGTGGTTGAAAAAGTACTTTTGAGAAGGTACATCAATTTTTACCTTAAACTTTCAAGTTCATAAAAAAAATACTTCAAACTTTAAATAAGTGTTGTAATATTTACTTTAAACTTGAATAAGTGTTGCAATTTTTACCTTCTATATATTTTCATTTAAAAAATTGATGAGTTTAATGTATTACAAAACATATGTTACATATACATAATGATTAGGAATTTAAAGAAAAACAACATGGTAGTCGGATTTTTATTGAAATTTGTGAGTTGGAGATTTGTTCTATAGTGGATCTTGTACCTGGATCAAATTCAATTTTATGTGAGACTTGGATTTTTGTTGATTTTCACGAGTTTAGAAAAAGACTTTTACTTGCCTTTTATTAAGATCAGTAGGATAAATTATAAATAATGGAAACACTTATTTAAGTATAAGATTTAAATGGATGAAATTGAAAGGTTACGACAAAAAATTATACACTTTTCACCACTTAAATAATAATCCACGGAATGGAGAGGTAGTACATTGTTTCAATTTTACCCTTTTAACAATTAATTTTTGTACTATTTCATTAATAGTCATATTCTACCCTTTTGCAATTTGCATTTGTAGGCTAACTAATAGTAAATTAGTTGAGTGATTTTGTTCATGAGAGAATGTTCAATAACTTTATAATGGTTAATTGATTTTACATTCTCATTAAAGGGAGCCAGGGAACAGTATTTTTAAAATTTCTAAACAGAAGGGGTAGGTTTGAAATTCAACTTTACTACCTAGGCACCCCTGATTTGAGAAATCTTTATAGATGGTCACATATACATGGTGTTTTTTAAAAATGATCAAACGTATTTTTTCAATGAAAAATGGCTAAACCATTTTTTTAACCTATTTTCGTGATAGTCTTTCCAATTATACCCTTGAGTCAAGTTTATCTTCCCTCTCCTATCTCTCAAAATTCAAATTCAGATTTTATCTTTATTAAAAGTGATAATTTACATAAAAATTAGATTTTCATTTTTAATTTTCGATTAGATTCTTAAATTTTAATTATCTAATCAGCATTTTCATCGTTTTTCCCAACTTTTTGCCATCCATCGATTTTTTGCTCTATCGTTCTCATCACCATCAAAAGGGTTATTGATCTAACATCATAGGTATGTTAAATACTGCATTTTGTATTTATCTATCATTATTTTCCTCATCGTATTCTATTTTTCAACACAAAGTATTTTTCATTTTTTTCAAAGTCTTCAATGGATTCCAAATGAATTTTTTTGGAGGAAGATTAGGATGGAGAAATGTGCCCAAAAGGAAAATAAGAGGGTTCTAAAAAATTTCATTTGTAAGACCACACAAATTCAAGAAAATGGGAAAAATCTCAAGGGTTTCAAAGTTTTTTTAGAAAACAAGGTGAATACTAAATCTCAATTTTCGAATTAAGTTTAAGGAAAATAGTGAATAATGATTTCTTCTCGTTTTTTAGATGATTTGATGTTTACTATAGTGAATTTTTTTGCATGTTTGTGTAATAGGTTAGTTTATTATATACACTGTATTTGCATAATTTTTTTTTTTTATAAACTTGAATGTTTTTCATTGTTCTAGTAACATTTGGGAGTAATGATTTCTTCCTATTTTTCAAGATGATTGAAATTATTTGCAAGTTTACTTAATACATTCTGAAGTTAGATTATTGAATACCCAAACGAGAAAATATGTGGCAAGGGTTTAGAAAAGAAAATAGGGTTTTGTGTGTAAATGAATTTAATAATTTAAATACACACAAAGTTAACCGCTTCAATTATTTTTGTGCCCTCTCTATTTTGAAGGTAAAAGTTAACAGATGTGTATTTGAATTTATTGATTCACTAGATTTAGATTTTGTTTAGGGACATTTTTGTCTGATTTGTCGTAAAAAAAACTACTAAAAATAGCAATTGGTCATTCTTAAAAATCTTATGGCCATTTTTCAAAATTCCCAATTAAAAATAACCATTTATTTAGTTGTCCCAAAACTTTTGATATCTAGTATCGGGCCCAGGTTGCTAGAAGATGATATTGGGCCGAGAGAGGATGGGCCAAGCCCAGATAAAATGGGCTGAAAGAGAAAAGAGAAAGCCCAGCCCAGGAAGAGAAAACGTGTAATGTGACGGGATTTGGAAAGGAGGGTAGCAGGTAGGGAGAGAGAGAGAGAGAGGAAGAGTGAAGGGTAGAAAACGCGGCTGACTTAGAGCTGTTTTTTTTTTTTTTTTTTTTTTTTTTTTTTTTTTTTTTTTGAGTACATCAACATTTGGGAGTGGGGGGATTCGAACCTCTGACCTCATGGTCGAGGGTACATGCCAATTACCGCTGAGCTAAGCTCACTTTGGCCTTAGAGCTGTTGTTTTGAAAAACCAACAAAAGAAATAGAAAATCAATTCCAAAACCAATCACAAGTTTAGTCAATAAATTTTCAAATTTTTGTCTAACCAGTTGAATTCTAAAAAGCATTTTAAAATTAACCCATATATATTATACATAAAATTGAAATTTGTATCTATTTATAAGACATTCAAATTTTAATTTGAATTCTACTCACTACTACTAACTATTGTCTTCCTTCTTCCATTTTTACGACTCCAAACTTGTGTTATCTTTGTTTATGATCTTTTTTTTCTTCTAATTTTTCATAGCTATCATATGTTTTTTTCAAGTATGTGTTGAAATCTGTTGACATAAGCAAGCAGGATACAACACAATAATTTAGGATATTTTCAATAATTTAACGTAGAAAATATAAATACAAGGAGAAGAAAAAGAAAAAAGAAGGGTAAAATACCTTTTTGGTCCCTACTGTTTCGAGTCCGTTTCTAATAGGTCCCTAGGTTTCAAAATTGAACAATCAAGTCCCTACTGTTTCGAAAATAGTTCTATTAAGTCCCTCAACCGTTAATTTTTTTAACGGTGCTGACGTGACACGTTAAAAATATTAAAATATTAAATATTAAATTAAAATAATAAATAATAAAATTAAAATTAAAAAAATAAAATAAAAAATACAAAAAATATCTTCTCTCTATGCCCGATTCCCTTTCCCCTTTTCCATCTTCTTCTCTCCTTCTCCTTCATCTTATCGTCGGCGCTGCCCTTCAACACGCCGACCACTTCCGAAAACAACTTCTCTCCCTCTCCTTCGTGTTCTCTTCTCTCTCTCAACCCTCGAATCCCTTTCCCCTTCCCTCCCTTTCACCTTCTTTCCTCTTCGCTCCGGTGGGGAAGTTTTCAAAATCTTCGATCGTTCCTCGTACAGTTCTGTCGAAAACCCTAATTTGTTTCGTCGATTGACTCTGCAATTAGGTCTTTGAAGCTTCGAAGGTAGGGTTTTGCGCCACTTTAATGGCAGAAACTACCAGTAGAGAGGAGGCCACATTTGATGTGAAGCGCAAACCTAATCCCTGCTGCGAAGCAAAAGAGGAGCGTTCGAATAAAATTCTGAAGAGGAAGACGACAGTGAAGATGGTGAAAAGTCGAGTGAGAAAGCGACTGTCGTGCCTAAAACTCACCGAAATTCAAGTGGGAACAGAGGGTGAGAGATTGAGAACGAAAGAGAAAAAGGAATCGAGTCTTGAGGACTAAAAATTGAAAGCAAAAATGACTTACCCACGATGCTGAACCACCCACGTGCGACACCACCGAACTGCTTGAAGATTTTCCATGGCCACTGCCCTTGCTTGCCGAAGAAGACGACTAGAGATGGGGGGAATGACTGTAGACGTGCCGAACCGCAATAAGAAAGAGAGGGAGAGAAGATGTTGTCGGTGGTGGTCGGCGTGCTGGAGGGCGGCACCGGCGACAAGATGAAGGAGAGAGAGAGTAGGAGGGGGATAGAGAAGAAGATGGAAAAGGGGAAAGGGAATCGGGTAGAGAGAGAAGATATTTTTGTATTTTTGTATTTTATTTTTTAATTTTAATTTTATTATTTATTATTTTAATTTAATATTTTTAACGTGCCACGTCAGCACCGTTAAAAAAATTAACGGTTGAGGGACTTAATAGAACTATTTTCGAAACAGTAGGGACTTGATTGTTCAATTTTGAAACCTAGGGACCTATTAGAAACGAACTCGAAACAGTAGGGACCAAAATGGTATTTTACCCAAAAAAGAAAGACTTCATCAACTGCTAATAGAATACCTTAAAATATGGAAAAAGAAAGAAAAAAAAAAAAAAAAAAAAAAAAGAAAAAGAAAAGAGAGAGGACATTGACAATAACAGAGGCAACAGAGGGATTCCCCACAGCACCTTCTTCCCCACAAGAGAATGAGGCGAAGACCTTGTGTGTTCCTCTACTACCGAACACAAATCTTCAACTCTGCTCCTTCTTAATCTCCCTTCACTTCACGCTTCCTCTTTCCTTTTCTCTCATTCCCACCTTTCAATTTTCTCTTTCTCTTTCTCTTCCACATTCAAGGTTCTAGGGTTCCTACTTCGGGCTGGGGGTTTGCATTTCTGAGAGATGTGGGATGCTCCGGGGATTCATGAATCTTCTCTCTCTTTGCTGGAAGCCGTTCGGGCATGCTACTGATAATTTCACCTCCGTTGGAGTCATTGGAACCAATTGCGGTGCCAAAGACTCCAAGGACAGCTTACTCTGGTTCTATGATTACGGTAACTATGCTTCCGGAGATTTCTCCATGGCTGTCGTCCAGGCCAACCAGGTGCTTGAGGACCAGAGCCACATTCAATCTGGCCCTTTTGGTACCTTCCTCGGAATCTATGACGGCCACGGCGGCCCCGACGCCGCTCGATTCGTCTGCGACAACTTGTTTACGCGTTTTCAAGGTTCCTCGTTTTCCGCTCTAACTTGTTTACTTATCGCCATTCTTCCTCTTCTCCTCTACTTTTTAACGGTTCAGTCTTTATCTCGTGAGTTGGATGTGAGTCTTTTGATTTGTTGCGTACTTGTTACTCATTGTCATGCTGTTACTGATCCTTAGATCCATTTTCTTTTTCTTTTTATTTGATTGGGGGTTTTTCTTTTTCATTTTTCCCTTTCAAATGGATTACTGTTTGTGCTTGATTGGTCTTCTCGAGTTTGGAGTTAATTTTAAGTTATGCGGTTGAAGGAGATAGAGCTAGCTGAATACAATGCAATTATGCGTTGGGTTTTGTTTGAAGTTGAACGCAGTAGGCACAGGATTCCTCCGACGGCTGATGATAGTCGAACTTCGCTCGATGTTTGAGTACATAGTCTAAACGAATTTAGGCATATGTTTTCAAGTAAACCTCATCGTTGTGTTCCTTGATTACTTATGACTTTGCATTTTTTTTTTTTCCAATATTGATAAGGAAAAAAGCTGGCCTTGAAAATTCTGAGACGTGTTCCTGAATGTCACAATTTTTTTTTTTAACTGTTTTGTTCCTAAATAGAAGGGCTATGTTGACATTCCTTATTATTTTTTTTGATGTAGCAATTTCAGACGAAGAACGAGGAGTTGTGACTCGTGAAACCATTCTGAATGCTTTTCGTCAAACAGAGGAAGGGTTCACAGCCGTCGTCTCAGAGTTGTGGAATACTCGACCTCAGATAGCAACAGTTGGGACGTGCTGTCTAGTAGGGGTGATACACGAGCAGACACTCTACGTGGCGAGTCTTGGAGATTCTCGTGCTGTGTTAGGGAAGAAAGTTGGCAACACCGGAGAGATTGCTGCCATTCAGTTATCAACTGAGCACAATGCAAACCTTGAGGATATCAGGCATGAATTAAGAGATATGCATCCAAACGATCCTCAAATTGTGGTTCAAAGGCATGGAGTTTGGAGAGTGAAAGGAATTATACAGGTAAAAATTACTTATATGGTGTTATTAAAGGCTATTTAGTATCTTGTTGACTTGCTATTCAATTGCTTTTCATGTTTTCATTTTCTCTATTATAACTTGCAGTTTTGGGTGTATCCCACGTACAACTTTAGGAACTGTTTTCCTGTTGTGCAGTCTAATATTCTTGATAGAAGGACTTGCACAAGATGATTTAAGTTTTGGGTTATGTATTATAAAGGGGTGAAAATGTTGTGAACATTTTCCCCCCCGAGTTGTTTGAGCTTCTACATTGAGAGTGTGGGGGAACAATATTATCTGCATTCTCAAACTTCAGTGTAAAATGGCCATATTTCAAAATTCTGGCTGTTTCCCAAAACCATCAGAGCTTCCGTCCTGCTACCTTCTATCATTTTAGTGTAACTGGGAGCACTGACCAGAATCAGTGCACCGTTGACTTTGATTTTAGAAGCTTGGTTCTGGACTAATGCTTTAGTATAAAACTAAAAACACCACATCTTTCAAGGCACGTAGTCAAGTTTTTCTTTACGTTCAAGCTTAGATCTAGTATGTTTGTTACCGTCATGCATTTTTGAGGTAATGGATTAGTCGTTTCATTGGTGTAATTTTTATTGATGTTATTTCTTTAGATAGATGTGGAAAATTTTGTCCTGTAATTTATTGTTAATCGAGAGGAGCGTAATGCATATTTATCCATTAATTGTTGGTAGATATGTTTTTATAAGAGACGCTTTGTTTTTTCAGAACAAAATTGTTGCTACTTCCCTAACCAGAATAATCACATTGTTGCATGCTGTTCTTGTAGGTTGTGAGAACGTAAAGAAAACCTTGACTACATGCTAGATTTCCTATAACATTTTGTAAAAAAAGGCCAGTTAAGAAATTGAATGAAAAGATTACATGGCATGTAGTTGAGTTTTTCTTTATGTTCAAGCTGAAATCTAGTTTGTTTGTTGTCTTGACTTTTTCTTTAGTGGGTTATTTATTTCATTGGTGTAATTCTTATTGATGTTATTTCTTTAGATAGATGTAGAAAGTTAATCAAGGGGAACCATGATGCATATTTATGTGAGAGTACTAATAGGGATTATGTGGGGAGTATTAGTAGAATATCGGAAAGGGCATGACGGTAATTAGTTATGGGTGACTTGGTCATAAATAGGGGAGTTGGGAGCCTTAGAAAGAGGAAATGATTTTTGTCTCTAAAGGCTATTATTATATTGTAATTTTCTTGTGTTTTTCTGTGTTTGGGTACCTAACAATTTATCCATTAATGATTGGTAGATAGATTTTTAAAAGAGATCCTTTGTGTTTTTTCAGAACAAAAATGTTGCTGCTTCCTTTATCAGAATATTCACACTCTTGCATGCGGTTCTTGTAGGTTGTGAGAGCACTCTTGAAGTCCTCTGCTATTTGTTTCTTTTAGTAGTTCAATTTCTTAACTGACCTTTTTCTACAAAATGTTATAGACATCTGTCAAAATGCTTTCTTTTCTCATTTTCAATTCATTTTTATCTGTGTAAATAATGATCATACGTTCAACTTTGTGATGATATCTTATGCAGGTTTCTAGATCCATTGGGGATGTCTATATGAAACATGCTCGGTATAATACTGACAGAATCAATGCTAAATTTAGACTTCCTGAACCGATGAATATGCCTATATTGACTGCTGTACCTACGATTATTGCTCATCCTCTTCATCAAAACGATTCTTTTCTCATATTTGCATCCGATGGACTTTGGGAACATCTAACCAATGAAAAAGCAGTGGATATTGTCCATAATCATCCTCGTGCAGTAAGTTTCCCTCCCCATTCAATTCTTTAGTTGCTCTGACATTTAGATTCATCCAAAAATTATAGGACAACGCATTTAGTGAACCATGATCTGTTGACCTTATACTAAGGTTATTTCATCTCTTTTCTTTTCCATTTGGTATGATTTGCCTATCAACCAATGAGAGGTGTTATAACCACCCTGATAAGGCCAGGTAAATAATAGAGTTTCGAAGGAATATGTTAAAATCATGGTGGCTACCTACGTAGAATTTAATATCTTATTAGTTACATTGCAACCAAATGTAGTAGGGTAAGACAATTGTTCCATGAGAATTATCGAGGTGCGCCTAAGCTGGCCAACATCCACGGATAAAAAATAAAAAAAAAAGGTGTTTTGTTGGGGTACATGTGATGCGTTAGGTTTGACCCACCTGGTAACATGTTGATTGTTTGCAAGTATTTTCTGATGTGGACGGACATGGTGAATGAAACACATTTGATTTGGTCCTCATTGTCCTTTGTTTGATGTAGGGAAGTGCAAAAAGGCTCGTGAAGGCTGCCCTTCAAGAAGCAGCTAGAAAACGAGAGATGCGGTACTCAGATCTCCGAAAGATCGATAAGAAGGTTCGGCGTCATTTTCACGATGACATTAGTGTTATTGTTTTATTTTTCAACCACGACCTTATATCCAGAAGCAACGTCCTCCTAGATCAGCCATTATCAGTCCGAAGTGCCCTTGATCATTGATTAAAATTTTTGTTGCTAAATATTAAAAAAAGAAAGGAAAAAAGAAAAAAGAAAAGGAAAAAAAAACCCTGTAATTTGAACGTTAGATACATCCCAATCCATGATAGAGAGAGGTTCACTGATACGAAGAAACACATTGAAGACTCTTCAAAAGTGGTTTTCTTTTTTACATTTGTATAACTTGTTGCCAAATATAACACTGCAGACTCCTGTAGAACCCAGATTAGATATTAAAGCTCTTCTGGGCTGTTCTTTGCATTCAAGTAAAAATTTCAGTAACCCAATTTTTCTGATATTCGCCTGTATTTTTATGTCTACTGTGTACAAGCTTAATTATTATTCTCTAATATTTTTCTCTTCAGTTTTAGATTGGGGAATGTCTCATTCTGTGTCATATGGATCAAATTTTAACAATTGGTTGTATTTAAGAATTTACAAATACAGCTCTTAACAGTGAAATCTGGTGGATTATGATTTTGTTTCCAATGTCTTTTAGGATAATGGTTGATGATGCTGATGCTACAGCCTTGATTGGATAATCATCTCTTTTATTATAAGCTCTTTTTATTTATATTTAATATGTTCGTGGTTTTATTTTAATCATTTTAATTCCTCGAGATGGCGTTACTGTTGCCAAGTTGCTTTTCTATTAAATACACACGCGCACATGATTTCGTTATTTTTAATTAATTAATTAATAATTAATATTAATAATGCTGAAGTGGTTGGAACATTTCTGGTCCATTTCAAAATTCAAGCCATAGATGATATACACAAAAACACACACAAAATAGATCATATATTGATACATTCAGATGTTTGTTAATTCATAAACTAAGTTGTTCCTACCAAAGCAAGCTTAGCTCAGCGGTAATTGGCATGAACTCTTGGCCAAGAGGTCAGAGGTTCGAATCCCTTACCCCCAAATGTTAATGTAATCAAAAAAAAAAAAAAAAAAAAAACTAAGTCCTTCCTAGGATGCCAAGCTAAAGCTAGTGAACAAAAATAGATTTCTTTTCTTTTCTTTTTTTTAAAAAAAAAAATCAAAAGGAAGAAAGATATATGGTTGGTTTGATTTGATATTCAGTCATTCGAGATAAATTTTAGTCGAACTTTTTTTCGGATTCGACTCTAGTTAAAATGGTTGTTCCTTTTGGGAAAGGAACTCTTCACATGTGTTCAATATTCAAGAACATGGATGACATTTCTAGAGTTGGGGATGGTTATGTTCAGGATAAAAAAAATTGTGCTAATTATATCTTATGCCCGATGGGAGAATGAAGATAGCAACCAATCTAAGAATAGATCAATTGGTTAATTTATATACCATAAACCAAGAGGTCAAAAGTTCAAATATCCCATCAAATATATTGTTAAATTAAAATAACGATAATAATAATAAAATAGTCAATGGAAGAGAAGCTCTCAAATCAAGGTTAGAGGGTTATTCTACTTAGAGATTTAGCATGGCATTAGAAGAGAGATTATTTATAGCCATTTGAGCTTCATACTTTTTTTTTTTTTTTTTTTTGTCTAAAATAAGTTAGGTTTTAGTCAATTTGGTTATCGGTTCCGATTGATTTGATTTAAAACAAAAAAAAAAACGATGTTTATTTCTACAAAAATCAAGCCCAATTGACTGTAACATCCTTAGCTTTCCAAAGGTTATATATATATTTTTTTTTTTTTCTTTTTTTTTTTTTTTGTTTTTTGAGTAGTTATATCCAAACTAGTATCTGGCTTGGAGACAAGATGATTGGAGAATTGAGAAGCTAGCTGAATTTGATATAATTGTTTGATTGTCTGCTTAGTTTTTTGGACTATACATTTTGTTGGTTGGATTCTATCTTGTTCTTTGACTCAAAAAAAAAAAAAAAAAAAAATGTTATATCCAATATAACTTGCATATTTAGATGAATGTCTTGACACGTTAACAACAGGTTGACCACATGAAAAATGATATTTATCTCTAGAAAATTTATTGTTTCTTGAAATATGTTTTCTTTTTAATATTTTTGGCAATCTCAAATTTAAATTTGCCCTTCATATGAAAATGCATCTAGAAGAAGAGTTTAAATCAAATAGGTGAGAATGCAAAAGATTTAACATGACATACATATTGAAATAAGATCAATGAAACAAATTATGACAAACTGAAAAAATATATAAATTGATTTAAAATTAGCTAGCTCAAGACTAATACACAATAAAGTAAATATCCCACATCATAATATCAATTTCGCCATTCATTTTTCAATTTTGATCACAAACACCTAAGAATATTTCATTTTTAGACATATATGATGTAACTTATGAAATTAAAGTACAAATATGGAAAAAGTAGACATAGCCACCTAAATATTACTAAAATTCATATAAATCAAACCAAAAGGAAATCAACTTCATATGCATGTGCCATATTTAGTTTCATTTCATGGTTGTTGATAGCGATTTCTAGACCAAAAAGTATTAATAAACAAATTTACTTTTATAAAAAAAATAATTACACAAATTATACCCTCTTTGCAAAACTTAGAAATCATAACCATAAATTCACCATGAATTTTAATGTAATATAAACTAGTAACCATAACTTATAATATTATTCTATGCATGTGTGTCATGTATACCAATTTTATTAAAACTTCATTACTAAAAATGGTATAATTTAAAACTTAGAAAATAAACAAAACCACAGAAATTCAATTTATAATCAACACAAAAAAAATAAAAAATAAAAATAAAAATCATGAGGAAAAGAACAACTGAAGTTAATTATACTTATAATAACTAGATTAAGATTACCAACTTTATATATTAATCATCCTCCCTTCTTAGAATTACAAGCCAAATTATTTATTTCACATAACATATAAAATTAAGATTCATGATACATATATATTTTGATTCAAGCACATTCATTATATATTTTTCACATTAACACACAACAAACTTCACTTTATGAAACGCCAAAGGCTTGCATGCCTCAGCCATCCGTCTCTCAAACTTTAGGCTTTTTAGCCTGCACTCCATGCACATTCCAACTTTATTACAAGAGAGAAAAACATTACTTTTTTTTTTTTCTTTAGACTTGATCACAAACTGGGACGATGACGACCACGACGACGATCTCCATGAGTTTTCTAGGGCCTGTATGGCTTCTCACTTGAGAAGTAACGGTGCGTTTCGGTATCCGAGCCCTTTCCATAATTTTTATAACCAAGATTTTCGTCGTCCTCGTTCTCGTTTTCGTTGTTGGCGCCAACATCGGCTGCAACAGCATCGACACCTTCATGTTCGGGCTCATCTGCATCGCCGAACACTCCCGCTTCGGGGTTTCGGCCGTTGAAGCCCTGAGCCAGCTTACGTGCAGGCTTCTTCTCGACGACGCCGTGCATCGCAGCATCTGCCATCAGGAGCAGTAACAAGGCAGCAAAGAGAAGAAGCGCCCTCTTCATCATGATCATCACAAAAACTGGCAAAAGAAAGGGAAAGGGAAATTAAAGAAAAACAAAATTTAGATGAATATAAGCCAAAATTAGGGATAGTTTTGATAAAAAAAAAAAAATTTACCTTGTATTTGCTTGTAATAAGGAGGTAATTATTAAGGATATGGTATGAATGAGGAAAAAATGAAGCATATATATAAAGGGAAAATTGAGGTCACTGTATTTGAATTGAACACTGCAGAGATATATATGGAGAGGCAGTTGATAACAAGAAAGATTCTAAATATATATAACGTCTTAAAGCACTTTGTGGAAACATGCAAGAAAAATAAAAAGTGCGGTTACTAACCGCAGTGGAGATGGCATAAACGTTTGTCGCCTCACTATTGGGCGTGTTCAAAATTACGTATAAAATATTAAATATGTAGTCATGTCTCCATTTAGGTTTAAGTGGAGATACAAATCTCTAATCTCTTGGTCGAACATATACGTCTTATATTCACATGTTCACTAATTATTTAACCTTTATCATACTTGAAAGTTTTGTCTCGACGTCATTTCTTTTGTGATATAAGAATCTTAGTGAATTGGCACTTATTATATATATGTTCTTGGTTGGGCTCGTAACTTGTAGTATGGAGGATCCTACATGAAAATTAAAAGTGAGGAGACCTCACAATATTTTATAAGATATATAGGCTAAGTACTCCTCTCATTGTCAATTAGTTTTAAGATGGAACCTCATGTTTATCTAATTTATAGTGCATGCTTGAGGCTTAGGTTGATGGTCCTTTGGAGAGATGTGTCCTTCATATCCCTCTAATAATATTAATAGTTAATTATTGTGTCAGAGAAGGGTTAAGATATATATAATTTAGGGTAAATAGGGTTTCTAGTTTCAACCCATTTGGTGTAGATTTTTTTTTAGTTCAATAACCGGTAGAATTATGGAAAGATTCAAATATTTGGCGATTGATGATATATGCCTTAATTAGTTAAGCATAGCTCAAGTTGATTGTTTTTTTTTTTTTAATTGAACAACATTTAGGGGTGCAAATTCGAATTTCTGACATCTTAGTCAATAATTATACATGTCTTACGGTTGAATTATGTTCATTTTAGCCATTTGATATAGAGTTTTTCTTTATTTTATGTGAAATTGTAATATATGGTAGCCCGATATTTATTTTAGAATACAATAGTTTTTACCACATTATTCCATTTTGAAGATTTGAAATTAAAATTAAAAACTCTTTTTTTTTTCTTTTTTTTTTTTCAAAAGACAACAATTTTTGTTCTCTAATGGTGTGTATTATGCATGATAAAGATGCCACTTATAATTGACCGATAATAATAAAATGTTGGTACTAGTTTAATTATATAGAAAAGATGACTCATAAATTCAAAATATCTTTGAAAGTACTTTTTATTATCCCTCAAAATAATTTATTAAAAAAAAAAAAAATAATAATAATAATAACTTGCGTGGGTCCGAGGGAATACCACACTGCCCACCAAAGAGGTAATTATGATTAACGCAATTTCCCATTGATTTAAGTTTCAACGATTTAATAATTAAATCATGAATTGTATTGTTTAATATATTTTAGTGATTTTCAGGATTGCTATTGGTCATTCTCTTTTTAAGCTTGCAATAATTATGAGTAGATTTTTTTTATATACGGATTTTTTAGATATCAATATCTCTACCCTAATCATATTCAACTTAGACCTAATTGCCAAAAAGTAGTTTGAATTCCGTGTGCATTAGAAATTATGCGTTTTTTCTTTCTTTCTTTTTTAAATTAGTGCCATAAAGTTTCAATGCTTTAATTAATGAGAAAATTCTACTACCAAAAGGAGAAAGATGTTTGGAAAAGAAAGAACAATCTTCTAGACAAATGTTAGCTATTATGTTTCCATATAATAATATGAATGGTTTAAGATTGTATTATGTTGATGTCAAACATGAGAGAAATGATGCATTGATTTGCTTCAATCAAGCCACACACTTTTTCTTACCTATGTCAAAGCGAGCATAGCTCAGCAGTAATTGACATGTACCCTCGACCAAGAGGTTAGAGGTTTGAATCTCCCACCTTCAAATATTGTTGTACTAAAAAACACTCTTTCTTACCTATCATTTTATAAATATTTTGCTAATTAACAAACGAGGATCTATGTATGGTTAGCTCTCTGTAAGAGTTTTTTTTTTAGAATATGACTTTAATGACTGACCTGAATGTAGTTCAACTAGTTAAAACACTTTTAACTAAGATGTCAGAAGTTCAAATCTCCCATTCCACCTATTGTTGATCTAAAAAAAAAGAATATTACTTTATTGTGGGAATTAGTTGAATTATATGTTAAGGTTGACAACTCTCTTTAAGGACAGTAGTTTCAAATCTCATTTTTTTTTTAATTTATAATGTAATATTATTTAAAAAAAAAAATAGCAAACACTAGACAAAGACATTATCAATTTAAGTATAGCTTTATGGTTAACCTATTATCACCGTGAGGATCAACGATTTCATCTCCCTTCCCAATTGTTGATTTTTTTTTTTTTTTTTTTTTAAAAAAGAGAATACTGGTGGAAGGTTTGTTTTGAATTCATATTTATATATGTCCATAGATTGGAAGATTTTCAAGATTAGATTTTCAGCCTATTCATTTTTTGTCACAACTTTGTTGGGGATTATATAGCCTTGACAATATCCAATTTATATTCCCTGTATTTATTGCATTTACTATTATATATATTATGGTTAATATGCATTATAATAGTTTAGTACATTATATATTCTCAATAATATACAATTTATAATCCCTTATAATCCTGGTATATATGAATCTCAAAAAAAAAAAAAAAAAAAATCCCGGTATATATGATCATTCTCTAGTATGTTTCATATATTAGATGCATATCCCAAAGAAAACAGTTGTATATGTTATATATCCTTGCCTGAGCATATATATATTTCTGATTTATATATTGTTCGTCATGTTTATATTGTTATTGAGCATATAGTATGTGTTATATATCGTATATCTATTTGTATATATCATGTTTTATATATTGCATGTCTTATATATCATGTGTCATAATTATATTGACATTACCAGATAGTATGTTTCATATATATTATATTTGTCTAATACATATTCTGTGGTTTATTCCATATATCCATCTTCAAGGTAGCGTCAAGCTTTTTGGCCGGAAAAATGAGAAAAATCCATTGTCATTTTTTTCCTTCTCTGGACTCCTCTCTCCACTTACGGTTTAATTTGAAATATGGAAACCGTTTGGTTTTCTTTCCTTATTTATCATTTCTTTTTTTTTTTTTTAATGCAAGAAAATGTACGAGGGCTAAACCGTAAAATCTCCCTATCATTTGTGTAAAACAATTGGGCCGTCGGACCTTTTATGAAAAATATAGGAAACTTGGACATATCTGAAATATGGGCCTCATATAAGGGCTATATGTGTACTTATCCAAAAAAAAAAAACTATTGTCGTGGACTTCTACTTCTTTAATCCAATTTTCAACTGATAATGTCCATTGGGCCTTGTTATTCCAGGTCAAGGGGCCTTGTAAATTGGGCCCAAACTAAAACAACAATAAGCCTTAGTCCATTTGGTTTGAAAATCTATATTTCTTTATTAAAATTTTAAAAGGGGCAAATTAGTTGTTCATAAAATTTTCAAATCGAGATCATTTCAATTTTCTTTTTTTTTTTTTTTTTTTTTTTTGATGGGATTCAAACTTCTAAACTCTTCAAAGAGCTATGTTTGATTGATGATTTCGTAATAATTTTAATTTAAAAAGTAAAGAAAAATATTTAAATTTTATATTGAAGTACTGAATATTGAAAAACGTCAAGCTTATGAGAAAAACGGAAAGAAAGGGTGCCCAATTTTTAGTCCCTCATATTAACAAAGAGTGCCCCTATAAAAGCAAAGAATTACTGAAATTTAAATTGTAAGTTCGATTGCATGCCGTTATTTTCTCTGTTTCATTAGCTGCACGATCTCCATTGGCGCCAAAGATTAAGTTCAGAACTTCCGAAAATCTTCCCGCGATATCAAGATGGAGAAAAGGATGAAAGATTACCAAACTCCGCAGAGAGATCCAGCGGCAAATCGTAGATTAAGGAAGCCTCAGAAGGTATGATTTGTTTTATCGGCTATTCTCATCTCTGTCATTCTCCACTTTGATTTCTTGTTCGTTCTGCTTCCGTTAAGATCGCCAAGAGTTTGACTGCCACATTTTCATCACTTTCCGACGATAAAATCCAGCTAATTCCGAAGGAAGACTTCTCTCCGACTTCTGTTGTCTCAGATATCGACAGAGTAAGTTCCGATTCGTCTTTAATTTTTCGGACGATCGGTTCGATTTAACCTTTCATTTCGTTCTTCTGTTTTTGCTTTGTGTCTTCCTGCTTTTTCCGTTTTTTTTTTCCCTGTTCAGTATATTAGTTGATCTAAATTTGTGGAGTATTCCTAATGTGAAGTGGATTTGTAATCTATTCTTTGCTCAAGTCATATTCGTTTTTTAATCTACTGCGACAGGAGATTCACTTGGAGTATTTAACGTATGGTCAAGCGACGAAACGTAGTATATATATGAGATATTTGTGATACTGGAATTTGATAGATTTAAAAAATTGCTGGTGTTCTAAGTTAGTTTTCTCTATTTCAGAGTTTCTTGCTAGGTGTTAATCCGGCTCTTTCTGCTTCCTGCGGGAGCTCGCTTTTCCCCGATCTTTCTCCATCTTCAGTCGTCACTTTTGACAATGAACAACTAGAGAAGGTTTCTGTTGATTTTTCTGGATCTAATGATTTAGATGAAGCAAGCGGTGGTTCAGTAGAGGCAGAGATTGCTGTGAATTCTTTAAGGCAGGCTTTAACTCGAGTCCTGCAATCGACGGATGTTGATCATCAGTCTAAGAAGCTTATAGATGCATCCATGAGGATCATTGTGGAGGACTTCCTTGCTATACCTCAAGAGCGAGACCAGATTGCTCAACTTATTTCTGCCAAAAGTCAGGTTCTGTCTCTAGGTTTATTCATGTGGATCGTCGTCTTGGCTTTAGCTTTCTTTTTTAGTTCGGGAGTCAAGAGCTCTTTCATGGGGCCACTGCCGACTTAAACTTGCGAAGAAATCCATTATTCTAGCATCAGAGGTTAGATCTTAATTGATGTTGTCGTAACAGGTATATATACCCTCTTATACTTGATACCTTTGAATTGGACTTGGTCTGTTTCATCTTCTTACATAAGAAACCTGCTGAATCGTGAAAGTTTGTAAAAATTTAACCGTCCTGAACCTCACGGTCAGCGTACTACTATGACTATTTGATATTTTCTTAAACCTATGGGTGATCATTTGACCTTGATCTTGTTCTAATCCTTTAAGTGTTATAACTGCTTATTAGTCAGTCTTCACTTTCTTATTTGATTAATAAGCGAATGTTCAACGTTGCTTTCATTTCCCAAAGATATATTCTGCCTAAAGAAATCACAGCAGTTTGTTTTGAATTTGAAACTACTACGTTGTGACTCAGGGAAGATCCAAACTGCTCTGAATTCTCGAAGATCTTGTTGCATTTGATAAAGAGTCGAGTCTGAATATTTGTTTTTAAACAACAATTTATGATATACAGAAGGTATGTTCAACTTGCTGAGTCTTTGGCATATCATTCCAGCATTGTTGCACATTTTTGGCAACTCCTTTCTGGTGCATCATATCAAGTATGCTATTATAAAATGTATTTTCTCTACAAAAGATATGATGCCCTAAACAACGAAATTATATGACTAATTGAAGAGATCATGTCAGTGGTTGGCACAACCTGATACTGATAATGACAAGATTACTGCCAGCTAAATGTGTATTAGGTAGAAAAAAGTTTTGGACTTTTCATGAAAGAGATGGATTGTAATTCGTATTTTAGAAGGCACAAGAGCTTCCATTACAAACCTTTGTACTGATTCCATCTGGTAACTTGAAATCTGCAGTCGGTGACTTGTTTACTCTATTGAACAAGGTTCTGGTTTGCTATTTGATGGTGGTTAGATTTGAACTGAAATGACTTGTTTGTTACACCAAATGAACATTGTGCAAGGTTCTCATTGGCTCACTGGTAATTGTTTGTCACCTAAGAATGATGAGGGTAAATCCCAGTGGCTGAAGTCACTATGATGGTAAAGTTACAGGCTCTCAATGCGGGACATGCACATATTACCTACCTAATGGTAGATAATGATCATAAGATGCAAAGTCATTTAGGTGACCTTTTCTATTCAGTAGCAAAATCAATAATTTTCTAATCAGATGGGCTTTGTTTTATATCCATAAGATTGAATGATTCGGGTTAATTCAACACGGAATTCTCTCAACAGGAAACCTTGACCATCTACATGTACTTCATTGAAAAGATTTGTCATATAATATATATAAGCAGATGGAGAGATGATAAATGTACTTTCAAGGGGATTGTGTCAATTGCAAAGGAAATGGAGGCAAAAACAAGGAAAGAGGTTTCACTTGCTTTTGGCACAGCGGGCCTCCTGCTCTTTCATTCTTAGATTGCACAAGTAATTTACTCTTTGAATCAAAATATTTTCTTATGGAAAAGAACAGTGTTTACTAACTATCATATAAGGTCTCACAGGTTGACATTTCAAACGAGGTCGTATCATTCCTCCTCACTCTTCAGCATGTCTTGTTCTTGAGCTTCAAGTGTATACAATCTTGCATAAGAACAAATTTTTGTTGCAGGTCATTTGTACCATCATTATTTTGTAATGAGTTGCAGATTGATTATTTCAATAAATGTGAAGGGCAAATGACAATCAGCCAGTGGGGTCCTGATCGCCAGGCTTTTTTCTGATGCTAATTTGCAATATACATCTTACAGACCTGCATGCATGCAGCCAGCCAGGTATGCGTATAGCTCATGTTCATCTTTAATTGATTTTTTTCCCCTCCCCAATGTGATTGGCTTTGGCATCTTCTTTCTGGTACTCTTTAATCTATTAAACCTTCCGGTCCTCGCTACTTTATTGTGTCTGACACGAAGGGGGCAGCCTCTCATCCTAATCATAATGGCTCTTATAGTAAATTAATCTTTTAGCTATATTTTAAGGTTTATTCGGTGGGTTGTTCTCTTGTGCATTGATTACACATGGTCATAATGATTTTGATGAGAAAGAGGATTAGGTTCATGATTATCAAGTCTAGTGTATTATATTCAGCGTGTGAAAGGCTAGGGGCGTGATAGCATTATTAGGCCTATGAATTTTTGTTGGTGGAATGCTGACATGACCACCAAAAGATTGGCTCTCGCCCGGGGGATCTGAAAGCCGAATTGGAGAAAATAGTTAAAATTCCTAATAGTTAATGCTAGTGTCATAAAAAGTGTTCATTCATATTTAGGCCTGTTAGAATATTTGAACTAAATAATAAGAAAATTGGGGGCAGCCGTTTGAATTATTGTTTTTGTGAGTGTTTAGTTTTATATAGCATATAAATACATTCTCAACCAAACAATCAAAAGTTTAAATCTCTACATCCAAGATGTTGAACTAAAAAAAATTGTGTAAAGAAATATTTTATAGAAATTTGTTGATTAAAACATAGTTGAATGTTAAAACTTGTTTACAATATAGACTTGACTTTTTAATTTGAGACTGGAAAATTCAAAACGAAACAGTCCAATAGATTGAAAGCCTCAAAAAAAAAAAAAAAAAAAAAAAAAACAGTCCAATAGATTGATGAAAAAGTTAATTAGAGCGAAGAAAGGGATTATGTGAAGGAAATTTGGAGGCTGGGGCATAGCTGTACACACCTCGTAAAGTGAGAAAACTCCAAAAGAGCCTACAAAACAAAATAAAACGGAGTTGGAGATAAAGACAATGCCAGATAAACAAACCCACATTGCACATTTTATAATTTGTTTGAATACTATTTATCTCACATCATTTTAGTATCCTCAATAACCATTGCTTGGATTTAAAACCAAGTATTTTTCGGGACCCAGAGTTCCCTACCCAATCACCAGATGACACGTCATCAAGGCATAAATTCTTTTATGCCACATAATAGTTAGTGATGCTTTGGATGCCGTGTCACCAATAAATTATCAAAATCACGAATCGTTATCTAGATGGGACTAAAGAACTCAAATAAGGACATCGAGGAAGAGAACACGTCTTTGCAATTCATAAGAATGCAATGAAATTGAGTCAATTGATAATTTTGATAAAAAGTTAGAGTTCAAATCTTAATACCCAAGTGTAAGAGAGTGATTTTAATATAACAAGTAGGGTAAAAATCAAAATATTAAGTCTATTTTATGTATGTATTAAGATTGATAGTTTGATTTGAGGAATATTTATCCCGTTGTCATAGAAGAGAAAGTATCTCATTCTAACTCATTAGTGAAAGTTAATAGCCAACTAATATTCCTTGAATGAGGTTGTATGTATCAAATTGAAATGATTTAGAGTATATTAGGGATTATTTTGTGTTTTATTTTAAATACTATACCTTTCTTGTTTTTTTTAAAAAAAAAATCTATATATTATAATTAGTTTCAAGGACAAAAGTTCAACATGCCTAATTTTTATAAATTTAATTCTCAATCTAAACAATTAAGCTCCGTCGGATAACCATTTGGTTTTTAAAAATTAAGTTTATAAATACTACTTCCACCCATAAATTTCTTTGTCATGTTATCTGCCTTATTCTCATGTTTTAAAAAATCAAGTCAAGTTTTGAAAACTAAAAAAAAAATGGTTTTCAAAAACTTGTTTTTGTTTTTAGAATTTGGCTAAGAATTCAAATGTCTCCTTAACAAAAATGCAAACTATCGCAAAAAAAAATTAGGAGAAAACAAGCATAATTTTCAGAAACCAAATAGTTATCAAACCCGCATAAATTTTGGTTTAATTTTATTTCAACAAATGCATATATGGAAGAGAAAAGTTTCAACATTAGGAAAGATAATAGATGAATTGCATATCTATAAACCATGCATGGACTCACAATACTAGTTGATTTTGTTCTATAAACATCTAGAATTCTATTGCTGTTTTATTTATTTATTTTAAAACTAGTTGGTTTAATCTGAATCAATGTTGTGGATTGATTAGTAAAGGAGTAAATAGTATGTTAGCTAGCCCTGAAGGAATGGAAGCTAATTATTATATTTGTGCTACTTGATAGGAATGCACAATGTACGGGCAAAAAGGCAATCCTTCACTACAGCAATTGTAACACATTCAAGACTCAAGATGGCAAAGGTACACACTGCATCCTACTCAGTAGTCTCACTCTCACATAAATAATTCCCTATCATTTTTAACTTTTTAGTAGGTTCTCACTCAAGCTTTCACAAACCAATTAGGGGCTGTTTGGGGGGTTGAATTGGTTATAATATCTGGTGGTTATAATAATCTGAAGATTATAATAGTCTGACGGTTATAATAATATGTGTTTGGGTGCAGATTATTATAGTCTGAGATAAAATAATTTGTGTTTGGGATGCAGATTAATTTAGTATGAGATAAAATAATCTGTGTTTGGAGTACTGATCTGTTTTAACATGGGATTCTGAATCAAAGGTTCAAACTGATTGTTTTCTTTTTCTAGTTGTTTTTTTTTTTTATGATATATGATTCACTTTGATTTAGGGTTATGTTTTTTTTTTTTACAAAACAAAAAAGTTTAGGATTTGGTATAGAAAAATCATATTAGTTAACTTTTAGTATTGCCAAAATAAAAATTGTAAATGTTTAGTTCAAAAATCATATTAGTTTTTTTTTCAATAAAATCATTTGAAATAAACTTGAGTGTGGTAAATACAATTTCGTTTGAATGTTTTTTTTTTCTTAAGTTGGTTAACCTTCAATGTTGTCAACGACTTTTCCGGCAACCCTCGATGTTTTTTTTTTTCTTTATTTTCATTTTTTATATTTTTCAAAAATGAAAATGAGAAGAATATGAAAAAAAAAATGAAAAAAAAATCGGTGGCCGGAAAATTCGTCGGCGATCGCCGGAAAAGTCGTCGTCGGCCGTCAGAAAAGTCACCGGAAACTTCGCCAGCGGTCGTTGGAAAAGTCGTTGGAAAAGTCGCCGGAAACTTCGCCGGCCGCCGTCGGTCGGCAGTCGTCGGAAAAGTCAAGGAGTCGCATGGAAGAAGAGATGAGAGAGTTACTATAGAAAATGGATAGAATAATCGGGTGGATTGAATGATAGTTACTGTAGAGAATGAATAAAATAATCGAGGGTAAAAATAACCCACCTCACCATTTATTTTTGTTGATGCCCCAAACACTGAATATTTTATAATGAAGGGGGTTATTATAACCTATTCAGTACCCCAAACACCAGAAAAGTATATTAATTCCACGTCATATCAATAATTTTTTTTTTTTGGTTCACAGTAAATTGACATCCAAGGCCACTCTCCCTCCCACTTAATAATAACAATAATTCCAATTTTCTTTTTAGTTTTTGTGATGTCTTTTCAAAAGTGCACATCCTATTTAGAATGAGTATTAAGATAGAACAAAATAAAAGATGCCAATCTTAGATATTTTCAATTGAGAACATCTTGACTAATTTTCAACAACTCGATGTTTCTATGTATTTTCTGTGATCTATCTACGTTGATTTGATTGAGAAAAATTAGTTGAGTCTTTGCATGTTTTTTCAAATGAATATATGCATATTAGTAGCAGCACAAATGAAGTTGTGAATGTAATTCAGGCTTTTTACTTATTAGTGATGTAGAATTATGCCTTTTTGATAGATATAAGGTATCTCAATTTTCAAGGTGGTTTTGGTTCTTTTAATTTTAAATTTTATTTTATTTTTAAATTTTAGTATCTAATTTTTTTTTTTTTAAGTTTTATTTCGGTTCTTGAATTTTTATAGACTTTAAGCTCTTAGTATTTGAATTATGAATTTTTTTTTTTTTTGAAAAAATTGAAATATGAACTGTAGTTCTCTAAATTTTATTAAAATTTTACCATTAGTCCATATCATAGAAATGATGATAGACATATAGGAGATGGAAATGGCAAAAAGAGTAACACCATATATACACACACATTGAAAAGCATTTTTATTTTATTTTTGGTTCAAAAAAATTGAGAGATTTTAAAGAAAATAATAAGTATTTTATTTGTTGAATTATATTTAAATTGAGCATTATGTTTGAAAAATAAATGTCTTATTTGTTGAATTATATCTAGATTGTCACATGAGAAAATGAAAAGATGAAAGTGATAAAATATAATGATTGAGATGAAGTTTAAGAAAGTAGAAGGACTAACTTCATTGCTTTATAAAAATAAAAAAAATAAAAAAAAGTTAGAAATGAAAACTACTTTAAATTTTTCAACAAACTAAGTCCATGGTTAGGAGTGATATTGAAATGACTAAAACCACTTTTGTCATGTTCGAACTTTTAGTCATTCAAAATCAATTTAATATTTGATTTTACACTTTTAAATTGAATTTTCATATCATCAAATTTGATTTTGAATTATTAAAACATGTTTTGGAATGATTTTGAATATGAAAAAAAGTAATTTTAACAATTTGAAAAAAAATCACTTCCAAACATGCACTAAATTACGTTTAAAATTTAAACTAATGTATTTTTGTGTATATATATTTAATTTTTTTTTAAAGAAAAAACAAGAGAATGTAGTGAAATATTCTACTCCGGGGGCTTAAACGTCGACCACATGAAATGAAAATGCGTTTTTGGCAATTGATTGATGCATTGAATATCCATCCAAACTTTGAAAGTCTGTTGATCGCACGCGTGTACATTTTTCATTGGACCACGCTTCCTTCCTACCTTTCATTTTCAGTTAAAGGTTTGATGTTCATCTTCCTCTTTATTTATTCAATTAAATTGGGCGACGGAAAATAATTTTTTTTTTAAAAAAAAACCCCAATTTTATTTTATAGATTAAAGGGGAAAAAAAACCCCATAGTTAATTAACCTAAGAGAAATTAAACTTATTGTCAAAATTTAATATAAAAAATTGTTTTGTTATTAATCATTTGACTTTTTTGATAGTTGATAATTAAATTGATTCTCTATTTCAACTCATAATCTCTCTCCCATTAAATGGAATTATATATAATAATAATACTTATTCTCGCTTATTTTTATGAAAATAATGAGCAAATAACACAATTATTAAATAAACTAGCTCATGACAAGTACATTACAGTCGTATTGAAAGCAAAGTACTATTATTTTCTTAATGAGATATGCAAGTATTTTCCATGGTAAAAGTAATAGTAATTATTCTAACAAAAATGACATTTGTTTATTTATGATATATTTTAATAAATAAACTAAGAAAGCTACTGAAATGACACATAGAAATTTTAAAAATATGTTTGTCCAAGTAAACGAATAAAAATTATTTATTTATGTAATTTAAAAAAAATATATATTTTTTTTATGCTAGTTTCAAAGAGATACAAAATCGTCGAAATTTACTTGTTGAAGTTGACAGGGCAGTGTCTAAAAAGGATGTTGGCGTTGGCCAAGGCGTATATCCGCCAGGAATTTGAGATGTGTCTCTTCGACGGTTATTGAATTATTTTAACATTCCAAATATATTTGAGAAAGGGAAAGGAAAATTTCTCAAAAAAAAAAAATAAATAAAAAATAAAATAAAATAAGGGGAAAGGAAAGAAAAGGTTGCGAAAAGAAGAACAACTCCATTTTATTTTCTTCCTTCTTTTAAAGGAAAATAAAGGGATAATTCCCTAAACTTTCATAAAACTAACTTTCTAATTTGTGCTGTGATAAATTAGTCTCTATAATTTAATTTTTATACTTTAAAATTTTATAACAATTTAAGAGGGTAGTTTATAAACATATTTAATATCTAATCAATTTACTAAAATCTCGTTTGATGATCATTTGGTTTTTAGTCTTTAGTTTTATAAAATTAAGTTTATAAACATTACTTTTACATCTAATTTTCTTTCTTTTGTTATTTGTCTTCTTCAATGTTTTTAAAAATCAAGTCAAGTTTTGAAAACTAAAAAAAGATAGTTTTCAAAAACAAGTTTTTTTTTTTTTTTTTTTTTTTTTTTTTTTTTTTTTTTAAATTACTAGAACTTCAAATGTGTCTTTAATAAAGACACAAAAAAAAAAAAAAAAAAATCATTGTAAGAAAATTGGGAAAAAACAAACTTAATTTTCAAAAACCAAAAATCAAATGATTATTAAACAAGACCTAAATTATTATAGAATTGAAAACACAGAGACTAGGGTCTCGCTTGATAACCCCTTGCTTTTTGGTGTTTGGTTTTTGAAAATTAAGTTTGTTTTCTCTAAATTTTTTTTATAATGGTTTTCATCTTTATTGAGGACACACTTCAATTTCTAGCCAAATTCTAAAAACAAAAATAAGTTTTTGAAAACTATTTTTTTTTTTAGTTTTCAAAACTTGATTTGCTTTTTGTTTTACGGAGGGAGGATTGAACCTTTGATATGTTTGTCGCCATGCTTTTGTTGACATTAAAATGTATACTTTGATGCAAAAGAGTTTTTTAACCTTTAATAATAATTCAAAATATAATAGAAAAGCCGTGCGGGGGTTTATAAAAGAGTAAATAAAGAAAGGCTGAACTCCAAATCTATTGCACGAGCCCCCACTGGGTGCGGACCCAATAGAGCCATCATAGACCACCAGACGAGCCCCAAGCCTTCGGCTTTATGGCTATGGCTATGGCTATGGCTCAATAAAATACGGCTCAGATGGTGCAGCGTCGAAGCAATAAATCTGAGTTTCGGTTCTTTTACAAGTTTCGAACTGCAATTTCCTCTCTCTCTCTCTCTCTCTCTCTCTCTGTAACCACTTGCAGAAGGAGACGCGGGTTCCATTTATATCATCTTCAATTACAACCATCTCTGTCTTTTCCCTCTGCGCTGAACCTTTGTTTCATCTTCTTCCCACTTCTTCTCTTTCAGTTCATCGCCTCTTCATTCTAAACCGAATTTCCCAAAAGGTACGCATCTTATCAAAACCTTCTTCTTCCTTCTCTTTTCGTTAGAACTTGTAATCTTCTTCTTTTCTCTGATTCTCCACAATTTTCAATCCAGATTGTTACTCCCTACCGATTCTCATCGCTTCTTTTGTTTTTCTGATTCCCTCATAACCTTTTTTCTTGTTTGAATCGCTGTCGATCTGATTTCTCATGTTTTGCTCTGAATTTCCAATTTCTCTTCGTCTAAATCTGTCGTATCCTTCTGTTTTCCTCTTCCTCAGGATCTCTCCTTTGCTTGCTCTGGAAGGTGAGGGATAAATTTGGAGGAGAGAGATTGGATTAATGGTTCATCTTTGAATCATCGTTTTGTTGAGGGAACCGATTTTTCTGAGATCGGATCGGTGCGTCTTGATGGCGTCATCTGTTCTTTCGAACTCCGATCGCGCGCGGGAGTCTTCGAGGAAGCAAAGGAAGAAGAAAAACCACGGCAACAGAGATCATCATCAAAACCAGAACCATATCAAATGGAAATCTCAAGTTCAGCAAGAAATTTACTCCTCCAAACTGGTACGAGCATTGAATCAAGTGAGGCTCAGTCCTTCCAATGAGGCGCCGCGCCGCGGTAGGGCCGTACGTGAGGCCGCCGATAGAGTCCTCGCCGTCGCCGCCAAGGGGAGAACCAGGTGGAGTCGAGCCATCTTAACGAACAGGCTGAAGCTCAAGTTCAGGAAGCCGAAGAGACAAAGAGCATCCACCGCCGGAAACAGCCGTCCAAAGAAACCTAGAGTCAGCGTTTTGCGGTTGAAGGGGAAGTCATTACCGGCGGTGCAACGGAAAGTTAGGGTTCTTGGACGGCTAGTTCCTGGTTGCCGGAAAGAACCATTGCCGGTTATCCTGGAAGAGGCGACCGATTACATAGCTGCTCTTGAAATGCAAGTTCGAGCTATGAGTGCCCTCGCCGAGTTGCTCTCGGCCTCAACTTCTGTTGCAGGCTCTAGTTCCGCTCCTCCAAGCTGATGCCTCGCTTTTCCACTGGTGTTTTCTTTTTCCCACAAATCCTACCATTTCCCTGCTTCTCGTATCTTTTGCTTTGCTTGCCACTATGCAAGTGAAGTAATTGTCTGTTAAATATGGTTGCTGCTATTTTCTTCTTCTTCTTCCCCGTGATATTCTATTTTTTCTTTTCACTCTTTTCCTCCTCCTGAATAACTTCTTTGGAATCCTATGCCCAAAAAGAAAAGAAAAAGAACTTGGAATCCGTACATAATTTGTGCTGTAATCTCCGGCCTCGGCTTGTCTGTTGTTTTACTTTGTGGATTTATTAACCCTCTTAATAACGCAACGCTCTTGGTTCTGCAAAGTTAATGAGAAGAAGAATCAGATTTTTGATGAATCTTAGGCAGTAGTTACTTGGTCCAGGTATTTAGCTGATTAGAGAAAGAAATGGGTGTGAAGTTTCTTTCCTTAGCTTAACAACTACTCTCCTACTGTGTCGTGTGTTTGAATTGGAAAGTGAATTTTAATTTGTCTGAGAAATTGGCTTCATTTATCATTTATGTTGTTCACATGAGTCTATTTTTGAGCTCTAGGATCCATCTACACTTCCCCCCACCCTTCTAATTATTACAGTTTCTTGTTGTCTTGTGCTGGTTTGGTTTTGTTTTGGTTTTTGTTTTGTTTTGTGGTGGTGTGGGGGTGAGGGTAAAATTTTGAAATGGAGAACTCCAGTGGGGCAAAACCAGCCAGAGGAAGAGACAATGGAAGAGGTCAGTTAGTGGGAAGGTTGGAGAAAGGATTTTGTCATGTCTGAGTTTAGTAAAGCGCTTTTGTGGGGGCAGGCAGTCCCAAAATGAGCCAATTCCACTGCCCTTAAAAAGTTACCAATGAATCATCCATCTGCTGCTGCTGCTGAGAATTGTGTTGAGTAAGACAGGGAGGGCTCTGGCAATCATGTGGGCTATAGTACCCACGCTGAACAGTGACAGCCCTAGATTTTTGGGGCATCCATGTGAGTTTCAGATATACTTCATAATGTTAATGTATTTATTTGTGAGGTAATTCTAGGTTCACCTGCCCTACTAAATATCCAAAGGACTGGGCATGCAGATAGATACAGCTCACTCCTAGTGGCCTGCCACTGCCTCAGCTGGCACATGTCCTTTTTCCATCCCCCTTCCCCTTACCCACTTCTTCTCTTCCCTCTGCTTTTTCCTCTTCATTACCACATGCCCTGCTCCCTAACTCCTTCATCTCTTTCCTTCATTAATTACTTCTCCTTCACTTTCATTTGGATTTCTGATTTCCCATTCCAACACATCCCCTTTGCTTGGCTATGCTTGCACTTGAGCCCCACATTAACACTTTCATTAGTTCAGCTCTATATCATTTTTCTTTTAAATTTACGGATACGATCCCAGTAAAGATGTTGTTCTTGCTTTTATGTCAGGATCTTCTAACCAATGTGAGACTGTGTTCATGTTCTTTAGAGTGTTTTTAATGGTTGGTTGGTTCTTTCGAATTGGAAGGCTAACTACTAACTAGAGTAGACCTTATTTTGATATTTTAAAACTCAGCAGGTGGAGTTCGACCGAAATTTGATCTTATCATCTAGTGTGAGGGAGAGAAATAGAAACATACATGCTTGTTTAATTCTCAACAAATTGACCCTTCTTTTCTTTCTCTCCAATGGATAATTTTGACAGCACACTGAACAACGATAGTCAATTTGCCAATTTACAAGTATAAGACATTCAATATGTCAACATCATCAAATCAAATGTTTAGCTAATCTTGTCTCCCAACTTCCACTCTCAATGCTCTCACCAAATCTCTCTTTTGTTAATAATTTAATTTAATGGGAATATTTCAACTTCATTTTGATTCAATATAAGAGCCTTGCAATACAATCCAAGTATTTGTTAAATGGGAAGCTCCGACCGACAGTCAACTGCAAGAGCCTTCCCTTTATGCCCAAGTTCAAAAAGTTGTTTCACCTAAACCCAAACTCAAATTATAATATAAGGTATTTAAAATCGGTTTAGGTTGAACTTCATTCTTCTCTTAGCTAAGGCTTCCATAAATCTTAAACGTCAGCGTGATAAAATAGCGTATCTTCCTTGAGCCAAGAAAGTTCTATTTTATGAAGTAGTGGCTGAATTTTAGATCGAAAGTTGTTGAACCGTCTTGCTCTATACGAACATTGCTCGACATAGGAAAGAAGAGAGACGATCGAAAACAAGAGAATACTTGCATTTAAAAATAAAGTGTTGGTATGATATCGGCATAATATCCTCTGATCAAAATTTGGCAAGATGTGAACACTTTTCTACGTTGTTCTAAAAATAAGATGCTTAGCTAATTTATTAAATTTTCTATCCATATATTTGTATTGCAATACAAAATGTTCTCAATCATTCATCTAATCCTGTCTCCCACCTTCCACTACTTTTGTCCTCACCAAAGATTTCTTTTTTATTTTTTTTGGTACATATAATAACTTAATTTCATTTTGATTAATAAAAGCCTTGCTAAGCAATCTACGTATTTGTTAAATCACACCCATAACTAAATCCCCAAAACCTTTCCCTTCACGCCTAAGTTTTTCAAAAGTTTCTCTTGTATCATTCTTCTCATACATTCATTCCTTTGGATTATTTATAGCCAAATATTTCCTTTTTCGATTGAAAAAAAAAAGTCATTCCAAAAACACATCTCTTTGGTGATCGTGTCTAAATAGAATGTCTCGATTTGAACGTAATAATATGTCTCTCGTGTGTTACCACTAATAGCTTTTCTGTTCACACTAATACTTTAGTCTAGGCAAATCATCTAAACCTAAAATGCAAAATAATAATAGTAATAATAAGATAGGTTGATATACTATTTTGGTCTCTATTTGGGTCATTCTATTTTAGTTCAAGTATTTTCAAATGTTTAATTTCAGTCTCTATACTTCGAATAAAGTTTAAAATTGGTCCCTACCATTAGTTTAAAGATATTTTTTTTTAAAAAAAAAAATTGGTTAAATGATCATTATAATTTTAATGCAAAAAAAGAAAAGATATAATGTGAACATATTTCTAAAATTTTTAACGATAAATCAAGACCAATTTTAAGCTTTATTTAAAATATATGGATTAAAATCGAACATTTACGAGTAGACTAAACCCAAAGTACAGATATCAAACTAGTATTTTAACCAAAAAAGATAATTAAATTTGAACATCCATGACCAAAAGAAAGAAAAGCTTAATTGGGTGCTGACGTGGCAGAACTTCCAACTACTGAGGTGGAAGGGAACTCGAAGAACATGGAGGAAAGATCATCAGACACATGTGACATGTCATACTCATACCATTCACTAACACATTTATACTCTTACCCACTTTTTTTTCCCTACTTTTCTTTTTGATGTACAAGCAACCCAACATTCATAGTTTTTGTTATGGGTAAAAAATCACCACTGATCGCTCAATTCAGAAGACCCAGGGTTATCAGGTCCAGTCGGCGGAGAGCGACCCACTACAAACGGAAGAGGGTTGGGGCCCTTCCCAACCCCTTTCCATCTCCTCGGCCTCGGCCCAAGCATGAGGACGAGGAGATGGTCGGCCTCGGTCTAATGTCGAGACCGACCAGGAGAGCGGGCCCGAGCCCTGTCATGGTGCCCACCAACGCGAACTCCCAAGGCCCGATGGGAAACCCTAAGGGGGAAAAACGATAAATACACCGAGAGGCAACCGAAGAAGAGGGTCAAATTCCAGAATCTTCATACACACAGGTACAACCGAGTTCTCCGATTACATTCTGCTATTTTCCGTTCAGAGCTAACTTAAGTATCAGAGTGTGTGTGGTCTACACCACACCGGTGTGCAGCGTTTGCTTGTCTTGCAGGTCACGTCTTCTCCTCTTTTCAACAAATTCTCTACTAGTTGTCACGTGGAGTGGAGGCATTTCATCTAAGCAAAATTTGACCATCAACCTTTTTTTTTTCCTTTAATTCTAACATGGCCGTTTTGGAATTTGAGTTTCAAGAATACATTTTTTTATAAGAAAAAAAATAAAAATAACCATTTTTCAAATTTTGTTTTAAAGAACAAATAAAAGTATTAGCCAGTAAAAAACAATTCAAGTATCAAGACGATAACATTATGTTCTACCAAAAAAAAAAAAAAAAAAAAAAATCAAATTTTAAATAGAACTTAATTTTTTTTTTTGATAATAATTAGAACTTAATAAATGAACAGTATTTAAAAGTTTCATAAAGATCCCATTGATTAGTAAATGTTTGTTTTTTGGATAGATAAAAAATGGTTTGGGGCATGTGATGAATAGAAGAAAAGCAAAAGGCAAAGGGAAAAAAGGACATACAAAATAGGGGTATTTTAAGGAAAGTTTTGGAGGACAGCACATTCACATGCAACAGCCAGTGGTGGGGTGCCCTCTTTCTTTACATTAAAACTCCATCAAATACATATATATAATCTACGCTTAGAATTCATCTTGTTTGATAATAATTTTTATTTTCAAGAAATTGTACGAATTTTTACTAGCAAAGTTAAACAAAGAAAGAATCCGTATACAAGTATATTTTTTTAAGAATATAAAAGATCATTATCAAATAGGACATAATAGTAAAAGAAGAATAATAAACGGTAAAAGAAATGAGGTACATCGGTTGAATTCTTGTAGGGTAGGTAGGCCTTAATGGTATTTGGGTATATTGGTACAAAATTAAGAGAAGACAAACCATTCAAATTGGATCAAAATCAGTTGAGGGAATTTAATGTGCCATTTTTCTTCCCATATGATTCTATCCTAATACACCCTAAATTATATTCTCTAACAGAAAAAACAAAAGTCATAAAAATAGCATAGATTCTACTCAAGTGATCTCTCTTAATTTTTAAATGATAATTATTATTTTTACTTATAACTTGATAATCTTGCATTTGGTACTTCTTTTTTTCTTGAGTTTAGTAGTATGTGAGATTCAAACCTCTAACCTTTTGGTCGGTAATATAATCTATCTTAATCAATTATGTTATATTCAGGTTAACAATACAACTCTTTGATATTAAAATCTCACTCAAAAACAACTATGATGTATGTATATATAATTAATCCAAGTGGATGAGGGGCAAAATTTTCTACCATGTACACCTAAATGTAATCTAATTAAATGCAATATCCACGTAGTTTTTCGTTATATAACAAGATTTTTAATGTCATAAAGAAGATTGTTCAACCATAAGGGGATTGAAAAAACTCATTTGAAGCTTAAAGTTTCTTTTTTTAGTTCAATCATATATAGGATAGAGACTCGAACTTTTGATCTTTTAATCGGTGTTATAGTGTCTTAATTCATTGAGCCATACTCAGATCGATAAAGTTTGAAGGTATTAAAATGCAACGGATTATATTAATATAATATGGTAGAGTAGAGTGAGGAGAGGTTGTGATGTTGATGGTGCATTTATTTCTTGACGTCTAAAGCAGCAGAAGAACATAAAAGAAAAAAACAAATGCAAAGCGCTTTCTTTAGCATTCAATGAATAAATTCAGTGATAGTTAAAGTACTTTGGAGGCATCACTCACTCAACCCCATTCCTTGACATTGACACTCATAATACAAGAGAAGAGCCCAAAACGCCTTCAATTTTCCATTATTATTATTATTATTATTATTTTCATCTCGGTTTAATTTTGTAGGCTTGTACTCATACATATCTCTACACTTATATTATATTATTCTATGCTTAAATTTACATGAATTTACTAGGTAATATTACCTAAAAAATATCATTTTTTTTAGATTATGGAGTCTAATCTCGATCAAATAGACTCTGTTCAAGTCTAAAGTTAAGTCCAACGGAAAGAATTTTTGTGCGAGGCATGGACACCACAATAGAGTCAAATGATCCCATTATAGTGAGATTTATAACATGAAATATTTAATCGTTATGTTCATGAAAAATGTAGAAACTAAATCATTATCTTAAGATAATATATGTGTAATTAAAAAATTAAGCAAACTACCTTATCATTTTGGATTTAATAGATATAATATTAGATATTTTCTATAGAATTGATATTGTTATAGTAAGTGATTGGGTATGGTAGTAAAAGATTAGACATTGTATAATGAAGAATTTGAGGGGGCCAAATTGATTATATAAAAAGCAAACCTACAATTAATTAGAGGCATTTGTTCACAAATTACATCAATCAATCTCGTTTGCATTAACGCCCATTTTATCAATTTGGCGAAGCACCATCGTTACGACAAGATTGATGCCTACTTTTTATTTATTTATTTCTTTTATTTATTGCCCACACACATATATATAGGTAGCATTATCTTAATTTGAGTGGATTCCCATTTCCCCAAATTTTAATTTCTAGGTCTCCTTGGCCCTCTAACCCTATTTCATTCTATATTATCTTCTTTAATAATCTCATTTTTCTCACTAGAGTTTTCATAAATATTTCGTTCTTATGAGTAACTTATTTTTTTTTTATAGTTATTAGTATAAGAGTAATAGTGTAAAATTATGTAGAAGAGTGGATTGTAACTACTAAAAAACGTCTGTACATGCAATTGGGGGACAATTAGAGAAAAGCATGGGAGTGAGAGAGAGTGTGAATCTCTAGAACTGAAACTGGGAGAGAGAACTCTTGGGAAATGGAATACGAGGGGAAGTGAGGAAGGAAATTTAAAAAGCTTAAGTGTACAGGGAGGAATGAGGTTTACCATTAAAGACCTGTGCAGAAAGCTTTTGTACAGGGAGAAATGAGGTTTACTATTGAATACCTGTGAAGGAATGAACTCTTGAATGCCTTTTCTTATAGTGGATGTAGGTTATATTGTCGAACCACTTTAAATCTCATGTTGTTTCTCTTCTTCTTTTGTTTCTGCTGTTGTTTTCTAGGTTTTTCATTTGTTGTTCTTTTAATCTGGATTACAATTACAGTGTATTTGTTGTTAGCTGGGTGTTTGTTTCATAACAGTGAATAGTAATTGACACAATTAAAATTGTGAGGCATTAGTCTTTTTTTAAGTTCGGAGGTGAAGATTTGAATCTTTGACATTTTGATAAAGGATATAATATCTTAATCAATTAAGCTACATCCATGCTAACTAAATATTAGTATGTTTATATTCACGCTCCTCACCATCTCATCAATAATAATTTGTTATCGAATGTGATGTCATATAAAATATTAATTACATATAATTTTTTTAAAAAAATGTTAAATAATAATAATATATAGTTTGGGTGGAGGGCAATCAAAATCATAAATAAGATTATTTTGGATGAGTGAAACTATGCATCAACCATTTGTTTGCGGAGAATCTGTCTACTCTATATTTTATAATTAATTATTAATTATATATATATATGTGTGTTCGGGTGAGCACTCGCTAAGCTACCTAATGCAAAGGGGGGGCCGCTTCAGCAAACCCACCCCTTCAACCCTTATTAATAACATACCCTACCAATTTACTGTCACATCCAATTCAATTAGGTTCCATTTCCTTTTTAATCTAATGGCTCGGGTCGATTTCTTCTATTTCATTGAATCAAATCAATTCATTTTACATCTACTATTTCCCTGGAAGTGTTTATGTCAATTTGATTTCGCTTTGTTTTTAAACCAAGTCATAATAACTCACGGGTTTGAGTTAGTGGTAGTGTTGCAACCTTATCTTCGTTTGTGTATTCGTGTTGGTTTGAAAGATTGATTTGATATCCCATCAAATGAATGCATAATATTTATTTTATCTTTTAGTAATTGCATTGGGTAGATTTTTTTTATTCAAAGATATGATGGGTTGATTGTTTTTTAGATCCAATAAGGTGGATAGTTAACGTATAGAATATAATACTTTTTAACAAATATTTTTCACTTTTTAATCATTCAATTCTCTAATTATATTATATATTAAACTACCTAATAAAGACTAATCTGAATATAGCATATTTATATATAAAGGATGATAAGAGGAAATTACATATATACATCATTTAAAGAAAAATGACAAGAAACTTATCAATTACTACTATGTTTTTTTTTTTTTTTTTAAAAAAAAAAATATACTAGTATGGTTTGATATCACCATCGAAAAAAGAAAAATGATATATTTGAGTAGGTAAATGAAATATTTGAAAGAGGAATTAGAATAGAAAAATAATTTAATGATTGAAAATAGGAATAGAAAGAAAGAAAAGAGAATGGAAGATGATGGTACGCTGGGGCGGTGGCGCCACCGGCAATGGCGGCGTGTGTCTCTCATATTCCCACATCCATTGAATTTCGACTCCTTTCTATTTTTCAAACACTAAACTTCTAGAGAATGAATACTATTCCTTCTTCTTTCTATTTATGCCTTCTTCCACCCTTTCAAGTATGCTAATCTTTTCTATCTCTCTAACCGTTAACAAACACCTTCTCATAATTATAATCTCTTATGGCCAACATGAGCATAGTTCAATTGGCATAAGACTGTATTAATGACCAAGAAGTTCGTGGTTCGAATCCCCCATCCTACATGTAAAAAAAAAAAAACCTCATATGGATTCATTAGTTAATTAAACCACCCAACCACTAATTATATGGATTTTTCATTGTTAATTTCAACCTCCCTTTAACTGGTCTAAAAGATTAAGATTCGAATCTTCGCTAAAACATTACGACCATCCTGAGTATAGTTATTAACGAACTAAAAAGAAAAAAAAGCATATGACGCGTCAATCATGTAAATTAAGAATGGAGTTTCTAGCCTCTTAGGAATGGGCCGAATAATTCGGCATTTCTGGACAATGTAATGGGCCGAATTTTAGAACCCATGTTGGTGTTTGATTCTGGACTTCGAGATTGTATTTAGTTGGGCCGGTATTACCTTTAAAGTCCGGCCCATTAATATCTCTAATTAGACTGGGCCTTTAGCGTGGATGGATCCCAGGCCCAATGGGCCTTTGGGGCCACGCGGAAGAAGCTCCAACACGTGGCAGGTCTATGAACGCAGAACATTCTTGAGGGTTGAAATTCTGCCTCAACGAAAAAAGAGAGCCGTTGTTAAAAAATAAACGTTAGAAATTTAAAATTACAAGGTTTCAAATTTCATCACCAAAAAAAAGAAATAAATAATAATTAAAAAATAAAAAGTTCAGTACAACAACAGCCTTAATACACTGCGAACACTTTTGATACTCAAAACTCAAAAAGTGAAGCTGTGAAGAAAAGGTAGCATACAAATCACGTGATTTTGACATCCTAGCTCTTTTTGCTATCAAATTAGCAATCTTATTACATCTTCTAGAAATATGAACAAACTGAATATTACTAATGTTGGGTTTTATGCTCTAAAACTCGTAGATAGTGAATGGTGACAAATTGTTAACTTGTCTCAATACGTTGTTATTGAGGTTTGTACAATAAAGAGTTATTGTTACTAAAATTGCACAATTTGACCCAAATCCAATAAACTAAGATCCTAGGTTGTTTAGATGAAACTTGGACTAGTATGTGGGGACATATGGAGATCAGTGTTCAAGTAACAACCTAAATGGTCTATAGTATAGGGATAAGGTTGGTTACCTTATCTTGGTGACACTATGAGATACGACCCATTTTGTATTCGATACAAATGCAATGATCCAAAGCATCCATGTAGGAGACATGCGAGTGGGGGTATCCTGTGCAATGAGTTTGCAAAAGACCAGATCGCGAAATAGTAACCACTAGATGTAACACCGTTAACTAGTTTAGGTTTCTATTTCAATAGGATGACTTAGGTAACTCAATCTAAATCCTGATTATGAACCCCTTTCAGGAGGAATTGTCCTTAGATTTGTATGGGTGAGAGTGGTCAGTTCGCCGACTCAATAAGCCTACCATTTCAGGGGCAAGATCGAGTGGGGGCTGGAACATAACATTACAAGATGGAATTCACTTCTTCCCCTATTGGGGTAATCAGATGTGTGTTCCCTTAAGGGCTGATTCCGGGTCTTGAACAAGGGCACCTGTCCTCTTCTGGCCCGAGAGGAACTACTGTTTATTGGTTGGACCATAAATAGATTGTTCACTAGAGGAATCAGTGGTACTTAAGGATCCAGAGGCAATCTAGGGGTAAAACGGTAATTTGACCCAGCTGGTGTTACAAACACTTGTGAAGGATTGACTTACCGTTATTGGTCAATATCCGTGGACACATAAATATTCTACAGTGAGAAGAGTGCAGCTGTGGGTCTTTAGTGGAGTGACCCACAGTTAACGAATGTTGACTAACTTGGTTAATGAGTTTAGCCAATTAGTCTCGTATCGTTGGAGCTTCTGATCTGTAGGTTCATTAGGTCCACCTGCTAGCTCGTAAAGGGTTCTGAGGTTAAATAGTCTTGAATAGAATTTGAAGTGTGTTCAAATTCGTTAAGAGAATTTTATTGTATTTGATACAATTAAGATAATGTATAAAAATACATTATAATATAAGTTTAATTGGTGAATTAAACTTTATAGTATAAAATTAATTTTGGATGTGATTCAAAATTAATTAATGAGAGAATTAAATATTTGAAGTAGTTCAAATATTAAATATTTCATATTAAACTATAGGTTAAAATAATATGAATACTATAGTATATGAGAGAATTATTTGAATTTGATTCAAATAGATAATTAATTAAATATTTGATATTTAATTAAAGAATTAATTAATTAGTTTAATTTAATTTGATTAAATATGATTTAATTAAATTAATATTATAGTTTATATTTAATGTACATTTGATGCACATTAAAACTATAGGTTAAAGGAGAGAGGTGTTATTAATTGAATATATGATATTTGATTAATAGGTTAGCTTAGTTAGTTCAATTAAATGTGATTTAATTGAATCAAATAGGGAAACTATATGTTAAAATTAATTTAATTTAATTAGATTTGATTAAATTAACTTATTTAATAATATATAGTTTTTAGATTTAATTTATTATTAATATTTAATAATGATTTAAATCTCAGCCGTTGGATTTGAGATGTGAGTTATAGATTATGTAACTCCCTCCCCAATCGTGAAAACACAGTGGTTTTTTCACATTCTCTTGTGGGTTGGTGCTCTAGTGGAAGAATACAGAAAGAATTACTCTCTCAATTTCTCTCAAAGAAATCACAACAATCTTGCTGAAAATTCATTCCCAACAATTCAAGAGGAGATCTCACAATCTCAAATCTCATGAATTCAGAGTATAATGGGTGATTCGATTGGTAGTGTTCATTGAGGAGCATAGTGCTGTGAAGAACGATTTTCAACAAGTAAGTCCTCAAATTCTAAATAGTTTAGAATATGTTAATTTCATGCTTAATCTAGGTTTAATTTTGAGAATTGTTCTGAAATTTGTTGGCCAATGTACTGGTGTTTTCTGTGAAACAAAATTAAGAACAAACGATCTGATATACGCTTCCGTTGATAAGGATTTTCATTCCTTCAACTAAAAGAGGGCAAGAGGCTCCAGATTGACTCTACTAATGCTTCAACATCACACCAAGCCCCAACTTCCTTCTTTATGAATTTCACAGCCCATAAGCAGTCTGTTTCAACAATCAAGTTTGAGTAGCCCAGAGAAGAAGCCAATTTTATTCCTTAAAAAATGGCCCACAATTCGGCTTGGTGGACTTCAAAATTAATATCCGTAAATAATGTTGACGCTGCCATCACTTCACCTCTCCAATATCTCAAAATTATTCCTCCGCCTGTCGATGGAGGATCCATAACCCTAGACGCATCTATATTCATTTTCCAGCTATCACAAGGAGGGGGAACCAACGATCAACAAGAGAATTTGGATTGACACCATCCTCATGGTCTTCCAAGGGCAAACCACTCGAGGTAACGTCACCACCAGATCGATGAATTGTCAGCCCAGACGGACGAGACGCTACAGGATTTACATGCCGAAATTCTTCAAGGTAATGAACAATCCACTGACTTTTCGTACTTGTAACTGGGATTGAATCTCCATGACTAGCCTTGTTTCTATCATTCCAGATTGCCCACGCCGTGACTGCTACTAACCCCAACTCTTCCATAGATGAGCTCCCGTTTATTTTGATCCACCGATTGACGAAGCTACCTCCAAAGTCTTCCTCCAGGTACACATTTTTAAAAGTTTGACTCCAAATGTTTCTTGCACGAAAACAACCAAAAAGGCTATGGTCAATGTTCTCTTAATGGTTAGAGCAAATAGGGAAATCATTTAATATATTCAAGCCTTTATGTTGCAAATTAGATCTATTAGGAAGAATTCCAAAAATTGCTTTCCATAGGAAATGTTTAATTTTATTTGGCACTCTAATATTCCACAAATTTTTCCAAACACTACTCATAGGAGAGGAGCTGGGTGAAATCCCATCAATTTTATTTTTTATGAACACTTTATAACCACTCTTTAGTGAGTAGGTTCCTGTTTTATCATAGTGTCATATCAATTTATCAGGGAGGTTCTTATTGATAGGGATAGCTCTAATAATCTCATAGTCAGACTTCCTTTAATTTGGTTAGATCCCACCCGCCTGAAGAAGATATAAAATCAGCTACTTTCTGATCATATAGGTCAAAATATTTACAAATGGACTTGAAAGTTATCTCCTTCGGAATCCAGGGATCTTTAAACATTGAAATAGATTCCCCATTCCCCACTCTAAAACTAATACCCTTAATAAGAAGGTCTTGGCCTCACATTAAGCTTTTCCAAAGGTACGTAGCCTTTCGACCAATGGAGGCATCAAGAATATTTGAGTTTTCAAAATAGATTCCTTTTAAAAATCTAGCCACAAAAAGATTAGGGTTATAAAGGATCCTCCAAATTTGTTTGGCTATTAAAGATTGATTAAAACCCTCAATATCCCTAAAGTTTAGACCTCCAAGACTTTTGGGAAGACACAATTTATCCCACTTGGCCCAATGAATTTTTCTTTTGGTATCACTAGAACCCCACCAAAATTTCGCGAAACTCCTAGTTATTTGTTCACATAATTTCCTAGGAAATTTAAAGGCACTCATCACATAGGATGAGAGATAGCTTGGCCTACACTTTTAATAAGGACCTCTTTCCCAGCAATGAAGAAGAAGGATCTCTTCCACCCCTGAACAGAGTTCCAAACCCTATCTAAAATATTTTTTCAAGGTAAACCCATTCCACCCGGTTGTAGGCTTTACTAAGGTCTAGTTTAAGGGTTGCCATATCTTTTTTAATGAAATTGTTCTTCTTAATTGCATTAATACACTCTAGACCAATAAGAATGTTGTCAGTAATTAGCCTGCCTTGAATGAAAGTCGATTGGGAGTCAGAAATAATATCTTTTAGAATATTTTTAAGCCTATTAGCTATAACTTTAGTTACTATTTTGTAGTTTACATTACAAAGGCTAATAGGCCTAAAATTCCCAACCTCTTTAGGATTAGTGGTGCGTGTGTGAACTGAATGGATGGAATGTGAGATAAGATGGATAATAATAAGAAAGAAATATTCAGCCAACACTTAAGTGCAAGTATACACTGTCGCACGTAGTAATAAAAAACCTCAGAAAGTATTCCAAGGGTATCGATCTCACGAGGGCTAAATTGGAAATTCAGATTTGATGAAGAAACTGCTCAAATGATTGCTTTTGAAAAAGGTAACCAAAGAAAATAAGTTGATTGATTGGGTTTTTGAAAAGATAAACAAACATGCAAATAAAATAATAAAGAATAACAAAAAGATAAAACGAGGTATTCAACATGGATTCATCCCTAAGGTAACAACCATACTCATGCAATATCTAACTTAAGAGTATTTAATGCATTGGGTCAGATTTAACTTCCATTTGGCCTTTGTTCCCAAAAACTGTTAGAAGGCTAAGCGAGTACCGTTATGCCCATTTCTGGGACTCGACTCCGACATAGATAATTCACGAATGCAACCTATAACCCTATAGTCGATATAGGGTGCCTTAGGCAGCTTGTCGTATACCGCCGAACAATCTCTTTCAAGCTTTTTCTCCTATATCACCTTTATGAGAACCGATATCGTTTGTCCCTTTTGAGATCAAACTCATGTAGCATGCAAAGTCTAAGTGATCAAATTAAACTCAGCAAGATCAGAATGATATTCAATAAAGAATAACATGCATTAAACCCTACTTAAGCAAATAAAGCACTTTCAAGCCACTAAACCCTAAGGGAATTCACCACATTTAACCCCTCAATGAGATTTAGCTACTCATGATGGGATAAAAAGCAAATGAACACATTTTCATTGAAATAATAATGAAAGAGCTGGAAATAAGGGAGATAACTAAATATTATGGGTTTTTTGTTTACACAATCCTTCTAGAGTTCGCTAAGACACTCCACTCTCTCACTTTTACAAGGTGGGAATGGGTGAAACTCTCTACAAACCACAAGGTTTGATGTCTAACTCTCTCTCGCGTTAGAATTTGGTCATCTAAGAAGGACCTCGGGCATCCCTACTCATTGGCGTCGAGCCAAGGTTCTGTCACCACCCTTTTCTTCCAAGTGAGTTCTGCTTGGATTTGACTTCGAATCTCGAGCTTATATAGTGTAGAAATTGGTTGAGGAGCTGCGAAATAGGTGCTGGAAGGTTGCCCAGTCAGTTTCGGGGTCAAAACAACAAGTTAGGTGCGAAGAAGACTCGTCAACAACGACCCGCGTGCGACTCAGAACGACCTATGTTTTTCCAGAAATGTGGTCGCATTTCTGTTGAATTCCAGCTTTTCCTCTGCTTTTCTGCATAACAGCAAACTAAGTCAAATTCTCTTAAAATCAAGTCTTTTTAAGCATAAATGAGTTAAATTTGACAAAAGTAATTCTCAACACCCTAACTTATCAAATGAATCATAATTTGAGCTCGGGAACAGTAAATTGACCTAAACACTCAATATTTGACCAAGAAATGAGCTAAATATAAGGGTAAAATAGGTATATTTTTGACCCTTATCAATTAGCCGTTTGGGAATTAGTACAATATTAGTTTTATTCCATTCTTCAATACTTTTATGGCCATTTAGGATCTCTAAACACTCATCAGTGGTCTTTTTCCCAACTATATGCTAGTATTTTTGGTAAAAAATTGCAGAAAAACCTTATTTGGATTCAACGAAATTTTAAATTTGTTTTTTTAAAAGTGATAGTAACTTAAATCAATCTAATTAATAAACAAATTTGGATTCAACAATATATATATTTAAATTTTTTGAAAAAAATATATAATATTACAGATGTGGAGGACTTAAATCTTCGATTCAGAGGAAAAGTTAGCGGTAAGTAATGATCAAGTTTTACTTGTGGACTTTTAATATAAATGATACATTTACTAAAAGAAAATAAAAATCGAGACTTAAAAACACATATATAATATGGTTTGAGTATATATATAAAAGAATGTTTTAAATTTTCGTCGATATGTCAATATTTCTATGGGCATTTCCACACATATCTATAGGTTCGACATCGACATGAGGTTGAATCAACATTTCTATTATACCATAAAAAATCGATAAAATGTAAAGACAATAGTAACAAAATGTAATTAATAAGACGATACTATTAATAATATACGTAATTTAACTTACTTTAAAAATGTAAAATATTTATTTATTAATTTAAATATTTTTTTAGAATTATTTTGTTTTAAATATTTTTCTACAAATATCTTTCCACGTCATATTTTCATCTACATTTTCATAAAATTGAGAACTCGACATTATTTCTGTCAACATCCATAATGGGTAGCAAATATTTAGAGATTATTTAAAAATAAATCAATAAGGTTTTTTTTTTATATATTATTTTTGGTCAAAGGTTTATGAGAATGAAGACCTAAAGTCTAGAGAGAGAGACAATTGGATATTGATTAAGCATAATATATATAGAGAGAAGGGATAAAGTCTAAAAAGTTGATGGGAAAAACTGTGGATCCCACGTATGAAAGGAATATATATTGTATATTTATTATTTAAATTGCAAAGACTTTATTTTTATTATTATTATTTTTTTTATTTCTCCATCATTAAAAAGAAAAAAAAAGCAGCACATATATAATCTATAATCTTTAATCTTAATCTTATCTTAATCTCTTAAAAGTGGCTTAACTAGAGAATCATTTTTGGTCATCTTTGTCCATTCAACATTCTAAAAATTCCAAAAATACCCTTAATTTAAGATTAATTCGTAGGTTACCTATGAGAATACTAATAGTCTGAATAAATAGTCATGAACATAACCTACGAAGCAGGTGTGAGTGGAACCAACGCAAATTAATTAATCATTAACTACAAATTCTCAACCGTTTAGCAAAATCTCTCCCAAATTATTAATTTAAATAGTTGAAATAAGAAGAATAAAAAGGAGAATATGATGTTCGCGTTAGCTTATCTTCAATCGCTACATTTTAATGATCGGAGAAGGAAAAAAACTTACATCATTTGCAATAAAAAAGAAATACCATTAATTGTGGACATATATGTATTATGTATACCTTACATATATGTGTGTATAAATATTTATAATGAAATTGTGATTATCTTCACAATTGACAGGGAAATTGAAGAGATAAGGTAGGTGGTTTTTTCTAATAATAAAATGTGTAATTATGTTGGTTTTAGTTTCCATTAATAACTATTTCAATTTTGAAGCCAACGAGTATAGCTCAACTGACATATAGTTTGTGCCAACAAGAGCATAGCTCAACTGGCATAAAGTTGTGCTGATAACCACGAGATCTGTGGTTCAAATCCCCCCACTCCCATATTTTTTTTTTTTTTTTTTGAGAAGCCCCACTCCCATATTGTCAAAAAAAAAAAAAAAAAATCTGGCATATAGTTTGTACAAATTACCAAGAGGTCTATGACTCAAATCTCCCCACCCCACATTTTGAAGAAAAAAAAAAAATCAATTTTGAAGTTCTCAACAAGTACTTTATCCATTCATTAAATTTTAGTGCCTTTAATATGAAATTGTTTATTATTATTATTTTTTATATAAGTAAATAAAAAGAGTAAAAAATAAAAACACATTACATGTGCAACGCACGTTAATATTTTCTAGTATATTAAAAAGGGAGAATCCTATTTCTCAATTTCTAAATTACTAAACATGCCAGTACTAATTAATATCAATAAATAAATAATTATTAATTATTTTAATATTAAATTACTCTCTCCCTTCATTTAATTTTTTTTTTTGAGATAAAAGTGAACTTCATTAACAAGCAGAGTCTAAAACCAGAAAAACAGAGACCACACTTGGCCAATCCTCAATCCAAACACAGCCTATAGAAGAAGAAAAAGCCAATTGTGCCAACTCATGGACATCTCGATTTCCCTCACACGGTACATAAGTTGCCTGAAACAAAGGATCATCACGAACCAGAAGAAGGAGAGTGTGCATAAGAGAACCCACTTCCGAAACATCTTCAACCTCCCCTCGAAGAACACGAACTAGACGAAGCGAATCCGTCTCCACTTGAATTCCTGAAAAGCCCAGCTGCAACGCCAGTTTGACACCTTCAAGCAAAACCAAGCCCTCAGCCATATCAACATCATCACACTGAGGAAAGATGTTCGCAGCCGACATAAGAACTTGGCCATCACAATCACGAAGGACCAAACCACCCCCCACTTGTGCACCTTCCGGTCGAAAAGCTGCAACCGAATTGAGCTTGTACACCAGCCCAGTTGGAGGAGACCATTTACAGTCAGACCAAGGAAGTCGAAACACATGCTGGGCCGGGGATGGAGAAGCAAAACGAGCCCGATATTTTGAAATATAGTATGTCTCAAAAAGACCCAAATCATGATCCACAGAAATATCAGAACCAACAGACCAGACATACCGATTCCTCATGTTCCAAATTGCCCATAGAAAGACACAAAACTCTTCAAAATCAGCCGACGCAAGATTATCATACGCACACTGGAACATAAGAAAAGGATTAGCACCTGAAAAAAGCAACAACGAGCATAATTTTGTCCTCGCCCAAGCATTCCGAATCACCTTACAACGCCAAAACATAAGGGCGAGTCCTCCTTAAATCGACAACAAAATACACACATCGGAGAGCAGTCCACTGAACAGTGACGAAGATTACACCGAGTAGGAAGTACATTAAGACATAAACGCCACAAAAAGTGCTTAATTTTACTCGGAATCTGCAAATTCCAAAACTGAACCCACCACTGCTGAATGCCATCATTCGAGGAAGGCGAAGGTCGTTGTAGAAGATCCACTCGTTGTGCTAAGCGGTACCCACTTTTCATAGAAAAAATACCACATTTTTCAAAATGCCAAATAAGACGATCATTTAGCCCATCTCAGCAAAGGAATATGCAAGATAAGTTGTTGCTCAGAAGGATTGAAATTATTGCGGATAACCTCATAATCCCAACCTCCCGAAGTTGTGATAAGACAACTAACCTTAGATTCAACTGGCAAAGAGGGAGCAGATTGCACTTTGAACTCATGATCACGAGGTAGCCAATTCGACCCATAGATCGGAATCGAGCAACCATTACCTACACACCAACGGGATCCTTAAGTAAGTAAATCACGACCCCATAGTAAGCTTCTCCATATAAAAGAAGGTCGCCTACCCAGATCAGCATCAAGAAAATCCTTATTAGGAAAATATCTACCCTTGAGCACATTAAACAGAAGAGAGGAAGGATCACTCACCAATCTCCAACATTGTTTTGCTAACAAAGCACGATTAAAATGCTCCAGATTCCGGAAACCCAAACCCCCATAGCACTTTGGAAGGCATAAAGAACTCCAAGCCACCCAATGAATTGAGCGATCATCTTTAGCACCACCCCACCAAAACCGGGCCATAATCTGGTGTAAATCACGAATCTGACCACGCGGTAAGCGAAAGCAATTCATTGTATAACACGGAATAGCCTGAACCACAGATTTAATAAGTACTTCCTTACCCCTTGCAGAAAAGAATTTGCCCTTCCATCCTTGAAGGCGGCGCCACACCTGATCCTTCAAAAACAAAAGAGTCCCTGATCGATTCTGGGGCATAAAGGATGAAAGACCCGAATATTGCTGATGGCAGGAAGTTCGAGAAACTTGGAGAATCTGACTTATATAACACTGAACATTCTCTTCTGTACTTGGACTGAAGGCAATAACGGACTTGTTAAAGTTTATCGTTTAACCCGATGCTCGCTCATAACATTTTAACAACTCCTGGATATGAAAAGCCTCTTGAGCTTTAGCCTTGAAGAACAAAAGAATCATCAGCAAAAAACAGATGAGAGACAGGCAGACTCCTTCGTGCAATCCGAAAACCTGAAATACATGCCCTTTGCTTAGTCCCATTCAACAAACAAGATAAACCTTCGGTACACAGCAAGAATAGATAGGGCGACAAAGAATCTCCTTGTCGAAGACCTCTAGTCGGGTTGACGTGGCCCACTCGCTCCCCATTCACATTGAAAGAGAATGTGATACATCACATAATCAAATTCACCCATCGCTGATCAAAACCTAACTTCAACATAATTCTTTCCAGTAAGACCATTCCACCCAATCATAGGCCTTACTCATATCTAGCTTCAAAGCAGACCAACCCACCCGACCCTGCTTTCGGTGTTTCAATGCATGAATGCATTCAAAACCCAAAATAGCATTACCATCCACACACCTACCATGTATTAAAGCACTCTGATTTGCTGAAATAAGCTGATTTAAAATCCGCTTCATACGGTTCACCAAAACTTTTGAGATCAACTTATAACTGACATTACAGAGAGAGATTGGACGGTAGTCAGCCACAGATCGAGGCTTCGAGACTTTCGCAATAAGGACAATCATTGTCTCATTTAAGGGTCGAGGAGAACCTTCCCCATTTAGAACATCTAAACAGCCGGCGATGACATCCGAACCAATAATCGACCAGTGACGGTTGTAAAACAAACTAAGAAGACCATCAGGGTCGGGCGCTTTGTGAGGATGAATTTGCTTAAGAGCCAGGACTACCTCTTCAAAAGAAAATGGTTGCAATAAACTCTGGTTCATTTGGGCATCCACTCGACTTGGAACCTCAGAAAGGGCCATCCCAAATTCCTCCTTAGAAGGATTCGAACTCGTATAGATACAATGAAAATAATCAGAAATGATGCGCTCAACAGATTCAGCATCCTCACACCAAGAGCCATTCCGATCATATAAGCCCACTAGACGATTTTTCTTACGCCTATGTGAGGCTTGATAGTGAAACCACCGAATATTACGATCACCTTCCTTTAGCCACAATTCTCGAGATCGTTGCTTCCAGTAGATCTCTTCCTCATGCAAAACATTCTCCAACTGAGCTTCTGCCTCAACCAGATTAGACCCCAAAGAATCAAATTTCAAACCCTGAGCAGCCCGTTGAACCTTATATGTGGCCATACGAATTCGCTCGGAGTAGTTACCCACTTTCGACCTTCCCCATATAAACAACTCTTGCATACAAGCTGAAGCCTTCCTGGCTAAACAAGAAGGACGAGAACCAGCAGCATGAACAGACCATGACTCCCGCACCCGATCAGAAAGTTCAGGGAATTGAAGCCAAACTTCCTCAAACCTTCTGATACGAGTACCCCGTGTAAAATTTCCCACCCGAGCCACCTGAAGACAGAGAGCAAGAGGACGATGATCAGACCTATTATATGCCAAATGCTGAACCTCTACATCTAGATATAATCAGTGCCATGAAGAAGTACAAAACACCCTAACCAAGCGTTCATAAATTGTGGCAGACCCCGGGCGACGATTACACCAGGTGAACTTTTCACCCACAAAGCCCAAATCCTGCAATTCACAATGATCCACAACATTTCGAAAGTCAGTCAATTCAGTCGTAGTCTTCTCACACCCCCCATCCTTCTCATCGTTTGATAAAATGGCATAAAAATCACCACCCACCACCCATGGAGTATCCGATCCTCCACGCAATCGCCTCAACAAAGCCCAAGACTCAAAATGACGTTTAGCAGAAGGGTAACCATAGAAGCCAGTTAAACGCCAATGAACATCATCAATAGACACCAACCATCAATGTGATTCGAAGATAATGAGATTAGACTGAACGAAACATCAGCTGTCCAGAATAAAGACAAACCACACTATGACCAGAACAATCCACACTAAAACAGTTATCATATCCCAATTGTTGTTTCACAATATCCATTCGTCCACCACAGGATTTAGTTTCAGAAATGAACATTATGAGGGGTCGATGTGCCTAAACCAACTTGAACAGGCGTCGGATTGCTCGAGAGGACCCCAACCCCCGAGCATTCCAAAATATCAGACTCATGGCGATAGGCGGGGCTGGACTCCAGCTGCTGCCATATTCTCATCACCCACATCAGAACCAATCTCCTTCACCCGTTTCGAACAAATACTCTCAGACAAAGGACTTTCCTCCGTTGTATTAGTTACATCACCAAAAGCATGTCTCGCCTTACGTTTCCACGAGCCCTTTACCCTTCCCTTCACCTTCCCTACATTCGCAATAATAGAGTGTTCATCCACAGCCTTCCCCGTCCGAACCTCCTCCACCTGATGACCATCATCCACTACACAGTCCACAATGTAATTAACAACCATAGAAGACTCTGTCATGATCGCCTTACCCTTCCTATCCACCATACCCTGTTGGCCGACACACTCATTCCTATCAGAAGCATTCAAACTCACATTCATATCAGTAGCATTCAGGTGTGACCCAGTATTATCCTAACTCTCACCCACTGCAGGACCATTTGGTGGTGATACAATCGCAGTCGGGGCCAAACAGTTTACCAGTGCTCCATCATCCCCAGGATCAAACACATCCTCAAACTCACATTCACGATTAACAGATGAAACCCCAGCAAACCGTCCATGGCCACACCCACGACGACCTCCTCTTTCTTGGAATTCATTAACTCCCCTGGTCATCACAGGTCCCCGAGACAGTCGAAAAAAATCAACCCGAAGCCAATCACCATAAGGAAAACCCATGTCTGCATTGTTCCCATGCCCACTGACCACACAGTCACGATGCAGATGCCCAATCCTACCACACTGAAAACAAAAATCGGGCAAACGTTCGTATTGAATCGGACACCAACTAACCGAATCATCCTCAAGTCGAAGTCGAATACCACGCCTCAATGGTTTATTAAGTTCAATACAAACACGAACCTGCATAACAGATCCTATCCACTCCTCCTGTCCTGCACCATACACATCTACAACAGTACCCACAGCACTCCCAAAATTCCTAGCCATAACACATGTAAGATATTTCAAAGGTACATTGCAAAAATTAACCCGGAAAGCACATTTTGAGAAATCCATTGCCACTGGATCATCATTCCCCTGGGGCGACACAAGGACCAACAAAGCTCTATCAAAGGTCCAAGGCCCCCCATTCATTACTCTAATTTTCTCAGCCACTGACCGAAATTTGAAGATGAAAACATTTTCTCCCACATGCTCAATTCGATTACCCTTATGAACATTCCATAATGAAATCATCAGATTGCTGAAAGCCTCAGAGTTAACTCATTTGTGAGTAAGAAGCTTACCCACCATACAAACCTGCACCGTCGCATCCGAAAGTAGAGGCAAACCCACCAGCACAGAGATCGTCGTCGTTTCCTCTTCCATTAGTGCCATATTTTCCCAACGAGAAGTCAAATCATCCATCAGAAACCGTCTATCGGAACCAAAAGTTATCGGTAACCTCCTGAAACCGTAAAACCCAACTGTAACGCCCCCAAAATTCAACCTAACTTTAGGAAACATTACTAAACATTTACTCTCATGACAACCTAATGCCTCGAAAATTTTGGCAGCATAACGACAGAACTATAAGCTACCCAAATTTTTAACACACCTGATAGACAATATATATAAGCAGATAGTCAATCTCACTCCACAACATCCATACACAATCCAACTCCACAACAGAATACAAATGCGAGTCAGGTCTCATATCAAGGACTACCTACATACATTAGAAAATTCACAACACGTAAAAGAAAAGACTTTTAACCTTTCAGAACTACACCTAAAACATTACAACCAAATTAACATCAACCCTCGCCCATTCATCAACTAGAAGAAAACATTAACATCTTAGGCCACAACCTAACTCGAACTCAAAACTAAGGACAAGTAGCAAGGAAAATATGAACAGAACGAGCTAGCTATGGTCTTTCCTTCGTCACGTCTCCTCTACATCACCAAGCTCGAATATATTTGCAGCACCTACAAAACCTGGTGGTGGGTCAGTACAAAACCACGGTACTGAGTAAGTGGCTCACACCTGAAGAGCCATCAAACAACATACACATACAAGGCAGACATCGTGCTTTCCACACACAAGCTCAATATACATGGAAAATAATTAACACATACACCATGCATCAAACCATACATAGAGCAACATACTCATGCGACATACATCCATAACCACTAACTCAAGCTCTCACAAGCTCTATCTGACTCCTTTGAGTCCTCTCAACTCCTCTAAGTCCTTTCAAAGCTCTCCAAGACTGAACCTTCGAGTCACACTGACCCCTGACCATTTGTACCTAGGGCCTCAGGCTTCTCTACGGAGCTCGGTGTTCGACCCTTGACCATTTGTACCCAAGGGCTCGAACTGTGCATCGCCCCTTGGCCATATTACCCAAGGCACCCGATGACTTCAAATTCTCGTAGCTCTCACAAAGCTCTCCAAGACTGACCCTTCGAGTCGCACTGTCCCCTGACCATTTGTACCCAGGACCACAATGCTCTCTACGGAGCTCGACGTTCGACCCTTGACCATTTGTACCCAAGGCCTCGAACTGTGCATCACCCCTTGGCCATATTACCCAAGGCACCCGATGACTTCACAATCAAACTGTACAACCCCCTTGGCCATATTACCCAAGGCACCCGATGACTTTCACAATATATAGACTCATCACATCGCCCCTTGGCCATATTACCCAAGGCACCCGATGCTCCTCTTAATCCATTGGTGACATACCACCCCTCGACCATTTTTACCCGAGGCACCTGGTATTCACCTTACTTTCCTTTAACACATACAAGGTCCTTTGACCTCTATCACATGCAAGGTCCTCTGACCTCACGGTCTCACTATCACACAAGGTTCTCTGACCTCATAGTCTCACTATCACACAAGGTCGTCTGACCATTCTTACACTAGACAGGTTCACAACCCACAATACACAACCTAAACATGCTCTTCTAGCTCATGTCATACTTTTAGTCCATGCAACTACCAAAAGTACAATACATGCTCACAACTTTAAAATCATGCTCTATAACCAATCACAACAAGATAACAACATGCTTATCACAGCCAGTTTGCACCACAACAACTCAACATACATCAGTACAATAGTTCGATATATCAGATCAACATGCACAAACTCGTCATTAACATAACATGTAAATATATCCACATATCGAAACTAAACAAATAAAACACACAACATGCTAGCACACAAGCAAACAGACTCAACAGGTAGAATTCCACTTACTTATAGCGCTACTAGGATAATCCAAGAGCCCCTAAAGAACTCGAAAAGCTCCGAAACCAAACTTGGATTCAAGCTTGCAAGCTAGATCGACAGCCAGGAACAAGATTAATTCCTAAAACAAGAACATTTGAACATTAAGAACTAGCCTAAGGCACCAAACCAAGATTGAAAGGGTTTAAAGAGCATTAATACTTACTAATTAGCACCTAAACGACCTTGAAGCTTGCTGTCTAGTAACCGAATGAGTTCAAAATCACTAATCCGGACCTCCTAGCCTATGGGCATCTAGTTCCAAGGCTGTTCGGGTTATGGGTATTCGTCGAAAGCCCGTTTCGAGCCCAAACGCTCAGTGGTTGGCTTTCAAAGAACCTCAAACCTGCAAATTGGAAGTCGTTACTAAATGGGTGTCTTGATTTTGAAGTCGAATAAGCATGGGTAAACCATATCAAGGCCATTTGGGTCATGGGTAACTCAAATTCGAATTCTAAAGAGTATGGGTTCAAGCAAAAGCTTACCAAATGACACCGAAAGGAGCTGGAAACTGTGTGGGTCTCACACTGAAGCGAGTTCAATGCACAAAATCCCATGGGTCACGTCGAAACTCACGAGTCTTTTGCGTACAAGTGTTGGAACCGCGCGGATCTTGGTGCTAGAGAGGAAAGAATGCGATGGAGAGAGAGACAACGACGACGGCAGCGTGGGTTTCACAAATCAACCTCTAAAAACCCGAAAACCCGTGGGTCTCTTGCTGCCCATGCCAAAAAGAGTGGAGGACAAGGGAGAGGCATCAAAGAGGAGCAGACGAAGAAGGAAATAGTCGAACCATCGGACTGCTGCACGCGCGAAGGAATGAGAAGAAGACGCAGCTGACGAACACCTGCTGCACACGCGAACAAGAGAACGAGAGGGAACGAGAGAGACAGCGGCGCGAGGAAGAATGGAAGAGAAACGCCGTCGCTCGTGAAGCTGCTATCGCCGGGCTTTGGACTGCTCACTGGGAAAAAGGAGGAAAAAGATCAGCAAGCGGTAGACGTTGGCGGCTGGAGGGATATTACACGAGGGGGGGGGGGGGGGTGACGGCTACATGAGAGAGGAGAGGAAGAAGATACCAAGAGACTAGGGTTTATTATTTTATTTTATTTTCTTTTATTTAATTTAATTCCCCTTACTAATGAATAAGGATCTAATAAATAAATTAGGAGAAAACTTTGGGATTGATGATTTCCCCAAACCAACCGAATCGATTTAGGAAAGGAAAATTCTAGGGATTTCTAAATTTCTAACTTTGAAAACCCACAGTAAGAACTTAAAGATTTGGGATAACATCTAATTAGGAGAAAATTCGAATTTCCTGCTGAACGAAGAGAAATTATATGAAAATTAAATTCCAAAATTAGAGAGTTAAGGACTTAAAAAAAAATCTCTTTTCCCTAAATTCAAGAAATTTAATTAGAACTTAATGACCAGGTCTAAATTCTAGATACAAAATTTAGGGAATAGACCCAAATGATCTATAATTAGCCTAATTTTTATAATACGGGGCATTACACCAACGAAAGAAACCAAAGACCCCACTCTCCCGTAGAGAGAAAACCCGTACTTGACGGGACGAAAAGAAACCTAGTTGGCGCATCAGCTATATCCCCTTCATTTAATTCTTAATTGCTTATAACTCAAACGAATTTCAAAATAGTCCATAAAACTAACTTTGCACATTTTTGCAATAAAGAATTGAAGTTGAAATTTTATTTATAACAAAGAGATTATATTTGATAAATTCAATTTTTTCCATTTAACATTATTTAATTAGATTTTTCTTTTACCTATTTCTAAATTTACTAATGATGTCATCTTTTATTTTTAATAAATTTAATTGAAAATCTATAATCTATAATCTATAATATCTATAAATGACGCTTAAGGGATAAACTTTTGATTTCCTTTTTAGCCCCCTTTTAATTTTCAAATTCCTCATTTGTCCTTCCTATTTAATTATTCATCTTTGATTTTTAGGTTATGTCACAATTATTTATTAAAAAAATCTTCTTTTTTTAACTTTTAAAAATTGGTTTGATATTCAATCAAAATCTATATTTAATTATTTAATATTCAATTATTTATTTATTTATTATTTTGAACAAAATTTAAATAAATGTTATAAAATCTCTACGCACAGATTCTGATTGAAAAACTAACAAAATGATAAAAATCTATACAATATTTGAATAAATATAATATTATACAATATTTGAATATTTTTCTAAAATCTATATCCATATTTTTCTTATTTAATTATTAATTCTAATTCATTTTCGGTTATGAAAATTAGAAGATTTTTTATTTAATTGGTTTTCGGTGGTTATAATAAATCAAATTTTTAAAATTAAATTTTGTGAAATCTAAATTTAGATCAATTGTTTTGATTTTTTAAAAATAAAAAGATAATTGAGTTTACTTTTCGATTAAATCAAATCAAGTTTTAAAATTAAATTTGAAAAACTAAAATTCAAATTAATTGTTTTTAATTTTCAAAATTTCTAATTTTAAAAGATTTATCATAACCACCATATTCACTTGAACCCTATAAATAGTGGTCTAAACCACCACGAAAAGACAATCGAAAATCATCAAAGAGGTGAAAGTTTTAGTCTAGAGGATATAAAGTTTTTTTTTTTTAACTCTAAAACCAAACTAACCGAATGAACCAAAAATTTTGGCAGCATAACGACATACATAGGACTAAACCAAAATTTTCTAAACACCTGCTAGAACAAAACAACACATCTATAACATTTTCAACAACACCATCATACTACAGCACAACAGAACTCCAGAGAACAAGCGAGCCAGGTTTCACATAATAATAGGCAACTAAATAAAGCATCCACAACTAAAGGCTCAACTAAGCACAACTAGCAACTTAATTATCATTAACAAAAAGAAGAGATAGAGTTCTTTAGAACAAAAACACCTAAACCTAGAATTCAACAAGAATAATTCAGAAACTAAACCTAACGGGACAACAGCCGTCCAACCATATTAAGCAACAAACTATCCTAACCAACATGAAAATAAAAGAGGAAGCAACGCGAACTAGCTATGGTCTTTCCTCAAGCACTTCCTCTGCATCACCATGGTTAAGGCAACCTTCATAACCTGCATAATATGGAAGTTGGGGGAGAGAGACTGGAGGGGGTCAGTACAACCATGGTACTGGTAAGCAGCCCGTACCTGAGAAGCCATCAAACAGCAACCAAGCAACCAACATGCTTTTCATGCGCAAACAACATACTTCTCAAAGCTATAAACACAACAACATGCTTAAAAGCAAGTAAAGTGAATGACTCTCCTAAGCCAAACCTCATGCATCTCGTTATGCAATGCACAACTAATCATCAAACGTATTTAGCCCTCACTTGGCTCTCCAAGATTAACCCTTCGAGTCGCACTATCCCCTGACCATTTGTACCCAGGGCCACAATACTCTCTACCGAGCTCGACGTTCGACCCTTGACCATTTGTACCCAAGGCCTCGAACTGTGCATCGCCCCTTGGCCATTTGCACCCAAGGTGCACCGATGCTTTCTAGACTCATCACACCGATCCCTGACCATTTGTACCCAAGGCCTCGATGCTCCTCTTAAAATCACTGGTGACATGCCACCCCTCGACCATTTGTACCCAAGGTGCACTGACATTCACCCAACTTGCCTTCCTTTCACATTCAGGTCCCTGACCTCTTTATCACAACTATCTAGAATGCATATGCCCTGCAACATGCTCCTAGACTCATGTACTATGCCCACCAAGCATATACATACAAGAACGTGCTCTCAACTCATGCTAACCCATGAATGCACAACAAATCTAGCATGCTTAACAACCAATCGCCACACAACAACAGTTCATGCTACTCGAAGATTCCATATATACATAAACAATAAAAGCAAGAAACAAAACATGTATTTAAGCATAGAAGCAATAAGCAAGAAGCAAGAGAATCGTTATAAAGCGAGTAAACAAACAGCGTGCATCATGCAATCAAACAGACTTCAATAGGTAAGAACTACTTACTTATAGCACTCCTAAGCGATCCTATAAGATCAACAGAGCTCCTAAACAACAAGATAAATGCTACGAGTCAAAACCAAGCTTAAGAACCTAATGATAAAACTAAAGAATGCTTAGAGAAGGAATTTCTTACTGAAACCACTTGATTCTCAACTGGAAGAGTGTAACGACCCTACATTTCATTCCTAGATCCTAGAGCCATTACCATATGCATTCCATTTCACTTACAAAGAATGACGAAGGAACAACACCTAGAGTAAAATATGCTTAGAAAATCAGTGAAACTTTTCAGCCTGGGATCCCAGTTAAAACAGAACAAGAAGAAATTTTCGACATTTTAGCAAAAGACTTTAAGCGGAATAAATCTTAAAACATCCCATAAGTTCAAAAGAAGAAATTCGAAACATAAATGCGGAAGTCTATCCTAAGGAAAACCATGGCTCGTTCAGCAGCGCTCCGTCACGCGTTCGGTACACCTTTACCTTTACCTGCAATTACATGTTAGGGAAAAGAATGAGTATTTAAGAAAATACTCAATAAGTAACAATGCTTCTAGACATGCAAGAATCAAGTATTCAAGAGGTTATTCGGGCTAAGGGCCTAAGGGTGAAGTCATCTCATTCCATTCCATCTCATTTCATTTCATTCCGTAGTTCGGGTCTTGTGATCAATTAGTTCACCTATATAAGTTTGCAGACTCCCTGAAGGTGCACAAGTGGGTAATTTGGGAGATCTCTACTCCTACTGATGGTAGAAGGCACCCAGTCAGTGGAGCTAAGTCTCACCCCTCAAGGCACTAATGTGCGCGTAGCGCTCTAAACACCATTTCACTGGTGGGGCGTTCATGGGTTTAAGTCGGAAATTAACTTCCACAGTTAGTAAATGACACCTAGACTGCGAAGCCAAGTCCCGCCCATTTAGCCCCTCATTTCAGTCAATACATCTCAGTCCCAGGTGTTTAATTGACACGACCCCCCCTACTAGAGCAGCTAGCCTATTCCTTTCCCTTTCTTACTCCTTCTCCGTTTAAGGCCTCTTAACATGCAGGCTAACTTATACTGCAACCAAGTCAACAAAAATTCTTTTCTTTTCCAGAGGTTACTGACAGGCTAAACCGATATGCACCATCCCAAAACTCAGACAATTACAAGAACAAGAACGACAACCAACACTTCTAAACAGAGAAACCACAAACTTCCCGTCATCTACTTACAATGTCCGCCAATAGCAATATACCCAAAAAAACATGCATTCACATCCACCTCATAACAAACAAAACTTAAAACAACCATACCCTTGCAAACAACAGTGTTCATATTATTCTCAGGCCATTTCAGTCTCAAATCAAACATAATCATTTCATATGCCAGAAGCAAAATTGTCATACCAAAGCATCAGCACATACAAATCAGCAAGTTATCTTACCTTTACAGCTCAATACAGGACGACACAACTTGACCCACGGGTCTTTCTAGCAACTCCACAGTTTCTAACAATTTTATAACAACTCAGATCCCAACACAGTACGACCAAATCAAGGATACTGAAACTGAATCCTACTTAATTCCTTACCCCAAATAATCTTTCAGAAGCAAAGCTGAAAATTCAAGCGGCGGCGACGAACAGATCTGAAAATGGCGACAACAGATGAGAGACGGTGGCAGCGGACCCTTTAGTAGAGAGAGAGAGAACGAAAAAAAGTGAGACTGAGAGAGGGAGCCACACGAAAACGGGAGAGAGAGAGCTATTTACCAGCGGCAGCACGGGACTACGGACGTGCGTCGTGTGGGTCTACATGGAGGTGGCGGCGTGCGGAGGCTGCGACGAGCGTGGACAGAGGGGCGGTGCGAATCGACGACGAGCGGCGGTGATCTATTACCGGCGGCAGATGAGGCGGCGGCGCGAGCGTGCAGACGAGAGAGAGAGCTGAGAGGGAGAGAGAGAACGGTGAGAGAGAGAGAGAGGGGGCTATCGGGGAAGAAGGGGGAAAAACAGATTTTTCTTTTTTTTTTTTTAAATCGGTCAACTTGACCGAAAATGTGGGGGGAAAAATTCCCCCCACTCACCCCCCTTTGACCGGGCTTTAAGCCCATTCCCTCATTCCTTTTGTTTTTTTTTCAAACAGGCTGTTACAAAGAGCCTAAAAGAGCCAAACTACAAGCAACAACCTACTAAGAGTTAGGAACCGACTTCTAACACATAAAAGACTTAATAAAGGAAGGAAGAGGGTGCTGGAATTTACCGTTCGGCACGCAAACAACCTCGAATATAAGTTGATTTGTGCTCGAAACAATCCAATAACCAAGATCCCAAGTCACCGGGTTATGGGTAACCAAAATCAAGGCCTTCCGGGTTGTGGGTATTCGCTGAACACGATCTCTGAGATCAAACGCTCTCTGAACAGCAACCGAATACACCTAATCCTGCAATTTTGAAGTCGATAACGAATGGGTAATCCAAATTTGAATTTGAAAGAGCATGGGTAATTACCAACTCACCGAAATCGCTAAAGGAAAGAGGAAATCGCGTTGGAACTCGCAATTTCAGATTAGTAGCGCAACTTGGTCTCGATAGGGAAGCAACATTGCGGTTCTAGCTGAGAACGAGAGAAAGAGAGGTCGAGGCTACAACTAACCAAAACTAAACGAGAAGACGAGAGAGATGGAGACCTTACCGGGCGAGTTGGAGGAGGAAGAAGACCCAAAGTCGTGGGTTCATTGGTGGCCAATCGTCGAGCACGTAGGGGAAAGAGAAGCTCGCGAGGAAGAGAACACACAGGAGAAAAGAGATGAACCGCGACTGCTACAGTGAGGAAAGACGGCAACGCGTGAGACAGAGAGAGAGCTAGCCGGAGAAGAAACGCTGCTGGCTGTGGGTTGGGTTGAATTCGCCAGAGATAGGGAGAGAAAGAGAGAGAGAAAGAGAGTGTAACGCCCCGCGTTTCAAAATCAAATCATTTTAGTATTTGTTAAGCGTTCTTATTTTAATTTGAATAATTAGAATTAAGTTTAGCCTTGGGTCGTTAAATTAGATTTCTATAATTTAGGGAAAAGTGATTTTTAATTAGGTCTTTAATTTCCTAAAGTTTGGAGGTTTAATATCTGTATTTATTTTAAATATCAAAAGACCCAAACTTTTCTTAATCACTTTTAATCCCAAATTCTTCAGGAGCTAAGATCGGGTTTAAAATTCAAATTGAGGATTTAAAATCGAATCTTAGACAATCCTTAATCCATATTTAAATGGGTTTTTTCTATTCTTAGGGTTTATTTAAAAGAAAATAAATCAAGAAAGCCCTAGTATTCTTCTAAGTCTTTCCCTCTCTCTTCTTCTTTAGTACGCCAGCCGCATACCCCCCCCAGAAATCTCGTTCTCTCTTCCCGCGAGGAAGGGCTGCCGCCGTGCCGTCAAGCTCCTTCTCCGGCGTGTGCAGCTCTGTTCTCTGACATCTCTCTCTCTCTCCCCCCCCCCGTGTGCCGTCCTCGAGCAGCAGACCCACGAAGCTGTCAATCTCGCTCCCTCTCTTTCGAGTCTCGCTGGTGATCTCAATCCCCTTCGGCCAAACAGATGAAGGAAGCATTGAAACTCGTGGCCAACAAAGGGGTCCAATGGAAAGAATCACAGACAAAAGTGAAGTCTCTAGTGCCAAGTGACCTAAAGCCAGAATCGGCAGTGTGGCTTCACTTCATCAAGAACTGCTTGATGCCAACCACCCACGATAGCACGATTTCAGTAGATAGAGTGATGCTACTGTATTGCCTAATGAAGGGGTTGGAGATCAATGTAGGGAGCATTATCAGGGATGAGATCTTAGCCTGTGGACGGAAAAGGGCAGGCAAGCTTTTCTTTGGCTCACTCATCACCCAGCTCTGTCAGAGGGTGAAGATTGTGCCAAGCAAGGACGAGGAGCGCCATTTCTTCAAGCCAACCATTGACTTGTCCTTGATAGGAAAGCTCCAGTAGAACAACATCCAGAGGAAGGATAAAGCCTCCACATCACAGGCCACACCTCAATCAGGGTCGAATGTAGCCTCTCCATCCCAACACACTCCTTTTACAGGGCCTTCACCAGCATCAGAAGCCCTAGGCATGGTCCACTACCAGCTTGATCGAATCAGGGAGAACCTGAAGACTTATTGGACGTATGCCAAGGAAAGGGATGAAGCTATTAGAGAGTTCTATCTCTCCATTGCCCCAAGCATTGCTCCGGTCTTTCCAAATTTCCCTCAGTCGCTGCTACCCTAAGAAGAAGAGGATTCTGATGAAGAGGAAGATGAAGAGAATGAAGAGAGAGAGAGTTCCTCAGACGAGGAATAGGGGAGTTTTCTGATCCCCTTTGACTGAATATTTTTGTGAATAAATACTGTTTTTTATTGTTTGCTATTTTTTAGTTTTAGCATGTTTTAAATTCTGTTTTTAGTAGTTTAGTTGTTATTTTGATTGTTTTAGTTGTTTAGTTGTTAATAGCTTTGATCATAGGGTAGTTTAGATAGCTTGTGGATAGCTTGGAATAGAATAAACTTGGATTTTTATCTTTATTTAAAAATCTGCTTGCTATTTTTTGAGCTTTACCTATGATAGTTTTGAAGAAAAAAATCAACTTTAAGAAAAATTGCTTTAAAATGTTTTGGAAGAAAAAAGCATGTTTCAAAGGAGTTTTCTTTTAAGCCCTTAATGATGAAAACTAGAGCTTTGTTCTATCTCAAAAGTGCCACCGTCTCAACTGAGTTGTTTTCTAGTCATAGGCTTTCCATTAGTCTTTTTCTTTACAAAATTGTCTTAGAGTCTAAAGTTCATCGTGTTTAACCTTTCTAACACTCTAGGAGAGTTTAGCCTTGAAGTTTTGAAAACAAAAAGCCTCATATTAAGCCCATACCTCAAAAACAAGCCAATGAGGACATTGTCTACCTTTAAGTTTGGGGGGTGCTTTATGCTTCATGTGAATATCGTTTGTAAATTTGTATTGCTGGAAAGAATATGTGCTCAGTAGTTTTGAAAAAAAAAAGAAAAAAAGATAAAAGAAAGAAAAAATCGAGAGTTACTCCTCCTTCCTAGGGTTTACTGAGTAACCAGGGGAATTCATGACACCCATGGTTTGCCACTACATGAAAGGTTTGCCTAGGGAAGTGAGTATCACTCCGAGCTTGTGAACTTTGCTCGTAGCCAGATGCCTTCACCACAAAGTGTCGATAAGCTAGAACGAAGGTAAAGATGACAGCAAGGATGCTCTTGGGAGAAAAAAAAGTTGAATAAAAGGAGCACCAGCAGTCAAATAAGTTTGGGGGAGATGGAAAAGGTCTAGTAGTTCATATATGCTTTTGTTTTCCTAAAGATTGTTTTCTTAACCTAAAAGGACTACACTAGACTTGATGAGTAGAAGTTAGGTAGTTTAAGCACATTGGTTAGGATGGATGAGAGAGAGTTTTGCTTTGAAAAAGAACAATAGAAATCTTCATGCCTAGGAAACTCAGACATTGTGACTGGCACTAGAGTAGAACCCTCTCCTTAAAGGCAAACTTTTTAGAAAACGATCTTGAAATACATGTTTACTTGATTCCATGTCACTTGATTTGAAATGGAAAGTTGATACTAGTACCATGATTCATTACTATGCATGAACTCTAAAGTTTTGATTTGCAATTAATATTGAGCTTTTACATTTTGATTGGCAATTAAAAAGTTGATCTCTGACATTTTGATTGGCAATTGCTTGAGGACAAGCAATGAGTTAAGTTTGGGAGTATGATAAGGGTAAAAAATATACCTATTTTACCCTTATTCTTAGCTCATTTTTTGGTCAAATATTGAGTGTTTAGGTCAATTTTACTATTTCTGAGCTCAAAATATGTTAATTTGATACGTTAGGGTGTTGAGAGTCACTTTTGTGGAATTATGCTTAATTATGCCTAAAAAGACTTGATTTGAAGCAAATTTGACTTAGTTTGCTGTTGTGCAGAAAAACAGAGTTGAAGCTGGAATTCCCCAGAAATGCGACCGCATTTCTGCGAAGGCAAAATGGAAATGCGACCGCATTTCTGGAAAAACAGAGTCCGTTCCGAGTCGCACGCGGGTCGTTGTTGACGAGTCTTCTTCGCACCTAACCGGTTGTTTTGACCCCGAAATGACTGGGCAACCTTCCAGCACCTATTTCACAGCTCCTCAACCAATTTCTACACTATATAAGCTCGGGATTCAAAGTCAAATTCAAGCAGAACTCACTTGGAAGAAAAGGGTGGTGACAGAACCCTGGCTCGACGCCAATGAGTAGGGATGCCCGAGGTCCTTCTTAGATGACAAATTCTAACCCGAGAGAGAGTTAGACATCAAACCTTGTGGTTTGTAGAGAGTTTCACCCATTCCCATCTTGTAAAAGTGAGAGAGTGGAGTGTCTTAGCGAACTCTAGAAGGATTGTGTAAACAAAAAAACCCATAATATTTAGCTATCTCTTTTAATTCCAGCTCTTGAATCTTTTCATTATCTTGTATTCTTTGCATCATTGTTTCAATGAAAATGTGTTCATTTGCTTTTTATCCCATCATGAGTAGCTAAATCCCGCTGAGGGGTTCAATGTGGTGAATTCCCTTAGGGTTTAATGGCTTGAAAGTGTTTTATTTGCTTACGTAGGGTTTAATGCATGTCATTCTTTATTGAATATCATTATGATCTTGCTGAGTTTAATTTGATCACTTAGACTTTGCATGCTATGTGAGTTTGATCTCGAAAGGGACAAACGATATCGGTTCTCATAAAGGTGATATAGGAGAAAAAGCTCGAAAGAGATTGTTCGGCGGTATAGGGCAAGCTGCCTAAGGCACCCTATATCGACTATAGGGTTATATGTTGCATTCGTGAATTATCTATGTCGGAGTCGAATCCCAGAAATGGGCATAACGGTACTCGTTTAGCCTTCTTACGGTTTTTGGAAACAAGGGCCAAAAGGAAGTTAATCTGACCCAATGCATTAAACACTCTTAAGTTAGATATTGCATAAGTATGGTTGTTACCCTAGGGATGAATCCATGTTGAATACCTCGTTTTATCTTATTGTTATTTTATTCTATTGTTAGTTTTATTTATCTTTTCGAAAAACCCAATCAATCAACTTATTATTTTCTTTGGTTACCTTTTTCAAAAGCAATCATTTGAGCAGTTTCTTCATCAAATCTGAATTTCCAATTTAGTCCTCGTGGGATCGATACCCTTGGAATACTTTCTAAGATTTTTTTTATTATTACGTGTCACAATGTATACTTGCACTTAAGTGTTGGCTGGATATTTCTTTCTTATTATTATCCATCTTATCTCACATTCCATCCATTCAGCTAGCCATGCACCACCCTCGTGTGCAGTCCTCGAGCAGCAGACCCACGAAGCTGTCAATCTCGCTCCCTCTCTTTCGAGTCTCGCTGGTGATCTCAATCGCTATCTCTCTCGTTTTCTGTCGGCTGGCCTTGGATCTCAGGATCGTTTCTCTTTAGTCTTCTTCTCCGGCAGTGAGCAGCGACTGTGTGAGCCCTCGGTTTGGGTTTTATTGTTCGCTCGTGGGTAAGGTCCTTCTCTCTTGATTTTCATTCAGTTTCAGCGAACTTAATCTCCCTCTTTCTCTCGTTCTCAACCAAGAACCGCGAGCAGTAAGCAACCCACACGGCAGTAGCGTCGATTGTTATCTCTCACTCGCGTTCTTTCCTCTCCGGCACCCAAACTCGCGTGATTCCCGCCTTTTTTGGTGTCGTTGGTCGTTCTGGTATGTTTCGCTTAAGACCCATTCGATTCTCTTCGAGTTTCAAGAATACCCATTCGAATTAGGACCTTGGATTGTGTTTAGAACATGACCCATGCTTGTTTGAGTTTGAATATGGTTTACCCATTCGTTATCGACTTCAAAATTGCAGGATCAGGTGTATTCGGTTGTTGTTCAGCGAGTGTTTGATCTCAGAGATCGTGTTCAACGAATACCCACAACTCGGAAGACCTTGATTTTGGTTACCCAGAACTCGGTGACTTGGGATCTTGGTTGTTGGGTCGTTTCGAACACAAATCAGCTTATATTTGAGGTTATTTGAGCGCTGAACGATAAATTCCAACACCTTTCGTTCCTTAAATAAGTCTCTTAGGTGCTTTAAATCAATTCCTGACCCTTAGTAGTTGTTGCTTGTAGTTCGAGCTCTTTAGGCTCTTCCGGTTGGTTCTGTTGATCCTTTAGGATCGCATAGAAGTGCAATAGGTAAGTAGTTCTTATCTGTTGAGTCTGTTTGATTGCATGATGCACGCTGTTTGTTTACTTGTTTTATAACTGTTCTCTTGTTTCTTGCTTCTCTGAATCATGTGACGCCCGAGGTTAGGAGGGGTACATGAATGAACCGAGATCACATCCGAATGAGAGGGATCCTGAGGATATGAAAGCATGGTCAAGATAACCTTAAAAGAATTTATAGATACTACCTATACCAACAAGGTGCACCTTCCTTTTCCGTGGCTCAATCATAGGAACTTTGAAGTTAAGCGTGCTTAGCTTGGAGAAGTTCTACGTTGGGTGACCTCCTGGGAATTTTCCTACGAAGCATGTGAGTGAGGACAAAGCATGCTAAAAGGACCCCGTGTTGGTTTGTGGGGATAGTCTTCACTCTTAAAAGTAGTCAGAGTCAAGTATGGTGACGTCGCCAGACCGCAGGGGATGTAGGGGAATGCCGAGACCGTGAGGTGCCGACAGCGAAAGAGAGAAGAAAACATAGGGGTTGGGGGTGGTTTGCGGCTGTACATGAGAAGGAGAGGGAAGAAGAGATGAATTTAGGGTTTTTTTTTTCTTTTCTAAAATAAAACCCTATGAAAGAAAACCCAATTAAATAGGAAATTAGACTTTATCTAGGATTTTATTTAAAATCCCAAACTTAACTCCTAAACGATTTGGTATTGAAAATAATCCAACTGATTAAGGATTTGGGTCTTTTGATATTTAAAATAAATATCAAATATTACACCTCCAAACTTAGGAATTAAAGACTTAAATTTAAAATCCTTTTTCCTAAATTTTAGAAATTTAATTTAACGACCTAGGACTAAGCTAAAATTCTAATTTTTCAAATTAGAACAAGAAAGCTCAACAAATCTCAAAATGACTCGATTCTGAAACGTAGGAAGTTATAGATATGGTTTTAGATCATTCTCATGGGGTTTCTTTCTTTTTTTTTTTTTTTTTTTTTTTAAATCTCATCTTTGGTAAGATTAAGAATTAGTTTGATATGGATTTAGATGAACAGGTAATTATAACTCTTTTTATTTTTTATTTATTTTTATATACCAATTTTATTCCAAAATAATGAGTTTCATCTGCATTTTCTATTTATTTTTAATTTTTCTTTAATTTTTATATGTCAGTTTTATTCATAATAATCATTTACTTTTATAACTTTGCAGGATACAAAGATTCAAACATTATTGTTCAACAATACTATTAAAAAATTAGGTCACATGCTTAAAAAAAATAAGACTTATATTATAACAAATGATAATATAAAGTCAATCAACAATCAATTTGTAAATGTTCATGATAAATTGAAATTAGCATTATCTGCAGTTACTGAAATTGAGATTCAATTTCTATTGTGTCAATAATAAAACATGTTTTTAAAATATATAACAAAAGATTTTAAATAATTAATTTCAAAATAGTGATTCTACAAAATCGTTGGAAAAACAAATTACCTTATTCAAATTTCTTTACTTTTAATATTATAACATAGACGATTTTTTTTTTCAAAATGTTTTAAATGGACATTTTTTTAAAAAAGAACATTTTGAGGGAAATATTTTTTTGACAAGTTTTAAAGTATATTACAAACTTTTTTAAAAACAAATTAATTAAAAGTATACTATTATGTTTCATTAAATATTTACATAAATAATAAAATCAGAATTTCATAGATTTTTTAAAAAAATAATTAAAAATATCCATTCAACATTTAATTTCACCATAAAAATTTATGTTTTGAAAATTTTTAATCACGTGCATCGCACATGTCTTTTAACTAGTATATATAAATGGCGCTTAAGGGGAGAAACTTTTGATTTCCTTTTTAGCCTCTTTTTAATCTTCAAATTCCTCATTTGTCATTCCTATTTAATTATTTATTTATTATTTTGAACAAAATTTAAATAAATGTTATAAAATCTCTACATTTTGATTGAAAAAAATAATAAAATGATAAAATCCATAAATAAACGATTCTGATTTATTAATTCTAATTGTTTTTTAGTTGTGAAAATTAGATATTTTTATTTAATTATTAATTCTACTTGATCTTCGGTTGTGAAAATTAGAAGATTTTTTTTATTTAATTATTAATTCTAATTGGTTTTCAGTGGTTATAATAAATCGAATTTTTAAAATTAAATTTTGTGAAATCTAAATTTAGATCAATTGTTTTGATTTTAAAAAATAAAAAGATAATTGAGTTTAATTTTCGATTAAATCTAATCAAGTTTTAAAATTAAATTTGAAAAACTAAAAATTCAGATTAACTATTTTTAATTTCCAAAATTTCTAATTTGAAAAGATTTATCATAACTACCAGATTCACTTGAACCCTATAAATAGACGGATAAAAAAGAGGTGAAATTTTGAGTTTAGACCATATAGTTTTTTTTTTTCTTTTTATGGTCACCGTTTGCCAAGACGACAAAGGTCCAAAGACAAATTGAAAGATGGGTGTGGAGCTTTTCATCGTGTGTGGTGCATGATGAATTAAAAAACTTCATTCATACTTCATCTCTAGCAATGTGAGTAAATATAATATTTTCATTTAGTGTAAATATATATAATTTTTTCTTATTTCTTTTTCAAGTAGACGAATGTATCTCTAGGAGATTTTGTTAGTTTTCTTTAGTATCTCGATTTTATTAGTTTATATTATATTTTCTCTACGCCCATGAGTTTCAAATGAATAAGAAATATTTTCTGAAAAATTGGTTTAAAAAAAATAATCCCACGTTTATATTCAAATTCCCATGTTTATGTTTTCTTTTTAAAATTAAAAAAAAAAATCTCATCTTTGGTAAGATTAAGAATTGGTTTAAAAAAAAAAAAAAAAAAAACTCTTTTTTAATTTTAGTAAAGATTAAGAATTGGTTTTAAAAAAAAAAAAAAAAACTCATCCCATCTTTGTTAAGATTAAGAATTGTTTTTTTTTTTAAAAAAAAAACTCTTCTTTAATTTTAGTAGACCATTCCCACGTTTATGTTTTCTTTTTTTCTTTTTCTTTTTAAAAAAACAACTCGTTTTTTGTAAGATTAAGAATTGGTTTAAAAAAAAGAATAAGATTAAGAATTAAAAAATCTTTTGGTAAGATTAAGAATTAGTTTTTTTTTAAGAAAATCTCATATTTGGTAGATCATTCCCACGTATATTTGGTTTTCTTTTTCTTTTTTTTTTTTTTGAAAAAAAATAACTCATCTTTGGTAAGATAAGAATTGGTTGAAAAAAAAAGGAATAAGATTAAGAATTAAAAAATCTCATCTTTGGTAAATTAATATCATGATTTATTAAAAAAAATATTTATATAAAAATAAATTACCTAACCATATCTCATAAATTTGGAATGAATATCATGATTTATTAAACAAAAATTAATAAATTAATGCATATTTCAAATTGAGATCATGATTTATTAAAAAAATAAATTAAAGTATATGTCAAAATATCGCATGATTTATTTGTTCATTTTTTATAATTTGACTCAACATGAATATCTGATTTTAAATTTTGAATTCAAATGAGATAATGCGATTCAAAATAAGAATCACAATTCTTAATTTTATAAACAGTTTGATTTAAAATAAAATCAATTTTGAATTTGAATCTAAATTTTCCCTATGAATATCATCTCTAGATCTCCCCTCTCTTGATATTTCATTTACCAATCCTTTGTATATGAATAATCTCTCCATGCTCACAAGAAGAAAACTAAAACACTAAAGAAGAAGTATGCATGACAGATTAATTCCTCAACAAACTATATTTGGTTATATCTGAACAGATTGTTGTTTGATTCAAATTTCAATAAGTTTTAAATATTAAATTAGTTCAAATTCTAATAAAAATATTCTAGGGTTATTCAAATTCTAAATTCTAAAAGGAAATATTTGAGACCACGATGATTCAAACCTAAAAAATGTATAAAATGATTGAAGATATGTTTGAGGGTTCTGTGTTGATTTAAATTCCAATCTATTGAAATGAATTTTATTTTAGAGAAGAATGAATTTATTCTTAATATCCTTATAAAATTAAATTATATTCAAACTATCAAGATTTTATCATCTTTAATATATAATTAAAATTATTAAATCTTATTTTAAAACTTTAAAATAAAATTGTTAAATTTCACGTGCAACGCACGTGTTTATTACTAGTAATGTAAAAAGGTAGGAATATGAGGAGCTTAAATTACATATTTATTTCTAGAAATTAATTTTAAAATTTTATGATTTTGCATTTAATTAGAATTAATATTTGGATGAAAAGTTTTGTAACTTACACATCTCATACAATATATATAGGTCTCCTTTCTACGCTTTTCTACAACGATTTAGCTTTTTCTTTTTAATTTGTTCTTCTTTATCTATTAGTTTTTTTTTTTTTTTTTTTTTGAGGAGTTTTATCTATTAGTTCTTTCATATAATTTTTAGGTTTAGAAGATCGCAATGCATATTGGTGTAGAAAATCATATGGTTCGTAACCGATCTTAAGCACCAATTAAAAGCAAACATGAAACATGTTCTTGATTGTTTGAAGTAAATGTATCAAAATATCTAATAGATGTTTTTATATTATTTTATAATATTTTTTTTTATTGTTCTAACTGTTTGTGTATGATCATTTCTTTAAATTTTTATTTATGCATGATTTTTTTTTTTATCTTATCAATGAAATATAATTTTTTTTCCTCATCGTCTAACTGTAGAAATTTTAATTATTTTTCTTATTGTTTTTACGGTTTATATATGATCAATTTTTTTTTTATCTAATCAATCAAATATCATTTTTCCTCACCATCTAACCATAGAAAATAAATCATGTTTTCTTTACTTTTAGATTTTTAAATTAGTGTTTTTTAGTATCAAACAAGAAAAAAAAATTAACTAAAACAAAATGATCAATCGTTTTAGAAATATATATATCTATAATCTATATTTATAGTAATAATAATAACAGTGCTTGAAAAAAAAGGCCATAAAGGGAGGATGTTTGAAAAATATTTTTGGATTACTACGATCCAATTTTAATTTTTTTAATTTAAAAAGATGTAATTTACATTAATTATTAATAATGAATGAATGGTAATATATACCATTATATTGTAATCATATAAAAGATTTTCCATTACTTAATTGCTAACCGGTTAGAATAGTAATTGACAAATATGGATTTGTTTTTTTTTTTTTTTTTTGAGTATATCAACATTTGGGGGTGGGGGGATTCGAACCTCTAACCTCTTGGTCGAGGGTACATGCCAATTATTGTTGAGTTATGCTCACTTTGGCGATAAATATGGATTTGTTATTCATTATTTAATAAATATTTATCTAAATATGATATTTAAACAAAAATAAATATTAAACGTTTTCAAAATAAGATTTTTAATTCATAAAATTTATATATTGTCATCTGTTTCTCACTTATCGCTACATATGTTGCATCCGATAAATTTTTTTGAAAAACTATTTACTTTCTACATATGTTTCTCATATAGTATATTATTAAAAATAAAATTTATATGTGATACATCTATGTATACCTAGATGGTGAAGGTACTTTTAAATTTTACGAATGGTATCCACCTTTAATTTTTACATAATTTTATAATTATTGTTTAAGCTTTTTTTTTTTTGTTATGGATATAAATTTGTATCAATACGTTTTTTTAAAACTAATTTACATCTATACTATATGAGGAACATGAAGATAGTGAATAGTTTTTTAATAAGAATTATGGTGGATGCAATTGTGTAGGGGTAAGTGAGAGTTTTGGTGTTATTAATTTACATTTAGCATTAATTTTCATTTAAAAGAAAAAAGAGAGAGAGAGTTTAAAATTGATGTCAATGTGAGTATGTGGGTCACTAAAAAGTTGTTAATAACTTTAATATATATATATATATATATATATATATATATATATATATATATATATATGTATGTATGTATATTATTCATTAAATTTCTAATTTAGTTACAATCAATAATGAGATTTAAATTACTTTTACTCACCCTTTTTCCCTCTCTATGAGGGTTTTCTCTCGATTTGGGAGGTTCCCTCAATATGGGGGTTAGGGCTGGTGAGTTTTCTAGGGTTTTTTCTAGGGTTTTTGGCGTGAGGTTTGACGATGAGTTTGCGTGGTTCTTCTGCGTTGGAATTTGGAAGAGGGTCGATTAGTTTGTTGGCAGAGCGTGGGCAATCGAGGTTCGAAGAGGTGAAGGGTGAGTGTTGCGGGAGCGTTGCGGCGGTGTGGGCGTGTAAACGGTGCCAAGATTAGGGATGACGAGTGACGGAAGAGATTGTCGCGGTCTCTTGTCAAATAAATTTATAATCCACGATTCCTAAAGCTAACTTGTAGCAGTAGTGGTCGGGGTCGATCACAGGGAACAATCGGTTTATTTCTAAATTCTTTTGTGTTTTTGAGGTAACCAAAAAGGGGGGGTTTTATAGATAAAAGATTAAGACATAAAGTAAAGACATGAAAATAAATAAGGAAAAATAAATGCAAGGAAAGTAAAGGTGGGGTTAGTTGATCTTACCACGAGGATCACTATAATCGGGGTTGAACTCGGTGTTAAGTTTGATTAATTTCATTAATCGATTATCAATTGATTTTAATTAACTATCTAAGTCCTGCGTACTCCGGCAACAAACCGAGAGCCATGATCCAACTATCACAAACATGCAAACGCTAAGTTTGATTCTAGCTTAAATTAATTAATTGGCCTATTAACTAATCTAAACCGCACTGGGATCTAGCCGAATTAATTCACATGCAACGAGCAACAAACCACAATTACAATTGATTAAATCATTTAGTTCTAGGGACGCATGCGTAATATCATAACGTTAACTTATTTGCTACTTAGATTTAGCAAGTAAATTTAGACAGGGCGCGGCCAAGGTTGTCAATCTTTCCTACCACAATCTAAACTTGTATGCAAAGAACTAAAATCACAAAGACAATTAACTAAGTAATTAAGAATGGAAATCTCATAAAATTGAATCAAACTTACAAACCGAGGTCCCGATTACAACGATCCGAGCTTAGTTGGCCATAGACAAGCACCTCCAAGCTCGAGGCTCGATCAACCGACCCTTAGACTAAGAAAGCTTAAAAGAACTCTTGAAACTAGAGAGAAAAGTGGCTACAAAATTGTATTGAGGGATGAATTGAGCGATTCAAGGGATGATTCTAAACCTACACCAAAGGCCTCTATTTATAGAGTTTCTTGGCCTTCAATTCGTGGTAGAATGGTGCTGAATTGGGTCTTCAAAGAAGGAAAATTTCCAGCCAAAATAGGAAAAAATTAATTTTGGAAAACTGCCTAGCGTCGCGACGCTGTGCGGCAAGCGTCTCGACGCTGCCCCTTCAATTTTGGAAAATATTTCTCGAATTGCCCTAGCGTCGCGACTCTGTGCGGCAAGCGTCTCGATGCTGTAGCGTCTCAACTCTGATGACGAGCGTCTCGACGCTGCGATGGCTCCAGGGGCAGAATGGTCATTTTATGCTTCGGTTTCGCTCGTTTTAGCCTCAAATTGCTTCCAAAGCTCCGGTGAGGACCTATAGACATATTATACTCATTTTAAAGCATTTTTCGCAAGGAATTCAACTAAGATAAGCAAATTGGGAGATTCTAAGTGTATAATAAATTGGACTTATCAACGAGCGATTAGTTTGTTGGCAGATTTTCGGCGATTGGAGGGTCGAAAGTGGTGATCGGCGTGTGCTGTGGGATCGCGTTTGTGGCGGTGCTGGTGTGTAGTCAGAGACAGGGTCAGGGACGACGGAGGAAAGCTGAGTCGTGGAACCTAGTGTGGGATTGCGTTTGCATTTGCTGCGTGGGTTGTGCGGCGTGTGCTGTGATTTTGCGGCGTGTGATGTACTGGGCGGCTTCGGCGTGGGCTGTGGGATCGTGTTTGCAGCGTGTGTTGTGTGGTGTTTGCGGCGTGTGTAGTACGACTGTGCGGTGAGAAGCTTTATGTCCGAAAGCTAGTTGTGGAAGAGGGTTTGGTGGCAGAGGCTATCGTAGGCGGTCAGTTTGTTTGGCAGATCTTCGGCGATTGGAGGTTTGAAAGATGTTGACAGTAAGTGTTGCAAGAGTGTGTTGTGGCGATGATGGTGTTGTGAGTGGGCACCGAGGTTGACAGTGAGTGTTGCGGGATTGAGTTGCGGCGGTGTTGTAGTTGTGAGTGGGCGTTGGTAGGGTGTTTGATAAGGGTCGGGAAGTGAGTTTTTTTGCAGTGGGAGTGTTTGGTGTGGGAGATGGAGGACCTGGTGAATTGGTGGAGGTCTTGGAGGTTGACGGAGGAGAAGGCAGAGAAGGTGAAGTTGGGTGAGGTAGCACTGGTTTTATCTGAGGGATCGATGGAATTGTGCGTAGTAGGTAAGGTGCTGTCGACAAAGCATGTGAATATAGATGCTTTTTGGAATGTGATGAGAGCGACATGGAGATCCCACGGGGCGACTCGGATAGAACCTGCAGGAGAAAATTGTTTGCAGTGCAGTTTCGGTCTAAAGAGGAGAAGGTGAGAGTTATTTCGTCAGGGCCATGGGCGTTTGACAGATCCCTTGTGGTATTAAAGGAAGCACAGTGTTTAGTGTCAGTTTTAGATGTGGAGTTCAATCATTGCTCATTTTGGGTCTAGATTCATAATGTTCTGCGTTAGCAGACAAGAGGGATGGTGAAGCATCTGGGGGGAAAGATTGGGGTGGTAGAGGAGATAGGTGGCTCGAAAGGAAGTGAGTGGACGAGATCGATCCTTAGGATGAGAGTGTGCTTGTGAGTGGATTGGCCCCTTCGAAGAGGTTTCCATATGCAGGATGAGGAGGGTAAAGAATTCTGGTGTCCAGTGCTCTATGAAAGGTGTGGAGTGGTGGGGGATGGTTTGGTGGCGCAGGGAGGTGAGCAGTATGGGGAATGGTTACGGGCAGGTGTGATTTTGGGTGAGGGTAGCCGACGGTTGTAGGAAGGGAAGTCGGAGGGTGGAGTGAGTCAGAAGGGAGTGAATGTTGGGATTTCTAAGCCTCCTGCCGGAAAGGGTACTCCGAGTTCGATCCTGGAGGAAGTGGGGACGAGGGGTGTGAGTGATGCCAGTGAGAGTCTGAGGGCCCAAGCTAAGGAACCTAGTGCCTGTGTGGCGAGGGATTCTCAGATGGGTGGAGGTGAGGAGGGTGGGACCAAAGTGGGACTGTCTGACAAGGGGAAAAGGAAGCAGAAGGTGGGGGGGTGCCTCTGCCCAACCTAGGGCCATCTATGTGGGCAAAGAAGTGATGGCTATTGATGAGGTGGGAGAAAGGGTGATAGCGGGGGTTGAGAAGGCTGTTAAGGCGACAAGTAGTAGAGGCTGGAAGAGAAGAGCGTGGGATGCACTTGCAGATATTACCAATAGGGAATCCTCTGTGGATTCAGTGGAGGGGCAAAAAGAAGGGTGAAGAAGGTGAATCTGGTCAGGGAGGAAAGAAGGCAAGAGGTGGGGAGGGGGTAGGATCTATTGTTTCTGCGGTGGCTGGCTCTTAGCCCCGTCGATCGCCATGAGTATCTTATTCTGGAATGTGCGAGGGTTGGGGTCAGCCCGTGCATTCCGTAGGTTCGCATTGAAGGGATAAAAGCCCTACGTAGCATAAAAGTTTCAGAGGACCAACTCATTTTAATAAACAATCAAAATACCAATACGATCGTAAAAAACGTACAAAGATTTAATCTAATTAATCTACTGTAAATAGAGGTCTAAGCATGTATTAATTCTTAAAAACAAATTAGAGATTAAGAGTACTTACATGATGGAGACCCTTCTCTCAGCACTATGCTCCAAGAACACTACCAAAAAGGAACACTTGTTATGGCTCTAAAAATGCTGAGATTTGGTTGGTGGGAACCCAAAATCTTGAAAAGGAATTCAAACCTACAACAAGGTTGCTGTAACTTTTCTGGAAAAACTGAGAGAACTCTTTTGAGAGATTCTTGGAGAGAACCAACGTAATCCAAAGAGAGAGAGAGAGAGATCTATAATTGGGGAGGGGGTTACACGCCTGTAACCCCATTTGGCAACCACTTTGCCCCACTCCCAAGCAACACGCCTGTAACTCATCTGGACCTAATGGACTTACAGATCAGAAGCTCCAATGATATGAGATTAACTGGCTAAACTCATTAATTAAGTTAATCAACTTCGTTAACTGTGGGTCACTCCACTAAAGACTCACAACTGCACTTTTCTCACTGTAGAATATTTCTGTGTCCACAGATATCGACCAATACAGTAAGTCATTTCTTCACGAGTGTTCGTAACGCCAGCTGGGTCAAATTACCATTTTACCCCCGGGTTACCTCTGGATCCTTAAGTACCATTGATCCCTCTAATGAACAAGGTTGTTTAGGGTCCAACCACTAAACAGGAGTTCCTCTCGGGCCAAGAGAGGGCAACACACCTTTGTTCAAGCCCCAGAATCAACCCTTAAGGGAACACACATCTACTTACCCCAATAGGGGAAGGGGTGAATTCCATCTTGTACTGTTATGTTCCCAGCCCCCATTCGGTCTAATCCGATCTTATGCAAACTCATTGCATAGGATACCCCACTCGCATGTCTTCTACATGGATGCTTTGGATCATTACATCTGTATCAAATACAAAGTGGGTCGACATAGTGTCACTAGGATAAGGTACCCAGCCTTATCCCTATACTATAGGCCATTTAGGTTGTTACTTGAACACCGATCCCCGTATGTCCCCCATACTAGTCCAAGTTTCATTTAAACAATCTTGGATCTTACTTTATTGGATTTAGGGTTTATGAATGCAAACTCGATTATTCAATAATCAAATTATTGAGTTACTCAAATAATACTTTATTGAGATCGATTAATTTGTTTCATTTACTATCTACGAGTTTTAGGGCATAAAACCTAACAGTACCGACCTCACATGGTGTTCTTGTCCGAAACGAAGGCACGACCGTCTCGTTTTGATGTGTTGAAAAGTAAACTGGGATACCCGAGTTGCTTCTGTGTGGACAGTTGTGGGAGAAATGGAGGGTTGGCACTGTTGTGGAACATGGAAGTAAAGTTTAGTCTTATTTCGTACTCTCATAACCACATAGATGCTAGGTGGATGGAGAAGCGAGTCCGTGGAGATTCACTGGGATGTATGGGTATCCCCAAGCTGAGCGGAAGGTAAGGACATGAGCACTGATGAAGAATCTTCGTGGTAATAGTACGACCCCGTGGCTAGTTGGGGGCGATTTTAATGCAATTTTGTTTGATCATGAGAAGGAGGGGGGAAAAGCGAAGCCGGCAGGGGAGTTGCTTGGTTTTCGTGAGGCTGTGGATGTGTGTGAACTGATGGATCTTGGGTTCAGTGGGCCTGTATTTACCTGGTGCAATAGAAGACCAAGGGAAGAGGTAGTTTGGGAACGAATCGATAGGTGTGTTGGTAATGTGGCATGGCGGGATGTGTTTCCTAGGTATGAGGTAAAGCACCTGGAGTTCAGCCGTTCTGACCATAGAACCATTCTATTGACTATGGTTGCTGGGGCATGATCAGTTCTTAATGTAGGTCGCAAAATCCATAGGTTTGAGGAGGCTTGGCTTCTGTCTTAGGATTTTAAGAAGGTGGTGTCAGATACCTGGGATCTGGGGGCTCATGTGGGCTTGCCGGCGGCTTTGGCTTCTGTGGCGGAAAGGTGTACGGCTGACCTTAGTAGATGGGGGAGGCCAAGGATGGGTAACTTTGGGCAGCGTATTCGGGCTGCGACAGATCAAGTCCAGCATGTTGGGGGGGTGCGGGGTCCCGTTCTGAGTTACAGAATGCAGAGGAACGACTTGAGTATCTTCTTGTTGAGGAGGAGGTGTACTGGAACAGAGGTCTAGGGATAGTTGGCTTAAATAGAGAGACAGAAATACCCATTGGTTCCATACGCAGGCCTCGCGTAGAAGGAAGAATGAGGTGAGGGGTTTAGAGGATAGTGAGGGGACTTGGCAGCAGGATCCAAACAGAGTTTTGGGGTTAATTGAAGGGTATTTTGAGAACATTTTTATGACGATGCATCCTTCGGGGGAGGAGATAGATCAGACCCTGTTGCATGTTTCGGCCACTGTGACGGGGGAGATGAACAGTAAGCTGCTTCGTCCGTTCCAGTAGGAGGAGATCCTTCTTGCTTTAAAGTAGATTCACCCGAATAAAGCTCCGGGTCCTGATGGGTTGTCAGGGGCTTTCTATCAGCACTCGTGGGATGTAGTTGGTGCAGATGTGATTCGTTGTTGCTTGAATATATTGAACAACAGGGTCTCCCTAGGGCCTTTGAATGAAATAATGATGGTGTTGATCCCGAAGAAGAAGTTCCCCAGACGTATTTCTGAGTATAGGCCGATTTCGCTATGCAACATGGCTTACAAGTTGGTGTCGAAGGTGTTAGTGAACCGTATGAAGGGTATACTGAATGAGTTGATCTCTCATAATCAAAGTGCTTTTATACCTGGGCGTTGTGTGGTAGATAATGCCATCCTGGGATATGAATGCTTACATGTATTGAAAGGGAGGCACAAGGGCAGAACGAGGTGGGCTTCGCTCAAATTAGACATGAGCAAGGCCTATGACAGGGTAGAATGGGTCTTTTTGGAGAGGATTATACTGAGAATAGGCTTTTCTCCAGGCTGGGTGGAGTTGATTTCTCTTTGTATTTCATCTGTTTGGTATTCGTTTAATGTGAACGGAGTCAGGTGCAGGGGTGTGGTACCGAGTAGAGGTTTGCGCCAAGGGGAATCGTTATCCCCGTATCTTTTCCTGTTATGTGCTGAAGGCTTGTCATGTACCGAGTAGAGGGTTGCGCCAAGGGGATGAAAGCCCCAGTGCAGCAGAAGCGCGTCGATCGGATCTCATGCCGTATATTAATTAACATTAAAATACCAATACAAAAAGGCAAAATCAACTTTAATCACACTTTAAAGCTGCTGTAACGATATTATAAACATGCTGGAAAAATAAAACTAATTTTATTTTCATGCTTTTCAAAAGAGAGAGAAAGAATCGATACAAACCTTTGTTATAGTCTTGACCGATTCTCGCCAACATTGCTCTAATTGTTGAAAATGCAGTAGCCCCTTTTGAAGATCGTCGCAGGAATTTTCTTCTCCAAAACACACTACTAATGAGGTTACACTAGTATGTCTCTAAGTCTAGGGGACAATGAACTGGTGGGAGTCTTTCTCTAAGAGGGAGGCTTGAGAGAATGCAAGAATCTTGTCCTGTGAATCTAAGAGCAAGAGGGCACCTAAACCATTAGGTCTAGTGTTCTATTTATAGGAGAAAGGTCATGAATAAAATATTCATTTAAAATCAATCATTTCCATAATTGATTCAATATTTTTCATAATTAATCAATTCTATGATTAATCAATTCCATAATTGACTAATCTTTTCCATAAATGATTGATCACTTCCATAAGTGATTAAGTCATTTCCATAAATGATTAATTACTTCCATAAGTGATTAATCATTTCCATAATTGATTAATTTCCAATTAATTAATCACCAATTAAATATCACATATTTAATTTCCAGCCTTGAATTAATTAATTTTGCCCAATTTAATTTTAAGCCTTAAATTAATTTAATTCATATTTGAACTCTTTCAAATTCCTATAAATTTAATATGAATCAAATTCATATTAATATTTGAATTTCTTTGAATATTTATTTCTCTACAGCCTAGGATGTCTAGTTTATTGGATTAGGGTTATTTTAGGCAAAGACAAACATAATATAACTAACAACAATTAATGGAAAAATACATCAATATTATTTCATTAATATTCGGTCAACTGTTACATTCACTATCTACGAGTTTTTGGGCATAAAACCCAACATGCTTCGTAGTGCTGAGGAGACTAGTGCTATTAAGGGGTTGAAGTTAGCGAGGTATGACCCTGTCATTTCACATTTGTTCTTTGCAGGAGACAGTTTACTGTTCTTTTGGGCTAAGGAGTCGGAAGCTATTGCTATTCAGGATATTCTCAGTTGTTATGAGCATGTTTCGGGGTAGACGATTAACTTGGATAAGTCCATTTCTTTCACCCCGAATACGGACGTGCTGGTTCAAGATCAGGTGAGCAAGATTTTGCGAGTTCAGGTAACGGCATGCCATCATCAATATCTAGGCCTCCCGTCTTTTATGCCGCGAACAGAACAAGCTCGTTGAGTTTCATTAAGGACCGTGTATGGTAGCAGATACAAGGGTAGAAGGGCAAACTGTTTTCAGTAGGAGGATAACCGTCATGAGTGATGAAGATGGATGCATTATATGAAACGAGTTTGTTAACTTATTGCCTTTTTGTTTGTATTTAAAGTCATTATCTGAATAATTAATACCAATCTTTTCTCAACTTTCATGCCTTCAGTAGAAGGGCAAGCTGTTTTCAGTAGGAGGATAACCGTCATGAGAGATGAAGAAAGATGCATTATATGAAACGAGTTTGTTAATTTATTGCCTTTTTGTTTGTATTTAAAGTCATTATATGAATAATTAATACCAATCTTATCTCAACTTTCATGCCTTAGAAAAGTTTCCAACACACTTTATAATAATTTTTACATCAAATATTCCTCCACTCAGTAAACGTTAAAAACCCATGGCATTTAAAACATTTTTTTTACATATATATATATATATTTGAGGAGTACAAAAACAAAAATACTAAACATGAGAAGAAGAAATTACATCTGAAAGAGTCATATCATGAACTAAACTGCTTTGAGCCCAAGGGGGCCAATCCTCAATCCAGACTTCAGAGTGCTTCGATATGCGAGCGTGAGTGGCTAGACTATGGGCAAACTTATTCCCATCTCTAGGAGTAAATAAGAACCCCCTGATTTGGTGGTCATGGAATAAATGCTTAAGATGATCAATGAATGGAGCAATCTCATTGAAATGTTGGTCATGGTCATGCAGTAGATTCCAAACTATTTTAGAATCTGTCTTCGCCCAGATAGGAGTAAGTCCCGATTCCAAAGCTATTGTTACCCCATCTATAAGAGCTTGAGCTTCAACCCATTCCACTGAACAACACGTTCTCCTAACAGTTCTGCAGTAGCCATTGTCTCTCCTTTGGAATTTCGAATGATGATGCCTGAACCCATCTCACCATTAGATATTGCTGCATCCATATTCAGCTTGAATTGGGTCTGTGGTGGTGGGGACCAGGTTGCAGAATGACTAGAATCACCAAACGTCGTCATCGCCTCTCCGTTAATTCTGGTTGGTTGAGCCTCTACATATTCAGAAATGTAATTTGATGCCCAAGCAATAGGATTATCTGTGTAACGCCCCAGGTTTTTATACACTAACCTAGCGACATTACTAACTTCTAACCGAGTGCCCCGAAAATTTTGACAGCATAACGGCATACATAGGACTAACCCAAAATTTTTCAATCACCTGCTAGAACAAAAATAACACTTCTATAACATTTTCAACACCACCACCATACTATAACACAAACACCATACGAGTCAGGTCTCGTATAAACAACTTTCTAACCAGACACACAACCTTATGAAAGCTTATAACTATAGTTCATTTGAAACACACTTAAATATTATTAACTGAACAAAGAGTTAGAGTTTATTAAAACCAACTCAACTTAGCCTAGAGTTTCAACAAGAATAATTACACAACTAAACCAGACGAGACAACAACTGTCCATCAATATTAAGCAACAACTATCCTAACCAAAATGGAAACAAAACGAAAAGATCACTAGCTAGCTATGGTCCCTCCTCGTGCGCCTCTTCTACATCACCATGGTCAACGTAGTCCTCATAACCTACATAATCTAGAAGTTGGGGGGAGAGAGGGGATGGGTCAGTACAACCATGGTACTGGTAAGCAGCCCCTACCTGAAAAGCCACCAAACAACAACCAAGCAAACAACATGCTTTTCATGTGCAAACAACATACTTCTTAAAGCAGTAAACACAACAACATGCTCAAAAGCCAGTACAATGAATGACTCTCCCAAGTCATAACTCATGCATCTCTCTATGCAAAACATTAATGACTAAAGCTCCACGAGCTCACTCAACACTCATGTTTAACCTTCACATGTCTCTCCAAGACTGGTCCTTCGAGTCGCACTGTCCTCTGACCATTTGTACCCAAGGCCACAATGCTCTCTATGGAGCTCGACATTCGATCCTTGACCATTTGTACCCAAGGCCTCGAACTATGCATCGCCCCTTGGCCATTTGTACCCAAGGTGCGCCGATGACTTCCAACTCTCACAACCCTTACAAAGCTCTCCAAGACTGACCCTTCGAGCCGCACTGTCCCCTGATCATTTGTACCCAGGGCCACAATGCTCTCTGCGGAGCTCGGCGTTCGACCCTTGACCATTTGTACCCAAGGCCTCAAATTGTGCATCACCCCTTGGCCATTTGTACCCAAGGTGCACCGATGACTGATTAACGTATTGGCAATTTCCCAGGCGCACAATACTTGCTTTCTAGACTCATCACACCGACCCTTGACCATTTGTACCTGATAACTCTCCAAAAGGGAGTTATTTAGGCCTTATTTCTATATTGATTTGTGTGTCTTTTGAGCTAAATAGGGTTGCTTTTAGATATATATTATATGTTTTAACCCATTTGGAAGAATGGATGCTTTGGAAGTTATTTTGTGCAAAATATATTGTTGAGCGACTTAAGGGAGCAAAATCTGTGCTGGAGCAAAGCTGGGAGCAAAACTGCCACGTCACAGCTCGTTGGCCAATTTAACAAACTGAATTCTGTTAAGCTATTCTCGGATTTATGGAGCAAGGAGAGCCATCCACGTGTCTAGGTCAACCTAATTCAAGCCTCCTATCACTCTATAAAAGGAGATAGTCGCCCAAGTCAAATGCATTCCGTTTTGGGGAAGGGAAATTCCATCCTTGGGAGGAACATTCCACTTTTGGAAGGATCGTTTCTCATTTCCATTTTGGAAGTCGAGTAGAGAAGGAAGATTAGGGATATCAAGAAGACCATAGCTTACGGAGTCAACCAAGGGAATTAGTATTTTCTTGCTTAATTTTGTATCTATGGATATGATTACTCAGATTGTAATGTGTGTCTCTATGCACTTTATGAACTAAGTAACTTTAGGCGTTGGTTAGGGAGCATGTAATTGCTGTGCTTAATTTTTATGCAATAAATATTGATTTGATGCATCTTGATTATTTGTTGTGCTCATTTATATTTTGTGCCCGCCTGACCAGCTGGTATGAATATCACTCTCTAGTTTCAGGGATGATTTAGGGAGTGTGTGGCATTTAATCACACTAGATCATTGTGTATTGGTGAAAGCCAGTGACTGAGCTAGGGATAGCCAGTTGCCTAGTGCTTGATTGGTAGTGCGTCATTGGAGTTGAAACACATTCTAAAAAATCCGGAGTTCCGGGAGGAATCCGCTAATAAGATTGCGAGAGTTTTGCATGATTAATAATATTGCTAAAGCATCTTTTAAAACAATTACTAAATCCTGACCAGCGCCTGTTTCTAATCTGTCTGCCTATTTGTTTACTTTCTGTTCTGTCATTTCTTTTGCTTCAGCATTCTATAAAAACCAATCATTTTAACCACTTTGGAAACCATTGAAAAACTAAACAAAATAGTTAAAGTGAGCTCATTCAGACCTTGGATTCGATAAATACTTATTACTTGCTGCGGACTGTGTATACTTGCACAGAGTTCTAGAGTCTTTTTATATCTTATTTTTACTCACTCTGGAAACCCAACAGTACCCAAGGCCTCGATGCTCCTCTTAAACCAATGGTGACATGCCACCCCTCGACCATTTGTACCCGAGGTGCACTGACATTCACCCAACTTGTCTTTCTTTCACATTTAGGTCCCTGACCTCTTCCTCACAACTATCTAGAATGCATATGCCCTGCAACATGCTTCTAGACTCATGTACTATGCCGAGCAAGCATAAACGACAGACTCATGTACTATGCCCACCAAGGATATACATACCACACCAAACTACCTAGAACTCATATGCCCTGCATCATGCTTCTAGATTTACGTTCTATGCCAACCAAGCATACATACCACAACATAAACTCACTTCATGCACAACTCATGAACTCACAACAAGCTAGCATGCTTTACAACCAAACATCACAACAACAGCCCACGCTATTCACAGATTTCATATATACATAACATAGAAGCAAGAAACACTTCACATGTATATATAAGCACATAAGTAAAAGTATGGAAACAGTTAAAAAGCAAGTAAACATACAGCGTGCATCATGCAATCAAACAGACTCAACAGATAGAAATTACTTACTTATAGCTTACGAGTTCTCCTGAAGAACAAAGAAATAGCCCCTAAAAGCTTGAAAGGCTCCAAAACCAAACTTAGATTCAAGCCTGCAAGCTAGATCAACAGCCAGGAACAAGATTAATTCTTAAAACAAGAACATTTGAACACTGAGAACTAGCCTAAGGCACCAAACCAAGATTGAAAGGGTTTATAGAGCATTGGTACCTACTAAGCTCCACCAAGCAGAACAATTTCCTTGCTGGAAATAACTCAAGTAAGTTATAATTGATCCCAAGCTACAAGCAAACGAATTCAAGCATCAGAGACTAATTAGTGAAGCCTAACAAGAGTTCCAACAAGGCTTAAATGGTGAAGAAACTTACCAAACCATGCCAAACGAGCCTAAAAGCTTGTTGCCCAATGATTAAGAGGCTCTAGAAACGAGGACCTAGAGCTGCCAGACCATGGGCACTTCAATTCAAGGTTGATCGTCTTGTGGGTAATCGTTCAAAGCCCACTTTGGGTCCCATTTGCTGTTGGACAGCAAATGAACGAGGCTGAATCCTGCAATTTGGAAGCTGAAAATGATTGGGCAAATCAAACTTCAACTCGACTAAGCATGGGTCAATGTCGAACCTTACCAAAAGGACCAAACACGCTGGAAAAAGCATGAAATCAGGACGACAACCTTAAATCTAATGCTAAACAAGAGCAGATGACATACCCACGCAAATTGACGCTTGAACTCGAATGGTTTTTCTCCGTTGAAGACAAAACCCACGAAATTTGATTGATGAACCGTGTGGATTTCACGTTCGGCATCAAAATCGGGCGAGAACCTTCTATTCACACTGCCACCGACGGAGAAAAACTCAAGGTTGCCCGTGCGTGCGAGGAAGGGGGAGAAACTTCGTCACTGTCGGAGCTAGCTTGCTGGGTTCGCGTGGGTCCTTGCCAGCGAAGAGAAACGCAAGGGAGAGGACAGCTCGCGAGGCTGCTTGCGACAGGAGAAACGACGACGTGAGGTCTGCTTGTCAGAAGAAGACTCGCCGGCTGAAGAAAATCGCAGAGGGGGGGTGCTGGCGGTAGCTTCAACGCAAGAAGAAAGAAGAAGAGAAGTTTAGAATGCTCAGGGTTTTTAAAAAAATAAAACCCTAAGAAAGAAAAACCCATTTAAATTAGGAGTTATCTCTTATTTAAGATTCTATTTAGAATCCCAAATTTAACTCCTAAAAGGTTTGGGAAAGAAAATAACCCAATTGATTAAGGATTCGGGTCATTTGAAATTTGAGATAAATATCTATTATTAAACTTCCAAACTTAAGGAAATTAACGATTTAATTTAAAAATCTCTTTTCCCCAAAATTATAGAAATTTAATTTAACGACCCAAGGCTAAACTCAAATTTTAATTATTCAAATTAGAATAAAACGCTTAACAATCCTAAAATGGCTTGATTTCGAAACGTGGGGCGTTACAATCTGTCTGACAATTTGGGAGAGAATTGCCCTGAAAAACTGCATGGTTTCGATTATTCCAGATGGACCACATTGCTGCTACAAAAATTTGCATCAGAATCCAGCAAGCTTAATGCTTTTTCGTCTTCTTACACCCCCATAAAGCATGGGTTACTGTCTCATTTGTTTTCCTGCACATAGGGCAACATGGGTCACATGAAATATGTCTTTTTGTGAGATATTCATCCTGCATGGCAATATGTCTAAACTGGCCTTCCAAGCAAATATCTTAAATTTGTTTGGTATGTTTAGATTCCAAAGTAGATTCCACCAACTGGAAATAGATGAATCAGATGATGAAGATTCGCCTTGAAAATCCTCCAAAGCAAGCTTGTACCCACTCCGAACAGTGTATCGACCCCGCTTATCATAGTGCCAGAAAAAGCTATCTGGATGTTGTGCACCTGCAATGGGAGTTTCTTGAATTTTTTCAACATCATCCTGCACAAAAAGATCCGTTAGTAAACTCACATTCCAGGATTGACTACTAGAGAAAAGGCTTTCGACTCGATAGTCAGTCAGAGGCATTTTGAGAGAGAGAAGTTTAAAAGTCTTCATCCTTGGAATCCACTTATCCTCATAGATGCCAATGGATTCGCCATTCCCAATCCTCCATCAACCGCCTTTCATTGCTAGTTCTCGGCCCAATAAGATTCCTTGCCAAACATATGATGGTCTGTCCCCCAATCCTGCTTTCAAGAAGTCATGATGAGGATAGTATCTTGCTTTCAGGACTTGTGCCACTAGAGATTGAGGTCTTTGTAGAAGTCTCCAAGTGTACTTCGCCAATAAAGCTTGATTAAAAAGCCTTAGATCTCTGAAGCCCATGCCTCCTCTTTCCTTCGGTTTTGTCATGACTCCCCATTTCAACCAATGAATTTTTCCCCCTTGATTAGAGCTTCCCCACCAGAAGTTAGCCATCATCCTGTTCAGATCGTCACAGCAGCCTTGTGGATTTTTTTTTTGTAACGCCCTAGGTTCTCCAACCTCTAGCCTAGCGACGTTACTACTCACTCTAGACTCTTAAGCAACTAGGACAACTCTCTTTAAACCGAATGTACCTAAAATTCAGCAGCATAACGGAGTAAAACTGGTTATCCCAAAATTTCACAACACCTGATAACGACATTCAACACTTGTAAACATGCAACAAGCCAAACTCTGCCAAACTACAGCTAGATTTCACAACCTATCTCCTCTAGACATGACATAACCGTATAGCAACATACAATAACTTAAAACTATGCAACGGATCATAAAGACATTTTATTAACAAGAAGAGCTAGCCCACTAGCTAGAACAAATTATTAAACTTAATCAAAACTAACAAGTCAAGTTTTAAACTCGAAAACAAAACCTTTCTCAGGTGAATCCCTCACCGAAATAGAAACTACAAAACAATCCTGCTAGCCAACTCAAAAGCAGCTAAAAACAACATATCAACGAAAGAAACCCAACACTCTAGGAATCCTCGTAGTTCTCATCCTCGCCACCAAGGTTCGGATCATCCTCGATACCTGCAACATCTAAAATGTTGGGGGGAAGGTGGGGAAGGGGGTATCAGTACAACCGCAGTACTGGTAAGTAGCTCACACGAGCCAGGTCACAACCATCAAACAATGGCAAACAAAATGCTTCTCACACGCATACATCATGCTTCCAAAAACAGTAAAAACCAACATGCTCACAAAGCAATAAAACCACATCATGCTCACAAAGTACTAAAACCACATCATGCATATGCTTCCCACACTATGCACCCACACTCTACTAGACCACACATGATTTACGCGTCATGCTCCGCATCTAACGCATGAATTACACGCCATGTTGCGCAAACCAACACGTGAATTACGCGCCACGCTGCGCAAACCAATCGCATGCATTACGCGCCATGCTACGCAAAACCATACACGTGCATTATGCGCCACGCTACGCAAAACCATTCGCATGCATTACACGCCATGCTACACTAAACCAAACACGTGAATTACGCGCCACGCAGCACACCTACACATGAATTACGCGTCATGCAACGCTACCGCTAGACTCATGCTACACTTCCTGTGACACATGCTAGCCTAACCAAACATGCTTGACCCAAACACAACATGCTTAATCAACATCCACAACTCAGCAGTCACATATTTCATGCTTATCACAAGCAATCATCAACACATGCTCATCTCAAGCATTTCAGTGCATTTATAAACAACAGAACATGCTGTACACAAATACAGAGATAAAGCATAAAAAACAAACATCATGCTCCACACAGTCAACCAAAATCTAGCAAGTAGAAACTACTTACAAATGCTTCTAATTACCAACGAGGCGACACTTGCACCAAGCTCCACAAGCACCTCGAACTACAACCAAAAGCGCTACCATCAAAGACTAAACTAAGAGAGAATAGCCTAACATGCTACTAGGGCCAAAACCACTTTACCCAGATCATTTATTTGCTGGACAGGCTTTAAATGTACCCCATAATGAAAACCCAAAACCATTAGACCATGGGCGACCATGTCTGAGGCACAATGGGCAATGGGTATTCTCTGAACGACTCCAGATAAGGCTTTTCAGCCGCTGAACAGCAAGTAAATGACCCACATTAAGCGTACTAGGAACTCCTAAGGACTGGGCATGCAACCAAACCTAAGATAATTAATGAGACTTAATCTAGCATGCTTTTTAAGCCACGAACAACAAGCAAGAGCTCATAATTCATGCTTTAAGAACCTACAAAGGTTGGGCAAAACTATCGAGGCAACGAGACTTAATAGGCATTGACAAACTGCATGCTTTTTAACTAAAACAACAATGATAACCCATTTAAAACATGCTATAGGACCTATGGCGATTAGGCAACTCCTACGAGCCTAGATATGCAATGGGTATCGACTAACACATGCTTGTAAGGCTAGAATAACTAATGGGCAGCAAACTTTAACGCTAAAAACGAATGGACAACAAGGAAACTTACCCAAATGGACCCGCTTCCGTGCAAGACGAGTTATTCTAACATCTAACGATGCGCTAGAATAATCCTTGGGCAGTGGGTATTCGAGTTGAAGTGATTCGAACTCAATCGAACACTTAGGCGGCGCTGCAGAATAGAAAATCAAACACCAACTTAATATTCAGCACCTAAAACAAATGAGCATTCTACTTTAAGCTCTAAACAAGAATGGGTAAGAGCTAAACTTACCGGAAATGCTAAATGACGCCGAAACACTCACGAACTGAGAAAAGACGGCGCTGCAGATCAGAATTTCAACATTAAAGCTTAAATTTCAGCACTCAAATGATTGGGTATTCTAATCTTAACACCATACAAGCAATGGTAAGGGATTAGACTTACCGGAAACGCCAACCGACACCAACAACAACCAAAAATGTTGCTGGACAGAGGTGGAATCGACTGAAATGAGGTCGATGGGGCTCCGAATTGCTAGGCACGCGAGATCTAACAACACTGAACCAAGAGAAACTTAGATCGGGCCTTAAAACCACAAGGAAAGGAAAGGAAAAAGGCTTACCCACGATTTTTCTTGGCCAAAAACGCACGGACAGAGAGGGAGACGACGCGAAAATGAGAGATCATGCGAGGGAGAGACCGGCGGCGACACGTACAACGGTGACTACTTCACGGAGACAACCCAACACGAGGGGGAGAGAGAGTCGCGGAGAGGGGAAGGGATCACAAAGGGAGGCGGCTCGACGAACGGCTACGACACGCGTTCGGTTGGACGGAGAGAGAGAGGATCCGCGAGGAAAACGACCCACGCGGCGGCGACTGAACGGGGACGACGACGACGGCTGGACGGGGAAGGCGACGAGGCAAAAGTTCTCGGCTGGCGGGGGCTACCTCACGAAAGAAAGAGAGAAAAGAGATGGAGAGGGAGAGCTTAAGGCTTTTCTTAATTTCCTTTTTCTCTTGAATTTCTTTAATCCTTTCTTTTTTTTCTCTTAATAACCACAAGCCCAAAAATAAGATTTCTCCTAACAAACACCCAATATTCAACGTAAACTTAAAATTTAACGCTAACACTTCTCAACCAGCGCAGACCAAAACCAATGGGTTTTAGGGAGAGATTTAAAACACACTAATTTCCCTAAACACCTTAGTTTTAGATTAATAATTCCTTAGTACCAGTCCAAATAAAATTCACATTTTAGGGTATTAAAAAGAACACCAAGATGCACGGGGTGTTACATTTTTTTTTTTACATATATGTATATTTAAAAATGAGGCTTTTGTATTTGTGAATTATTAAATTCTCTCAATATATAGTTGAATGGAGCACTCTCATCTGCATTGTATAAAATATTGTGTCATCATTGGTGTATATATATACATATTTATATATAATGAAATGAAAAAGGTGAAAAACTCTCCTTTTAAATGCTTTATAATCCAGCATAAATCTATATTATAAAGTATAAACTTATGCTTTTAGATCTTGTGCAATAGTAAAATATCTTGGAGTAGAATTTATTCCTTTCTGGTTTTTATTTTGAAATAAAAATATTAAAAATGTGTTAAAATGTTAAACTTATCTTGATGTCGTATAGTTCAATAGATTAGAATGAAAAAAGTTAGGCAGGTAGAGTCAAAGAATTCCTATAACAGTCCATTTGACGATAAAAAATGGACAAAAGTTGGATGGGACCCCAAACATCGATCTATATAACGACGAGTTTTAAGTAGACTTAGCTGCCCATTAATTAGATCGAGAATCTCAGGATTACGAGGCTTAGGAGGGGAAGTAACATGTGGATTGGAAGGCAGGGGATGGCCAGAACTTTCTAAATTTTTATTAAATTTGGTGTAATTCATCCATTGGTTTCTAAACTTTTTTTTTATTTTTTTATTTTTTTATTTTTTTTAGGAAGCAGGTCCCTAAACAACTTTCTTAGTTTTAGAATATACTAGATTTATATTTCAAATCTGATTTGATAAACTTAAAATTTTAAAGACAAATAAATTTCTCCATGTAAATTTTAAATATATTTTATGAGATATGAGTTCTAACCACTCGAGCATTATCCGAAATATATATAGATTTTTTTTTCTTTTTGAAAAAATATAGCATTCTTCTTTAATGAAAAGGATGCAACTATATTCTAAAATTTTTAGGAAAGATTGTGGTTAAATTTTTTTCTTTTTCCAACCCTTTTTTTGATCTACCCAAGTTTTTTAATTTTTTAAATTTTAAAAATTAAAATAATTGAATGGTGTTATAAAACGTGAAGAACAATAACAAGAACACTAAGAACACTTAGAGAGAAAAGATAGAGAGAAAAGAGAGCAAATGAATTGCATTCAATTGTGTTTTCAAACTCTTCATACACCTCCCTATTTATACTAATACAATAGGGATGGTTACAACCTTAAAAGACCTAAAATAGGAGAGAGAGAGTCTTGAGCCTAAAGTTAAGGAGAGTCATGGGGAGTGTCCTAAAATGGTGGGGTTGAATGCCCTAAAAATGGATATCTATATTACATTTACAGTGTATTTGTAACACTCCCCCTTAGATATCCATTGTATATGAAATATATGCCTCATTAAAACCTTACTAGGAAAAACCCAATGGGAAAAACCCTAGTGAAGGAAAAAGAGTACATTATATTTATATATATTAACAACTGCCTCATTAAAAATCTTGCTACGAAAACCCAGTGGGAAAAACCATAGCGAAGGGAAAAAGAGTGCAGTACATTTACTCCCCCTCATGAAAACATCATTTAAGATCTCTGAGTTGTCGCATTCCAATGTTGTGCACCAACTTCTCAAAGGTTGCAGTAGATAATGCCTTCGTAAATAAGTCTGCCAAGTTGTCTTTTGAAGAAATTTGTCGAATAGTGATATCACCATTTTCTTCAAGAACGTGAGTGTAGAAGAGCTTTGGTGAGATATGCTTCGTTCTATCTCCTTTAATGTATCCTCCTTTGATTTGGGCTATACATGCTGTATTGTCTTCATTTAATGTTGTTGGACAATCTTTGCTAGAGGACAATCCACATGTTTCACAAATGTGTTGAGTCATTGATCTTAGCCATACACATTCTCGACTAGCCTCATGAATCGCCAGGATCTCAGCATGGTTTGAGGAAGTAGCTATTATTGTCTGCTTCATAGACCACCATGATATAGCAGTTCCTCCATATGTAAATAAATAACCTGTTTGAGATATAGCTTTATGTAGGTCAGATAAATAACCTGCATCTGCATAACCAACTAGATCAAAGTTTGATTTATTAGAATAAAATAAACTCATATCAATTGTCCATCGAAGATAACAGAGGATATGCTTAACTCCATTCCAATGTCTTTTTGTTGGAGAAGAACTATATCTAGCTAATAAATTTACTGAAAATGTTATATCAGGTCGTGTATTATTAGCAAGATACATAAGTGCCACCAATTGCACTAAGATATGGTACTTCTGGACCAAGAAGTTCTTCATTATCTTCTCGAGGTCGGAAGATGTCTTTCTTTACATCCACTCGATGTGCTTTGTCCATGTAAAATCTCTTTAAAATCTTTTCTATATAAGTTGATTGATGAATAAATATTTCATCTGCTAAATGCTCAATTTGTAAGCCAAAGTAAAACTTTGTTTTTCCGAGATCTTTCATCTCAAATTCTTTCTTAAGATACTCTATTGCCTTTGGAAGCTCTTCAGAAGTTCCAATTATATTCAAATCATCAACATATACAGTAATAATAACAAATTCTGACTGTGATTTCTTTATAAAAAGACATGGACAAATTGGGTTATTTTGATACCCTTCTTTCAATAAATATTCACTCAGGCGATTATACCACATTCGTCCTGATTGTTTTAATCCATATAAAGATCTCTGTAATTTGATCGAATATAATTCTCTAGGATTTGAATTATATGACTCTGGTATTTTTAATCCTCTAGGGATTTTCATATAAATATCATTATCAAGAGATTCATATAAATATGCTGTAACTACATCCATAAGATGCATGTCAAGCTTTTTATATATAGTCAGACCAATTAAATATCTCAATGTTATTGCATCCACCACAGGAGAATATGTCTCCTCATAATCAATACCAGGCCTTTGCGAGAATCCTTGTGCAACAAGTCTCGCTTTATATCTTGTGACCTCATTCTTTTCATTTCTTTTTCTTACAAATACCCATTTGTATCCCACAGACTTGACATCTTCTAGTGTCTGAACTACTGGTCCAAAAACCTCACGTTTTGAAAGTGAGTTTAATTCTATATGGATTGCTTCTTTCCACTTAAGCCAATCCTTTCTATGTTGACATTCTTCGACAGATCTTGGTTCATAATCATCATTTTCAGAAATGATGTCATAAGCAACATTATACGCAAAAATGTTATCAACAACTATATTGTTCCGGTTCCATCTTTTTCCATTTATTACATAATTTATCGAAATTTCATTATTATCTCAGGTATTTCACCTTCTTCGATATTTTTATGAGTAGCCACATTCGGGATTTCTTCTGGAATATCTCGATTATCAATTGAGTCATTTTGATTATTGACTTCTTTTCTTTTTCGAGGATTTTTATCTTTGGAACCCGTTGGTCTTCCACGCTTCTGGCGTGTCGTAGATTCATTAGTTATGATAACTTGCTGCGTCGAGATATCAATTTCCGATGGTTTATTTGCAGTTGGTATATGTGACTTGGTCACTTTCTTAGCATCTATAAATGCTTCTGGCATTTGATTTGCAATATTTTGCAAATGAATTATCTTTTGAATTTCTAGCTCACATTAATCTGTACGGGGATCTAAATAAGACAATGGCGATGCATTCCATGTAATTTCATTTTCCAACATTAGGGGTAGAGATTAAGAAGTTGGAAAATGAAATTACATGGAATGCATCGCCATTCTTAATCTCTCCCCCTAATGTTGGAAAATTTGTCTCATTAAAATGACAATCAACAAATCGTGTAGTAAATACATCACTCGTCAGGGGTTCAAGATATCTAATAATTGATGGGGAATCAAATCCAACATATATTCCTAGCCTCCTTTGAGGACCCATCTTAGTACGTTTTGGTGGAGCAATTGGAACATATACTGTACTTCCAAAAATTCGTAAGTGAGATATATTTGGCTGTTGGCCATAAGCTAATTGTATTGGAGAGTATTTATGATAGGCTACTGGCCTAATGCGTATAAGCTATGCAACATGTAAAATTGCATGACCCCATACAGATATTGGAAGTCTTGCTCTCATAAGCATTGGTCTAGTAATTAATTGCAAACGTTTTATAAATGATTCAGCTAGACCATTTTGTGTATGAACATGAGCTACAGGATGTTCAACACTTATCCCAACTGACATACAATAATTATTAAATGATTGGGATATAAACTCACCAGCATTATCAAGATGAATGTTCTTGATTACATAATCAGGAAATTGTGCTCTTAACTTTATTATTTGAGCAAGTAATCTTGCAAATGCAAGGTTTCGACTTGATAATAAACACACATGTGACCATCTACTGGATGCATCAATTAGAACCATAAAATATCTAAATGGTCTACTTGGTGGAGTTATAGGACCGCATATATCACCATGAATTCGTTCTAAAAATGTGGGGGATTCAATCCCAATTTTAGCTGATTGGATCTAATAATTAATTTTCCTTGAGAGCAAGCAACACATGACAATTCATTAGATTGAATAATCTTCTGGTTCTTCAATGGATGTCCATGTGAGTTTTCAATAATCTTTCTCATCATTATTAATCCAGGATGACCCAATTGATCATGCCAAACAGAAAATATATCTGGATCATTGAACTTCAGGTTTATTGTTGTATATATTTCAATAACATGAATATGTGTGTAATATAATCCAGAAGAAAAAGCAGGCAACATTTCTAATACACGTTTTTCATGTGAGACAGTGGATATAATATAAAGATACTCTATATTATTCGTCTTATCAATCTCTATATGATAACCATTAGCACGTATATCTTTAAAACTCAGTAGGTTTCCTTTTGATTTACTAGAGAACAAAGCATTATCAATTGTAAATTTTGTTCCTCTAGGCAAAATAATATTTGTTTTTCCAAAACCTTCAATCAAATCTGCAGGACATGATAATGTATTGACTTTTGCTTCTAGCATTGTCAATTCTGAAAAATATTTCCTACTTTTAAGGATAGTGTGTGTTGTTGCGCTATCTGCCAAGCATAAATCTTCATTGTTCATCTTGGAGTCAACCAAAATATGTGAAATATTCATGTTTCTTTAGGAAAATAAAATAACACATAGTGAGCCCCAGAAAAAGAAATTGAATATAAAATCGAACTTAATAAATAAACATAAATTCAACATTAAATAAAACAAGGGGAAAATACACTTTTAGTCTCTGAGGTTTGGGTTAAGTTACACTTTGGTCCCTGAGTTTTAAAACTCAACAAAATTACCCCTGAGGTTTGAGATAAGAAGCAATTTGGTCCCTGCCGTCCATTTTGCCGTTACATACTAACGGAATGCTGATGTGGCCATATTTTTTTAATCAAAAAAATTCTTTTTTTATTTTTTAAAATAAAAATCAATAAAAACAATAAAAATATTAATTCTTTAATATATTTTTATTTGTTTTTTCTTTCTTCTTCAACAAGCTCAATCACCAACCTTCTTTCTTCTTCACTGGCGGCCGCCGGCGTTTTTTTTCTCTCTTTCTTTTCTCTCACTTTCCTCTTCTTCAAGCGGCCTCCCCCTCCTTCGATTTTGAGTTCGCCAGCGACAGCAAGATCTCGTCGTCTCTTTCCCTTTCGTTTCTCCTCCGGTGACAGCAAGATCTCGTCGTCGCTCGCTCAAATCCATCGAAGCTCGCTGTCGTTTGCCAAGATCCGCCGCTCGCGAGTGTCTGAAGCTCGTCTTCATCTCCCTCGTCGAGACCCACGTTGCTTTTCGCCCAGATCTGAAGAAAAACCCACGTCGTCTCCCTCTCTCCTTTGTTCGTGCGTGGGTTTTTCTCACAGGCGTGGAGGAGACAGTGAGGGGGAGAGAGATGGCGCCGGAGATCTGGGTGGGTTATTCTCAGCGGGCACGGGGCTCGTGAACTGTTCGTGCGTGGGTTTTTCTTCAGATCTGGGCGCTTTGCAACGTGGGTCTCGACTAGGGAGACGAAGACGAGATCTTGCTGTCACCGGATGAGAAACTAAAGGAAAGAGACGGCGAGATCTTGTTGTCGCCGGCGATCTCAAAATCGAAGGAATGGAGGCCGTGTGAGAGAGAGGAAAGGGAGAGAAGAGAAAGAAAAAGAAAAAAAAAAACGCCCACGGCCGCTGTCGCCGGTAGCCGGCCACCGGTCGCCGTTGAAGAAGAAGAAGAAAACTGGCTGCCGGTGAAGAAGAGGAAGAAAGAAGGTTGGTGATTGAGCTTGTTGAAGAAGAAGAAAGAAAAAACAAATAAAAATATATTAAAAAACAATATTTTATTGTTTTTATTGATTTTTATTTTAAAAAATAAAAAAAAGATTAATTAAAAAAATATGGCCACATCAGCATTTCGTTAATATGTAACGACAAAATGGATGGCAGGGACCACATTGCTCCTTATCTCAAACCTCAGGGGTAATTTTGTTGAGTTTTAAAACTCAGGGACCAAAGTGTAACTTAACCCAAACCTCAGAGACCAAAAGTGTATTTTTCCCATAAAACAATATTCACATAATCTAATATAATATTTGTTGCTCATTTAATGATGTTCATTTTCTCTTCAGGAGATTTAATGAGATTTGCAACATCTTCATATTTCCAAGATTAATCGTCTCTTCAGGAGATTGCAAAGTTTTCTTTCACACATGGTTCTCATTTTTCGTACAACAAGTACAAAACTAATGCATCTTTTATATCATATCTAAAATATGAAACTTTTCTTTTAGTAACCACTACTAGATGAGTAATTGTTTCTTCCTTTATTATTGATCATGATCTCGACATTGACAACAATTATTCGATATTACAATATTCACTTCAGGGAATGATATTCAAACGATTGGTTGAGATTCATGATTTTTCATCAAATGCTCATTTGACTGATTTAATCTCAATAAGACATGATGTTTGCTCATCATATATTTAAAATTTTCTTTCTCAATATTGCTACTACAGGAGCATAATCTATAATTGAGAAGAAAGAAACATTATTCTTAACATATGCTCACTTGTTTAAAATCACTTATTGATTAAAATTATGCAACTACAAGTGCATTTAATTAAAGTGAGCATTAAACTTGTGCAACTACAGGTGCATTTAATCATGAGCAATTCTTGATTTGAAAACGATGCAACTTCGTGTGGATAACATCAAAATTAACTTTAGGAAGAACAATTAGCTACTATACATGTCTTGCAAACTTTGCCATAAGAGAATTTGAACTAATGCATATATCTATTATGAATTTCAAAATTTCATCCACAAACAAAAATATTCAAACATATATATAGTACCCAAATAAACAATTGTTGGTAAACAACATGTTGCAATATTTATATAAGATATATAACAGTGTATATATAACATGTTCTGTATATAAAGCTATTGACAATATATCAAATACTCTGTATATATATTAAAGGGTAAAATACCTTTTTGGTCCCTCATGTTTCGAGTTCGTTTCCAATAGGTCCCTAGGTTTCAAAATCGAACAATCAAGTCCCCACTGTTTCGAAAATAGTTCAATTTAGTCCCTCTACCATTAATTTTTTTAACGGTGCTGACGTGGCAAACGTTTAATAATAAAATAATAATTTTTAAAATTAAAATAATAATATATTATATTAATTAATAAAATAATAATAAACTTTCTCTCTCTCCCTCACACGAAAACCTTCTCCCTCTCTCCCTCTTCTCGCCGGTTTTACACGAAAACTTTCTCCCTCTCTTCCTCTTCTCGCCAGCGATAGCCCACCGCCGCCGCCGATGACCCCCCCGCCGCCACCCTTCTTCTTCATCACTCAAACAAACCCACTTCTTCACCCAAACAAACCCCCAAAGGTCCCAAACCCACCGCCGCATCCTTACATGAAAACCCTTCCCCTTCTCGCCGCCGATAGCCCACCACCGCCGCTGCCCATGACCCGCCGCCGCCGCCCTTCTTTTTCTTCTTCTTCAAAACTATACCCACCCCCACCTACCCCCTTCCTTTTCTTCTTCTTCTTCAAAAACAAACTCACCCCACCACCCCTTCTTTTTTCTTCTTCGTCTTTTTCCAAATCGTAACCACCTCCTTGATTTTCTTCTTCAAAACCGAACGGTCCGAACCCATCCCATCTCCTCCTTCTTTCTCTCCAAAACAGTACCCACCCTTATATTTTTCTTCTTCTTCAAAACGGCAACCCACCCCACCCCCTTCTTCTTCAAATCTAAACCCCCCAGAAAACAGAATCCAACCACCCACCCCCTTTGTCTTCAAAAACCCAACCCCCCCCCCCATGCCATTTTTCTTCTTCAAATCTAAACCCAAAAAACAAAATTTCATAACCCACCCCACTTGAAAATCCGGAAACAATAAAAATTCAGAAGAAGGAGAAGAAGCCGATGGAAGAAGAAGATGTAGACGCCGCCGCCGCCACCACCATCATCGCTGGCAAGGGAGAGGGGGAAAAAAGGGGGGGAAAGGAAAGGGAAGGAAGGGAGGATTCGGGCCTGGGTGGGGAAGGGAGGAGAAAGAGTTTTTTTTCTTTTTTTTTTTCTTTAATAATAATATTATTATTATTTTATTATATTAATATAATATATTATTATTTTAATTTTAAAAATTATTATTTTATTATTAAACGGTTGCCACGTCAGCACCGTTAAAAAAATTAACGGTGGAGGGACTAAATTGAACTATTTCCGAAACAGTGGGGACTTGATTGTTCGATTTTGAAACCTAGGGACCTATTGGAAACGAACTCGAAACATGAGGGACTAAAAAGGTATTTTACCCTATATTAAATGCACATGATATAAAATATACAGAGGATTATGTGAAAATTATGCCGAACAAAGAATACATAAATTAACAATATCAATATACAGTGTATATATGTACATCATGTTCATTGAATATGCTTTAAACATTCTAGATTATAAAATAACTAACGAGGTTATAACATACTCTTCAACATCTCAATTATTTGGACAATATAATTAACATAGATATCATTGACAAATATAGAATCATGAACAAGAAAAATGATTCAAATGTTAATATCATCATAAACAAAAATGATACTTAATAATCTCATATAGTATGCACAATAATAAAGAACATGCTAATCTTGCATAAAACAAATGTTGTCAACGTTCAATATATAGTGTATATACGAGGTATATATAATACATATACACTGTATATGTGAAACGTACCGAAGACAAGTGCAACTAATAATACAAATTAAAGTGAACCCTACCTTCAACTAAACAAAAATGGTAGAGACTCGTGCTGATAACATGTTATAAAACGTGAAGAATAATAACAAGAACACAAAGAACACTTAGAGAGAAAAGAGAGCAAATGAATTGCACTCAATTGTGTTTTCAAACCCTTCATACACCTCCCTATTTATACTAATACAATAGGGATGGTTACAACCTTAAAAGACCTAAAATAGGAGAGAGGGAGAGTCTTGAGCCTAAAGTTAAGGAGAGTCATGGGGAGTGTCCAAAAATGGTGGGGTTGAATGCCCTAAAAATGGATATCTATATTACATTTACAGTGTATTTGTAACAAATGGGTTCCATAAAATTGCTTTCAATTTTTTCTTCTTGGTATAAAAGTTACTTTTGATCCCTTAATTTTGATAAAAGTAACAATTTGGTGTCTTAAACTAAATTTTGTAATGATTTAATTTTCCTACTCTCAGTTTGGTAACGATTTAATCCATAAACTTTATTGCATAACAATTTAGTCCTTGTATTTTAAAATTTTTAATGATTTAGTCTCTATGAAAATGGTGGTTAAGATTTAATGGGATATATGACATAGATAGATCAATAAAATAATTAGGGATCTAATATACTTCTAAGCTACAAACATCGATATTTAATTTTGATGGATTTTTTTCGATAGAGATTAAATTGTTACAAATTTTTAAATTACAATAATTTTGGTTACATATTAAAGTTACAATAATTTTGATGGATTTAATTTTGTGAGGTGGGTTTAATCAAAAATCAAAAAAAAAAAAAAAAAAAAAAACCGACCGACGTTGATATTTTTTTTTTTAAAAAAAATTCAGTCTTCTGACTCTTCTCACGTTGCTCCATGTGCACACTACAAGTTCAACTTGCTTTTCCAAAAAAAGGTATGATCGCTTTTTTAAACTTTTATAATTCTCCTCCCTCTCCCTTTTTTCTTTTTGTCTCTTATCTTTCTCTTTTTTTTTTTAAAATTTATTATCTTATTTTTTCTTAACAATTTTAACATTTAAAATAAAGGGAAAAATACACTTTTGGTCCCTGAGGTTTGAGTTAAGTTATACTTTGGTCCCTGAGTTTTCAAACTCAACAATTTAGCCCCTGAGGTTTGAGATAAGGAGCAATTTGGTCCCTGCCATCCATATTACCGTTAAATTTAACAGGCTGCTGACGTGGCACTATTATTTTAATAAAAAAATTAATTTTTAACTTTTTAAAATAATAAAATAATAAAATATTATTATTTTTAAATTTTTTATTATTTCTTTCTCCCTTCTTCTTCTTCTTCTTCTTTCTTCTTCTTTCTTCCTCCTTCTTCTTACTTTTTCTTCTCCTTCTCCGACCGGCACCCCACCGGCGGCTGACGGCCGACCGCCGCCAGCGACTTCTCTCTTTTTTTTTTCTTTCTCCTCCCTCTTCTCTTTTTCTTATTCTATCTTCTCCCACTGCTCCGGATCCTCAACTTCGTCAAAACCCCGTCAACCGACGATCTGGTCTCCGTTAAAATCCCGTCGAATGCCTTACTGCTCCAGATCTCCATCCCCGACACCTTGAGAAACAAAGGACGAAGGGCGAAGGGGGAAAACCCCCTTCATTTCCCCCTTCGTTTCTCAGTTTTATAAAAAAAATGAAGGGGTTTGCGTTCGAGGAAGAAGAAGACGCGCAGGCGACGATCTGACGCGATTCAAGTGCAAGTTTGATGGCGATTCTAGTGCAAGCTTGACGGCGGATGTTCAGATCTGTTAAGAGCTTGACGCGTTTTGCCTTTCAAATCTGTTCTGTGCGATTGACGTCGGTTGTTTAGAGCTTGACGAGTTTTTCGTTCAGATTTCTTCGGCGAATCCAGGGCTTTATTTTGGCCATCCCCTGAGGCGATGGTATCACGAGCGAGCTTCAGAAGAAAAGGCCCGAGATCGGGGTTATCCAGCGAGGAATCCGACGGAAACTGGGCCGTTGTTGGACTCTTCGGTTGAAGCTTCTTCTTCCCGTTGGGCGAGGGCTTGGATCGGGACGGAGAAGGGTGAGGGTTGTTTCTTCACTTGAAGAGATGGGGAAGAAGGAAAAAGAGAAGATGGAGGAGAAAGAAAGAAAAAAAAATTGCCAACCGTCAGCCGTCGGTGGGGTGCCGGTAGGAGAAGGAGAAGAAGAAGGAGGGGGAAAGAAGAAGAAGAAGGGAGAAAAAAATAATAAAAATTTTAAAAATAATAATATTTCCATCTGTATGAATCAATTGAATCATATCTGATTTCATCAACAAATTACAAGGATTTCCTTGTAAGCACATCCTTCTATATTTATTATTATTCTATTTATGGAATTGAGAAAATTATGAATGGGATGACAACGTGATTCACCCTAGAAAAGTGCATATGAAATGCAAATGACACAAGAAAGTCTGAGGTGTAAAGTAATAATAATAAAATGGATGTGAATCCCACAAAACAAATAAAGAAAATTGACAAAAATGATCCTCTAGAGTTTAGGTTTTTGAAAAAATCTCTTGAGGATGAAAATGATGTAAGCAAGAAGTTGAAATTACTCATATGCCTCCAAACAATAAATACAAATGTAATTAATATTTTACCCATATTTTCACTCACATTTTCACCAACATTCCAAAAAAACAATTACTCCATGAATTTTAATCCTCAAACTAAACATAATTTCAGGAAAAAAAAAAAAAAAAAAAACTCGTACAACACACAAAGACCCCACATATTCTTAAATTAATTTTTTTTCCGATCCTATCCCGATCGAACCACCCAATCGAGAATCTAGAGCGAATCTAAACCAAAATGTTGATTTTTTTTTTTTTTTTTTGTAACAAATGGGTTCCATAAATGGGATAAAAGTTACTTTTGATCCTTTTTTTTTTAATAAACTTTTGATCACTTAATTTTGATAGAAGTAACAATTTGATTTCTTAAACTAAATTTTGTAATGATTTAATTTTCCTACTCTCAGTTTTGTAACGATTTAATCCATAAACTTTATTACATAAGACAATTTAGTCCTTGTATTTTAAAATTTTTAATGATTTAGTCTCAATGAAAATGGTGGTTAAGATTTAATGGGATATATGACATAGATAGATCAATAAAATAATTAGGGATCTAATATACTTCTAAGCTACAAACATCGATATTAAAATTTTATTGGATTTTTTTCGATAGAGATTAAATTGTTACAAAATTTTAAATTACAATAACTTTGGTTACATATTAAAGTTACAATAGTTTTGATGGATTTAATTTTGTGAGGTGGGTTCAATCAAAAATCCAAAAAAAAAAAACCGACCGACATTGATATATTTTTTTTTAAAAAAAAAAAAAAATCAGTCTTTTGCTCTTCTCACGTTGCTCCATGTGCACACTGCAAGTTTTACTTGCTTTTCCAAAAAAATGTATGATCGCTTTTATAAACTTTTATAATTCTCATCCCTCTCTTTTTTATCTTTCTTTCTTTTTTTTAAAAAACTTATTATTTAATTTTATCTTAACAATTTTAACATTTAAAATAAACCTTGCAGATATTTTATTCATTAAGAACAAAGGCATATAAATAGCCTGAGAAATACAAAGAGTTGCAATGGCAAGCGCTACATGCTACAGAGATAAACATTGGAAAAGAAATAAGGGACGACCAAAGAGCTTCAGAAACCTTTGATTTGTTTGCATGCTCCTTCTCCAAGTTTTGCCTCCTCATCATCTTGTTCTCTGTTTCTTTGCTTTCATCTTGGGAAACCTGTTCCGATCGAGAGACCACCAAACAACCCAGCCTTTTTGATAGAAAATCCATGACCCGACCAATCTGGAAAAAAAAAAAAAACTAAAGTGAAAAAGTAATAGTAGTTTAGTTTGGATGAGAAATGATGGATTGTCTGAGGGTTTTATATAGGGTAGGGAAGAAGATTATTCCCAGTTATTTCCATCTGTATGAATCAATTGAATCATATTTGATTTCATAAACAAATTACAAGGATTTCCTTGTAAGCAACATCCTTCTATATTTATTATTAATCTATTTATGGAATTGAGAAAATTATGATTGGGATGACAGCGTGATTCACCCTGGAAAGTGCATATGAAATGCAAATGACACAAGAAAGTCTGAGGTGTAAAGTAATAATAATAAACTGGATGTGAATCCCACAAAATAAATAAAGAAAATTGACAAAAATGAACCTCTAGAGTTTAGGTTTTTGAAAAAATCTCTTGAGGATGAAAATGATGTAAGCAAGGAGTTGAAATTACTCATATGCCTCTAAACAATAAATACAAATGTAATTAATATTTTACCCACATTTTCACCCACATTTTCACTAACATACTAAAAAAACAATTACTCCATTAATTTTAATTCTCAAACTAAACATAATTTTTTTAAAAAAAAAAAAGAAAAAAAAAACTCATACAACACACAAAGACCCCACATATTTTTAAATTAATTTTTTTTCCGATCCTATCCCGATCTAACCACCCAATCGAGAATCTCGAGCTAATCTAAACGAAAATGTTGATTTTTTTTGTAACAAATGGGTTCCATAAAATTGCTTTCAATTTTTTCTTCTTGGTATAAAAGTAACTTTTGATCCCTTTTTTTTAATAAACTTTTGATCTCTTAATTTTGATAGAAGTAACAATTTGATTTCTTAAACGAAATTTTGTAATGATTTAATTTTCTTACTCTCAATTTTGTAACGATTTAATCCATAAACTTTATTGCATAAACAATTTAGTCTTTGTATTTTAAAATTTTTAATGATTTAGTCTCTATGAAAATGGTGGTTAAGATTTAATGGGATATATGACATAGATAGATCAATAAAATAATTAGGGATCTAATATACTTCTAAGCTACAAACATCGATATTTAATTTTGATGGATTTTTTTCGATAGAGATTAAATTGTTACAAATTTTTAAATTACAATAACTTTGGTTACATATTAAAGTTACAATAATTTTGATGGATTTAATTTTGTGAGGTGGATTCAATCAAAAATCCAAAAAAAAACCGACCGACGTTGATATATTTTTTTTTAAAAAAAAAAATCAGTCTTCTGACTCTTCTCACGTTGTTCCATGTGCACAGCAAGTTCAACTTGTTTTTCCAAAAAAAGGTATGATCGCTTTTTTAAACTTTTATAATTCTCCTCCCTCTCCCTTTTTTCTTTTTGTCTCTTTTATCTTTCTCTTTTTTTTTTAAATTTATTATTTTATTTTATCTTAACAATTTTAACATTTAAAATAAACCTTGCATATATTTTATTCATTAAGAACAAAGGCATATAAATAGCCTGAGAAATACAAAGAGTTGCAATGGCAAGCGCTACATGCGACAGCGATAAACATTGGAACAGAAATAAGGGACGACCAAAGGAACTTCAGAAACCTTTGATTTGTTTGCATGCTCCTTCTCCTGGTTTTGCCTCCTCATCATCTTGTTCTCTGTTTCTTCCTTTCATCATGGGAAACCCGTTCCGATCGAGAGACTACCAAACAACCCAACCTTTTTGACAAAAGTTCCATGACCCGACCCATCTGGAAAAAAAAAGTGAAGTGAAAAAGTAATAGTAGTTTAGTTTAGATGAGAAATGATGGATTGTCTGAGGGTTTTATATAGGGTAGGGAAGAAGATTATTTCCAGTTATTTCCATCTGTATGAATCAATCAAATCATATCTGACTTCATCATCAAATTACAAGGATTTCCTTGTAAGCAACATCCTTCTATATTGATTACTATTCTATTTATGGAATTGAGAAAGTTATGAATGGGATGACATCGTGATTCACCCTGGAAAAGTGCATATGAAATGCAAATGACACAAGAAAATCTGAGGTGTAAAGTAATAATAATAAAATGGATGTGAATCCCACAAAATAAATAAAGAAAATTGACAAAAATGATCCTCTAGAGTTTAGGTTTTTGAAAAAATGTGACGCCCCGTGTTTTGTAATTAGGATATTTTGGATCAAGTATCAGTTTAAATTGGAATTAAGTTGATGGAATCAAATTAAATTATTTAAGTGGTGAAGTTTTGGTTTAGAAATCAAATTCTTAAATTCAAATCCCATACATATGGAAATTCAATTGCCCAATGATTTCCTCATCCTTGGAAAGAAAATTAGGGTTTTGGTTAGATTCTTAAAAGGGTTTAACTTTGAGATATTTAGCCTAATTAAAAAAAAAAGGGTAAGAACACCCTAAAGCCATCTTTTCCTTCTTCTTCTCTATCCAGCCGCCGAAACAGCCTCCCCCATCGATTTTCTTCTTCCATTTTCGTGCAGCTCCGCCAGTCTCTCCCTCTCCCCTTCTTCAGTACGCCAGCCGCAGACCCCCCTCTCTGTGCGTTTCTCTTTGATTCAGCTGTCCTTCTTCGGATTCTCTCCCTCTCTCGATCGTTCTTCTCGTCGTCGTCGTCCGATCAAGTTGTGCCGCCGCTCAATCCATCTCCCTCCGTCTCCTCGTGTTTCCATCAATGGAAGTAGCGTGGGTCTCAGATTTTCCCCTCCTTAACGAGTAATCTGTGTGTAAGTCTTTCCCTCTCCCTTGTTTTCGTTTGTTTTCGACAAGTGGCAAGTTAAAAATCTCTCTCTCTCGTTTCTCTCTTCCTCCGACAGCAAGAAGCCCGTATCCCCGTGCCGCTTCTACTTCTTGCCGCCGTTCGCACGCCGCTGCAAGTTTCCCTTTCGCGAGTGTCTTCTGTGCAACAAGGTTGGTGTAGTTCCAACTCCCTAATGACGTTATTGGATGTTTCTGTAAGATTTAGTTTGTACCCATGATTATTTGGAATCAATCTTGGATTCACCATTCAGTTTCAACAACGATATTCCTCTAAATTGTAGCCCGTCATCTATTGAATTAGAATCTCATTAACCCATTCGTTATCGACTTCTAAATTTCAGGTTTAATGTTGTTTTACTGCTAATCAACAATAATTTGGGATCATTTAGGTGTTGAACGGTAAGTTCTGGCATCCTTAGATCCTTATAATTCATCTAGTGTAGTGTGTGAAATAGTCGTTAACTATTGGGCATTCTCTAGGTTCAGTTCGGCATCGACTCGAACCTCGGACAACACGTATTCAAGGAGTTTTGGGTGCTATTCGGTAAACTCCAGCAAGCGTTTGGGTGCTTTTGGCAAAGATAAGTAAGTTTAAATGCTCTTTAAGCCTTTTGGATCTTGATTATAGTGTGTTAGAATAGTTGTTAATCCTTAGAAACTCCTTGTTAAAGTTTCAGGCTAATCCAGAGAGTTCAGGCTAGCTTCTAAGGTTGTGGTTGGGTAAGAGCGCTCCTTTTAAGCATCTCTTTAGTGTTGGTTAAGGTTTGGAGTTGAGTTAGCCTTGAAACTTCATCTTTCGTATTTCAAGATCTCGTTAGTTTCGCTTAGGAGTGTTTTCGGTCAATAGGTAAGTGGAATTCTACCTGTTGGGTCTGTTTGCTTGTATGCTAGCATGTTGTGTGCCTTACTTGTGTGGTTTTATCAGATACTGTATAAATATGTATGTGTTATGTGTTCGTGACAAGTTTTGAATACGTTGAGTTGTTGTGTTAAGCTTATATGGTGAACTATTGTGCTAAGAATGTTGTTTCGTAGTGATTTATTGAAAAGTGTGAATGTGCAGTTCATTTGATGTGTTTCATGACTTAATGCATGGTTTAGAAACATGTTTGGTACGTGCATTATGGGTTGCATGTCGTTGGCATAAAACATGGTTTAGAAGCATGATGAGTAGGATTCATGCATTCTAGTGAGATGGTGAGGTCAGAGGGCCTTGTGAGTTGAAAAAGAAAGTTAAGTGAATACCAGGTGCCTCGGGTAAAAATGGTCGAGGGGTGGTATGTCACCAATGGATTAGGAGGAGCATCGGGTGCCTTGGGTAATATGGCCAAGGGGCGATGTGATGAGTCTATACGTTATGAAAGTCATCGGGTGGCTTAGGTAATATGGCCAAGGGGCGATGCACGGTCTGATTGTGAAGTAATCGGGTGCCTTGGGTAATATGGCCAAGGGGCGATGCACAGTTCGAGACCTTGGGTAATATGGTCAAGGGTCGAACGCTGAGAGCCGTAGAGAAACGTTGAGGCCCTGGGTAATATGGTCAGGGGTCGGCGTGACTCGAAGGAGTCAGTCTCAGAGGGCTTTGTGAGGGCCATGAGTGTTGAGCGAGCTTGTGGAGCTTGAGAGAAAACCGAGTATGCATGGCATGATGCGGAATTCATTTGTTTGAGTGTGCATGGCATGGTGCGGAAATTCACGTGTTAGGTGCATGGTTGTTGCACGATTGCATTAGTTTAGTATGCTTTTATGTGTTGATTGTTTGACTTGGTTATGAGGCATAATAATGTAGTTGAAAAGCATGATATTTGTCTGGTATATGTATGTTGTTTGATGGCTCTGCAGGTGTGAGCCACTTACTCAATACCGTGGTTTTGTACTGACCCACCACCAGGTTTGGCAGGTGCTGCATATATATTCGAGCTTGGTGATGTAGAGGAGACGTGACGAAGGAAAGACCATAGCTAGCTCGTTCTGTTCATTTTTTTCCTTGTTACTCGTCCTCAGTTTTGAGTTCGAGTTAGGTTGTGGCCTAAGATGTTAATGTTTTATTCTAGCTGATGAATGGGCGAGGGTTAATGTTAATTTGGTTGTAATGTTTTAAGTGTAGTTCTGAAAAGTTAAAAGCCTTTTCTTTTACGCGTCGTGAATTTTCTAATGTATGTAGGTAGTCCTTGATATGAGACCTAACTCGCATTTATATTCTGTTGTGTTGAGTTAGATTGTGTATGGATGTTGTGGAGTGAGATTGATTATCTGCTTAATCTGGCTTTAGAAGTGTATGTATATATTGTCTATCAGGTGTGTTAAAATTTGGGTAGCTTATAGTTCTGTCGTTATGCTGCCGAAATTTTTGGGGCATTAGGTTGTCATGAGAGTAAATGTTTAGTAACGTTTCCTAAAGTTAGGTTGAATTTTGGGGGCATTACAAAAAATCTCTTGAGGATGAAAATGATGTAAGCAAGGAGTTTAAATTACTCATATGCCTCCAAACAATAAATACAAATGTAATTAATATTTTACCCACATTTTCACTTACATTTTCACCAACATTCTAAAAAATCAATTACTCCATTAATTTTAATCCTCAAACTAAACATAATTTCAGGAAAAAAAAAAAAAACTCATACAACACACAAAGACCCCACATATTCTTAAATTAATTTTTTTCCCGATCCTATCCCGATCAAACCACCCAATCGAGAATCTCGAGCGAATCTAAACCAAAATGTTGAATTTTTTGTAACAAATGGGTTCCACAAAATTGCTTTCAATTTTTTCTTCTTGGGATAAAAGTTACTTTTGATCCTTTTTTTTAATAAACTTTTGATCCCTTAATTTTGATAGAAGTAACAATTTGATTTCTAAAACTAAATTTTGTAATTATTTAGGCCCCGTTTGATAACCATTTGGTTTTTGGTTTTTGGTTTTTGAAAATTAAGCTTATTTTCTTTAAATTTCCTCACCATGGTTTTCATTTTTGTTAAAGACACACTTGAATTCTTAACCAAATTCTAAAAACAAAAACAAGTTTTTGAAAACTACTTTTTTTAGTTTTCAAAAATTGGCTTGGTTTTTGAAAACATGGGAAGAAGGTATGTGCAAAAACAAAGAAACTTAGAGTTAGAAGTGGTGTTTATAAGCTTAAAAACCAAAAACCAAAAACAAAAAACCAAATAGTTATCAAACGGGGCCTTAATTTTCCTACTCTTAGTTTTGTAACGATTTAATCCATAAACTTTATTGCATAACACAATTTAGTCCTTGTATTTTAAGATTTTTAATGATTTAGTCTCAATGAAAATGGTGGTTAAGATTTAATGGGATATATGACATAGATAGATCAATAAAATAATTAGGGATCTAATATACTTCTAAGCTACAAACATCGATATTAAATTTTATTGGATTTTTTTCGATAGAGATTAA